>JASDDO010000019.1:690760012-691373072 GCA_030015575.1 Agapanthus africanus | reverse complement strand
TTTACCAACAAGTAACAGAGAGACAATCATTGTACACGTTAAGGTAAAGAATAACCGGATAGCATACTATCATGTCGAGCAAGAAAGTCCTCCCTATATATGTCCCAGCATCCACTACAATATACATCATATGTACAGTAATGGCCTCTAGGGCATACATATAACTAACAATCTCCCACTTGCACTAGGGCCATCTTTAGCAGTGGTTGCAGTATCTCATACTCAACCATCCCATAAAAGTCTCTCTTTAGGAATTGGCCTTCGTGAGTGGATCTGCCGTGTTGTCCTCTGAGTCCGCTCTCCTAACCTCGATCACCCTGGAGATCAACTATCTCCATGATCAGGTGATACTGCCTTAGAATATGTCTGGATCATTGATGAGATCGGGGTTCCTGGCATAAGCCACAACTCCATTGTCTCACAATGGCAGGAACGAAGTTCATCTCATGAACCAATATATACCCAGACTTCCTCTTGTAGCATCTTAAGTAGCGATGTATCCAGCCTTTATCATCTAGTTTGCCATGGTATCTAGCTTGGAACTCTTCCAACATACCGTCCCTTTACTGAGGGTAAAGACAATGCCTATGACTGACAATCAGTCGTCTTTATCACCCTGGAACCCTTCCAGTGATTCTCCCCAGGACCAATTGATACCATCTCACTACAACTAGTGAGTATCCTAACATCCAATTAGATCTATCTCATAGATCCAAAATCCAAGATTTAGTAGGTATCACTTTGATCCTATATGGAGAATCCTTGTGATAAGCGGAGATTAACCGAGCGTAGCATAGGAAACTCCTTCCTATCAAAAGTATGTCATCCACGTACTCTACGAGGATCACCACCATACTCCCTACTACCTTTTTGTTTATACAAGGTTCATCTACCATTTTGATGATGTCAACTTCTTTGACTAACACATCAAAATAGACGTTCCAACTCCGCGATGCCTGCTTTATCCTATAAAGCATCTTGCACACGTTTCCGCTGCTCCCACTGTCTATGAGGCCCTCTGGCTGTGTACTTATAGACGCACTCTTCTAAAACATCATTTAGAAAAGCAGTCATGACACCCAACTACCAGATATCGTAGTCATGGTATGTAGCCGTGACAAGTAGGATCTGGATGGACTTAAGCATAGGTACTGGAAAAGGTTTCATCATTATCCATGCCTGGTCGATGACGAAAAACTTTAACAATTCTAGCTTTGAAAGTCTCAACTTTTCCATCTACACCAAGTAATCTTCTCAAGATATACTTGCTCCTGATGGGGATTTAACCCTTCAGATATAGCAACCAAAGTCCATACTTTGTTGGTGTACATGGATTCTATCTCAGATCACTAAGCATCCAGCCATTCTTACAGAGTCTCACTCCTGATGGCCAGCTCGAAGCTAGTTGGGTCATCATCTCATGATGCAATCCTCGCTCCCACTGTCATCGAGAAACCGAAGTATCTCTCAGGAAGGTGAGGAACCCTACCAGATCGGCGGAGAGGCTGAGGTTCGTTGGAATCAACTGAATCCTTTGGTTCTATCAAATCATCAGCTGCAGTTTGTATAGCTGGAACCTTTCCAGTTCTACATTACAGACCTTGCCTCGAGCTTGTCCGGATTTTGCTTTCAGACATAGGCCGGTCAACCCCAAATCTTAACTAGCTTAAGACGTGGGCTCTTCCCATTCCATATCACATATGAAGCGGTAGGCAACTGATTTGATTGGAACCCTATTCAATAGGTATGCAACTTCATAAGTGCATAACTCCCAAAAGGAAATAGGTAACTCAGTAGTACTCATCATAGAGCACACCATATCAAATAGGGTGTATCTGCTCCGCCCCGATATACCATCGTGCAATGGTGTATTCGGTAGAGTAATTCTGAGAGAGAATCTCATTCTTAGAATAGTCCAGGAATCCTGTGCTTTAGTATTCTCCTCCTTGATCACATCAAAGGACATAATACTTATACCCGTATTTTGGTTCTCTACTTCTAACTTATATTCTGTGAATATCTCAAAAGGTTCGGACTTGTGTTTCAACAGGAACATATGTCTGAATCTTGAGAGATTATCAGAGAATGTAATGAAGTACAAAGAACCGATCTTGGTATGTGTAGACATGGGACCTTACATACATCAACATGTATCAATCCCAAGAGTTCATTAACTCTTTCTCTGTTTCCTTTAAACAGAGCTGTGGTCATCTTATCTTTGTGACATGACTGGCGAGTTTCACAAGATGTAAATTCAAACTGATTTAAATATGCATCTACATGTAACTTCAGCTAGTCGGGTCGCATTGATATGACCTAGTCTACAATGCCTCAAGAAGGATTCGTTCATTTCTGAACTATTCCTCTTGTGTGTGTTCTGTATACTAAGAACTGTAGTTTGATTTAGAACATCAACGCTTTTAGATAACGTGCCTGAACCGATCAACTTTTGATATAGGAAATGTTCAAAACATTATCCAACAATACAAAATTTTATCATTTCTTTACTAATAAAGAGACTGATATGATTTTGTATATCAGGTTCGGTATCTAATAACATTCGTTCAGAATCAATGTATTGGTAATACAGGGTGACAGTGACCAACAGACTTGGCTGCAACTCTTGCCCCGTTTTCTGTCTCATGAAACTTATCACCCGTTCTCAGTTTTTCTACCCTTTTGTAGCCCTATGTAACAGATTACATATCTGGGATCCTGATCCGGTATCAAATACCCAGGATGCAGAGGATACTGAGAAACAGTTCTTTATAATGAACACACCCGAATATGATGCATCAACATGCACTCTCTTCGTTTGGGCGGCACGGGAAATCTGGTATTCCCCAATTTCCTGCTCTGTCTTATAACATTTATAAGTTGGAGCTGGACCAACGTTCCCCAGCTCAGTATAACAAGCGGGTTCGGTCAATAATCCGTATTATTATCTTGATTAAGGCGTGATATGGTCGCTACCTGGAGAGAGAGAGAGAAGAAAACACTCAGCGTGCGCTCTTGCAAGAATAGATTGGTTATTATTTTATCTAATCAGGATGGCTCCCACTGCTTTTTATCAAATCTTCCTTCAAACCCTAAAGGAAAGACTAGCCGGGATTAATTACACACTACAAGTTCGCCAATCTTTCAGCCAGGCCAGTGTCGGTACTTTGAGGGAGGTCCCCCGTGCTTTCGCACGAACCTAATTAATGTAAACCTCGTTTTCCCAGAGGCGTAACCTCGTTAACACCTTTCTAGACACCTACTTGATCGGCTATTGTAATGTATAAAACTCTCCCAGGAGTAACTCTTACTCGCAGTGGGTATCGGGATCCAACTATCTCATAGAAGGTATGCAATCTCATTGCAAATTTCAACACTTGAAATTCCCGATAATTTTGCCCCTAACCTCCTATGACCTTGACAAAGGCCAACAAACCATAGGATGCTAGTCAAGTTCAACCCGTCATTTCCTGATTGAATTAAACCCACCCGCACGGCCCTTGACAAAGGCCAACAAGGTCGCACGACTACCCTAACCCAATCTGCATCATATGCATAAGCAGATAAGCACCAGTTAGCTACCGCACACTGCGCCTTGACAAAGGCCAACAAACGCAGCACGAATACTAACTACTACTTATCTGAAATGACGGAGGGCTGCGACAGGTTTTTCTGAAAACCTATTGCGTAATGAACTTGATATCGTTGTAGGATCGAATGATTTTAAAATGGAGTGTTTTTGAGGCTTTTTTAGTTTTGCTAAAGGAGTCACTCCCGGTGAAGGGATCGTCGGTCCTTTCCTCGTCGAATGAGGTGCGGGATATATCATATATATCACTGTGCAAAGCAAAAACTCTTAAAAGCAATCAAAAGACAAACCGAGTGTGTAGCATCTGCCAGTTATTGCTAAAGGAGTCACTCCCGGTGAAGGGATCTCGGTCCTTTCCTCATCGAATAAGGTGCAGGATATATCGTATATACCGCTGTGCAAAGCAAGAACTGTAGCTACCTGTTTTATTTTTGAAATTCGATTCTACAACATCTTAGGTTTCTTTTATTTCATTAATCACATTAATGAAGTCCCATCATTTAAGTACCTAAACATCACAGATAAATACGACGTACACTTATGCCATCCGCATTATCCTCGATGTCCCCTCGTGCACCGTTAGGTTAGGTAACTAACGGCAGAGCGGGGCAGGGCTAGCGCGGGTGTAAAACATAAGTAACGTCTATATAATATATCATATATACTATATACTGTATCTATCACAGAACATCATATGATCACATCACAGATATCGCAGCAGAAGTAACATATGAAATATTGGATATACTAGGACGTCCGTGTTTTCAATACGAGCCAGTATAAAACACGGATTCCACGGTCGCGATGAATAGCCAAACCCACACCCCTAGACCCCTACGAGAGCGGCAAGCAACCCTACCAATTCTAGAGTTAGCAGACCCGGACTCGACTCCTCGAGTTGGTCTCCCACTGGACTCCAGAACCCGGTTACTTGTGCCCTCCTCCTTGGGTCTATCCTAGTGCGGAAAAGTAAATAATATACAACAACGGTGACAACTTCCGCAACCTGGAAGTGCCCCAATAAAAAAAATATTACATACAGATTTTTACATGAATGAAAATGAAAAACACTCATCTCACATAAAACCCCCCCGGCTATTCAAACGCGACGATCCAATATAACATATCCAGCAACACATAACATCACATGTCATCAACGTAAGTAAATATGTCCATCCCAATTGTCGTTGACATATAGCAACGAAATCGGCGATATCACATATTACACTTACGGTCACAGAAAAGAAAGTGTAAAACTACAACAGTTGGAATCCGCAACCACCTCAGACATCGCATGCCTGACCAAATGAATTCTTTAGACATCGCATGCCTAACAATTATAAACCCCGCATTTTAGTCTCATTATCGAAAACACTTTTCAATACCAAGTCGGGCAATTCAATAGGATTCCCGACATTTTGATTGAATGCTCGTCGCAGACTTCTGTAGACGGCAGCACCCCCGATGCCGTCGACGAAGTGCACCAAGGCGGAACACCACTACCGCGAGCACCCAGATGGATGCTTTCGGCGACGGGGTTCTCCTATAGTCACTTAGTCGGGGCTATGGAGTGAGGCTGTCTATTAAGTTTACCCGGCGAGCATCCGCGTACGCTACATGATTGCGACGGACTTTTGATCACATCAAAATTCCGTGGCAACCGATCAAGTGAGACTAAAGTGCTGTGTTTATAACATTCATTCAGTTATCTCATAACTACTTGTGAATTCCAATTATTGTATCACATTCCAGATATATAGAAACTGTTAAACTTTCCGATCGAACATTCGAACACCCAAGTTTTCCCAAAACAACTCAACACATGAAATAAGTTTAAAAACATTCATTTCGTGCCTCAGTACCAACGGTCCAGCCGTAGAAGGGTCAAGCCAACGCCTCACATGTGGCATGCCGTACTGCCCCAAATCCGAAGGTTCAAAGGGCAGTTCAAGACGGTCACATAATCGAGTTAAGGTTTGTTGTCTTCTAGAGGGACCATCGCGTTACTTGCACTACTTAGAACGTCTTTAAACCACGGAAAAATCCAACACTTGGAAATTTTCCGGCAGGGGAAAAATTGGGTATTTATATCCGGTCGAACTTTTTAACATATTCTAAAATATCCAGAAAGCCACATAGATAAAGTCTGATAATCCGATCGAATCATCGAAGCTCCAAAATATCCCAGATTATTCAACTCTTGAATAAATATTAAAAAATCCCAGAAAATCCAGTACCAGAAATCATGAATTACTGTATAAAAATTATAGGACAATCTAATAATGTGGCCGCGGAACCGCCGCATAAGCAGGGCTTATGCCGCGGTTCCGCCGCACTCTGGACACTTCGTTGGATAATTTTTGCACCGTAATTCCTATAATTCCCTGCTGAATTTTTTAGCAATTTTTAATTTGGAAAAATCCACTTTTTCAGAAAAATTCCAGAGAGCGTGGAAAAATGGGGTTTCGGGTTCGATCGGGTTTCAAACTCCGTCTACGCATCGCCTAAGGCTCTAGCTAGGCTCTGATACCACTGTAGGGTTCCTAGGCACTCTAATGAGGTCTCACAAGGTATCAACCATGCTAATTTCAAAGTCTACGGATGCCGAGAAACCCTAATACGGATCGTTAACTAGATTTTAGGCGATACAAGAAGCTAGTTAACATCTTAACTAAAAGTAAACGAACATACAACCTTTGTAGATCCGTTTCTCCACCTCCATGGCTCCGCGATGAAGTCTCCTCGCTGCGATCATCGGATCCCGGGCTCTATTGTCGGCTTCATCGGAGAAAAAGCGGGCTAGGTCATCGACTACGATGCCGAAGATGATCTACGTCGAGGCATCACTAGATCAAGCTCCACCTTCACCAAGCCATGAAAACTTGTGAAGGAAACACCCTATACTACTTGGCAAGAGGTAGAGGATGAAGAAATAGGAAGTGGGTTCACTTTAGAATTGGATTTCTCACTCTTTTTCATCAATCACCATTGATGGAATCTAGTTTTTCTTCTTGAAGAAGAAGAAGAAGAAGAAGAAGATAATATTATGATAAGTGTTTAGAATAGAATAGAAAAAAACAATTCTTATCATAATTTTAACTACAGTTAGGTGTAGAGAATTGACTAAGGTTAGATGAATGGTTAGGGTTAAGGATGAAGACAAAATGGTCAAAGCTTCAACAAGCTTCATGAAAGAAAGAAACAAAACCATTTTGTTTTTCTTTTATCCCATTTCTTTTTAATCCAAATTAAAAAGATAAATGAATGAATAAATATAAACCCTAACCATTTACTTAACCAAGGTTTAATTCTTTACACAATACAATCAAATGCACAAAACTATATCATATATACAATGTGCATAAGTGAGTGAGAAAAGCCATCTTAAGTGAACCGATACCAGTTAACGCAAAGTAATATATCAAATATATAATTATGCATTAAATCATTAAATCAACACTTGATTTAATGATCCGGTCATATCGCATATAACCGACTAATATCTACAGTAACAACTTATCGAATCAACACTTGATCCGATAACCCAGCTATATCGCATATAACTGATCAATGTCATAAATCGCGAGAATCGAATACAGTATCACATACTGGTATCATTCTCGGTCCCGCACATATCTCATATGTGCTCTTATTTTGTTTCGCTTGAGCCAGGAAACCTCTGTGTAGGACTCTAAAGACCCGTCAATACGCCGGTAGCAGATGATGATCATATCAAACATCCACAAGCCGCAAGCGGTCTGCTAAACGTAACGGCCACCCGGGTATTGAGCGATCATAAGATCGACGAGCAAGCCCGCTCACACTCCAGTGAATCCAACCAGTAACACTACCGTACAGTCCGGTCTGGTCGTCTGATATGTCGCATATCTTGCCTAGGGGTGGTAAACGTCAGACCCCAATAGCTCGATAAGTCGTGTCGATATGAGGTCTATAACAGTTCGAGAAACTACTGGTAACCCTTACCAGTAAATCTCAGCAACCCTGGCCAGGGATTTCCGGTTATAGCCAATCGAACACAGCGCAACATCAACTCCCAATACCGGGAGAGACGAATCCCCTCCTATCGCTCATTGCCTCCATGTGACTCGGGACTGTACCCAAAAACCACCGTTTTGCATGCCCTCTTGGACGTGGTAAGGTGGAAATCAAAGCACAGTGTGAACCACACAAGACTCTATGACGATCTCGGGTCAACAGACTACTCTGTACCAGTGTCACCAGAGAACTGCCATCTGACGTAAGGTATAATACCATCTGGGAGTTCTCGGCGAGTCCGTCCAGTGTACCCAGTCTCTACTGAGTACCCGTATATCATCTCCGATGTCAAACACCAATGGATATGGGATCATCCATCGCCCATCTGTATGGGTCGAGAAGGTATACGCTAGTCTACTCTGGTATATCGATGCCCTGTCTCGATACACCCACGACTAGAGACCTTGAAGGATGTACTTATGGACTACCATGTCCCCACTAGTATGATCCGCATCATAGTCCAGATAGTCAAGTACACATCCTATGGGCTTTACCAACATGTAACAGAGAGACAATCTTTGTACACGTTAAGGTAAAGAGTAACCGGATAGCATACTATCATGTCGAGCAAGAAAGTCCTCCCTATATTTGTCCCAGCATCCACTACAATATACATCATATGTATAGTAATGGCCTCTAGGGCATACATATAACTAACACCATCCGCATTCGCCTCGATGTCCCCTCGTGCACCGTTAGGTTAGGTAACTAACGACAGAGCGGGGCAGGGCTAGCGCGGGTGTAAAACATAAGTAACGTCTATATAATATATCATATATACTATATACAATATTTATCATAGAACATCACATGATCACATCACAGATATCGCAGCAGAAGAAACATATGAAATATTGGATATACTAGGACGTCCGTGTTTTCAATACGAGCCAGTATAAAACACGGATTCCACGGTCGCGATGAATAGCCAAACCCACACCCCTATACCCCTACGAGAGCGGCAAGCAACCCTACCAATTTTAGAGTTAGGAGACCCGAACTCGACTCCTCGAGTTGGTTTCCCACTGGACTACAGAACCCGGTTACTTGTGCCCTCCTCCTTGGGTCTATCCTAGTGCGGAAAAATAAATAATATACAAACGGTGACATCTTCCGCAACCTGAAAGTGTCACAATAAAAGAATATTACATACAAGTTTTTACATGAATGAAAAGGAAAAACACCCATCTCATATAAAAACCCCCGGCTATTCAAACACGACAATCCAATATAACATATCCAGCAACACATAACATCACATGTCATCAACGTAAGTAAATATGCGCATCCTAATTGTCGTTGACATATAGCAACGAAACCGGCGATATCACATATTACACTTACGGTCACAGAAAAGAAAGTGTAAAACTACAACAGTTGGAATCCGCAAACTCTTTAGACATCGCATGCCTAATCAAATGAATTCCTTAGACATTAAATGCCTAACAATTATAAACCCTGCATTTTAGTCTCATTATCGAAAACTCTTTTCAATATCAAGTCGGGCAATTCAATAAAATTCCCGGCATCCTGATCGAATGCTCGTCGCAAACTTTAGTAGGCGGTCGCACCCCCGATACCGTCGACGAAGTGCACTAAAGCGGAACACCGCTGCCGCGAGCACCCGAACGGATGCTTTCGGTGACGGGGTTCTCCTACAGTCACTTGGTCGGGGCTATGGGGTGAGGCTGTCTATTAAGTTTATCCGGCGAGTATCCGCGTACGCTACGTGATTGCGACGGAGTTTTGATCACATCAAAATTCCGTGGCAACCGATCAAGTGAGACTAAAGTGTTGTGTTTATAACATTCATATCAGTTATCTCATAACTACTTGTGGATTCCAAATATTGTATCGCATTCCAGATAAATAGAAAATGTTAAACTTTCCGATCGAACAATCAAACACCCAAGTTTTCCCGAAACTGTTCAACACATGAAATAAGTTTAAAAACATTCACTTCATGCCTCAGTACCAACGGTCCAGCCGTAGAAGGGTCAAGCCAATGCCTCACATGTGGCACACCGTACTGCCCCAAACCCTAAGGTTCAAAGGGCAGTTCAAGACGGTCACATAATTGAGTTAAGGTTTGTTGTCTTCTAGAGGGACCATCGCGTTACTTGCACTACTTAGAACGTTATTAAACCACGGAAAGATCCAACACTTGGAAATTTCCCGATAGGGGAAAAAGTGGGTATTTATATCCGGTCAAACTTTTCAACATTTTCTAAAATTATCCGGAAAAACACATAGACAAAGTTAAAATTTCCGATCGAATCATCGAAGCCCCAAAACATCCCAGAAAACTCAACTCTTGAGTGCAAATTAAAAATTCCCAGATAACTCAGCACCACAAAATAGGAATTACTGTGCAAAATTCAATGCAAGAGGAGACCGTACGGCCGCGGAACCGCCGCACATGCCAGGCTTGTACCGCGGTTCCGCGCTGGTTTAATCGAATTAGGCCCCCGTATTTCACAGTAATTCATATAAGAACCTGCTTAATTTTCTGCATATTTTTAATATAGAAAATCTCACTGTTTTAAAAATTGTACAGAGAGCAAATTGGGATTAGGGTTTCGAGTTCGATCGGACTTCTAACGTCGTCTACGCATCGCTTAAGGCTCTAGCTAGGCTCTGATACCACTGAAGGTCAGGCAGCCACCCCATCCAATGGGGTCGCCGTGGCACCAACGGGTCCCTCAGCAACTACTTTTTATGCATGCCCCCTCGCGAGGACTACAACCCGCCGGAACACCTTCCGGTCTCGGGACACCCTGGGGGTAAGAGCCTATGCTTCGCCACACTGTCACACAGTGAGAACCCCCCATAGGTCGACATCTAATGCCTAGTAGCTCTGATACCACTGAAGGGTTCCTAGGCATACTAATGAGGTCTCACAAGGCATCAACCATGCCAATTTCAAATTTTACAAGTGCCGAGAAACCCTAATACGGATTCGTTAACTAGAGATTAAGGCGATAACCGAACAAGTAAACAACTTTACTAAGAAGTGAACGAAAATACAACCTTTGTAGATCCAGTCCTCCACCTCCATAGCTCCATGATGACGTCCCTCCGCTGTACTTATCGGAATCCGGACTCTGGTGAAGGTTTCGTCGGAGAAATGATCGGGCTAGGTCGTCGACTTCGATGCCGAAGATGATCTACGTCGAGGCAACTCAAGATCAAACTCCAACTTCACCAAGTCATGAAACTTGTGAAGAAAACACCATATACTACTTGGCAAGTGGTAGAGGATGAAGAAATAGGAAGTGGGTTTACTTTAGAATTGGATTTCTCACTCTTTTTCTCATGTTGCCATTGATGGTAGCAAGCTCTCTTCTTGTTGAAGAAGAAGAAGAAGAAGAAAAAGAATATGATAAGTATTTTAAAATGGAAAATAATATGATACTTATCATATTTGCAACCATGATTAAGTGTAGAGAATAAACTAGAGTTATGTGAATGGTTAGGGTTAAGGCTAAGAGACAAAATGGTCAAAGCTTCATGAAGTTTCATGAAAGAAACAAAGTTAGCCACCATTTTATTCTTTCCAAAATGAAGAATAAATAAATAAATAGTTAATAAAATCAAAACCCTAACCATTACATAACCATGGTTTAATCATACACACCCATGTTTGCATGTATCATCAAACATGATACAAACTAGTGCATAATACTATATCATATATACAATGAGCACTTCAAGTAAGAAAATCCATTTTAAGTGAACAAATACTAGTTAATGTAAGGTAATATATCAAATATATAATTATACATTAAATCAATACTTGATTTAACGATCCGGTCATATCGCATATGAACGACTAATATTCAATGTATCGGCTTATTGAATCAATCCTTGATTCGATAACTAGGTTATATCGCATACAACCAATCGATACGTTCTTCGCGAGAATAGAATACGGTATCACATACACGAATTATTCTCGGTCCCGCACATATCTCATATGCGCTCCTATTTCGTTTCGCTTGAGCCAGGAAACCTCTGTGTAGGACTCTAAAGACTCGTCAATACGCCGGCAGCAGGTGATGATCATATCAAACACCCACAAGCCGCAAGCGGTCTACTAAACGTAACGTCCACCCGGGTATTGAGCGATCAGAAGATCGAAGAGCAAGCCCGCTCACACTCCTGTGAATCCAACCAGTAACACTTACCGTACAGTCCGGTCTGTTCGTCTGATATGTCGCATATCTCGCCTAGGGGTGGTAAACGTCAGACCCCAGTAGCTCGATAAGTCGTGTCGATATGAGTCTATAACAGTTCGAGATACTACTGGTAACACTTACCAGTAAATCTCAGCAACCCTGGCCAGGGATTTTCGGTTATAGCCAATCGAACACAATGCAACATCAACTCCCTATACCGGGAGAGACGAATCCCCTCCTATCGCTCATTGCCTCCATGTGATTCGGGACTATACCCAAAAACCACCATTTTGCACCCCCTCTTGGACGTGGTAAGGTGGAAATCAAAGCACAGTGGGAATCACACAAGAATCTATGACGATCTCGGGTCAACAGACTAACCTGTACCAGTGTCACCAGAGAACTGCCATCTGACGTAAAGTATAATGCCATCTGGGAGTTCTCGGCGAGTCCGTCCAGTGTACCCAGTCTCCACTGAGCACCCGTATATCATCTCTGATGTCAAACACCAATGGATATGGGATCATCCATCACCCATCTGTATGGGTCGAGAAGGTATACGCTAGTCTACGCTGGTATATTGATGCCCCGTCTCGATACACCCACGACTAGGGACCTTGAAGGATGTACTTATGGACTACCATGTCCCCACTAGTATGATCTGCATCATAGTCCAGGTAGTCAAGTACACATCCTAAGGGCACCAACATGTAACAGAGAGACAATCAGTATACACGTTAAGGTAAAGAGTAACCAGATAGCATACTATCATGTCGAGCAAGAAATTCCTCCCTATATATGTCCCAGCATCCACTACAATATACATCCTATGTACAGTAATGGCCTCTAGGGCATACATATAACTAACAACATATCACATATGCGCTCCTATTTCGTTTTGCCTGAGCCTGTAAAACCTCTGTGTAGGACTCTAAAGACTCGTCAATACGCCAGCAGTAGGTGATGATCACATCAAGCACCCACAAGCCGTCAGCGGTACTAACTGGATGTAACGGCTACCCGGGTATTGAGCGATCAGAAGATCAGCAAGCAAGCCCGCTCCAACTCCTGTAAAAGCCTGCCGGTAACACTTCCCGTACAGTCCGGTCTCCTCGTCTGATATGTCGCATATCAAGTCTAGGGGTGGTAAATGTCAGACCCCAATAACCGATAAGTTGTGCCGATGTGAGGCCCATAACGGGTCGAGAAACTACTGGTAACACTTACCAGTAAATCTCTAATCAGCCCTGGCCAGGGACTTCCCTGTTACGGCCAATCGAGCACAGCGCAACATCAACACCCAATACCGGGAGAGACGAAACCCCTCCTATCGCTCATTGCCTCCATGTGACTCGGGAATGTACCCAAAAACCACCGTTTTGCACGCCCTCATGGACGTGGTAAGGTGGAAATCAAAGCACAGTGGGAATCACACAAGACTCTATGACGATCTCGGGTCTACAGACTAACCTGCACAAGTGTCACCAGAGAACTGCCATCTGACGTGAGGTATAATACCATCTAGGAGTTCTCGGCGAGTCCGTCCAGTGTACCCAGTCTCCACCGAGCACCCGTATACCATCTTTGATGTCAAACACTAATGGGTATGAGATCATCCATCGCCCATCTCATGGGTCGAGAAGTGTATACGCTAGTCTACACTGGTATATCGATGCCCTATCTCGATACACCCATGACTAGGGACCTTGAAGGATGTACTTATGGACTACCATGTCCCCACTAGTATGATCCGCATCATAGTCCAGGTAGTCAAGTACACATCCTAAGGGCTTTACCAACATGTAACTATAAGACAGTATAAAGAGATAAGTATACATGTTAAAGTAAAGAGCAACCAGATAGCATACTATCATATCGAGCAAGAAAGTCCTCTCTATATATGACCAAGCATCCAATATAATATACATCAACTGTACAATACTGGCCTCTAGGGCATACATACAACTAACATTGTAGACTTGGTCATATTAATGAAACAAGAATAAATAAGCTACATAAAGATGGATATTTAAATTCTTTTGAATATAAATCTTATGCGACTTGTCAGTCTTGTATCAAAGATAAAATGACCAAAACTCCGTTTACTGGACATGGAGAGAGAGAGCTACAGAACTCTTGGGCCTCATACATAGTGATATATGCGGACCAATGCCTACACATGCTAGAGGCGATTTTTCTTACTTCATAACTTTCACTGATGATTTCTCAAGATTCGGACATGTGTTTTTGTTAAAGCATAAGTCTGAAGCTTTCGAGAAATTCAAAGTGTACAAACTTGAAGTTGAAAAACAAACTGGTTTGAGCATCAAGAAACTTCGATCGGATCGAGGTGGAGAGTACTTAAGCACAGAGTTTTTGGACTTCCTAAAAGAGAATGGTATTCTCTCTCAGCTCACTCCCCCTTACACACCACAGCACAACGGTGTGTCAGAGCGACAGAATCGTACCCTATTAGATATGGTGCGTTCCATGATGAGTGATGCTGAGTTACCTATCTCCTTTTGGGGGCATGCATTGGAGACTGCAACATATCTATTGAACAAGGTTCCCACCAAAACCGTGTCTATCACTCCATATGAGATATGGTATGGGAAGAGACCATCTCTTAAGTTAGTTAGGATATGGGGTTGTCCTGCTTTTGTGAAAAAGCAGAATCCACAAAAACTCGAGACACGGTCAGTCATGTGTACATTTGTGGGATATCCAAAACATTCGTATGAATATCTATTCTACCAGAAGGAGGAACAAAGAGTGTTTGTTTCTCAGTATGCCACATTTTTACAAGATGAATTTTTTTACAAATAATACTGATGGCAATGCGGTAGAACTAGAAGAAGTTCTAGAGACACAAGTTACTAATAACGATTTGGTCAAACCAGATGTTGCAATAGAATCTTATGAACTTCGGCCACTCCGTAGATCTAGTAGGACTTCTCGCCTACCGGAGAGATGCTATGGTTTTCTCATTGATGGTGATAGAGAAGATTCCATCATGGATGATGATGACCATACTAGTTTTCAGCAAGCTATCACGAGTGGTGACTCTGTGAAGTGGCTGGATGCCATGATATCCGAAATGGAGTCTATGTACACCAACAAAGTATGGACTTTAGAAGTTGTACCCTATGGGGTAAAACCCGTAGGGTGCAAATGGATCTTTAAGAGAAAGATCGGTGTAGATGGACAGGTGGAGACCTATAAGTCAATGCTTATAGTGAAAGGATTTCGTCAAAGACCAGGTCTGGACTATGACAAAACTTTCTCTCCTGTAGCAATGCTTAAATCAATTCGGATACTACTTGCTATTGCCTCTTACTACGACTATGAAATCTGGCAGATGGATGTTAAAACTGCATTTCTAAATGGTGATTTAGAAGAGTGTGTTTAGATGGATCGGCCAGAAGGTTTCGTTGATAGTGGGAGCAGCGACAAAGCATGTAGGTTGCTTAAATCCATTTATGGATTAAAGCAGGCATCACGAAGTTGGAACATCTGCTTTGATGATGCGATCAAAGAGTTTGATTTTGTCAAAAATCCAGATGAACCTTGTATTTATAAGAAGATTGTAGAGAGTACTGTCACATTCCTCGTATTGAACATGGATGATATTCTCCTGATAGGAAACGACATTCCTATGCTACAATTGGTCAAATTTTTCTCAGGGACTGTATTTACCCTCAGTGGAGGGACGGTTTGTTGGAAGAGTTCCAAACAGGATACTGTTACAGACTCAACGTTGGAAGTTGAGTACATTGCTGCAAATGATACTTCCTAGGAAGCCGTCTAGATTCGGAACTAGGAGTAGTTCCAGACATTATGATCCAATACCATTGTATTGTGATAATAATAGGGCTATGGCATTGCCGAAGAGCCTAGGTCCCATCAGCGATCCAGACACATCCTAAGGCAATATCATTAGATCCGGGAGATATTTGATCCCCGCGTGATCGAGATTAGGAGAGTAGACACAGAGAATAACACCGCGAATCCACTCACCAAGGCCTTTCCAGAACCGCAATATGAGCGACGTTTAGGGATGTTGGGTATGAGATATGCCAATAAGTGGCCTTAGTGCAAGTGGAAGATTGTTGGATATATATATGTCCTAGAGGCCATTATTTGATAGTGTATGTATAGACATGTATATATTGTAGGGTTGCCAGGCACTGCCACAAGGGTCTACGAGGCATCAACCATGCCCGATTAAAAAATTAGCCGTGCCGAACAACCCGTAACAAGATCTTTAAACTAGAGTTTAGGCGAAAACTAACATGTTAAACACTTTAACACTAAGTGAGAGGGATTACAACCTTTGTAGATCCGGTCCTTCACTTCTAAAGCTCCGTGTTGAAGTCCCTTCGCTGCGATCATCGTGTTCCAGACTCTCGAGAGGTTCCACGAAGAGAAAGATGCAGTCTTTGTTGGAGATAGTGCCCTCAGAGTCAATTACTGGATCACAGGCACGTGATTGCAATGATTGAGGGAGGACCTATCCCGGTAGGACAGTCTTACTGGAGATGATAGTATGCTATCTGGTTTACCTTTATCATCATGTATTGCTTCAGGTGACCTTACAGGTCGCTATTACACGCTGATAGAGCCCCTAGGATTCTTGCTTGACTACCAGCAATATGACGGCGATCATATACGTGAGAGCTGGTGGTCTATAAGCACATCCTTAAAAGGTCCCTAGTCGTGGGAGTTTCGAGACAGGGCATCGATTCTCTAGAGTAGACTAGTGTATACAGTCGAGACCCCGAAGAGGGGTGGTGGCCGGTCTCACAAGCCACTGGTGTCAGTTGGTTCACCTAAGATGTATACAGGTGCTCTTTGGGTTATGAGTACACCGGACAGGACTCGCCGGGAACATGCTAGTTGGTCTTATACTTGACGTCAGATAGTAGTTCCCTGGTGACATGTGTACAGGTTAGTTCATCGACCTGAGATCGTCATTTGTCTCGTGTGAGTTCCCACTGTACTTTGATTACTACCCTACCACGGCTCAAAGGAGTCGTGCAAACAGGTTTTAGTTGGGTACAGTCCCGAGCCACATGGAGGCAGTGAGCAGATCTGCAGGGGTTCGTCTCTCCCGGTATTGGGGGTGAGGTCACGCTGTGTCTAGGAGAGCCATTACACAAAGCCCTCGGCCGAGGCAGGAGATTTACTGGTAGGTATTCCAGTAGTATCTCAGGGTGTTCTGGGCTACACTTCGACACGACTTGTACCGCTTTTGGGGGTCTGACTTTTACCAACCCCCTAGGCCCGCCATGCGATACTCATAGACGAACGGACCGGACTGTACGGATATTGTCACTGACAGGCTCAGTGGGGTGCCAAGATGAGTTCGCTCATCGACGTCCCTTTTGGTCAATAGCTGGTGGCCCGTCACGTATGGCTAATACCTCTGACATGCTAGTGGTTAAATCCACAGCCATAGTATTGACGAGTCTTTAGAGTCCACCACACAGACAGTTACTCAAGTTTCGGGCGAAACGCTGTAGAGGCCGTATGGAGATATGGCAGGGTCCGATCAGATACGTGTGGTATTGCACGGATCAGGATCGGACGGTTTGTACTAGTGGCCGTATGGATATATGGCAAGGTTCGATCAGATATGTGCGGTATTGCACGGATCAGGATCGAACGGATATTACTAGCCGGCTTTGGTTTAAGCCGGATCCTAGTTTAGTACAGTGTAGATTTTGTCTCATTGCATTTGTATCCGGTCGGAATACAGATGCGGGTGTGTATGCACAGTATCGGGGTTTTCCTGTAATTTATTACGGGACCAGTTTTCTGGAGTTGCCAGTTTGCATTCCGTTCCGGCCGGTTTTCCTTTGTTCTTTCCCGGCCGGACTTTTCCGATGGAGGGGGTTATTTGCAAGTTTGCAAATTACATTTGTGGAAGGGGTTTCTTGCATATGTGGGATTATGATATGACCATCATCATTATATTCTCTTTACATCACTTGATTTGCATTAATTGTGATTAGAGTTGATTAGGAGTTGATGTGAGGTTTGCTTTGGATGTGGTCACCCCTTGCTTTAACTACCATCACTTTCCTTCATGGTTTGGTTTTTTTTTCACTCCACCATTTTGTTCAAAGGGGGGGCCGGCCATTTGAAGAGAGATGAAAAATGAGAGGTTCATTTTTGTGAGGAGAAGAATTCCTATCTCATTTTTCTTGCTACAAACATTCTAGCTCCACATGAAAGTTGATTTCCATTCTATTCCTCCATCACCTTGGCAACTACCAAACCCCAAAGAGACATGGATTCTACACTTGCCTACAGCAAATCTTGGACGCGTCGGCTAGCCAACTTCGCGCCCGAGTTGCCTCGGTATTGAGGTGGGAGCCCGTAAAAGATGCAGACGATGTGGTGCCCTTCCGGCAAGGATGCGACGACCGGAGTTTCCGCGGGAGATCGGGACGACGACGAGAAGACCGGAGGACTCGGATCACTCGGTATATCTCTCACCCTTTCTCTTGCTTGCTAGCATTAGGTTAATGGTTACGATCCGGGTTTATTGTCCGCGGTAGCGCCAGTTTAAAAGTTAAGAAAATTTTGATTCCGCATTTTGGCCTTGGATAGACGGCCGTGGCGCTGCCGTGGCGCAACATGGTATCAGAGCCACACCATTAACCTAGTCTAGCTTTGTCTAATGTGTTTTACATTTCCGATCGAACAAAAAATTCCAAAACCGCGTTTTTCTTTGCATCAGTTTTCTGTTGAAATTTTTTGGTGTCGAAATTTTTTTCAGGTTACAGAAAAGTGATGTACTGGAAAATATAAGGCTACTGTAGAAATTCGACAGAGTAATTCCATAGTGGGAGCGCGGAACCGCGGCCAAACCCCCCTTTGGGTCGCGGTTCTGCCACACTATGATCAGATCACTGTGTCATTTTTCTTCAGTTGCTTTCTGGGCTGATTTTAGGGGTTTTGGAATATTAATATTGGGCCCAGAATTTCTTGATGTGCTACAGTAGTACTTGGGGGGGCCCACTTGTTAAAATTTGATCGATCGGATATTTTAAACACATTGGTTCACAGTATTTACATTATATCTGCGACCGTGAATGTCACTTGATCGGTAAATCCTGTCTAACTGCTATAGCCCGGTTGGACGGATTTGCGAACGTGACATTCACGTTGATGTCTTGTGTTTTTGCTGTGATATTGCGGATCGGTCGTGGGGGATAGCCTGGATGCAATGTTAGTACAGTTTTGTTTTATATGTACATTTGATATTGCGGGGCGAGCGTCCGACATGTGGACTGCCGTCACTGCCTGTTTGTATTATTCTTTTGGGGCACGACCTGGTTGCGGTCGATGTACCCATTGTATGTATATTTTACTTTCTGTACTAGGATTACCCCGCGGAGGGGTGCACGGATAGCCGGGTCCTAGAGGGCAATGGGCCCACATCTCATAGCATTGAGACGGAGGGGGCTTCACTCTAGGATTGGCGGGCTATTCGCCGCACTCGTAGGGGGTACAGGTTGACCCAGGAGGGGTGCCCAAGTTACCGGATTCCATGAAGTGCTGGGTGGTCCATTCACGGTGCTGAAGGGGGCTGCCTCGCTTCAGGTTTTGGCGGGTGACTTGCCGCCCCCGTAGGGGTCTAAGATTTCATTGCACAGGCTATCCACACGACCAGGGGAACATCGGGTTTCAGCAGCGGCTCTGTGAAACCCGGGGCTTCCAGATATCTGTATTGTTCTGTGATGTTGTATATTTCTGTGATGTTACATTTTTTCACGCCTTGAGCGAAATATAATATATTGGTATATATATTAGTAGATGTTGTATATGTTTTACATCCGCGCTAGTCCAGTCCCCGCTCTGTCGTTAGTTAGCTAACCTAACGGGTAATGACGGGACCTAGTGGCGAATGCGGATGGCATATACGTACATCAGTATATTTTCGTTCTTTGTGGTGTGATCAATTGATGGGACTGCGTTGATTCGGATCAATGCAAGCTAAACAAACCTATTCTGATGTTGTTGGAACATTTTTCAAAAAGCTGTTATTGCAACGACGTTCACTTTTGTTTTGCATCGTGGTATTCAGTTGGAATATCCTGCTCCTCAGTCGACGAGGCAAGGGCCGAGATCCCTTCACCGGGAGTGACCCCTTGGACAAAAGTTTACGTCAGGGCAATAACTTCACTATAGCTGATTTCCTTTTGCTTTGCATCGTGGTATTCAGTTGGAATATCCTGCACCTCATTCTACGGGGAAAGAGCCGAGATCCCTTCACCGGGAGTGACCTCTTTAGTAAAGGTTTTCGCCACTATATTTTTATAAAAAGTTATCCAGTTCTTTCAACGATATCAAGTTCATTACGTTAAAGGTTTTTCGCCAAAAACCAGTCGTAGCCCTCCGTCATTTCAGATTAGTTTTGCTTAGTATTCGCGCTACGTTTGTCGTTGCTATTCGCCGAGGCGTAGTGTGCGGTAGCTTTGTTGTGCTATTCTGTCGCATGGATATGTGGATTGGTTAGGACAGTCGTACGACTTTGTTGATTATTCGTCAAGGGTCGTGCGGGTGGGTTTAACGCAATCAAGATAATGACGGGTTGAACTTGACTAGGACCTTTTGATTTGTTGATTATTCGTCAAGGTCACTTAGGTCCTAGGGGTAAAAAATCACACCGGGAGTTTCTAAAGAAACTGAAACTTGCCAGGCATGCGCATACCTTCTGGAGTGTGGTGACTTGAGTGGATTCCGTCAAGTTATCATGCGATGATAGTTGGATCCCGATTCCCACTGATGAGTTGGTTTACTCCTCGGGTGATCCCGACTAATTCTTCTTTCAGGTTTGGGGAAGAATTTGAGGTTACAGTGGGAGGTTTCCAGATTAGATAAAGTGATAACCATTCTGATCTAGGTTAGAGTGCACGCTGAGTGTTTCTTTTCTCTCTCTCTTTGGCAGCGACCATTGACCCGACCCTAGACTATGACTCAGTGACCAAGTTGACCGAACCTTCTTAACACTGGCTTTTGGATTGTCAGAGTTGCAAACCTCATTGCCACTCCTAATTTTACCCTTTTCTCCAGGACACCCCGTATTACTACGAACGTCCACTTCCATTGGACAAAACCATCGTATGGTTAGATACGAACTCGAAGGAATTTATTCGAGGATGGTTTTCGGTTCTGGAGAAAACTAATAGGACTATTCATTTGTCTTTTCCTTTTACCTTCTCTCAGGTTGCGAGTACTCCTTGGTTTAGGAGATAGTACACCTATTATGCAAATTGGATAGTCTTCTTCCAAACCTTAGGCTGGTGCCGAACGGCGGGGAATGAAGAAAACCAATTAGCATAACGATGGTGTACAGAAGGTATTAAGTTAAGACAAAGCAAGGGATTAGTAAGAGGGCAAAGTAAATTGCGACTACTATTCACGACCAAACTAAGTATATCTTCGCAAAACCTAAATCACCTTTGTATTTCTCCAGGACACTCCGTATCACTATGAAGATCCACAGTTTATTTGGATACTCCATCGTATGGTTATATATGAACTCGAAAGGAACTTGTTCCAGTTCGGGGATGGATTCTGGTTCAGGAGAAATAGGAATAAGGTTTATTCGGTTGTCTTTTATCTTCACCTTCTCTCGCATTGCGAGTGCTCCTAGGATTAGGACAGTACACCCATTATGCTTATTGGATAGTCTTCTTCCAAACCAGAGGCTGGTGCCGAACGGTAGGGAAGGAAGAAAACCATTTGGCCTAAAGGGGTGTACAGAAGGTAATGACTAAAGACATATAAAGGGATTTGGAGAGATGGCAAAGAATTATACGGTTACAGTTGTGAATCTGGATAATGGAAGAGGCTTTACTAGGAATACCAGGATACCCCATCGAAACATTTCAATGTTTCAGTTCAACTGTGTACTATTAAAAGAAAACCGATTTCCCGATTAGACACTTGCTCCACGGTATGTATTTACCAGGTTGGATTCTCACATCTGTATGGTTTTACAGATGATGAGTGGGAGTAAGTTATTGGGAATTAGGTGATCATCCTCATTATATCGGGATTCGTTGTAATTGGTGATATTTGAGGAAGTCACCTGGGTTGTTTGCCGGTCGGCAAATATTTGGTTTTGAATATCCGTTGTTATACACCAATTTCAAATTGATATATCTGTACGTCTATTTTTATAGAGTGAGAGATACCTTTTTGAAATTATGTCTATGACATTTACATATATCAGTGGATGGTTAGGTAAGGAGTATTGAACAGCGGTGTAATTCTTCTTAACCATAAGTACAGTTTTCAACCTACGACACACAGTGAATGAGTTATCAGACTCAAGGGACTTGTACAGAGTATTGTATGTTGTCCAGTGTCCATTAGGACAGAGGGGTTGGTCCTCATACTATATTCTGCTTACTTATAACTTCTCTAGTTCTTAGACAGGTGTTTCATAGAAACACAGGGTCCAAGTTTTGAGAAGTTATAGGTATAAGAGTAAAGTAGAGAAACAGGTATTGCAAGTATCGGGATTCTTCAAGGTAATCGAAGATGTAGATACTTGTTTATGGTATTCAATTGATAGTAATGGTTAAGAGAACTTGCTTCTCTTTCAGGTTACTCATAATTGGAAGTACTCCTAAGTTGAGTAACGCTGATCGGCCTCCTTCCATTTAGGTGACATGCACTGGAGACAGCTGCATGATTTGAATCTGGTTCCAATTAAATCAGTGCCTCTGTTTCTGTATTGGATATAGAACAGTTCATATCTTGACATTGTTAAGGTACGGGGAGTTGTCCGGCTTATGCTTAAAACCAGACTCTGGATAACTCAAGGCACGTTTCTGTAATGGCTGTTTGTGGGTTGACCCGGGCTATGACGAGGGTTGACTTTCTACCATCTGGAAGATCAATAGTGATATTGTTCTTGATTCGCCACAGTTTTAACAAAAATGGATTTTTTTTCAGAAAACAGCAGTGGGAGTATGGTAGAACTGGAAGTGATTCCAGAACCGCAAACGATTACTGAAAATTTGATAGGAACCTAAAGATTCAATCTGGCTTGACATTCCATTAGCCACTCCGCAGATATGGTGGGTAACCTCAGGCACTCGAGAGGTACTTCGGTATGCTCAAGGACGGTGGCAGGGAGGTTCTTGTTTACCCAGACTTGCCATTGCTGTTGTTCCAGACTGTGAAACCCGGCATGAGGATGAGTATAGCATCATTCTAAACTGGCTTTAGAAGTGTACGTCTATATGACTCTGCCAGAGGGCTGTCGTAGTCAGTGGGAGCAGCGGAAGCATTGGTGGACAGTTGGCTTATGTCTATTTATAGACTGAAGCAGATATAGCGGAGATAGATCATCTATTTCTGATGTGAAGTCATACGCTTGACTTCATCAGAATAGGGGATGGATCTGCTAAGGAGGTAGTAGAGTGTAATGTCCTGGTATTTGGATGACATACACACAGTAGGAAGTGATATTCCTATACTACGATCGGTTATACTTTGGTTGTCACACAGTGGTTTCTCTACACAGGACTTGGATATTATATCAGACATTCTGGTTACTAGATCTATGGTTTTAGATCTAGATTTGGGTGGTTTCCTAATCTTGGTACTTAGACAGCATTCTAAGAGTATTTAGAATGGACGACTCCTGGCACGGTAGTGTACCTGCAGGTGATGGAGTCACCCTCTCTAAAGGTGTCTCACAGACTAAATGGGAGAGGGATACGCATGATTGACAGATCACTTGCTTAGGCAATTGAGTCAATCATGAGATGTCAAGTACCACACCAGATGTTGTTCTTGCACTAGATGCAATAAGTTGATGTTAATCCAATCCTGGAGAAACAGTCGGAAGCAGTTTTAGAACATAAGTTGATGTTCTAGGGATGTGATAACGACAGCCTCTTTTAGGAGACGGTTATCATTCCAGGCTTCCAAGGTGGCATGGATGGCAGAGTGGCTGTCAGAGTTATAGTTTCTCCTTCTGACGAGGGGCAGTATTTTGGACAGGTGGTCCAAGGCAATACTGAGGGAGGCATGGCACTGGATACTGATTAAGTTCAGTTATCGATACACTCTAAGAAGTTTGGATTTGGAGTTCATTTATGAGCTAGGTCCCATCAGATATCCAGACATACTCTAAGACAAGTATTGCTCATTTCGGGAGATGGCTTTCTCTGCGAACTTGAGATATAGAGAGACATAGAAAGAAACATCACAGCGGATCCACCCACTGAGGCTATTCCTCGAACGCAATAGTTTTGCAAACGAGCTTTGTGAGACTGACTAGTAGAGGAGTTGGGTGTACGGTATCACACGGGCTGTGAGTATGCGACATCGCAATAATTAGCCTTAAGTGCAAGTGGGAGATTGTTGGAGATAGTGCCCTCAGAGTCAATTATTGGATCACAGGCACGTGATTGCAATGATTGAGGGAGGACCTATCCCGGTAGGACAGTCTTACTGGAGATGATAGTATGCTATCTGGTTTACCTTTATCATCGTGTACTGCTTCAGGTGACCTTACAGGTCGCTATTACACGCTGATAGAGCCCCTAGGATTCTTGCTTTACTGCCAGCAATATGAGGGCGATCATATACTTGAGAGCTGGTGGTCTATAAGCACATCCTTAAAAGGTCCCTAGTCGTGGGAGTTTCGAGACAGGGCATCGATTCTCTAGAGTAGACTAGTGTATACAGTCGAGACCCCGACGAGGGGCGGTGGCCGGTCTCACAAGCCACTGGTGTCAGTTGGTTCACCTAAGATGTATACAGGTGCTCATTGGGTTATGAGTACACCGGACAGGACTCGCCGGGAACATGCTAGTTAGTCTTATACTTGACGTCAGATAGCAGTTCCCTGGTGACATGTGTACAGGTTAGTTCATCGACCTGAGATCGTCATTTGTCTCGTGTGAGTTCCTACTGTACTTTGATTACTACCCTACCACGGCTCAAAGGAGTCGTGCAAACAGGTTTTAGTTGGGTACAGTCCCGAGCCACATGGAGGCAGTGAGCGGATCTGCAGGGGTTCGTCTCTCCCGGTATTGGGGGTGAGGTCGCGCTGTGTCTAGGAGAGCCATTACACAAAGCCCTCGGCCGAGGCAGGAGATTTACTGGTAGGTATTCCAGTAGTATCTCAGGGTGTTCTGGGCTACACTCCGACACGACTTGTACCGCTTTTGGGGGTCTGACTTTTACCAACCCCCTAGGCCCGCCATGCGATACTCATAGACGAACGGACCGGACTGTACGGATATTATCACTGACAGGCTCAGTGGGGTGTCAGGATGAGTTCGCTCATCGACGTCCCTTTTGGTCAATAGCGGTGGCCCGTCACGTATGGCTAATACCTCTGACATGCTAGTGGTTAAATCCACAGCCATAGTATTGACGAGTCTTTAGAGTCTACCACACAGACAGTTACTCAAGTTTCGAGCGAAACGCTGTAGAGGCCGTATGGAGATATGGCAGGGTCCGATCAGATACGTACGGTATTGCACGGATCAGGATCGGACGGTTTGTACTAGTGGCCGTATGGATATATGGCAAGGTTCGATCAGATACGTGCGGTATTGCACGGATCAGGATCGAACGGATATTACTAGCTGGCTTTGGTTTAAGCCGGATCCTAGTTTAGTACAGTGTAGATTTTGTCTCATTGCATTTGTATCCGGTCGGAATACAGATGCGGGTGTGTATGCACAGTATCGGGGTTTTCCTGTAATTTATTACGGGACCAGTTTTCTGGAGTTGCCAGTTTGCATTCCGTTCCGGCCGGTTTTCCTTTGTTCTTTCCCGGCCGGACTTTTCCGATGGAGGGGGTTATTTGCAAGTTTGCAAATTACATTTGTGGAAGGGGTTTCTTGCATATGTGGGATTATGATATGACCATCATCATTATATTCTCTTTACATCACTTGATTTGCATTAATTGTGATTAGAGTTGATTAGGAGTTGATGTGAGGTTTGCTTTGGATGTGGTCACCCCTTGCTTTAACTACCATCACTTTCCTTCATGGTTTGGTTTTTTTTTCACTCCACCATTTTGTTCAAAGGGGGGGCCGGCCATTTGAAGAGAGATGAAAAATGAGAGGTTCATTTTTGTGAGGAGAAGAATTCCTATCTCATTTTTCTTGCTACAAACATTCTAGCTTCACATGAAAGTTGATTTCCATTCTATTCCTCCATCACCTTGGCAACTACCAAACCCCAAAGAGACATGGATTCTACACTTGCCTACAGCAAATCTTGGACGCGTCGGCTAGCCAACTTCGCGCCCGAGTTGCCTCGGTATTGAGGTGGGAGCCCGTAAAAGATGCAGACGATGTGGTGCCCTTCCGGCAAGGATGCGACGACCGGAGTTTCCGCGGGAGATCGGGACGACGACGAGAAGACCGGAGGACTCGGATCACTCGGTATATCTCTCACCCTTTCTCTTGCTTGCTAGCATTAGGTTAATGGTTACGATCCGGGTTTATTGTCCGCGGTAGCGCCAGTTTAAAAGTTAAGAAAATTTTGATTCCGCATTTTAGTCTCGGATAGACGGCCGTGGCGCTGCCGTGGCGCAACAGTCTTGCTTCCGATCTTCGATACAAAGATGATCTACCTTGAAGTTTCGTTAACACAAGCTAACACTCATAATATGAAGTGAACACCTTCATCTAAATGGCAAAGATAGATGAGGATGATGAAGTAGTATTTTTGCTCTCTTTTATTTTCATTTACTCACTCATTTTCCATCACCTTGAATAAGCTAGAAAGCTTTTTCTATGAAAGAAAGAAGGAAGAAGACGAATAATAAAACATGAAACCTTTTGTGATGAATAATGAAAGGATAAAGATGATCAATAATGCAACCATGGTTGACTAAACCATTGTAGAGAATTAACCAAGGCTATGGTTTGGGTTAGGTTAAGAATGGGTCACTTGAAAATATCTTTTCCAAAATAAAAGAAAACCTTCTAGAAACATCTAGAAAGCATTAACCCAAATCAAACCCTAATCTTGTTTAATCTCTACTAAACATGTTGCATTAGTTATCATATCAAGTTACAATATTATATATCACATATATAATATTTATTGTAACAAAAGAAAATAATACAATTAACATATTTCGCATATATATCAATATATTACCCGAGTGAGAAAAAGAATCTTTTAGTGAGCTAATATTAGTTAATGCAATTTAATATATCATATATATTATTTTACATTAAATTATCGAATCAACACTTGATCCGATAATCCGGCTATATCGCATATAACCGACTAATATTTATCCGTACCGATTCATCGAATCAACACTTGACCCGATGACCCGGCAGATATCAAATATCGCGAGAATAGAATACGATATCTCATATCGCATTATCCTCGGTCCCGCACATATCACATATGTGCTCCTACACCGTTTTGTCTGAGCCAAGAAACCTCTGTGTAGGACTCTAAAGAATCGTCAATACGCCGGCAGTAGGTGATGATCATATCAAACACCTACAAGCTACAAGCTGTCAGCTAAACGTAACAGCCACCCAGGTATTGAGCGCTCAGAAGATCAAAAAGCAAGCTTGTACATTCTCCTGTGAATCCAAACAGTAACACTCCCGTACAGTCCGGTCTCGTCGTCTGATATGTCGCATATCTCGCCTAGGGGTGGTAAACGTCAGACCCCAGTAGCTCGATAAGTCGTGTCGATATGAGGTCTATAACAGTTCAAGAAACTACCGATAACACTTACCAGTAAATCTCAGCAACCCTGGCCAGGGATTTCCGGTTATAACCAATCGAACACAGCACAACATCAACTCCCTATACCGGGAGAGGCGAATCCCCTCCTATCGCTCATTGACTCCATGTGATTCGGGACTGTACCCAAAAGACACCTTTTTGCACGCCCTCTTGGACGTGGTATGATGGAAATCAAAGCACAGTGGGAATCACACAAGACTCTATGACGATCTCGGGTCAACAGACTACTCCGTACCAGTGTCACCGGAGAACTGCCATCTGACGTGAGGTATAATACCATCTGGGAGTTCTCGGCGAGTCCGTCCAGTGTACCCAGTCTCCACTAAGCACTCGTACACCATCCTTGATGTCAAACACTGATGGATATGGGATCATCCATCTCCCATCATATGGATCAAGATGCGTATACGCTAGTCTACTCTGGTGCATCGATGCCCTGTCTCGATACATCCTCGACTAGGAACAGTTATAGGATGTACTCGTCGACTACCGTGGCCCCACTAGTATGATCTCATCATAGTCCCAGTAGTCGAGTACATATCCTAAGGTCTTTATCAACATGTATTATAGAGACAATTAGAGTACATGTTTAGATAAAGTACAACCAGATAGCATACTATCATGTCGAGCAAGAAAGTCCTCCCTATATATGTCCAAGCATCCATTACAATATACATCGTATGTACAGTAATGGCCTATAGGGCATACATATAACTAACATATATATATATATATATATATATATATATATTCAGAGGACTTTCTTGCTTGACATGATAGTATTCTATCTGGTTACTCTTTATCTTAACATGTTCACTTGATTGTGTATACTGTTCATTTGATACATGTTGATAAAGCCCTTATGATATTTTCTTGACCACCGTGATTATGATGTAGATCATACTAGTGGGACATGTGTAGTTTATAATCATATCCTTAAATGTTCCCAGTCGTGGGTGTATGGAGACGGGGCATAGATATTCCAGAGTAGACTAGCGTATACATTTCTTGACCCAATTTATGGGCGATGGATGATCCTATATCCATTGGTGTTTGACATCAAAGATTGTATACGGGTGCTCAGTAGAGACTGGGTACACTGAACGGACTCGCCGAGAACTCCTATATGGTATTATATCTATCGTCGGATAGCAGTTCTCAGGTGACACTTATACAGGTTAGTCTGTAGACCCGAGATCGTCATAGAGTCTTGTGTGTTCTCCCACTGTACTTTGATTTCTATCCTACCACGGCTCTACTGAGGCGTGCAAACAGGTGGATTTTGGGTACAATCCCGAGACACATGGAGGCAATGAGCGATAAGAGGGGTTTCATCTCTCCCGGTATCGGGGGTTGATGTTGCACTGTGCTCGATTGGCTATAACAGGAAGTCCCTGACCAGGGCTGATGAGATTTACAGATAAGTGTTATCAGTAGTTACTCGATCTGTTATAGGCCATACATTGGCATGACTTATTGAGTTATTGGGGTCGACGATACCATCCCTAGACTCAATATGCAGCATATCTGATGAATAGACCGGACTGTATGGTAAGTGTTGCTGGTTGGCTCTATGGGAGTTTTGACAAGTTCGCTTGTTGTTCTTCTGTTCGCTCATTACCTGGGAGCCATTACGTGCAGCTAGTATCGCTGATGGTTTGTGGGTATATGATATGATCACTACCTACTGCTAGCATATCGATGAGTCTTAGAGTCCCACAAATGGGTTTCCGAGCTCAGGCGAAACGAAGTGGGACGCATATGGGGATATGTGCAGGAGCTTGATTAAATACGCGTATTTGATACCGTATTTTAATCTGGCGTTTTCTATTGGTCGGGTGGTATATGATAAGACCGGATTATTAAATCAAGTGTTGATTTAATATCAATTGACCATTAGCACATTTATTAAATCCTTTCTTTATTTGTATGCATGTATGTTTATATTGATATGTATGCACACATGCATGTATACATGTGTCATGGTTGATGATACATTGGAGATGGCTATGCAAGACTCATATGGAAACATTTGTGATATTTTAATTATTGAGTTAATGGAAATTAGGAATTAATCCATGGTTGATATTTGTTTCTACACACTTCTTTTAAAATATCTTATGTAACCATGGTTTGATCTCTAATCCTCCACCAACTCAATTACATAAATATCTAGATATTTTCCATGACTTGAGTTAAGAGTGAGTGTGACTCTCTCTCTCTCTCTCATATCATTATTCATTATTCTTGTGTTTATCTTTCTTGAGCTCAAGCTTAGCCATTTCCATCTCCTTCTTCCTCCAAGCTCTCTACCTTTTTATCTAGTGAGTAAAAGAGAAAGAAAAGAAAGGTTTTATTAGTGAGAAAAATATCCACTCCATCAATCTATTTTATTCTAGCCCACTAGTGTAGGTTGTTTGCCTCACTTCTACTTAGGTTAAGTGAAGCAAGGAGCTTGAGTCGAGGAACCCCGTGGTGGATCATCGTGGACTTCGAAGGCTTCAAGCGGACCGGTTCAAGCTTTGAGCAGAACCAAGGAGTCAAGGACATCTACATGGAGCTTTTGAAGAGAAGGAGAGGTCTACAAAGGTTGTAGTTCTTTTTCTCTTAGTGTTAGACACTTACTTGTATGTGATACTTGTTAGCTTTACGCCTAATCCTCCAGTTCGATTCTAAGTTCAGGTTGGTTAGCACCCTAGATTTTTAAAGTTGCATACTTGATGCTTGTTAGAACCTAGTGAGGATGCTAAGCAAACCCCAACAGTGTCAACCACAGTGTAATCGATCGTAGTATAGGAACATCACTTCTTATAAAGTGCATGTCATCAAAATAGCAGGACATCTCTCCCTACTACCTTCTCAAATCTTGATCCATCTCTTGTTCTGATGAAGTCAAACTCCATGACTTTCTCATCAAAACTAAATGATCTATATCCGCTATATCTGCTTTAGTCTATAGACAAAAGCAACTTGCCCACTACGCTTCCGCTGCTCCCACTGACTATAACAACCCTCTGGTAGAGTCATATACACGTGCACTTCTAAAGCTAGTTTAGAACGACGTTATACTCATCCTCCTGCCAGATCTCATAGTCTAGAACATCAATAGTATCAAGTTTGGGTAAACAAGAACCTCTCTGTCACCGTCTTTAAGGAGACCGAAGTACCTTTCAGGTGCCTGAGGTTACCTACCAAATCAGCGGAGTGGCTAATGGATCGTCGAAACCAATTGAATCCTCAGGTTCTTTTAAATTTTCAGTAATCGTTTATGGTTCTGGAATCACTTCCAGTTCTACCATACTCCCACTAATGTTTTCTGAAAAGAATCTATTTTAGTAAAACTGTGGAGAGTCAAGAACAATATAACTATTGATCTTCCAGATGGTTGAAAGTTAACCCTCGTCATAGCCTCGGATAACCCACAAACTGCCATTACAGAAACGTGCCTTGAGTTTATCCGGATTCTGGATTTAAGCATAAGCCGGACAACTCCATATACCTCAACATCGTCAAGATACGATCCATTCTATATCCACAATAGAAACATAGGCATTGATTTAATTGAAACCAGATTCAAAATCATGTAGCTGTCTCCAGTACATGTCAACCAAATGGAAGGAGGCAAATCGACATTACTCATTTAGGAGTGCATCCACATATGAGTAACCTGAAAGAGAAGCAAGTTCTCAAAACCATTACTATCAACGGAATACCAAACACAAGTATTTACATCTTCTATTACCTTGAAGAATTCTGATACTTGCAACATATGGTTCTCCACTTTATTCATATACTTATAACTTCTCAAAATTTGGACCTTGTATTTCAACGAAATACTTGTCTAAAACTAGAAAAGTCACAAGTAAACAGAATATAGTACGAGTACCAATCCCTTTGTCCTAATGGACACTAGACAACATACAATACTTTGTATAAGTCCCCTGAGTTCAATAACTCAGACCCTATGCGTCGTAGGTTGAAAACTGTGCTATGGTTAAGAAGAATTACACCGCTGTTGAATGCACCTTACCTAATCACCAACTGATATAGGTAAATATCATAGACATAATTTCAAAAAGTTATATCTCACTTTATAAAATAAACGTACAGATATATCAGTTTGAAATTGGTGCATAACAACGGATATTCAAAACCAAATATTTGTTATCAGGCAAAACCTAGGCGATTTCTTCAAATATCACCAATTACAATGAATTCCGATATAATGAAGACATAATCACCCAATTCCTAATATCTTACTCCCACTCACTATCTATAGCACCATACAGATGTGAGAAACAAATATGGTAAATACATACCCTGGAGTTAGAGTCTAATTGGGAAAAACAGTTTTCAATTAATATTGCACGGTCAAACCGAAACATGAAAATGTTTCGAAGGGGTAACCTGGTATTCCTAGTAATGCCTCTTCCACTATTCTGATTCATGACAGTAACCATATACTTCCATGCCCTCACTCCATTCCCTTTATTATGTCTTTACTTATTACCTTATGTACACAACCTTTAGGCTACTTGGATTTCTTCCTTCCCTACCCTTTGGCACCAGCCTAAGGTTTGGAAGAAGACTATCCAATAAGCGTAATAGGTGTACTCTCCTAATACCAGGAGCCCTTGTAACCTGAGAGAAGGTAAAGGGAAAAGACAACTGAATAATCCCATTCTATTTCTCCCGAACCGGAAACAATCCTCGAACTGGAACAAGGTCCTTCGAGTTCGTATATAACTATATGATAGAATTGTAGGGTTGCTAGGCACGCGCACAAGGGTTTACGAGGCATCAACCATGCCCGATTAAAATTTGTCAAACAACTCTAATACGGAACTTTAAACTAGGGTTTAGGCGAAAACTTGCATGTTAACAACTTTAACACTAAGTGAAAGGGATTACAACCTTTGTAGATCCGGTCCTCCACTTCATTAGCTCCATGTAGATGTCCCCATCGCTGCGATCGTGAACTCCGGACTCTAGAAAAGCTCCACGAGAAGAACGAACGTGCTTGCTTCGTTGACTTCGAGGCCGAAGATGATCTACGTCGGGGAGACACAAACTCAAGCTATTCCTTCACTAGGTCATAAACTTTGTGAAGAGAACACACTCTACTACATGGCAAGTGGTAGAGGATGAAGAAGTAGGAAGTGGACTCACTTTAGAATTGATTTTCTCACTCTTTTTCTCATAGCACCATTGGAGCTAGTAAGCTTTTGGATGGAGCTAGATGATGATGAAGAAGAAGAAGAAGAAAGAATAAAAAATGAATTATCCATCCAAATGAAAACTTATCCAATAAATAAATGGCACCATGGTTGAGTTAAGCTCTCATGCTTAACTCATGTAGAGAATTAACCAAGGCTTTAGGTTAAAGGTTAGGTTAAAGAATATCAAAAGAAATGACAAAAGAGTGGATTTTGTCAAAGCTTCTCCAAGCTTCTTCAAGCATGATTACTTTGACTAAGTTAAACCCTTTTGTTAAATCTTAAGATAAAACAATAACCCTAATCTTTACCCTAATCTTGGTATGAGTCTCATACATCCATCTTGTATGTATTATCAAACATGATACAAACATATGTACACAAATATATATCATATATACACTTATGCACAAGTTAGTAAGAAAATAAATCATAAGTGAGCTAATACTAGTTAATGCAATGTAATATATCAAATATATAATTATGCATTAAATTATTAAATCAACTCTTGATTTAATAATCCGGCTATAACCGACTAATATCAAAAGTAACAACTTATCGAATCAACACTTGATCCGATAACCCGGCTATATCGCATACAACCGATCAATGTCACGAATCGCGAGAATAGAATACGGTATCTCATATCGTATTAATCTCAGTCCCGCACATATCACATATGTGCTCCTATTTCGTTTCGCTTGAGCCAGGAAACCCCTGTGTAGGACTCTAAAGACTCATCAATACGCCGGCAGTAGGTGATGATCATATCAAACACCCACAAGCCGCAAGCGGTGTGCTAAATGTAACGGCCACCCGGGTATTGAGCGATCAGAAGATCAACAAGCAAGCCCGCTAGTTCTCCTGCGAATCCAATCAGTAACACTCCCGTACAGTCCGGTCTCGTCGTCTGATATGTCGCATATCTCGCCTAGGGGTGGTAAACGTCAGACCCCAGTAGCTCGATAAGTCGTGTCGATATGAGGTCTATAACAGTTCGAGAAACTACTGGTAAAACTTACCAGTATATCTCAGCAACCCTGGCCAGGGATTTCTGGTTATAACCAATCGAACACAGCACAACATCAACTCCCTATACTGGGAGAGACGAATCCCCTCCTATCGCTCATTGCCTCCATGTGATTCGGGACTGTACCCAAAAGCCACCTTTTTGCACAACCTCTTGGACGTGGTATGATGGAAATCAAAGCACAGTGGGAATCACACAAGACTCTATGACAATCTCAGGTCAACAGACTACTCTGTACCAGTGTCACCGGAGAACTGCCATCTGACGTGAGGTATAATACCATCTGGGGGTTCTCGGCGAGTCCGTCCAGTGTACCCAGTCTCCACTGAGCACCCGTACACCATCCTTGATGTCAAACACCGATGGATATGGGATCATCCATTGTCCATCATATGGGTCAAGATGTGTATACGCTAGTCTACTCTGGTGCATCGATGCCCTGTCTCGATACACCCACGACTATGGACCTTGAAGGATGTACTTATGGACTACCATGTCCCCACTAGTATGATCCGCATCATAGTCCAGGTAGTCAAGTACACATCCTAAGGGCTTTACCAACATGTAACAGAGAGACAATCAGTATACACGTTAAGGTAAAGTGTAACCAGATAGCATACTATCATGTCGAGCAAGAAAGTCCTCCCTATATATGTCCAAGCATCCACTACAATATACATCGTATGTACAGTAATGGCCTCTAGGGCATACATATAACTAACAAGAATATCCAATAAATATGGATCGTCATAGTGATACGGGGTGTTCTGGAGAAATGCAAAAGGGAAAGAAGGAGCGGCAAAGATATATGCGACTAACTGACAATCCAAAAGCCAAAGTGTTTTAAGAAGGTTCAGTTAACTTGGTTCATGAGTTTTAGTTTAGGTCGAGTCATGGTCGCTGACAGAGAGAGAGAAAAGAAACACTCAGCGTGCACTCTAACCTAGATTAGAATGGTTAATCACTTTATTTAATCAGGATCACTCTCACTATTTCCTCAAATTCTCCTTCAAACCCTAAAAGGAGAATTAGTCGGGATCATCTAAAATCACCCGAGGAGTAATCCTACTCATCAGTGGGAATCGGGATGCAACTATCATCGCATAATAACTTGATGGAAGCCACTCAAGTCACCACACTCCAGAAGGTATGCGCATGCCTGGCAAGTTTCCTGTATGTTTGAAACCCTCGATGTGATTTTTACCCCTAGGACCCAAGTGACCTTGACTGAGCCAACATATCAAAGGATCCTAGTCAAGTTCAACCCGTAATTATCTTGATTGTATTAGACCCACCCACACGAGTCCTCGACTGGGCCAAAATGACTGTATGACTGTCCTAACCAATCGCATATCCATGCAACAGAAAAGTACTACATAGCTACCGAACACTACGCCTCGGCTAAGCACGACATACGTAGCACGAATACAAAGCAATACTAATCTGAAATGACGGAGGGCTACGACTGGTTTTTAGTGAAAAACTTTTAACGTAATGAACTTGATATCATTAAAGGAATCCAAGTGGTTTTACAAATATATAGTGGCGAAAACTTTTGCTAAAGAGGTCATGTTCAGACCAGAATATTGCATTTTAATACCGCTCATTCATTATTTATTTTTTGTATATATCGGTACTATTAACCGGTGTTCTCTCAGTAATACAGATTACAGGTATCTGTGACAAAACACTAGAAATACATCCAGAATCACGGATATATCATTTGTGAGCTGACACTGCAACCAGAACCGCAAACCGACCGATATCCCAAGAGTTATTTTGCAAACAAGTGTGTGCACAATATTTTGGTCCAACACATAACATGTGTACACACCAACTCTTGGAATATGGACTATGGACCTAGGGGGCAGCCATGGCATGATGGCTAGTGCAAGTGGCATGGTGTGATGTGCATTAATAGTGCATTTATTGCATAAAGTGTTGATGTGATGCAAATCTACTAGTTTCCCTCCAATTCCTGGTGCACCACAAGTTCAAAAAAGAGTAAATAAACTGCACCAAAATGATGTGAGGGGACACACAAACCAACACACAAAGTACGGGACCCAGCCCTCGGATTTTGGCCGAGATCTCCTTTTCCAAAACCGGCCTGGCCGGCCCCACCTCCTCCTGTGGGCCCCATCCTCTCACAGTGTCTCCAATGCTGCCATTTGATCTTTATTTTATTGTTTGCTTAATCCTTTTTCTTGCCTATAAAAGCAGACCATGGGGCAAAGGGAAAAGGGTCCAATTTGTCATTCTTTTTGCAACACTTCATTTTGTTTTCTCTTTCTCTTGTAAATAGCTTAGCTTCCCCTTGAGATCCTTGCCTTCTCTTGATCTTGCAATCTCTTAATTGAGCTTGCAAGTTTAAGTTTTGGTATTTGATCTCAAGGGTTGTATCTTCTTTTGGAATGAATAAAGCTCTCTTTCTTGCCTTCATTTCACATGAGTTCTTTACCCTTCTCTTGATCTTGCAACCCTTTCATTGTGCTTGCAAGTTTAAGGATTGGTTATTGATCCCATGATTTGTCTTGTGTTTTATGGTTCCTAGTTGTTTATTTCTTGCATTTACTTGCTTGTCTTTTATTACTTGCTTTTACATTCATGCAATTTATTACCATGCCCTTTACTTACTTGTAATGCTTTTTCCTTTCTTTTCTTTTCTCTTCTCTTTCGCTCTCTTTGTTTTTGTTTTGTTTGGTTTGTGAATATGTGTTGTTAGGAAAAGAATACGATATTGTAAGTTAGGGTTTTTCGTTTCCCATTTCCTTTTCCCGTATTTTCCATTTGAAACTCTGCCCAAACCTTACGCAAGCGCTCCGTTAGGCACCCTACCCTACCAAGGTATCGGTGATTTCTAACCGCGACCGGTTGTGTTCGGTTTGGCTGGAGGCGAAAGTAAGAGACAAGAACGGAAGGACAAGGGTCAATAAGCCGGATTTCATTAATACCGTGCTTAAATACCCTAATCCACGTTGTTGCTGATTGCTCTAGCATCATTGGTTAAGTTCGGCTCAAAGGATTGAGTACGGAATCCACTAGCTTACACTATCTTTTCTATTCCTAACAATTTATAATTGTGCATATATAACACATAGGTTAGATAAAGAACTTTTTGCCCATGCGCATTAACTCGTGAGAACAAGAACCTAAAACGCTCCTTCTCCCTGTGGATCGACTCGTGCTCAACCGGCTAGCTGCAAAGCGACACCGTCTTGATTGCGGTTAACTTTAATTCTTTTAATCAAATGGCGCCGTTGCCGGAGAGACAGTAACGTTTTATTCTTGTTATTTCGGGTTAATCATTGTACATCTCATTTATACTTCTAACACTATTTTTCAAAAGCAAACTAAAAATTCAAAAAAAATTCAAAACCAAACAAAAAAAACTAACTAAACCAACAATTTTGCTCTCTGGATTCTTGACCTGCTTGCACTCTGTAAGTCAACTGAAGAAATAAACAATACCAGTGTGACATTAGTATAACAGTGTGATCACAGAAGAAGTTTGGAGCCCAAACTCCACAAGCAAACCAGCGACTTCCCATCATTTTCCGGCGTCGTCGGCCGTACCTCCACCTATTGCCTCTAATTTTTTTTCTTGTGCTCCAGTGTTCTGTTTTTGTCCCATTGTTATTGTTTGTTTGTTTTATAATTTTTAGTGTGCAGGTATTTGCGCATTCGTATCACTTTTCCGCATTAATATCCGTTTTTCCGACATTTCAGATTTTTGCGGATTTGCGAACTGCGATTGTGGGAAGCAAAGTGTACATTCCAAGCTAAGGTGATTGCAAAGTACAGTGCCAAAGATCCGGGTAGTTTAACCCGCGTAAGAGAACATTTCAAGCTATTCACATTTACTTCAACGGGGGTTTCTTAACCCAAAAATTTAACGGTACGTACTTTACTAACACCTTTTCTCAAATTCGACGCATCCACTATACATCTTTGCAAGATTCTTTGCAAGTTCGCTACCAAACGCTAAAAATTGACTAACCCGTATTTTTTGCAGTGCCGTGCTTAATATAAAAAACGATTGTTTGATTCTTTATAGAATTTTTATTAAATTACGTATTGAATACATTAATACGGACTTAAGGGCAAGCGAACCCCACAACATACGGTAAAGGATTTGATCCCCTTTTCCGTGGCCCACAAATCACGAATTTGAGAATAATGATTACCCGCACAAATTTTAAATGAAACTAGACTTTAAGCCTTAAGGACTTCGCGCTCACTAGGAGAGGTTAATTGTGTTTAGTGTTAGTTGTATGTATGCCCTAGAGGCCAGTATTGTACAGATGATGTATATTATATTGGATGCTTGGACATATATAGAGATGGCTTTCTTGCTCAATATGATAGTATGCTATCTGGTTGCTCTTTATCTTAACATGTATACTTGTCTCTTTATATTGTCTTATAGTTACATGTTGGTAAAGCCCTTAGGATGTATACTTGACTACCTGGACTATGATGCGGATCATACTAGTGGGGACATGGTATTCCATAAGTACATCCTTCAAGGTCCCTAGTCGTGGGTGTATCGAGATGGGGCATCGATATACCAGTGTAGACAAGCGTATACGCTTCTCGACCCATGAGATGGGCGATGGATGATCCCATATCCATTGGTGTTTGACATCAGAGAGGGTATACGGGTGCTCAGTGGAGACTGGGTACACTGGACGGACTCACCGAGAACTCCCAGATGGTATTATACCTCACGTCAGATGGCAGTTCTCAGGTGACACTTATGCAGGTTAGTCTGTAGACCCGAGATCGTCATAGAGTCTTGGGTGATTCCCACTGTGCTTTGATTTACACCTTACCACGTCCATGAGGGCATGAAAAATGGTGGTTTTTGGGTACAGTCCCGAGTCACATGGAGGCAATGAGCGATAGGAGGGGTTTCGTCTCTCCCGGTATTGGGGGTTGATGTTGCACTGTGCTCGATTGGACGTAACAGGGATGTCCCTGGCCAGGGCTGATTAGAGATTTACCGGTAAGTGTTACCAGTAGTTTCTCGACCCGTTATGAGCCATACATCGGCATGACTTATCGGTTATTGGGGTCTGACGTTTACCACCCCTAGACTTGATATGCGACATATCAGACGAGGAGACCGGACTGCACGGGTAGTCTTGCCGGTTGGCTCGACGGGAGTTGTAGCAGGTTCGCTTGTTTTCTTCTGATCGCTCAATACCCGGGTGGTCGTTACGTTTAGCTGACCGCTTGCGGCTTGGGGGTGCTTGATATGACCATCACCCACTGCCGGCGTATTGACGAGTCTCAGAGTCCCACAAAGGAGTTACCTAGTCCAGGCGAAACGTTGTGGTGCGCGTATGCGATATGCGCATGGACCCGGTTAAAATGCGCGTATGAGATACCGTATATTAATCGGACGGCTTTCTTTTGGTTGGGTCGTATGTGATATGGCCGGACTGATAAATCAAGTGTTGATTTATCATTTAACCATTAGATTCTCACTAGAAATCCTTTCTTGTATTTTTGGGATGTATGCATGCATGCATGCATTCTTTTTTGTTTTATGCACATATGGATGTGCATGCACACATACATTCATACATCATCCTTCATGGTTGTATATACAAAGAAAATGGTGGCAATATAAGACTCGCACCATGGTTTTATTTATATGAATTATTATTGCATTTGATTTAAAACAAAAAGAAAAAGGAAAGGATAATTCATGGTTTCTTTCTACACTCTTCTTTGACCTAACCATGCTCACCCACCACTTAACCATGGATTAACTTTCCTTTTGGGTTTTAACTCAAGTTCAATAATATATTTATTGTTTAACCATGGTTTGAGATGAGAGAAGAAAAATATATATAGATATATTTTTTATTTTCTCATTGAGGTTTATCTTTTCTCTCATTCTAAAAAGGCCACCATCTTCTTCCTCCTTCATCTTCTGCTCTCTAGATCTTTCAAGTGAGCAAAATACTCAACAAGATAGGATTTTGAAGTGAGAAAAAGAACCACAACACCATTCTACACAAGTCTTGCCCACTTGTTTAGAGTGTTAGCTTCATTTCATACTCTTGATAAAGTGAAGTTGCAAGCTTGGACAAAGCGGACTCCGGGTGGATCATCGTGGACCTAGAGGAGATCAAGCGGACTTTTTCCAAACCCCAAGTGGCTGAAGAGTCTAGCGTAGGGAGCTACAAAGGTTGTACTCTCAAAACCCTAGCTTTTCTTACTTGTGATGAAGTGTAGTTTATGAAACCCTAATTTTTCTAGGAATGATTCTTTGCATGCTTACTTAGCACCCTAAAATTTTAATGTTTGGTACATGTGATGCTTCCAAACCCTTCATGTGCTTCTAGGTAAACCCATCATTGGTATCAGAGCCAACCTAGAACATTAGGCGACACTTTAACGAAGTTAAAACTCCGATCGAACCGAAAAATACGGATTTTTAGTGCTCTTTGGACATTTTTTCAAAACCGTTATTTTTCAGAATTAAAAATCCTTAAAATATTCAGTAGGGAAATCTAAGCACACATGTAAAAACGATGACATGAACAGTACTTATCACCGCGGAACCGCGGCAATAGCTTGCTTGGGCCGCGGTTCCGCGGCCGTACAGATGAATCAATTTGTCGTTTTTATACAGTAATCGTTTTGTTTGCTTGTATATGTTTTTGGGGATTTTTAATCTGAATTTAGTGTTGTATGTTCTGGAGATTGTTTTGGAGTCGGTGATTCGATCGGAATTTTGATTTCGTGTTTCTTTCCGGGTAATTTAGAAAGTATTGAATTGTTCGAACGAGTATCATTTACTCACTCTTTTACGGGGTTTAAATATTTCGGAAATACGTGCAAGTTTGTTTGTGGTGGACCCTCTAGAAGACAACAAACCTTAACTCGATTATGTGACCGTCTTGAACTGCCTTTTGAACCTTAGGGTTTGGGGCAGTACGGCGTGCCACATGTGAGGCGTTGGCTTGACCCTTCTACGGCTGGACCGCTACTACTGTGTCACACTCCGGGTTTTTGAACTCCGCTCAAGTGTTGAGCTTTAGGGAATTTTGAGTATTTGATCATTCGTTCGAAAACTTTAATACCGTCTATTTATCTGGAATGTGATGCAATGTGTGGAATTCATATAGCTAGATATGAAATACGAAATATGTGATATTTCGCATTTACGATGTCTAAAGAGAATATGGATTCCAGATATTGCAGTTTTACACTTTCTTTTCTGTGGCCGTAAGTGTAGTATGTCGATATCGCCGGTTTCATTGCTATACATCAACGACAATTGGGGTACGCATACTTACTTACGTTGATGATATATGAGATATTATGTGTTGCTAAGATATGATGTGCAGGATTGTCGCGATTGAATAGCCGGGGTTTTTTTATGTGAGATGAGAGTTTTATATTTTCATTCATGTAAATTCAAATGTAATGTAATATTCTTTTATTTGGGGCACTTCCGGGTTGAGGTCGATGCCACCTGTGTTGTATATTATTTACTTTTCCGCATTAGGATGGACCCAAGGAGGGGAGCACAGGTGACCGGGTTCTGGGGTTCAGTAGGAGGCCATCTTGAGGAGTCGAGACTGGGTCTCCTAAACTCCATAATTGGTAGGGTCGCTTGCCGCTCTCATAGGGGTCCAGGGTATGGGCTTGGCTATTCATCGCGACTGTGGAATCCGTATTTTCTATTGTTGGCTAAATACTAAATACGGACATCCTAGTATATCCCACATTATATCTATGTTTCTGCTGCGATATCTGTGATGTGATCATTAGATATGTTCTGTGATAAATACAGTATATAGTATATATGATATATTATATAGGCGTTACTTATGTTTTACACCCGCGCTACCCCTGCCCTGCTCTGCCGTTAGTTACCTAACCTAACGGTGCACGAGGGGACATCGAGGCGAATGCGGATGGCATAAGTGTACGTCGTATTTATCTGTGATGTTTAGGTGACTTAAATGATGGGACTTCATTAATGTGATTAATGAAAGAAAAGAAACCTAAAAGATGTTGTAGAATCAAATTTTTTTCAAAAAGGGTAGCTACAGTCTTGCTTTGCATAGCTGGTATATATGATATACCCTGCACCTTATTCGATGGGGAAAGAGCGAGATCCCTCACCGGGAGTGACCTCTTTAGCAAAACTGGCAGATGCTACAAAACTCGGTTTGGTTTTTGATTGTTTTTGTAGTTTTGCTTTGCACAGTGATATATATAATATATCCCGCACCTTATTCGATGAGGAAAGAGCCGAGATCCCTTCACCGGGAGTGACCTCTTTAGCAAAACTAATGAAAGCCTCAAAATCACTCCATTTCAAAATTCACATGATTCTACAACGTTATCAAGTTCATTACGCAATAGGTTTTCAGAAAAACCTGTCGTAGCCCTCCGTCATTTCAGATAAGTCCTGCTTAGTATTCGTGCTGCGTTTGTTGACCTTTTCAAGGCGCAGTGTGCGGTAGCTGACCAGTATTTATCTGCTTATGCATATGATGCAGATTGGATTAGGGTAGTTGTACGGTCTTGTTGACCTTGTCAAGGGTCATACGGGTGGGTTTAATTTAATCAAGAAGTGACGGGTTGAACTTGACTTACGGTCTATGGTTTGTTGACCTTGTCAAGGTCATAGATCGTTTGGGGCAAAATATTATCGGGAATTTCAAGTGTTGAAATTTGCAATGAGATTGCATACCTTCTATGAGATAGTTGGATCCCGATACCCACTGCGAGTAATTGTTACTCCCGGGAGAGTTTTACACAGGACAATTAGCCGATCAAGTAGGCGTCTAGAAAGGTGTCAACGGGGTTACGCCTCTGGTAAAATGAGGTTTACTTTAATTAGGTCCGTACGAAAGCACGGGGAACTTCCCTCAAAGTACCGACACTGGCCTGGCTGAAAGATCGGCGAAGTTGTAGGGTGTAATTAATCCCGGCTAGTCTTTCCTTTTAGGGTTTGAAGGATGATTTGATAAAAACAGTGGGAGCCATCCTGATTAGATAAGATAATAACCAATCTGATCTTGCAAGAGCATACGCTAAAGTGTTTTCTTCTCTCTCTCTCTCCAGGTAGCGACCATGTCATGCCTTAATCAAGATAATAATATGGATGTATTGACCGAACCCGCATGTTATACTGTGCCGGGGAACGTTGGTTCCGTTCTTTCTTGTAAGAGTTATAGGATTGAACAGGACATAGGGGAATACCAGGATTCCCATGCCACCCGAATGAAGAAAGTACATGATGATGCATTTTCTTCGGGTGTGTTCGTTACAGAGAACTGTTTCTCCATTTGCCCTACATCCTGGGAATTAGATACCGGGTCAGGATCCCATATATGTAATCAGTTACATGGGCTTAAGAAAGGTAGAGAACTTGGAGAAGGTGATAAAGACATAAGGGTTGGAAATTGTGCAATTGTTGCAGCTAAAACCGTCGGGGAATATCACCTTGTATTGCCAACTGGTAATACATTGATTCTGAACGAATGCTATTACATGCCGAACCTGATATGCAACATTATATCGGTTTCTTTGTTGAGTAAAGAGGGATATAATTTTGTATTACAGGATAATTTTATGAACATTTTCCGTAACCAAAAGTTGGTTGGATCAGGCACGTTGTGCAATGGCATTTATGTTCTAAATCAATCAACATTTCTGAGCATAACAAACACACACAAGAGGAAAAGTTCAGAACTGAACGAATCCTTATTGTGGCATTATAGACTAGGTCACATCAATGCGACACGACTAGCTAAGTTGCATAAGGATGGATATTTGAAAACGTTCAAATTTTCATCTTATGACACTTGCCAGTCATGTCTCAAAGGGAAGATGACCAAAACTCCGTTTACGGGACACGGAGAAAGAGTTACCGAACTCTTGGGACTGATACATAGTGATGTATGCGGTCCCATGTCTACACATGCCAGGGATGGTTCTTCGTACTTCATTACATTCACTGACGATCTCTCTAGATTCGGATATGTGTTCCTGATGAAACACAAATCAGAAGCTTTTGAGAAATTTAAAGAATATAAACAAGAAGTCGAGAACCAAACCGGAAAAAGTATTAAAATCCTACGATCTGATCGAGGAGGTGAATACTTGAGCAATGAATTCCTGGACTTCCTAAAAGAGAATGGGATTCTCTCTCAGCTGACTCCTCCATATACACCACAGCACAACGGTGTATCTGAACGGAGGAACCGCACCCTATTAGATATGGTGCGCTCTATGATGAGCACAGCTGAGTTACCTATTTCCTTCTGGGGGTATGTGCTGGAAACTGCGGCATACCTATTGAATCAAGTTCCATCTAAATCTGTACCTACCACACCATATGAGATATGGAGTGGGAAGAGGCCATATCTTAAACGAGTTAAGATATGGGGTTGTCCGGCCTATGTCAAAAGACAAAATCCGGACAAACTCGAGGCACGGTCAGTTCTTTGCAAGTTTGTGGGATATCCAAAGAACTCATATGGGTATTTTTTCTACCACAGTGAGGAACAAAAAGTGTTTGTTGCTCAACATGCCACCTTTTTAGAAAAGGAATTTCTTGTAAAATAAATTAGTGGCAAAGTGGTGGAGCTGGAAGAGGTTCCAGATACACAAACCGCGACTGAAGATTTAGAGGAAGCAGAGGATTCAGTAGCTCCCAACGAACCTCAGCCTCTCCGCCGATCTAGTAGGGTTTCTCACCCACCTGATAGATACTACGGTTTTCTCATGGATGGTGGGAGCGAGTATTGCATCATGGAGGATGATGACCCAACTAGCTTCGAGCAGGCCATCACGAGTGGGGACTCAGTGAAATGGCTGGATGCAATGCGGTCCGAGATGGAATCCATGTACACCAACAAAGTATGGACTTTGGAAGTTGCTCCTGAAGGGGTAAAACTCATTGGGAGCAAGTGGATCTTCAAGAAAAAACTTTGTGTGGATGGGAAAGTGGAGACTTTCAAAGCTAGACTTGTTGCAAAGGGTTTTCGTCAAAGACCAGGTGTGGACTATGACGAAACCTTTTCTTCAGTGGCTATGCTTAAATCCATCCGGATCATGCTTGCCATCGCTGCATATCATGATTATGAAATCTGGCAAATGGATGTTAAGACCGCCTTTCTAAACGGTGATTTAGAAGAGTGCGTGTACATGACTCAGCCAGAGGGCTTCGTAGATAGTGGGAGCAGCGGGAAGGTATGCAAGCTGCTTAAATCCATTTATGGATTAAAGCAAGCATCGCAGAGTTGGAACATCTGCTTTGACGTCGTTATCAAAGAGTTTGATTTCGTCAAAAACATAGATGAACCTTGTATCTACAAGAAGGTAGCAGAGAGTAAGGTTGTCTTCCTCGTATTGTACGTAGACGACATACTCTTGATAGGAAATGACATTCCTATGCTTCAATCGGTCAAGCTCTTCTTATCACAAAGATTCTCAATGAAAGATCTTGGTGATGCCTCCTGCATATTGGGAATAAGGATCTATAGAGATAGATCCAAACGGATATTGGGATTGTCCCAATCCAGGTACATTGACACCATACTAAAGAGGTTTAGTATGGAAGAATCCAAGCGTGGGAACTTACCCACGATCTCTGGAGTCACTCTCTCCAAAGAGATGTCTCCCAAGACTGATTTGGAGAGAGCTCGCATGTAAGGGATACCCTATGCTTCAGCTGTAGGCTCTATCATGTACGCGATGCTATGTACCAGACCTGATGTAGCATACTCACTAAGTGTAGTGAGCAGGTATCAAGCTGATCCTGGAGAGAGTCACTGGACAGCTGTGAAGAGCATTCTCAAGTACTTGCGAAGGACTAAAGGGATGCTCTTGGTGTATGGTAACGGAGAACTCCAAGTGGAGTCCTTTACCGATTCGAGCTTCCAGAGTGATAAGGACGACTCTAAGTCGCAGTCGGGATTTGTCTTTACCCTTTACGGAGGGGCAGTTAGCTGGAAGAGTTCCAAGCAGGAAACCGTGGCAGACTCGACGATGGAGGCTGAATACATCGCTGCCAACGATGCTGCCAAAGAGGCTGTCTGGATCAAGAAGTTCATTACTGAACTTGGAGTGGTTCCATCCATTGAGCATCCAATACCTTTGTATTGTGATAACAATGGAGCGGTGGCTTTGGCCAAGGAACCCAGGTCCCATCAGCGATCCAGGCACATTCTGAGGCGGTATCACCTGATCCGGGAGATAGTTGATCGCCGGGAGATCGAGGTCAGGAGGGTTGACACGAAGAATAACACAGCGGATCCACTCACGAGGGCCATTCCCCAGATACAGTTTGAGAGACTCTTCGGGATTCTCGGTATGCGATACTACAGCAGCTGGCCCTAGTGCAAGTGGGAGATTGTTAGTTGTATGTATGCCCTAGAGGCCAGTATTGTATAGATGATGTATATTATATTGGATGCTTGGAAATATATATAGATGCCTTTCTTACTCAATATGATAGTATGCTATCTGGTTGCTCTTTATCTTAACATGTATACTTGTCTCTTTATACTTTCTTATAGTTATATGTTGGTAAAGCCCTTAGGATGTGTACTTGACTACCTGGACTATGATGCGGATCATACTAGTGGGGATATGGTAGTCCATAAGTACATCCTTCAAGGTCCCTAGTCGTGGGTGTATCGAGACAGGGCATCGATATACCAGTGTAGACTAGCGTATACGCTTCTCGACCCATGAGATGGGCGATGGATGATCCCATATCCATTGTTGTTTGACATCAGAGAGGGTATACGGGTGCTCAGTGGAGACTGGGTACACTGGACGGACTCACCGAGAACTCCCAGATGGTATTATACTTCACGTCAGATCACAATTCTCAGGTGACACTTATGCAGGTTAGTCTGTAGACCCGAGATCGTCATAGAGTCTTGCGTGATTTCCACTGTGCTTTGATTTCCACCTTACCACATCCATGAGGGCATGCAAAACGGTGGTTTTTGGGTACAGTCCCGAGTCACATGGAGGCAATGAGCGATAGGAGGGGTTTCGTCTCTCCCGGTATTGGGGGTTGATGTTGCACTGTGCTCGATTGACCGTAACAGGGAAGTCCCTGGCCAGGGCTGATTAGAGATTTACTGGTAAGTGTTACCAATAGTTTCTCGACCCGTTATGAGCCACACATCGGTACGACTTATCGGTTATTGGGGTCGGACATTTACCACCCCTAGACTTGATATGCGACATATCAGACGAGGAGACCGGACTGCACGGGTAGTGTTGCCGGTTGGCTCGACGGGAGTTGTAGCAGGTTCGCTTGTTTTCTTCTGATCGCTCAATACCCGGGTGGCCGTTACGTTTAGATGACCGCTTGCGGCTTGGGGGTGCTTGATATGATCATCACCCACTGCCGGCGTATTGACAAGTCTTAGAGTCCCACAAAGGAGTTACCTAGTCCAGGCGAAACGTTGTGCTGCGCGTATGCGATATGCGCATGGACCCGGTTAAAATGCTCGTATGAGATACCGTATATTAATCGGGCGGCTTGATTTTGGTTGGGTCGTATGTGATATGGCCGGACTGATAAATCAAGTGTTGATTTATCATTTAACCATTAGATTCTCACTAGAAATCCTTTCTTGTATTTTTGGGATGTATGCATGCATGTATGCATTCTTTTTTGTTTCATGCACATATGGATGTGCATGCACACATACATTCATACATCATCCTTCATGGTTGTATATGCAAAGAAAATGGTGGCAATATAAGACTCACACCATGGTTTTATTTATATGAATTATTATTGCATTTGATTTAAAACAAAAAGAAAAAGGAAAGGATAATTCATGGTTTCTTTCTACACTCTTCTTTGACCTAACCATGCTCACCCACCACTTAACCATGGATTAACTTTCCTTTTGGGTGGGTTTTAACTCAAGTTCAATAATATATTTATTGTTTAACCATGCTTTGAGATGAGAGAAGAAAAATATATATAGATATATTTTTTATTTTCTCATTGAGGTTTATCTTTTCTCTCATTCTAAAAAGGCCACCATCTTCTTCCTCCTTCATCTTTTGCTCTCTAGATCTTTCAAGTGAGCAAAATACTCAACAAGATAGGATTTTGAAGTGAGAAAAAGAACCACAACACCATTCTACACAAGTCTTGCCCACTTATTTAGAGTGTTAGCTTCATTTCATACTCTTGATAAAGTGAAGTTGCAAGCTTGGACAAAGCGGACTCCGGGTGGATCATCGTGGACCTAGAGGAGATCAAGCGGACTTTTTCTAAATCCCAAGTGGCCGAGGAGTCTAGCGTAGGGAGCTACAAAGGTTGTACTCTCAAAACCCTAGCTTTTCTTACTTGTGATGAAGTGTAGTTTATGAAACCCTAATTTTTCTAGGAATGATTCTTTGTATGCTTACTTAGCACCCTAAAATTTAAATTTTTGGTACATGTGATGCTTCCAAACCCTTCATGTGGTGCTATGTAAACCCATCATTTAGAACACCGCTTAACGGTATATTGTTTACGGGGTATCTAGGAAAGTGTTCACGGTGAAACCGCCAAAAGAGAAAGGGTTATTTAATTAAGGACCTTCGCAAAAGCGCCGGTAAACCTCCCCTTATCTCTGCACTTACCTGGTCTCGTGATCAGTATATCTTGAGCCTGTTTCTCGACACAGTTTTACTTCGACAATCAAGTTCTTGAGCAGGTTTAGTTGACCTAGGTGAACCCCAGACCGATTAGGTGCGTGGTATTTTTGTGTCGTGATTCTTTTTTGTCCAGATTCTTTTTGTGCGTATATTTCATTCTTTTGTTAATAACTAATTATAAAACTAAAAAAAAACCATATTCTATTTCCTCTCTTCTTCTTCTCTTCATATCATGGATATCCCACATCGCAAAACTCTTGCAGAACTTTGGTACCCACAACCAGACATTTCTTCCTACGGTTCTTATTTTGGCCGAACTTCGAACGATCCATCCATGCCCAAAATCTCTTTGAAAGATCAGATAGACGCGTCTAGGACGAACAATTAGACTCCGCAATCCACTTTGTATTAACCGTTTCAACCTTCACCACCTTCTCACGTTGATATCCCTTTTTCGAGTCCAGTTGTAACTCCAAGACCTATGTCTCTTGCTGAACGTATTGAACAATCTCGTAACCGATCTTTCACCCCTTTCACCACTGCGAATTCTTTGGATCAACAATTCCATTCACCTTCTTATCCAAATGTTGATCCTACTCCTGTCCAACCATTCAATTCCTATCCATCCTACCCAACCGTTGCACTTCCCTAGACATTGCTTCTACACAGCCATTTGGGAGTTTCACATATCCAAATAACTTTGAATCTTTTACTGAAACCCTTTCACAACCCATGTCTAACCTTGAGCAGTTGTTGGAAGACTTCCGGGTAGCATCGTACCAACAAATGATGGATTTGAATGCGTCCATGGCCGTCCTCATACAACCTAGTGACCCGGTAGCTGTTTTCCAACTAGCTCCACATTTTCCAGTGTATGATGAGGCAGTTAGACAGGTTGAGAATTTGAGTGGGGAGAGTGAGCTGTATACCCTTCCAAATCAAACCTACCCGTTTCAACTTGAATCCCACAACTCCAGTTTTGAATGTCTATCTAGTGTTCCAAACGATTCATCGATTGAAGATAGAATAGATAATGAGTTGTGCGACTTTGTAGTGTTTGATTTGCCCGATTGTGAAGGGTCCCTTTTGAGTGAAACCACACCCAATCCTTTTGACTTCTACACCTCCATCTTAGAACCAGAATCGATTGAAATCCATGATTTTGATGAGGTGTCTGAGAAAATTGATTTTCACTTGATTGAGGATATTGACGCTGGGAATATTTTGGATGATGAACCAACTGCTTTGGATGAGTTTTTCTCTCCAATTCATCATCCCGAGTCATTAACTGTTGTTCCCGAACTCCGTATGCGTTTAGATATTGAAGATAAATGCATGGATGAGCTTAACTTTGAAGAGAATTTTGAGGATATTTTGGAGGATGAACCAGTTTTTCTTGATGAGTCGGATTTTCCAATTCATCATATCCCTTTCATTGACTGTGTACACCCTCCTGAGCCTTTACCTTTGACCCTTTCTCAATCACTTCCCTCCACCCTTTCTATCGTTCTTGCAAGACACCGTATCACTTTCATTTCTTGTGTCTGGTTTACCAAGTTCGGCGTACCCATGTTTTCTCACGAATTTTGAGGGATTTGACCCCATCTCTCGACGGGTTGATAGATTAGCACAATCGCTTTTTACATATCGGTCATTACAAATTGTGCTAATCTATTCACTCCATTTCCACCCTCAAGTTCGTACTCCATTTCTTTTTCCCTTCCGCCATTCTTCTTCTCATATACCGAGACCGTATTCCGCTTCTATCTCCATACAGTCTCGCGTATTCTCCATTTCTTTCCTCACCGCATTCTTTCACCAGCCCGGGCCTTATCCCGATAAATTTTTTGAATAGTTGGTGCTCACTTTTGGCCCGTGTAAGGCCTTGTATAGATTGATACTGTTCTTTTCCCCCCTAACTCTGAACTTTAACGCTTAAACAGTGGAAACACTGTTTCACTTAAGTTTGGGGGGACCCTTTTGTTTATATATTTTTGTTTGTTTTTTTTGTTTTGTATAAAATTTTCTTTTAGGGAGCGCCGACAATTTTGACCCTCTTGGTGTAGCCTGACAGTGAGAGCACTGTCAAGTTTAAGTTTGGGGGTGTGCTCGGTAAGTTTTCTACCTTCGCATTCATGTGTATATTTTGCATTTGCATACCTATTTAAAAACACATAAAAATCGAATTTTTTTCCAAAAATATAAAAACTTTGTCGTCAAGTTAGCTAATAGGGTAACTTAGATTTTTATTCCGAAAGTTTAGTTGATATGTTAGAAATAACTAAATTCTAGGATTAGGAATTGAAAACCCTAAAAATAACCCTCCTTCTGTTTAAACTTGGTAAATATACGTCCTTACAGTTTTTTTGAGAAATAGGTAATCTTGAGTTCAGTTCTTTAGTTAAGTCAAGATGAAGGGAAAGTATTGAAGCATTACTGAAAATAAGTCTGAAAAATAGTTTCTATTCTTAAATCCAAATTTAGAAAATATATACCCTACAAACTGCACATACACTCACCTTGAAACTTGGGATAGTAGAGGATACCTAGAAATACTCTTGCCTGAAAACCTAATATGAAAGAAAAAACGGTATTTAAAGCTAAACACCAAAAGAGCATATTGAAAAATATATCCGGTCTTGAAAAAGAAAAATAAGAAAAAGAAAGAAATACATAAGGTCAAGACCTGGAAATTGCTATTTACACTTTAAGCCCACGCATTCAGTAATCGGCCGTTAGTGCCTCAAGAAGCATTAATAGTCGCGTGAAAGGTGTGTAAGCAACACCGTCCCTCATTAATGAAAATAAGTAGTATTAGGCATTAGGGCAAGGGTACTATAGCTTGAATTGAATTCTTGAGTGTAGGGGTGCAATTATACACACACGTAGGTGTATACAATCGATTTTTGGAGGAAAGATAGAAATGAAAAATAAGACTTATGTTTTCTGTAAAGTTGATAAAAATCCCTGATTTGATACCGCACTTTAGAAGGAAAACTCAGGAGAACCAATATCTTTCTAAACTTTTTTGGAACGCATAGGATCTAAAGTTAAATAGATAGGAGGTGTGAAGCTTAATGGTTGGATATTTCTAACTTAGAATGATAGAATTTCTAACGTAAATACTAAATTGTAGGAGTAGAATCGATGTTAACTTATGAAACTAGCTTGACGGGATTTTGTGGGTAGTATCCGTTGAAAACCCTCAGGAGACAACACTCCTCCTACTTGGGACACCTAGAGGTTTAACGGCTTGTTGCACACGCTCAGGGCAATCGCGTTCCCTGCGAAAGTGAGGCTAGGATTTTGTTTTGCTCGGGACGAGCATAAGATAAGTTTAGGGGTATTTGTTCAGACCCGAATATTGCATTTTAATACCGCTCATTCATTATCTATTTTTTGTATATATCGGTACTATTAACCGGTGTTTTCTCAGTAATACAGATTACAGGTATCCATGACAAAACACTAGAAATACATCCAGAATCACGGATATATCATTTGTGAGCTGACACTGCAACCAGAACTGCAAACTGACCGATATCCTAAGAGTTATTTTGCAAACAAGTGTGTGCACAATATTTTGGTCCAACACATAACATGTGTACACACCAACTCTTGGAATATGGACCATGGACCTAGGGGGCAGCTATGGCATGATGGCTAGTGCAAGTGGCATGGTGTGATGTGCGTTAATGGTGCATTTATTGCATAAAGTGTTGATGTGATGCAAAGCTACTAGTTTCCCTCCAATTCCTGGTGCACCACAAGTTCAAAACAGTGTAAATAAACTGCACCAAAATGATGTGAGGGGACACACAAACCAACACACAAAGTACGGGACCCAGCCCTCGGATTTTGGCCGAGATCTCCCTTGCCAAAACCGGCTTGGCCGGCCCCACCTCCTCCTGTGGGCCCTATCCTCTCACAGTGTCTCCAATGCTTCCATTTGGTCTTTACTTTATTGTTGCTTAATCCCTTTTCTTGCCTATAAAAGCAGACCATGGGGCAAAGGGAAAAAGGTTTCAGATAAAGCAACCAAAGTCCATACTTTGTTGGTGTATAAGGATTCCATCTCAGATCGCTAAGCATCCAGCCATTCTTACAGAGTCCCACTGTTGATGGCTAGGTCGAAACTAGTTGGGTCATCATCTCATGATGCATTCCTCGCTCCTACTGTCATAGAGAAACCGAAGTATCTCTCAGGTGGGTGAGGAACCCTGCTAGATCGGCGGAGAGCCTGAGGTTCGTTGGATTCTACTGAATCCTTTGGTTCTACCAAATCATCTGCTGTAGTTTGTATAGCTGGAACCTTTCCAGTTCTATATTACAGACATTGCCTCGAGCTTGTCCGGATTTTGTTTTTAGACATAGGCCGGTCAACCCGAAATCTTAACTAGCTTAAGACATGGGCTCTTCCTTTTCCATATTACATATGAAATGGTAGGCAACTGATTTGATTGGAACCCTATTCAATAGGTATGCAGCTTCTCAAGCGCATAACTCCCAAAAGGAAAAAGGTAACTCAGCAGTACTCATCATAGAGCACACCATATCAAATAGGGTGTATCTGCTCCGCCCTGATATACCATCGTGCTATGGTGTATACGGAGGAGTAATGCTGAGAGAGAATCTCATTCTCCTTTAGAATAGTCCAGGATTTCCGTGCTCAAGTATTCTCCTCCCTGATCTCATCAAAGGACATAATACTTATACCCTTATTCGTTCTCTACTTCTAACTTATATTCTGTAAATATCTTAAAGGGTTCGGACTTGTGTTTCAACAAGAACATATGTCTGAATCTAAAGAGATCATCAGAGAATGTAATGAAGTACAAAGAACCGATCTTGGCATGTGTAGACAGGGGAGCTTACATACATCAACATGTATCAATCCCAAGAGTTTACTAACTCTTTCTCTGTTTCCAATAAACAGAGCTATGGTCATCTTATTTTTGTGACATGACTGGCAAGTTTCACAAGATGTAAATTCAAACTGATTTAAATATGCATCTGAATGTAACTTAGCTTAGTTGGGTCGCATTGATATGACCTAGTCTACAATACCTCAAGAAGGATTCGTTCATTTCTGAACTCTTCCTCTTGTGTGTGTTCTATATAATAAGAACTGTAGTTTGATTTAGAACATCAATGCTTTTAGATAACGTGCCTGAACGGATCAACTTTGTTAGTTATATGTATGCCCTAGAGGCCATTACTGTACATTGGATGTATATTGTAGTGGATGCTGGGACATATATAGGTAGGACTTTCTTGCTCGACATGATAGTACGCTATCTGGTTGCTCTTTATCTTAACATGTATACTTTCTGTCTCTCTGTTACATGTTGATAAAGACCTTAGGATGTGTACTCGACTTCCAGGACTATGATGCAGATCATACTAGTGGGGCCTGGGTAGCCAATGAGTACATCCTTCATTGTTCCTAGTCGTGGGAATATCGAGACGGGGCATCGATATTCCAGAGTAGACTAGCGTATATCTTCTCGACCCATGTGATGGGCGATGGATGATCCCATATCCATTGGTGTTTGACATCGAAGATGGTATGCGGGTGCTCAGTGGAGACTGGGTACACTGAACGGACTCGCCGAGAACTCCCAGATGGTATTATACCTCACGTCAGATGGCAGTTCTCTGGTGACACTGGTACAGCTTAGTCTGTTGACCCGAGATCGTCATAGAGTCTTGTGTGTCTCCTACTGTGCTTTGATTTCCACCCTATCACGGCTCTACTGAGTTGTGCAAACAGGTGGTTTTTGGGTACAGTCCCGATTCACATGGAGGCAATAAGCGATAGGAGGGGATTCGTCTCTCCCGGTATTGGGGGTTGATGTTGCGCTATGCTCGACTGGCCATAACAGGAAATCCCTGGCCAGGGTTGCAGCGACCTACTGGTAAGTGTTATCAGTAGTTTCACACATGTCATGGACTTCACGTCGGCATGACTTATCAAGCTATTGGGGTCTGACGTTTACCACCCCTAGGCGAGATATGCGACATATCAGACGAACAGACCGGACTGTACGGTAAGTGTTACTGGTTGGATTCACAGGAGTGTGAGCGGGCTTGCTCGTCGATCTTCTGATCGCTTAATACCCGGGTGGCCGTTACGTTTAGCAGACCGCTTGCGGCTTGTGGGTGTTTGATATGATCATCATCTGCTGCCGGCGTATTGACGAGTCTTTAGAGTCCTACACAGAGGTTTCCTAGCTCAAGCAAAACGAAATAGGAGCGCATATGAGATATGTGCGGGACCGAGAATAATGCGTGTATGTGATAACGTATTTCATTCTCGTGATGAATGTGTCGAATGGTTGTATGCGATATAACCTAGTTATCGAATCAAGGATTGACTCGATAAGCCGATACATTGGATACTAGCCGGTTATATGCGACATGACCGGATCATTGAATCAAGTGTTGATTTAATGATTTAATGTATAATTATATATTTGATATATTACTTTGCATTACCTAGTATTGGTTCACTTTAAATGGATTTTCTCACTTGAAATGCACAAGTTGTATATGTGATATACTTTTGTGCACAAGATTGTATCATGTTTGATGATACATGCAAGCTAGGGTTAGTGTAAAGAATTAAACCATGGTTAAACTAATGGTTAGGGTTTTGTTTTTTCATTTACTTATTTATCTATTTATTTATCTTATTCATTTTGGAAAAGAGAAAGATGAATGGTGGCTTTATTTGTTTTTAGTTGAACATTCATGAAACTTTGACTAAGTCACCATTCTTGTCTCATGCTTAACCCTAACCATATGAACTAACCATAGTACATTCTCTACACTTAACCAAGGGTTAGTAAATGATAAGTATTGATTTATTTATCTAATTTACATAACTTATCATATCATCTTCTTCTTCTTCATCTTCTTCTTCAATGAAGAAAGCTTGACTCCATCAATGGTGATTGATGAAAAAGTGTGAGAAATCCAAATCTAAAGTCTACCCACTTCCTATTTCTTCATCCTCTACCTCTTGCCAAGTAGTATAGGGTGTTTCCTTCACAAGTTTTCTTGACTTGGTGAAGTTGGAGCTTGATCTAGCGATGCCTCGACGTAGATCATCTTCGGCATCGTCGTCGATGACCTAGCCCGCTTTTTCTCCGATGAAGCAGACGCTAGAGCCCAAGGTTCGATTTGGACAGCGGAGGGAGATCATCGCGGAGCTTGGGAAGTGGTGGACCGGATCTACAAAGGTTGTATTTCCGTTTCTTTTAGTTAAAGTTGTTAACTATTTTCTTATGTCGCCTAAACTTCTAGCCAACGATCCGTTCTAGGGTTTCTCGGCACCGTTAAATTAGAAATTGGCATGGATGATACCTTGTGAGGCCTCACTAGGGTGCCTAGGAACCTTTCATTGGTATCAGAGCCTAGCTAGAGCCTTAGGCGATGTCTAGACGGAATTAGAACTCCGATCGAATCAAAACCCAAACCTTAATATTGCTCTCTGTACTTTTTCTGAAATCGTGGAATTTTGAGAATTAAAAATATGCAGAAAAATCAGCAGGGGATTGTAAGGGTTACTGTAAAATTCGATGGCCTGATTCCTTAAAGTCGCCGCGGATCCACGGCATGAGCATGCTCATGCGGCGGTTCCGCGGCTATTTTGTCGTTTTGTGCATCTAATTCTGCACAGTAATTCTTAGTTTTCTGTGCTGGTTTTCCTGGGAATTTTTAATATTTTTTCCAGAGTTGTATTTTCTGGGTTGTATTGGGGATTCGGAGATTTGATCGGACAGTCTAATTTTGTCTGTGTGTTTTTCCGGGTAATTTTTAGAATATGTTAAAAAGTTCGACCGGATATAAATACCCACTTTTTCCCCTGCCGGGAAATTTCCAATTGTTGGATCTTTCCGTAGTTTAACGACGTTCTAAGTAGTGCAAGTAACGCGATGGTCCCTCTAGAAGACAACAAACCTTAACTCGATTATGTGACCGTCTTGAACTGCCCTTTGAACCTTCGGGTTTGGGGCAGTACGGCGTGCCACATGTGAGGCATTGGCTTGACCCTTCTACGGCTGGACCGTTGCTACTGAGGCACGAACTGAATGCTGTTAGATTTATTTCATGTGTTGAGCTGTTTCGGGAAAACTTGGGTGTTCGACTGTTCGATCGGAAAGTTTAACATTTTCTATTGATCCGGAATGTGATACAATAATTGGAATTCACAAGTAGTTATGAGATAACGGAATGAATATTATAAACATAGCAGTTTAGTCTCACTTGATCGGTTGCTACGGAGTTTTGATGTGATCAAAAGTCCGTCGCAATCACGTAGTGTACGCGGATACTCGCCGGGTAAACTTAATAGATAGCCTCACTACATAGCCCCGACCAAGTGACTGTAGGAGAACCCCGTCGCTGAAAGCATCCGTTCGGGTGCTCGCGGCAGCGGTGTTTCGCCTTGGTGCACTTTTTCGACGGCGTCGGGGGTGCGGCCGCCTACTAAAGTTTGCGACGAGAATTCGATCAGAATGTCGGGAATCCTGTTGAATTGCCCGACTTGATATTGAAAAGAGTTTTCGATAATGAGACTAAAATGCGGGGTTTATAATTGTTAGGCATGCGATGTCTAAGTAATTCATTTGATTAGGCATGCGATGTCTAGAGAGATTGCAGATTCCAACTGTTGTAGTTTTACACTTTCTTTTCTGTGACCGTAAGTGTAATATGTGATATCGCCGGTTTCGTTGCTATATGTCAATGACAATTGGGATGCGCATATTTACTTACGTTGATGACATGTGATGTTATGTGTTGCTGGATATGTTATATTGGATCGTCGTGTTTGAATAGCCGGGGGTTTTTATGTGAGATGAGTGTTTTTTATTTTCATTCATGTAAAAAAAACCTTGTATGTAATATTCTTTTATTGGGGCACTTCCAGGTTGCGGAAGATGTCACCCATTGTATATTATTTACTTTTCCGCATTAGGATAGACCCAAGGAGTGGAGCACAAGTAACCGGGTTCTGGGGTCCAGTGGGAGACCAACTCGAGGAGTCGAGTCCGGGTCTCCTAACCCTAGAATTGGTAGGGTTGCTTGCCGCTCTCGTAGGGGTCTAGGGGTGTGGGATTGGCTATTCATCACGACCGTGGAATCCGTGTTTTATACTGGCTCGTATTGAAAACACGGACGTCCAAGTATATCCAATATTTCATATGTTTCTTCTGCTGTGATTTATCTGTGATGTGATCATGTGATGTTCTGTGACAGATATTATATATAGTATATATGATATATTATATAGACGTTGCTTATGTTTTACACCCGCGCTAGCCCTGCCTCGCTCTGGCGTTAGTTACCTAACCTAACGGTGCAGACGGGACATCGAGGCGAATGCGGATGGCATAAGCGTACGTTATATTTATCTGTGATGTTTAGGTGGAATTAAATGATGGGATATTCATTAATGAGATTAATGAAAGAAAATAAACCTAATTGATGTTGTGGAATCGAATTTCAAAATAAAAACAGGTAGCTACAGTTCTTGCTTTGCATCGCGGTGTTCATTGTAGAACATCCTGCACCTTATTCGATGAGGAAAGGACCGAGATCCCTTCACCGGGAGTGACTCCTTTAGCAATAACTGGCAGATGCTACAACCCTCGGTTTGTCTTTGATCGCTTCTATAGTTTACGCTTTGCACAGTGATATATATGATATATCCCGCACCTCATTCGACGAGGAAAGGGCCGACGATCCCTTCACCGGGAGTGACCCCTTTAGCAAAACTAGAAAAGCTTCAAAAACATTCCATTTAAAAACCATTTGATTCCGCAACGAGATCAAGTTCAAAGCGTTAAAGGTTTTCACAAAAACCAGCCGCAACCCTCCGTCATTTTAGGAAGTAGAGTACTTAGTATTCGTGCTGTGTTTGTTGACCATAGTCAAGGCACAGTGTACGGTAGCTAAGTGATGTCTTTCTACACCGCATATGATGCGATTAGTTAGGACAGTCGCGTGACTTTGTTGACCTTAGTTAAGGGTTATGTGGGTGGGTCTAATTAATCACGAAATGACGGGTAGAACTTGACTAGTACTTATGATTTGTTGACCATAGTTAAGGTCATAGGTGCTAGGGGTAAAAACCTTTATCGGGAGTTTCAAGTGTTGAAATTTGCAATGAGATTGCATACCTTCTATATGATAGTTGGATCCCGATACCCACTGCGAGTAATTGTTACTCCTGGGAGAGTTTTGCACTTTACAATTAGCCGATCAAGTAGGTGTCTAGAAAGGTGTCAACGGGGTTACGCCTCTGGGAAAGCGAGGTTTATAGTAATTAGGTCCGTGCGAAAGCATGGGGAACTTCCCTCAAAATACCGACACTGGCCTGGCTGAAAGATTGGCGAACTTGTAGAGTGTAATTAATCCCGGCTAGTCTTTCCTTTTAAGGTTTGAAGGAAGATTTGGTAAAAATAGTGGGAGCCATCCTGATTAGATAAAATATATAACCAATCTGATCTTGCAAGAGCACACGCTGAGTGTTTTCTTCTCTCTCTCTCCAGGTAGCGACCATATCATGCCTTAATCAAGATAATAATACGGATGAATTGACCGAACCCGCTTGTTATACTGTGCTGGGGAACGTTGGTCCTGCTCCAACTTATAATTGTTATAAGACCGAGCAGGAAATAGGGGAATGCCAGGATTCCCATGCCGCCCAAACGAAGAAAGTGCATGAGATGCATCTCCTTCGGGTGTGTTCATTACAAAGAACTGTTTCTCAGTATCCTCTGCATCCTCGGTATATGATACCGGATCAGGATCCCAGATATGTAATATGTTACATAGGGCTACAAAAAGGTAGAAAAACTGAGAACGGGTGATAAGTTTCATGAGGCAGAAAACGGGGCAAGTGTTGCAGCCAAGTCTGTTGGTCACTGTCACCCTGTATTACCAATACATTGATTCTGAACAAATGCTATTAGATACCGAACCTGATATACAAAATCATATCGGTCTCTTTATTAGTAAAGAAATGATATAATTTTGTATTGTTGGATAATGTTTTGAACATTTCATATATCAAAAGTTGATCGGTTCAGGCACGTTATCTAAAAGCATTGACGTTCTAAATCAAACTACAGTTCCTTGTATACTAAACACACACAAGAGGAAGAGTTCAGAAATGAACAAATTCTTCTTGAGGTATTGTAGACTAGGTCATATCAATGCGACCCGACTAGCTGAAGTTACATTTAGATGCATATTTAAATCAGTTTGAATTTACATCTTGTGAAACTTGCCAGTCATGTCACAAAGATATAATGACACCAGCTCTGTTTACTGGAAGCAGAGAAAGAGTTAATGAACTCTTAGGACTGATACATGATGATGTATGTAAAGTCTCCTGTCTACACATGCCAGGACTGGTTCTTTATACTTCATTGTATTCTCTGATAATCTCTCAAGATTCAGTCATATGTTCCTGTTGAAACATAAGTCTGAAGCTTTTGAGGTATTCACAGAATATAAGTTAGAAGTAGAGAACCAAAATAAGGGTATAAGTATTATGTCCTATGATAAGATCAGGGAGGAGAATACTTGTGCATGGCATTCCTGGACTATTCTAAAAGAAAATGAGATTCTCTCTCAGCATTACTCCTCCGTATAAACCATAGCACGATGGTATATCGGGGCAAAGCAATCACACCCTATATCATAAGGTGTGCTCTATGATGAGTACTACTGAGTTACCTATTTCCTTTTGGGGTTATGCGCTTGAGAAGCTGCGTATCTATTGAATTAGGTTCGAATCAAATCAGTTGCCTACCGCTTCATATGTGATATGGAAAGGGAAGAGCCCATGTCTTAAGCTAGTTAAGATTTGGGGTTGACCGACCTATGTCTAAAAGCATAATCCGGACAAGCTCGAGGCAAGGTCTGTTATGTAGAACTGGAAATGTTCCAGCTATACAAACTACAGCTGATGATTTGACAGAACCAAAGGATTCAATAGTTCCCAACGAACCTGAGCCTCTCCGCCGATCTAGCAGGGTTCCTCACCTGCTTGAGAGATACTTCGGTTTCTCGATGACAGTGGGAGCAAGGAATGCATCATGAGATGATGACCCAACTAGATTCGAGCAGGCCATCAAGAGTAGGGACTCTGTAAGAATGGCTGGATGCTTAGCGATCTGAGATGGAATCCATATACACCAGCAAAGTATGGACTTTAGCTGCTATATCTGAAGGGTTAAATCCCCATCAGGAGCAAGTATATCTTGAGAAGATTACTTGGTATAGATGGAAAAGTTGAGACTTTCAAAGCTAGGCTTATTAAAGGTTTTGGTCATCAACCAGGCATGGATAATGATGAAACCTTTTCCAAGTGACTATGCTTAAGTCCATCCGGATCCTACTTGACATTGCTACATACCATGACTACGATATCTGGTGGTTGAGTGCCCTGACTGCTTTTCTAAATGCTGATTTAGAAGAGAACGTCTATAAGGACACAGCCAGAGGACTTCGTAAACAGTGGGAGCAGCGGAGACGTGTGCAAGTTGCTTTATAGAATAAAGCAGGCATCGCGGAGTTGGAACATCTGTTTTGATGTGGTAGTCAAAGAGTTTGACTTCATCAAAATGGTAGATGAACCTTGTATGTACAAAAGGGTAGTGTGGAGTATGGTAATGATCCTCGTAGAGTACGTGGACAACATACTCTTGATAGGAATGGGATTTCCTATACTACGATCGGTCAATCTCCGCTTATCACAAAGATTCTCCAATAGGATCAAAGTGATACCTCCTAAATCCTGAGTCTTCATCTATGAGATAGATGTAATTGGATGCTAGGATTCTCACTAGATGTAGTGAGATGGTATCAATCGATCCTGGGGAGAATCGCTCGAAGGGTTCCAGGGTGATAAAGATGACTGAATGTCAGTCGCAGGCATTGTCTTTACCCTCAGTAAAGGGACGGTATGTTAGAAGAGTTCCAAGCTAGATACCGTGGCAAACTAGACGATAAAGGCTGGTAACATCGCTATTTAAGTTACTACCAAAGAGGCAGTTTGGGTGTATATTGGTTCATAAGATGAACTTGGTCCTGCCATTGTATGACAATGGAAGTGTGGCTTCGGCCCTGGAACCCTGGTCCCATCAGTGACCCAGACATATTCTGAGGCAGCATCACCTGATCATGGAGATAGTTGATCTCCAGGGTGATCGAGGTTAGGAGAGTAGACTCAGAGGACAACACAGCGGATCCACTCACGAAGGCCTTTTCCCAAAGAGAGACTTTTAGGGGATGGTTGAGTATTAGATACTACAACTACTGCTACAGATGGCCCTAGTGCAAGTGGGAGATTGTTAGTTATATGTATGCCCTAGAGGCCATTACTGTACATTGGATGTATATTGTAGTGGATGCTGGGACATATATAGGTAGGACTTTCTTGCTCGACATGATAGTACGCTATCTGGTTGCTCTTTATCTTAACATGTATACTTTCTGTCTCTCTGTTACATGTTGATAAAGCCCTTAGGATGTGTACTCGACTTCCAGGACTATGATGCAGATCATACTAGTGGGGCCTGGGTAGCCAATGAGTACATCCTTCATTGTTCCTAGTCGTGGGAATATCGAGACGGGGCATCGATATTCCAGAGTAGACTAGCGTATATCTTCTCGACCCATGTGATGGGTGATGGATGATCCCATATCCATTGGTGTTTGACATCGAAGATGGTATGCGGGTGCTCAGTGGAGACTGGGTACACTGAACGGACTCGCCGAGAACTCCCAGATGGTATTATACCTCACGTCAGATGGCAGTTCTCTGGTGACACTGGTACAGCTTAGTCTGTTGACCCGAGATCGTCATAGAGTCTTGTGTGTCTCCTACTGTGCTTTGATTTCCACCCTATCACGGCTCTACTGAGTTGTGCAAACAGGTGGTTTTTGGGTACAGTCCCGATTCACATGGAGGCAATGAGCGATAGGAGGGGATTCGTCTCTCCCGGTATTGGGGGTTGATGTTGCGCTATGCTCGACTGGCCATAACAGGAAATCCCTGGCCAGGGTTGCAGCGACCTACTGGTAAGTGTTATCAGTAGTTTCACACATGTCATGGACTTCACGTCGGCATGACTTATCAAGCTATTGGGGTCTGACGTTTACCACCCCTAGGCGAGATATGCGACATATCAGACGAACAGACCGGACTGTACGGTAAGTGTTACTGGTTGGATTCACAGGAGTGTGAGCGGGCTTGCTCGTCGATCTTCTGATCGCTTAATACCCGGGTGGCCGTTACGTTTAGCAGACCGCTTGCGGCTTGTGGGTGTTTGATATGATCATCATCTGCTGCCGGCGTATTGACGAGTCTTTAGAGTCCTACACAGAGGTTTCCTAGCTCAAGCAAAACGAAATAGGAGCGCATATGAGATATGTGCGGGACCGAGAATAATGCGTGTATGTGATACCGTATTTCATTCTCGCGATGAATGTGTCGAATGGTTGTATGCGATATAACCTAGTTATCGAATCAAGGATTGACTCGATAAGCCGATACATTGGATACTAGCCGGTTATATGCGACATGACCGGATCATTGAATCAAGTGTTGATTTAATGATTTAATGTATAATTATATATTTGATATATTACTTTGCATTAACTAGTATTGGTTCACTTTAAATGGATTTTCTCACTTGAAATGCACAAGTTGTATATGTGATATACTTTTGTGCACAAGATTGTATCATGTTTGATGATACATGCAAGCTAGGGTTAGTGTAAAGAATTAAACCATGGTTAAACTAATGGTTAGGGTTTTGTTTTTTCATTTACTTATTTATCTATTTATTTATCTTATTCATTTTGGAAAAGAGAAAGATGAATGGTGGCTTTATTTGTTTTTAGTTGAACATTCATGAAACTTTGACTAAGTCACCATTCTTGTCTCATGCTTAACCCTAACCATATGAACTAACCATAGTACATTCTCTACACTTAACCAAGGGTTAGTAAATGATAAGTATTGATTTATTTATCTAATTTACATAACTTATCATATCATCTTCTTCTTCTTCATCTTCTTCTTCAATGAAGAAAGCTTGACTCCATCAATGGTGATTGATGAAAAAGTGTGAGAAATCCAAATCTAAAGTCTACCCACTTCCTATTTCTTCATCCTCTACCTCTTGCCAAGTAGTATAGGGTGTTTCTTTCACAAGTTTTCTTGACTTGGTGAAGTTGGAGCTTGATCTAGCGATGCCTCGACGTAGATCATCTTCGGCATCGTCGTCGATGACCTAGCCCGCTTTTTCTCCGATGAAGCCGACGCTAGAGCCCAAGGTTCGATTTGGACAGCGGAGGGAGATCATCGCGGAGCTTGGGAAGTGGTGGACCGGATCTACAAAGGTTGTATTTCCGTTTATTTTAGTTAAAGTTGTTAACTATTTTCTTATGTCGCCTAAACTTCTAGCCAACGATCCGTTCTAGGGTTTCTCGGCACCGTTAAATTAGAAATTAGCATGGATGATGCCTTGTGAGACCTCACTAAGGTTCCTAGGAACCTTTCACTTTTGATATAGGAAATGTTCAAAACATTATCCAACAATACAAAATTTTATCATTTCTTTACTAATAAAGAAACTGATATGATTTTGTATATCAGGTTCGGTATCTAATAACATTCGTTCAGAATCAATGTATTTGTAATACAGGGTGACAGTGACCGACAGACTTGGCTGCAACTCTTGCCCCGTTTTTTGCCTCATGAAACTTATCACCCGTTCTCAGTTTTCTACCCTTTTGTAGCCTTATGTAACATATTACATATCTGGGATCCTGATCCAGTATCAAATACCCAGGATTCAGAGGATACTGAGAAACAGTTCTTTGTAATGAACACACCCGAAGAAGATGCATCATATGCACTTTCTTCGTTTGGGCGGCATAGAAATTCTGGTATTCCCCTATTTCCTGATCTGTCTTATAACAATTATAAGTTGGAGCGGGACCAACGTTCCCCAGCTCAGTATAACAAGCGGGTTCAGTTAATAATCCGTATTATTATCTTAATTAAGGCTTGATATGGTCGCTACCTGGAGAGAGAGAGAAGAAAACACTCTGCGTGCGCTCTTGCAAGAATAGATTGGTTATTATTTTATCTAATCAGGATGGCTCCCACTGTTTTTGTCACGACCCAAAATTGGCCCGTGACGGCCCTAATACTACGCAACGCCTTAAGACGCAACGTAGTAAAAGAAAGCCAAACCCAGAAATCTAAACCATGAAAAATACGGAAAACATAATATAAGTTTTGAAATAATTGAAATCGCAACCCAAATTCTTTAAAAGTCTTACTTTCTTTCTTTAAAATTTTAGCAACACCCCCTTTTTGTAAAGACCAGTCAAGAAGAAGGCAACACAGAAATAATGACAGTAGAGAAAAAGCTGTATATAAAAGACATCCAATCCACAATAATACACATAACGTCCTCACCAAGTCTCTATGTCAACAATACAGTAGTAGATGGAGAGTCCAAAAATACAACGAATATACAATATGAAATACAGATAACCATCTAACCCACCTAAGCAAAATGGTACTGTGAGCTGATGCGATATCTGTAGCAAAAGGTGGTAGCTGGATAGCTGAATAGAGGAATAGCCTGCCTCGACTACTCTGGGGAAAAACCTGAAACACCTATGGCACAACGGGGGTGAGTTGCCAACTCGTGAATAGTATAAAACATATGCAGGTAATCGCAGGAATGCACGTACAGCATGAATCTAAGATATGCGATTACAATAATAATATGTCATGCAATGCTGAAATAAGGAGAGTACGCTAGCAGGTACAATCAATATATGAAGTAATGATGGCATGATAATAGTGTGCAATAACTATGCAATAGAGATATGAGAAAGCAAATATGCAACTATCATAAGGGTACACTACAAGTACTACCAATATATGAATCTGTGCATAAGGTAGGTAAGGGTGAGGTATAGGGTGGAATATGTCATTTTCCACGGAAACCTGACGTCGTGGCAGGATCACAATCCATCAAGATACTCCAATCCCAAATCCTCAAATCAGCCCCCACATAGGGCACTCACCTCATATAAGTCTCACATCTCCTCAATGTACAATACCGAGTAATCTCCTATATCCCGAATGTACAAATCACCAATCTCATAGGTATATCCAATGTCCAAGTCCCAATGAATCACCTAGTATCCCAAGTCCAATCTCAAGTAAGAATCTAACATCCTAAGGGTATATATATGCACAGAAATAAATATGATGGGGGCAATACACATATATTAGCGTCCCATTCCACTAATATTGGTGTAAGGGTATATATAACAACGGCTAAATCCCCTGTTATATATACAAAAAGGGGTTAAAGAAATATCATGAAACCGTGTGCCAAGCATCGACACAGAAATCCTCGTATATCGGGCTCCGTCAGTCCGGATCAGCCCACGGGGTCCGTCTGCGGTATCGGCCCTCGGCCCCGCCAGTACAGATCCTCCCGCATCCATCTCTCGACTCTGGCCAGTAGCCTCCGGACAACTGCCAGGTCCAAACAATCACCGGTAGGTACTCGCCCGCCTCCAGGCTCAATCGGCAAACCCATCGATCTTCTTGCCGAGGGGAACCATACCGGGCCCCACCATGTACTCTCATACGGCAACCACACCTCGTATGGAGTAGATAATCAGCACCGATAAAACTCATGGGGGACGCTCAAATATCATATCAAGGAAACCGGGTTATTACATGTATGCATAATTTCATGAACTCCCGCGGTTCCCAAATCCCGAAAACATCATATAAAATCCAGATAAACAATGCATAAATCCAGGAATAAATGTATGCGATATATCTGAATGCGAGCAGGTAAACACAAGTATATAGCTGAACCAGATGTATGCGAAAACACGATAAGGTACAGCTAAGTAACATCAGTAAATGTAAATATGCGACCGCAACTGAATATGTGTCTAACATACAGGTGCAGCAATGTATAGGTATCTACCTATAGGAACTGATGTCGTATACCCCCCCTGGGTATAAGTAACATATGTAGGAAATCCCTCCCGGTGTAGGTAAAATATGTAGGAGGTATACCTGTAGCTGTATCGCAAAGTGAAAATATACCTATCACTAAAGGTATGATACACTATAGGTATACCGATAAGTTAGGTGTCAAGTGTGACAAGCAATGGTAGCTATAAGGGGTAGTGTGTGACATGGCAATTATTGACGGCGTGTGTGTAGCATGCAATCCGTGCTCGTGCAACATGAACCGTCAATAATGTGTGCAGTGTCCTACGGCTGCTAGTCACAGTATATAACTATATCAAGAATGCAGTAAATGCGCAATTCTACAATGACGTAGAATGTGCGGCAGGTAATTGAATCCTAGCCCAGACGCATAACGCCATGCGGGCGATTCCCCTGTAGATGTTATATCTACTCACCTAAACTCCACACTGGGTGAATCCTATCATCTGCTCCCCCTGTAGCCGTGTCCGTAGCTCCTGTCTGCAAACCTGCAAATACGACATGAATATCACATATAAGCCAAAATATTCCGCGAAACGCGATATCGAATCGAAACGAGAAACTCGCGTCACGAACCAAGCGCGCTTGTGCACGATACGCTGAATCGTGTGTGTACGCGTCTAAAACCATCGCGACACGCCGCGATACGCTGGATCACAGAACCCACTCACGTATCGCGCGTATCGCGCAAACACAAATAACACCAAAATGACATATAGTCCCAGATTTTCCTACAGGTACAATATTACAAAACTAGACATGCCAAGGACCTAGACAACCCAGAATAAAGCTCCACACAAAACCTCAACACCCAGTTCCTCTTCCTGGCCGCAAATTGCGGCCAGAATGGAGAAATTGGCGGCCAAACAAAGGGGGTAGGGGCTCGTGTTCTGTTGGTGGTGTCCATACCTAGTGAGCATGTCCCAGTCTTCTCAATTTCACTCTGTAAGGTCCGGGTATATAGCAGATTCCAGATATCACAAATGTCGCTTAAAATTACCAATTTTGCACAAAAAGGAAAACCTATGGTATTTTAGTGTAATCTGGGGATTTCTCAGTTGAAGTGTCCCTATTAACACTAAACTGAGCTAGGTTAACCAACACAATCAAGACTTAACCAAAATTCCACACAAATTACCTTAACTAGCACTAAACTAGCAAAAATCGCACACCGAAGCTAAACTAACACACAACTAGGCAAACTAGGAATTGGTTTCAGAAATTATACCCCAAGGGATCCTAGAAAGCTGGTGAGGAGGTGTATGGAGGAAGAAGTGAGCTGCTGCCAGGGCTGGGGCTGCTGCTGCTACAGCTTCTGCTGTTGTTGCTGATCCTGTTGCTGCTGCTGTTGATGGAAATGATGATGATAAGTTGCTGATGATGTTGTTGTGGTTATTGTTGTTGTTGTTGTAGTGATCTTGTTGTTGCTGCTGTGGCTATTGCTGCTGCTGCTGCTGCCTCATTGCTGCTGCTGCTCTTCTTGCTGTTGTTGTTGTTGTTAAAGCTGATGTTGCTGATGATGCTAGCTGCTGCTGCTGCTGGAGCTCTCTCTCTCAGGTGAGTGTGTGTGTGTGAGTGAGAGAGTGAGTGAAAGAAATGAGATGGAGAATGAGCACACATACAAAGGCCCCCCTCTCACTCTCTCTCTCATAATGAGGCATGGGCAAAGCCATGATGCCCATGCTCACTCTCTCTCTCAAAGTCAACCACATAAAGAAATCCCTTTTTTAAATTCATTTTCAATTTAAAACTATCATTACTAAATACAACCATAACACTTAAACAAAACTTAAAACTAACTTAAGAAAAAGGTTAGCTAACCATGATTACTAATCATGGTTAAACCCCTAAAACAACCCTAGTTATCATGCACAAGTGTGTGTGTGCCTAATAAAATTCTAATAAAATACACAATAATTAGGATAAAATATTTAAAACTTAATTTGGTAAACTTTTTATTAAAAACCATACATTAAAATATAATTAGCTACAAAACACATTCTAAGGTGTTACAATCTCCCCCCCTTAAAAGAAATTCGTCCCCGAATTTAAAAATATTCCGATACGCATACCTTCAAAGAGAAGATTAAAATCCTCAAATCTCGTTCGCAGCCTCCCAAGTGACTAACTCACTATACGGCTACGTCCAAGGAAACCCTTCACAGATGGCAAGACCCTTGACCGATGTTCCTCCACCTGCCGAGCCATTAACACACATGGCTGCTGGTGAACGAAAGATCGCGTCCAGCTCAATGGTCTGATGCCAAATCATGTGAGAAGGTCATGAAGGTAATTGTAAAGTATCATCACAAGGAATACGGGGTGAAAATCCAATAATCTGGGCGGAAGTGCCAAATTGAAGGCAACAAAACTAACTCACTTATAGGATCTCAGAAGGACCTAAATCCTGGGATAAGCTTCCCAACATCCAGCACGTCGTTCATCGGAAAGTCCATAGGGATACAAGATCTGTCCCTGCGAACTCGAGTCTATGACTATCACAGTCGTCATATGACCTCAGTTCGAAATGGACAATTCTCATCCTGACCTAACACAACTGGACTCACTCCGAAGTCTCTAGACTAGCTGGGGTCCAAAGTCCTACTTACGCAGAGTCAGAGAAACAGCAGGCTGGTGGTCGACACGACCTAACTCCTAGCCTAAGGGTGGCCAATTGGAGTGTCTCCTGATAACAGCTATCGAAGGAGAACCCTAACAATGGCGAGTGACGATCCCACGCTGCTGACGACAACTAACACAAACACACAACTTTAACAAAACAACTGAGCAAACTGAGTATAACCGGACGACAAGAATCCGAATGGAGTCACACCCTAACTAAACTTGGGTAGAAACCATAACGAAATTTCATGGAGATCTGCTCCCATTCCTACTTCGGAACGGTAAAAGATTGCAACTCTCCAGCCGGCCTCAGATGCTCGACCCAAAGCACACAACAAGACAGACACTTGAAACGAAACCTGAAACTTCTCTTTACATCCCTGTCCACTCGTAACTATCTCACAAGTCACGCCAGAGCTGGTGGAACTTGAATGCATATAGAGAGTTGGCAGATATGCATGCCCTAGGATTGCACGTCTCTACCTGATAAAACCAGGTACACAAACGCGTCCCTAACTTAGCACATCATTGTCACAGATCAAGGTTTCTGAATCATTTCCCAGCCGAGTATGCTCAAGTATCGCTGACGAACGAGCTTCGGTAGGCAGTGTCTCGCGAAAACGATTTAAGGAAAGTGGTCGGGCGCGGACATGAGCAAGCTGTCCCCTCCGTAGAGACGAACTAAGCTATACTCGACGATCACACAAGAACTGTAAATCTGCAGAAGACCATCACAACAATCTAAATCTGCTGCAGGAAGATGTACATTAAGCTCTAGTGGTCCGTGGAAAAATCTGACACGACTCTCAAGCAAGTAGTGTCTCCAAATTTCCAACGCAAAACCACCGCGGCCATCTCCAGATCATGAGTGGAATATCCTTCTCGTACTTCCTCCAAATGTAGGGAAGCAAAAGCGATAACTCTTTAGTGTCACATCAGTACACCCTCGAGCCCACTCAAGAAACACTACAGTTAAACAACAAGGTCGCCCGAACCAAAAGCAAAGAAAGACTGATGCAGTTGTTAACTGAATCTTCAACTGCTGAAAATTCCGTACACATGCCTCAGTCCAAGGAAAAGAAACCTCCTTACTGGTCAATTCAGTCGACGGTGCAGCACTACTCTAGCTACCCTGCATGAAACGGTGGCAAAAACCTGCTAAGCCCAACAATCTGCGGATCTCCGTCCTGCACACAAGTCTGGGCCTAAGCTGTACGGCCACGATCTCCCTCGGAACCATACGAAACCGTCTCCCGCGACTACAAGACCTAGGGGTCAACACAAACAAGCCTGAAGAAACACTCTGAGAATTTAGCAACTGCTAGTACTCTCCCAGTATCTGCATAACAAATCCTCAAGTGCTACTCCTGTCCCTCAAGACACATTAGATAGACCAGAATGTCGTAGCTAACACAACAAAACTGGTCGAGGAACGGCCTGCAGAAATCTGGTTCATCATATCTACGAATGCTGCTAGGGCGACAGTGAATCCAACGACTCACAAAAACACACAAAGCCCGTAGCACGCACAAGGTAGTCTTCGGAATGCCGTCACTCCGAATCCGCAATAATGATGACCTGATCCCAAACACACTTAGAAAATGTCTTGCAATCTGGAGCTGATCGAAGAAATCGTCACGGCGAGGTGAAGGATACCTATCCGCACCGTAAGCCGGTTCAATTGACGATCCGTCGATACGCAATCCTAAACTGCCGTCTTCCTCCTGGACGAACAGAAATAGGAGTTTCCAAAAGCGAAACACTCAGACGCACAAAACTCCCCAAACCAAAACTCTGCAGCTGATCCTTTAGCTCCCAAGCTTCGCCGGCTTACCCGGAACAACGTCGGAAAAACTCTCGCACGAAAGGAATCCGGTCCAACAATCCCACTGTGGCTCCTGTATCACGAATGAACGCCAAGAATCCATGACATCTCCTCAGTAGCCGACTAGCGAAAAAGGCTGAATTCAAGCTGTGAGAGGCGACACAACTATCCACCTGCACAACAAGAACTGACTTGCCGGGGAAAACAAACCTGACTGTTTCCTCACGGTAGTCCACAGACGCCTAACACGTAGTTAACCAGTCCGTGCCCCGGAGAACGTCAAATCCAACATCTCTAGAAGGATCAAAACGACGGACGAATCTCTACCTCCTATCCGCTTGGCACAAAACTGAAATACGTGTCGCGCAACAAAAGGATCGCTGACAGAAGTTAAAACAACTACTACTAAACTACCCAACAACGATACAAGCAAGAAACAAACAAATACATCAAAAGAACATAAAACTCAAGGTACCTGAAAACTCCACATTGGACGTCTGCGCGTCCCGATGAGTAGAAGCAAACTCCTGTGTCTGCACTCTACTCGCAGCTGGATGAACTCCACTGGTAAACTGAGCCCTCTGAGCGAATCTTCCACGTCCACGGCCTCTTTGAAAACGATCATGACGAGGTGCTAAGGAACAATCCCTGACGAAGTGCTGAAGGCTCCCGCAACGAAAACATCCACGTGCTGACTGCTGACCATCCTGGGGGTAAGAGCTGAACGACTGTCCTCGTCCTAAGCCTCTGCTACTACCGCGACGGCCACGAAATCTGTCTCGACGACCAAACCTCTGCCTCTGGGCTGGTATGCTGGTACGAGTCCTCCACTGTCCTGGAATATGTGTCTCGTCAACTGGAGCTGCAACCACTGGTGCTATGTAGGTGACGGACTGCTGCATGCTGATCGTAAGGGACAGCTGAGTAACAGGGGTGACAACCTCCTGTCGTAGCTCCCGAACGACGTCAACTAAAGAACTCATCGTCTGGCGGAACTCCTGCATCTCTACCAAAAGTCTATCCATAGTATAGGTCGTAGGCTGATCCGTCTGCACCTGTGCAACTAGAGTGCCATCCTGGTCAGTACTCGTCTCACCCGAGCTAACCCTGACCTCGGCCCTCGCTGCATCGCTCTGAGTCCCCATAGTCATCGGCGGCAAGGCTATAAATGGATATAAGATGAGATTCGATAAGAATGAGGAAATCGAATCTCAAAGATATGAATCATAAAGGAAGGAATGTCAAGCAAATTGTACTTAGGTCACTTAATGCAAGGTACCGCGCTGTGGGTATGCTGCAGACATACACACACTACGTTACTCTGCTTAAGCTACCTACTCCATCATACTAAGGTCATCCTACACTCCGAAAGGTAAAACCTAACGCTCTGATACTAACTTTGTCACGACCCAAAATTGGCCCGTGACGGCCCTAATACTACGCAACGCCTTAAGACGCAACGTAGTAAAAGAAAGCCAAACCCAGAAATCTAAACCATGAAAAATACGGAAAACATAATATAAGTTTTGAAATAATTGAAATCGCAACCCAAATTCTTTAAAAGTCTTACTTTCTTTCTTTAAAATTTTAGCAACACCCCCTTTTTGTAAAGACCAGTCAAGAAGAAGGCAACACAGAAATAATGACAGTAGAGAAAAAGCTGTATATAAAAGACATCCAATCCACAATAATACACATAACGTCCTCACTAAGTCTCTATGTCAACAATACAGTAGTAGATGGAGAGTACAAAAATACAACGAATATACAATATGAAATACAGATAACCATCTAACCCACCTAAGCAAAATGGTACTGTGAGCTGATGCGATATCTGTAGCAAAAGGTGGTAGCTGGATAGCTGAATAGAGGAATAGCCTGTCTCGACTACTCTGGGGAAAAACCTGAAACACCTGTGGCACAACGGGGGTGAGTTGCCAACTCGTGAATAGTATAAAACATATGCAGGTAATCGCAGGAATGCACGTACAGCATGAATCTAAGATATGCGATTACAATAATAATATGTCATGCAATGCTGAAATAAGGAGAGTACGCTAGCAGGTACAATCAATATATGAAGTAATGATGGCATGATAATAGTGTGCAATAACTATGCAATAGAGATATGAGAAAGCAAATATGCAACTATCATAAGGGTACACTACAAGTACTACCAATATATGAATCTGTGCATAAGGTAGGTAAGGGTGAGGTATAGGGTGGAATATGTCATTTTCCACGGAAACCTGACGTCGTGGCAGGATCACAATCCATCAAGATACTCCAATCCCAAATCCTCAAATCAGCCCCCACATAGGGCACTCACCTCATATAAGTCTCACATCTCCTCAATGTACAATACCGAGTAATCTCCTATATCCCGAATGTACAAATCACCAATCTCATAGGTATATCCAATGTCCAAGTCCCAATGAATCACCTAGTATCCCAAGTCCAATCTCAAGTAAGAATCTAACATCCTAAGGGTATATATATGCACAGAAATAAATATGATGGGGGCAATACACATATATTAGCGTCCCATTCCACTAATATTGGTGTAAGGGTATATATAACAACGGCTAAATCCCCTGTTATATATACAAAAAGGGGTTAAAGAAATATCATGAAACCGTGTGCCAAGCATCGACACAGAAATCCTCGTATATCGGGCTCCGTCAGTCCGGATCAGCCCACGGGGTCCGTCTGCGGTATCGGCCCTCGGCCCCGCCAGTACAGATCCTCCCGCATCCATCTCTCGACTCTGGCCAGTAGCCTCCGGACAACTGCCAGGTCCAAACAATCACCGGTAGGTACTCGCCCGCCTCCAGGCTCAATCAGCAAACCCATCGATCTTCTTGCCGAGGGGAACCATACCGGGCCCCACCATGTACTCTCATACGGCAACCACACCTCGTATGGAGTAGATAATCAGCACCGATAAAACTCATGGGGGACGCTCAAATATCATATCAAGGAAACCGGGTTGTTATATGTATGCATAATTTCATGAACTCCCGCGGTTCCCAAATCCCGAAAACATCATATAAAATCCAGATAAACAATGCATAAATCCAGGAATAAATGTATGCGATATATCTGAATGCGAGCAGGTAAACACAAGTATATAGCTGAACCAGATGTATGCGAAAACACGATAAGGTACAGCTAAGTAACATCAGTAAATGTAAATATGCGACCGCAACTGAATATGTGTCTAACATACAGGTGCAGCAATGTATAGGTATCTACCTATAGGAACTGATGTCGTATACCCCCCCTGGGTATAAGTAACATATGTAGGAAATCCCTCCCGGTGTAGGTAAAATATGTAGGAGGTATACCTGTAGCTGTATCGCAAAGTGAAAATATACCTATTACTAAAGGTATGATACACTATAGGTATACCGATAAGCTAGGTGTCAAGTGTGACAAGCAATGGTAGCTATAAGGGGTAGTGTGTGACATGGCAATTATTGACGGCGTGTGTGTAGCATGCAATCCGTGCTCGTGCAACATGAACCGTCAATAATGTGTGCAGTGTCCTACGGCTGCTAGTCACAGTATATAACTATATCAAGAATGCAGTAAATGCGCAATTCTACAATGACGTAGAATGTGCGGCAGGTAATTGAATCCTAGCCCAGACGCATAACGCCATGCGGGCGATTCCCCTGTAGATGTTATATCTACTCACCTAAACTCCACACTGGGTGAATCCTATCATCTGCTCCCCCTGTAGCCGTGTCCGTAGCTCCTGTCTGCAAACCTGCAAATACGACATGAATATCACATATAAGCCAAAATATTCCGCGAAACGCGATATCGAATCGAAACGAGAAACTCGCGTCACGAACCAAGCGCGCTTGTGCACGATACGCTGAATCGTGTGTGTACGCGTCTAAAACCATCGCGACATGCCGCGATACGCTGGATCACAGAACCCACTCACGTATCGCGCGTATCGCGCAAACACAAATAACACCAAAATGACATATAGTCCCAGATTTTCCTACAGGTACAATATTACAAAACTAGACATGCCAAGGACCTAGACAACCCAGAATAAAGCTCCACACAAAACCTCAACACCCAGTTCCTCTTCCTGGCCGCAAATTGCGGCCAGAATGGAGAAATTGGCGGCCAAACAAAGGGGGTAGGGGCTCGTGTTCTGTTAGTGGTGTCCATACCTAGTGAGCATGTCCCAGTCTTCTCAATTTCACTCTGTAAGGTCCGGGTATATAGCAGATTCCAGATATCACAAATGTCGCTTAAAATTACCAATTTTGCACAAAAAGGAAAACCTATGGTATTTTAGTGTAATCTGGGGATTTCTCAGTTGAAGTGTCCCTATTAACACTAAACTGAGCTAGGTTAACCAACACAATCAAGACTTAACCAAAATTCCACACAAATTACCTTAACTAGCACTAAACTAGCAAAAATCGCACACCGAAGCTAAACTAACACACAACTAGGCAAACTAGGAATTGGTTTCAGAAATTATACCCCAAGGGATCCTAGAAAGCTGGTGAGGAGGTGTATGGAGGAAGAAGTGAGCTGCTGCCAGGGCTGGGGCTACTGCTGCTACAGCTTCTGCTGTTGTTGCTGATCCTGTTGCTGCTGCTGTTGATGGAAATGATGATGATAAGTTGCTGATGATGTTGTTGTGGTTATTGTTGTTGTTGTTGTAGTGATCTTGTTGTTGCTGCTGTGGCTATTGCTGCTGCTGCTGCTGCCTCATTGCTGCTGCTGCTCTTCTTGCTGTTGTTGTTGTTGTTAAAGCTGATGTTGCTGATGATGCTAGCTGCTGCTGCTGCTGGAGCTCTCTCTCTCAGGTGAGTGTGTGTGTGTGAGTGAGAGAGTGAGTGAAAGAAATGAGATGGAGAATGAGCACACATACAAAGGCCCCCCTCTCACTCTCTCTCTCATAATGAGGCATGGGCAAAGCCATGATGCCCATGCTCACTCTCTCTCTCAAAGTCAACCACATAAAGAAATCCCTTTTTTAAATTCATTTTCAATTTAAAACTATCATTACTAAATACAACCATAACACTTAAACAAAACTTAAAACTAACTTAAGAAAAAGGTTAGCTAACCATGATTACTAATCATGGTTAAACCCCTAAAACAACCCTAGTTATCATGCACAAGTGTGTGTGTGCCTAATAAAATTCTAATAAAATACACAATAATTAGGATAAAATATTTAAAACTTAATTTGGTAAACTTTTTATTAAAAACCATACATTAAAATATAATTAGCTACAAAACACATTCTAAGGTGTTACAGTTTTTATCAAATCTTCCTTCAAACCCTAAAAGGAAAGACTAGCCGGGATTAATTACACTCTACAATTTCGCCAATCTTTCAACCAGGCCAGTGTCGGTACTTTGAGGGAGGTCCCCCGTGCTTTCGCACGAACCTAATTACAGTAAACCTCGTTTTCCCAGAGGCTTAACCCTGTTAACACCTTTCTAGACACCTACTTGATCGGCTAATTGTAATGTGTAAAACTCTCCCAGGAGTAACTCTTACTCGCAGCGGGTATCGGGATCCAACTATCTCATAGAAGGTATGCAATCTCATTGCAAATTTCAACACTTGAAATTCCCGATAATATTTTGCCCCTAACGTGCTATGACCTTGACGAAAGCCAACAAACCATAGCCTGCTAGTCAAGTTCAACCTGTCATTTCCTGATTGAATTAAACCCACCTGCACGACCCTTGACGAAAGCCAACAAAGCCGCACGACTACCCTAATCCAATCGCATCGTATGCTGCAGATAAGCAGCATATAGCTACCGCACACTGCACCTTGACGAAAGCCAAAAATGTAGCACGAATACTATATACAACTTATCTGAAATGACGGAGGGCTACGACAGGTTTTTCTGAAAACCTATTGCGTAATGAACTTGATATCGTTGTAGGATCGAATGATTTTTAAAAAATGGAGTGCTTTTGAGGCTTTTCTAGTTTTGCTAAAGGAGTCACTCCCGGTGAAGGGATCGTTGGTCCTTTCCTCGTCGAATGAGGTGCGGGATATATCATATATATCACTGTGCAAAGCATAAACTATAGAAGCAATCAAAAGACAAACCGAGAGTTGTAGCATCTGCCAGTTATTGCTAAAGGAGTCACTCCCGGTGAAGGGATCTCGGTCCTTTCCTCATCAAATAAGGTGCAGGATATATCACATATACCTCTGTGCAAAGCAAGAACTGTAGCTACCTGTTTTATTTTGAAATTCGATTCTACAACATCTTAGGTTTCTTTTATTTCATTAATCTCATTAATGAAGTCCCATCATTTAAGTACCTAAACATCACAGATAAATACGACGTACACTTATGCCATCCGCATTCGCCTTGATGTCCCCTCGTGCACCGTTAGGTTAGGTAACTAACGGCAGAGCGGGACAGGGCTAGCGCGGGTGTAAAACATAAGTAACACCTATATAATATATCATATATCATATATACTGTATCTATTGTTAGTTGTATGTATGCCCTAGAGGCCAGTATTGTACAGATGATGTATATTATATTGGATGCTTGGACATATATAGAGATGACTTTCTTGCTCGATATGATAGTATGCTATCTGGTTACTCTTTATCTTAACATGTATACTAGTCTCTTTAAACTGTCTTATAGTTACATGTTGGTAAAGCCCTTAGGATGTGTACTTGACTGCCTGGACTATGATGCAGATCATACTAGTGGGGACATGGTAGTCCATAAGTACATCCTTCAAGGTCCCTAGTCGTGGGTGTATCAAGACGGGGCATTGATATACCAGTGTAGACTAGCGAATACGCTTCTCGACCCATGAGATGGGCGATGGATGATCCCATAACCATTAGTGTTTGACATCAGAGATGGTATACGGGTGCTCAGTGGAGACTGGGTACACTGGACGGACTCGCCGAGAACTCCCAGATGGTATTATACCTCACGTCAGATGGCAGTTCTCAGGTGACACTTGTGCAGGTTAGTCTGTAGACCCGAGATCGTCATAGAGTCTTGTGTGATTCCCACTGTGCTTTGATCTCCACCTTACCACGTCCATGAGGGCGTGCAAAACGGTGGTCTTTGGGTACAGTCCCGAGTCACATGGAGGCAATGAGCGATAGGAGGGGTTTCGTCTCTCCCGGTATTGGGGGTTGATGTTGCGCTGTGCTCGATTGGCCGTAACAGGGAAGTCCCTGGCCAGGGCTGATCAGAGATTTGCTGGTAAGTGTTACCAGTAGTTTCTCAACCCGTTATGAGCCTCACATCGGCACGACTTATCGGTTATTGGGGTCTGACGTTTACCACCCCTAGACTTGATATGCGACGTATCAGACGAACAGACCGGACTGTACGGTAAGTGTTACTGGTTGGATTCACAGGAGTGTGAGTGGGCTAGCTCGTCGATCTTCTGATCGCTCAATACCCGGATGTCCGTTACGTTTAGCAGACGGCTTGCGGCTTGTGGGTGCTTGATATGATCATCATCTGCTACCGGCGTATTGACGAGTCTTTAGAGTCCTACACAGAGGTTTCCTTGTGGGGTTCCTAGGCACTCTAGTGAGGTCTCACAAGGCATCGAACATGCCATTTTCAAAAATTCTAGGTGCCGAGAGACCCGACTACGGATCGTTTGCTAGAAAACTAGGCGAAAAAGCTAACTAGTTAACACTTAACTACAAGATACGGAAATACAACCTTTGTAGATCCGGTGCTCCACCTCCATAGCTCCGCAACGAGGTCCTCTCCGCTGTCCAAATCAAATCCGGGCTCTAGCGTCGGCTTCGTCGGAGAATGGGCAAGCTAGGTCGTCGATGTCCATGCCGAAGATGATCTACGTCGAGGCATCGCTAGATCAAGCTCACAACTTCACCAAGTCATGAAACTTGTGAAGTAAACACACTCTACTACTTGGCAAGAGGTAGAGGATGAAGAAATAGGAAGTGGGTAGACTTTAGAATTGGATTTCTCACTTGTTTGCTCAATTCACCATTGATGAAGAAAGCTTTTTCTTCTTGAGTTCAAGGAAGAAGAAGAAGAAAATGATATGATAAGTTAATTATTATTGGAAAAGAAAATGAGTACTTATCATATTAGAACCATGGTCAAGTGTAGAGAATTAACTAAGGTTAGATTAATGGTTAGGGTTAAAGATGAAGACAAGAATGGTTACAAAGTCAAAGCTTCATGAAGCTTCAACTAAACTCCAAAATTAGCAACCATTCTTTTCTTATCTATTCTAAATAAATAAATAAATAAGTAATAAAAAGAAAACCCTAATCATTAGTTTAACCATGGCTTAATTCATTACACTTAACTATAGTTAAACATGTATCATCAAACATGATACAATCAAGTGTACAAAAGTATATCACATATACAATGTGCACAAACCAAGTGAGAAAATCCGTTTAAAGTGAACCAATACTAGTTAATGCAAAGTAATATATCAAATATATAATTATACATTAAATCATTAAATCAACACTTGATTCAATGATCCGGTCATGTCGCATACAACCGACTAGTATACAATGTATCGGCTATCGAATCAACGCTTGAATCGATAACTAGGTTATATCGCATACAACCATTCGATACATTCATCGCGAGAATGGAATACGGTATCACATACACGCATTATTCTCGGTCCCGCACATATCTCATATGCGCTCCTATTTCGTTTCGCTTGAGCCAGGAAACCTCTGTGTAGGACTCTAAAGACTCGTCAATACGCCGGCAGCAGGCGATGATCATATCAAACACCTACAAGCCGCAAGCGGTCTGCTAAACGTAACGGCCACCTGGGTATTGAGCGATCTGAAGATCGACGAGCAAGCCCGCTCACACTCCAGTGAATCCAACCAGTAACACTACCGTACAGTCCGGTCTGATCGTCTGATATGTCGCATATCTCGCCTAGGGGTGGTAAACGTCAAACCCCAATAGCTCGATAAGTCGTGTCGATATGAGGTCTATAACAATTCGAGAAACTACTGGTAACACTTACCAGTAAATCTCAGCAACCCTGGCCAGGGATTTCCTGTTATAGCCAATCGAACACAGCGCAACATCAACTCCCTATACCGGGAGAGACGAATCCCCTCCTATCGCTCATTGCCTCCATGTGACTCGGGACTGTACCCAAAAACCACCGTTTTGCACGCCCTCTTGGACATGGTAAGAAAGAAATCAAAGCACAGTGGGAACCACACAAGACTCTATGACGATCTCGGGTCAACAGACTACTCTGTACCAGTGTCCCCAGAGAACTGCCATCTGACGTGAGGTATAATACCATCTGGGAGTTCTCGGCGAGTCCGTCCAGTGTACCCAGTCTCTACTGAGCACCCGTATATCATCTCTGATGTCAAACACCAATGGATATGGGATCATCCATCGCCCATCTGTATGGGTCGAGAAGGTATACGCTAGTCTACTCTGGTATATCGATGCCCCGTCTCGATACACCCACGACTAGGGACTTTGAAGGATGTACTTATGGACTACCATGTCCCCACTAGTATGATCCGCATCACAGTCCAGGTAGTCAAGTACAGATCCTAAGGGCTTTACCAACATGTAACAGAGAGACACCCAGCATACACGTTAAGGTAAAGAGCAACCAGATAGCATACTATCATGTCGAGCAAGAAAGTCCTCCCTATATATGTCCCAGCATCCACTACAATATACATCCTATGTACAGTAATGGCCTCTAGGGCATACATATAACTAACAATCTCCCACTTGCACTAGGGCCATCTGTAGCAGTAGTTGTAGTATCTCATACTCAACCATCCCATAAAAGTCTCTCTCTGGGAATAGGCCTTTGTGAGTGGATCCGCTGTGTTTGTCCTCTGAATCTACTCTCCAAACCTCGATCACCCTGGAGATCATCCATCTCCATGATCAGGTGACACTGCCTTAGAATATGTCTGGATCACTGATGGGACCTGCGTTCCTTGGCATAAGCCACAACTCCATTGTCTCACAATGGTAGGAACATAGTTCATCTCATGAACCATTATACATCCAAACAGCCTCTTTGGTAGCATCTTAAGTAGCGATGTATCCTGCCTTTATCGTCTAGTATGTCAGGTATCTAGCTCGGAACTCTTCCAACATACCGTCCCTTTACTGAGGGTATAGACAATGCCTGTGACTGACATTCAGTCATCTTTATCACCCTGGAACACTTCCAGTGATTTTCCCCAGGATCATGTGATACCATCTCACTTCGACAAGTGAGAATCCTAACATCCATTTAGATCTATCTCATAGATCCAAAATCCAGGAGTTAGTAGGTATCATTATGATCCTATATGGAGAATCATTGTGATAAACGGAGATTGACCGAGCGTAGCATAGGAAACTCTTTCCCTATCAAGAGTATGTCATCCACGTACTCTACGAGGATCACCACCATACTCCCTACTACCTTTTTTGTTTATATAAGGTTCATCTACCATTTTGATGATGTCAAACTCTTTGACTTATCCATCAAAACAGATGTTCCAACTCCGCAATGCCTGCTTTATCCTATAAAGCATCTTGCACACGTTAACGCTGCTCCCACTGTCTACGAAGCCCTCTGGCTGTGTACTTATAGACGCTCTCTTCTAAAACATCATTTAGAAAAGCTGTCATGACACCCAACCACCAGATATCGTAGTCATGGTATGTAGCCGTGGCAAGTAGGATCTGGATGGACTTAAGCATAGCTGCTTGAAAAGGTTTCATCATTATCCACACCTGGTCTATGATGCAATCCTTTAACAAGTCTAGCTTTGAAAGTCTCAACCTTTCCATCTACACCAAGTAATCTTCTCAAGATATACTTGCTCCTGATGGGGATTTAACCCTTCAGATATAGCAACTAAAGTCCATACTTTGTTGGTGTATAAGGATTCCATCTCAGATCGATAAACATCCAGCCATTCTTACAGAGTCTCACTCTTGATGGCCAGCTCGAAACTAGTTGGGTCATCATCTCATGATGCAATCCTCGCTCCCACTGTCATAGAGCAACCGAAGTATCTCTCAGGTGGGTGAGGAACCCTACTAGATCGGCGGAGAGGCTGAGGTTCGTTGGAATCTACTGAATCCTTTGGTTCTGCCAAATCATCTGCTGTTGTTTGTATAGCTGGAACATTTCCAGTTTTACATAACAGACTTTGCCTCGAGCTTGTCCGGATTTTGCTTTTAGACATAGGCCGGACAACCCCAAATCTTAACCAACTTAAGATATGGGCTCTTCCCTTCCCATATCACATATGAACTGGTAGGCATTTGATTTGATTGGAACCCTATTCAATAGGTATGCAGCTTCTCAAGTGCATAACTCCCAAAAGGAAAAAGGTAACTCAGTAGTACTCATCATAGAGCACACCATATCAGATAGGGTGTATCTGCTCCGCCCCGACATACCATCGTGCAATGGTGTATACGGAGGAGTAATGCTGAGAGAGAATCTAATTCTCCTTTAGAATAATCCTGGAATTCCGTGCTCAAGTATTCTCCTCCTTGATCTCATCATAGGACATAATACTTATACCCGTATTTTGGTTCTCTACTTCTCGTTTATATTCTGTGAATATCTCAAAAGGCTCGGACTCATGTTTCAACAGGAACATATGTCTGAATCTTGAGAGATTATCAGAGAATGTAATGAAGTATAAAGAACCGGTCTTGGCATGTGTAGACAGGGGACCTTACATACATCAACATGTATCATCCCAAGAGTTAACTAACTCTTTCTCTGTTTCCAATAAACAGAGCTGGTGTCATTGTATCTTTGTGACATGACTGGCGAGTTTCACAAGATGTAAATTCAAACTAATTTAAATATGCATCTTTATGTAACTCTAGCTAGTCGGGTCACATTGATCTGACCTAGTCTACAATACCTCAAGAAGGATTCGTTCATTTTTGAACTCTTCCTCTTGTGTGTGTTCCGTATACTAAGAACTGTAGTTTGATTTAGAACATCAATGCTTTTAGATAACGTGCCTGAACCGATCAACTTTTGATATAGGAAATGTTCAAAACATTATCCAACAATACAAAATTTTATCATTTCTTTACTTATAAAGAGACTGATATGATTTTGTATATCAGGTTCGGTATCTAACAACATTCGTTCAGAATCAATGTATTGTAATACAGGGTGACAGTGACCAACAGACATGGCTGCAACTCTTGCCCCGTTTTCTGCCTCATGAAACTTATCACCCGTTCTCAGTCCTCTACCTTTCTGTAGCCCTATGTAACAGATTACATATCTGGGATCCTGATCCAGTATCATATACCCAGGACGTAAAGGATACTAAGAAACAGTTCTGTATAACGAACACACCCGAAGATGATGCATCAGCATGCACTGTCTTCGTTTGGGCGGCACGGGAATTCTGGTAATCCCCAATTTCCTGCTCTGTCTTATAACAATTATAAGTTGGAGCGGGACCAACGTTCCCCAGCTCATTATAACAAGCGGGTTCGGTCAATAATCTGTATTATTATCTTGATTAAGGCGTGATATGGTCGCTACCTGGAGAGAGAGAGAAGAAAACACTCAGCGTGCGCTCTTGCAAGAATAGATTGGTTATTATTTTATCTAATCAGGATGGCTCCCACTGCTTTTTATCAAATCTTCCTTCAAACCCTAAAAGGAAAGACTAGCCGGGATTAATTACACACTACAAGTTCGCCAATCTTTCAGCCAGGCCAGTGTCGGTACTTTGAGGGAGGTCCCCCGTGCTTTCGCACGAACCTAATTAATGTAAACCTCGTTTTCCCAGAGGCGTAACCCCGTTGACACCTTTCTAGACACCTACTTGACCGGCTAATTGTAATGTATAAAACTCTCCCAGGAGTAACTCTTACTCGCAGCGGGTATCGGGATCCAACTATCTCATAGAAGGTATGCAATCTCATTGCAAATTTCAACACTTAAAATTCCCGATAATATTTTTCCCCTAGCTCGCTATGACCTTGACGAATGCCAAACAACCCATAGTCCACTAGTCAAGTTCAACCCGTACATTACTTGATCGAATTAAACCCACCCGCACGACCCTTGACGAATGCCAAACAACGCCGTACGAATACCCTAATCCAATCTGCATCATATGCATAAGCAGATAAATACTAGTTAGCTACCGCACACTACGCCTTGACGAATGCCAAACTACCGCAGCACGAATACTAACTAGTACTTATCTGTAATGACGGAGGGCTACGACAGGTTTTTATGAAAACATATTGCGTAATGAACTTGATATCGTTGTAGGATCGAATGATTTTGAAATGGAGTGCTTTTGAGGCTTTTCTAGTTTTGCTAAAGGAGTCACTCCCGGTGAAGGGATCGTCGGTCCTTTCCTCGTCGAATGAGGTGCGGGATATATCGTATATATCGCTGTGCAAAGCAAAAACACTTAAAAGCAATCAAAAGACAAACCGAGTGTGTAGCATCTTCCAGTTATTGCTAAAGGAATCACTCCCGGTGAAGGGATCTCGGTCCTTTCCTCATCGAATAAGGTGCAGGATATATCACATATACCGCTGTGCAAAGCAAGAACTGTAGCTACCTGTTTTATTTTGAAATTCGATTCTACAACATCTTAGGTTTCTTTTATTTCATTAATCACATTAATGAAGTCCCATCATATAAATACCTAAACATCACAGATAAATACGACGTACACTTATGCCATCCGCATTCGCCTCGATGTCCCCTCGTGCACCGTTAGGTTAGGTAACTAACGACAGAGCAGGGCAGGGCTAGCGCGGGTGTAAAACATAAGTAACGTCTATATAATATATCATATATACTATATACTGTATCTATCACAGAACATCACATGATCACATCACAGATATCGCAGCAGAAGAAACATATGAAATATTGGATATACTAGGACATCCGTGTTTTCAATACGAGCCAGTATAAAACACGGATTCCACGGTCGTGATGAATAGCCAAACCCACACCCCTAGACCCCTACGAGAGCGGCAAGCAACCCTACCAATTCTGGAGTTAGGAGACCCGGACTCGACTCCTCGAGTTGGTCTCCCACTGGACTCCAGAACCCGGTTACTTGTGCCCTCCTCCTTGGGTCTATCCTAGTGTGGAAAAGTAAATAATATACAAATGGTGACAACATCCGCAACCTGGAAGTGCCCCAATAAAAGAAATTACATACAAGTTTTTACATGAATGAAAATGAAAAACACTCATCTCACATAAAAAAAACCCGGCTATTCAAACACGACGATCCAATATAACATATCCAGCAACACATAACATCACATGTCATCAACGTAAGTAAATATGCGCATCCCAATTGTCGTTGACGTATAGCAACGAAACCGGCGATATCACATATTACACTTACGGTCACAGAAAAGAAAGTGTAAAACTACAACAGTTGGAATCCGCAATCACCTCAGACATCGCATGCCTGACCAAATGAATTACTTAGACATCGCATGCCTAACAATTATAAACCCCGCATTTTAGTCTCAAAATTGAAAACACTTTTCAATATTAAGTCGGGCAATTCAACAAGATTCCCGACATCCTGATCGAATGCTCGTCGCAAACTTTAGTAGGCGGCCGCACCCCTGATACCGTCGACGAAGTGCACCAAGGCGGAACACCGCTACCGCGAGCACCCGAACGGATGCTTTCGGCGACGGGGTTCTCCTACAGTCACTTGATCGGGGCTATAGGGCGAGGCTGTCTATTAAGTTTACCCGGCGAGTATCCGCGTACGCTACGTGATTGCGACGGACTTTTGATCACATCAAAATTCCGTAGCAACCGATCAAGTGAGACTAAACTGCTATGTTTATAACATTCATTCAGTTATCTCATAACTGTTGTGAATTCCAATTATTGTATCCCATTCCGGATAATTAGAAAATGTTAAACTATCCGATTGAACATTCGAACACCCAAGTTTTCCCGATACAGATCAACACATGAAATAAGTCTAACAACATTCAGTTCGTGCCTCAGTACCAACGGTCCAGCCGTAGAAGGGTCAAGCCAACGCCTCACATGTGGCACGCCGTACTGCCCCAAACCCGAAGGTTCAAAGGGCAGTTCAAGACGGTCACATAATCGAGTTAAGGTTTGATGTCTTCTAGAGGGTCCATCGAGTTACTTGCACTACTTAGAACGTCGTTAAACTTCGGAAAAATCCAACACTTGGAAATTTCCCGACAGGGGAAAAGTTGGGTATTTATATCCGGTCGAACTTTTTAACATATTCTAAAATTTATCCGGAAAGCCACACAGACAAAATTTGATACTCCGATCGAAACACCGAATCCCCAAATCAACTGCAGAAAATTCAACTCTTGAAAAATTATTAAAAATTCCCAGAAAACCCATCAAATTAAAATAGGAATTACTGTGCAGCAATTGGGAGGTGACGTCATCACCTAGCCGCGGAACCGCCGCAGAAGCTGGGCTTCTGCCGCGGTTCCGCGCTCTGTTTGATGAATTATTCACCTGAGCTTGCACAGTAATTCTTATAATTATTTATTGAATTTTTTAGGCATTTTTAATACACAAAAATCCGCATTTTCGGAAAAAGTACAGAGAGCATATTTGTGATCGGGTTTCGGGTTCGTTCGGACTTCAAACTCCGTCTGGACTTCGCCTAAGGCTCTAGCTAGGCTCTGATACCACTGTGGGGTTCCTAGGCACTCTAGTGAGGTCTCACAAGGCATCGAACATGCCATTTTCAAAAATTCTAGGTGCCGAGAGACCCGACTACGGATCGTTTGCTAGAAAACTAGGCGAAAAAGCTAACTAGTTAACACTTAACTACAAGATACGGAAATACAACCTTTGTAGATCCGGTGCTCCACCTCCATAGCTCCGCAACGAGGTCCTCTCCGCTGTCCAAATCAAATCCGGGCTCTAGCGTCGGCTTCGTCGGAGAATGGGCAAGCTAGGTCGTCGATGTCCATGCCGAAGATGATCTACGTCGAGGCATCGCTAGATCAAGCTCACAACTTCACCAAGTCATGAAACTTGTGAAGTAAACACACTCTACTACTTGGCAAGAGGTAGAGGATGAAGAAATAGGAAGTGGGTAGACTTTAGAATTGGATTTCTCACTTGTTTGCTCAATTCACCATTGATGAAGAAAGCTTTTTCTTCTTGAGTTCAAGGAAGAAGAAGAAGAAAATGATATGATAAGTTAATTATTATTGGAAAAGAAAATGAATACTTATCATATTAGAACCATGGTCAAGTGAAGAGAATTAACTAAGGTTAGATTAATGGTTAGGGTTAAAGATGAAGACAAGAATGGTTACAAAGTCAAAGCTTCATGAAGCTTCAACTAAACTCCAAAATTAGCAACCATTCTTTTCTTATCTATTCTAAATAAATAAATAAATAAATAAGTAATAAAAAGAAAACCCTAATCATTAGTTTAACCATGGCTTAATTCATTACACTTAACTATAGTTAAACATGTATCATCAAACATGATACAATCAAGTGTACAAAAGTATATCACATATACAATGTGCACAAACCAAGTGAGAAAATCCGTTTAAAGTGAACCAATACTAGTTAATGCAAAGTAATATATCAAATATATAATTATACATTAAATCATTAAATCAACACTTGATTCAATGATCCGGTCATGTCGCACACAACCGACTAGTATACAATGTATCGGCTTATCGAATCAACGCTTGAATCGATAACTAGGTTATATCGCATACAACCATTCGATACATTCATCGCGAGAATGGAATACGGTATCACATACACGCATTATTCTCGGTCCCGCACATATCTCATATGCGCTCCTATTTCGTTTCGCTTGAGCCAGGAAACCTCTGTGTAGGACTCTAAAGACTCGTCAATACGCCGGCAGCAGGCGATGATCATATCAAACACCCACAAGCCGCAAGCGGTCTGCTAAACGTAACGGCCACCCGGGTATTGAGCGATCTGAAGATCGACGAGCAAGCCCGCTCACACTCCAGTGAATCCAACCAGTAACACTACCGTACAGTCCGGTCTGATCGTCTGATATGTCGCATATCTCGCCTAGGGGTGGTAAACATCAGACCCCAATAGCTCGATAAGTCGTGTCGATATGAGGTCTATAACAATTCGAGAAACTACTGGTAACACTTACCAGTAAATCTCAGCAACCCTGGCCAGGGATTTCCTGTTATAGCCAATCGAACACAGCGCAACATCAACTCCCTATACCGGGAGAGACGAATCCCCTCCTATCGCTCATTGCCTCCATGTGACTCGGGACTGTACCCAAAAACCACCGTTTTGCACGCCCTCTTGGACGTGGTAAGATGGAAATCAAAGCACAGTGGGAACCATACAAGACTCTATGACGATCTCGGGTCAACAGACTACTCTGTACCAGTGTCACCAGAGAACTGCCATCTGACGTGAGGTATAATACCATCTGGGAGTTCTCGACGAGTCCGTCCAGTGTACCCAGTCTCTACTGAGCACCCGTATATCATCTCTGATGTCAAACACCAATGGATATGGGATCATCCATCGCCCATCTGTATGGGTCGAGAAGGTATACGCTAGTCTACTTTGGTATATCGATGCCCCGTCTCGATACACCCACGACTAGGGACTTTGAAGGATGTACTTATGGACTACCATGTCCCCACTAGTATGATCCGCATCACAGTCCAGGTAGTCAAGTACAGATCCTAAGGGCTTTACCAACATGTAACAGAGAGACACCCAGCATACACGTTAAGGTAAAGAGCAACCAGATAGCATACTATCATGTCGAGCAAGAAAGTCCTCCCTATATATGTCCCAGCATCCACTACAATATACATCCTATGTACAGTAATGGCCTCTAGGGCATACATATAACTAACATTCCTGGCTCAAGCGAAACGAAATAGGAGCGCATATGAGATATGTGCGGGACCGAGAATAATGCGTGTATGTGATACCGCATTTCATTCTCGCGATAAATGTTTCGATTGGTTATATTCGATATGACCTAGTTATCGAATCATTGATTCGATAAGCCGATACATTGGATACTAGTCGGTTATATGCGATATGACCGGATCGTTAAATCAAGTGTTGATTTAATGATTTAATGTATAATTATATATTTGATATACTATATTGCATTAACTAGTATTGGTTCACTTTATATGGATTTTCTCACTTGATGTGCAAGAAGTATATGTGATATACTTTTGTGCACATATTTGTATCATATTTGATGATACTTGATCTTGTTGTTAAGTATAAAGAATTAAACCATGGTTAAGTGTTGATTAGGGTTTTGCATTTTCATTTATTTATTTATTTATTTATTTGAAAAGGATTATGATGAGAATGGTGGCTTTCTTTGTTTTAAGTTGAAGCTTCATGAAGCTTTGACTTTTGTAACCATTCTTGTCATCATGCTTAACCCTAACCCATCCAAGTAACCATGGTCTATTCTCTACACTTAACCTTAGTTAGATTATGATAAGTATTCATTCTCTTTTCATTTTAAAACACTTATCATAATTCTAGCTTCATCTTCTTCTTCATCTTCAAGAGAGAAAGCTTGATGCCATCAATGGCATCTTGAGTTCCAAAGTGAGAAATCCAATTCTAAAGTGAACCCACCTCCTATTTCTTCACCCTCTACCTCTTGCAAAGTTGTTTTGGGTGTTTTCTTCACAAGTTTCACAACTTGGTGAAGTTGGAGCTTGAACTTGTGCAACCTCGACGTAGATCATCTTCGGCACGAAGCCGACGACCTATTCCGCTCATTTCTCCGATGAAGCCGTCGCGAGAGTCCGAGATTCGAGATGGACAGCGAGGGGACGACTACGTGGAGCTAAGGAAGTGGGTAACCGGATCTACAAAGGTTGTAGCCTCTCTCCTTTAGTTAATATGTTAACTAGATTCGTATTTCGCCTAGAATTCTAGCCAACGATCCGCGTTAGGGTTTCGCGGCACCCATAATTTTTGAAATTGGCATGGTTGATGCCTTGTGAGAGCTCTATAGGGTGCCTAGGAACCTTTCACTGGTATCGGAGCCTAGCTAGAGCCTTAGGCGAAGTCCCGACGACGTTTGAAATCCGAACGAATCGAAACCCTAATACCAAACTTGCTCTCTGGACTTTTTCTAAAAAGTGGGGTTTTTCCAGATTAAAAATATGCAGAAAAACCATCAGGAAAATATAAGAGTTTCTGTGAAATTCGACTGCCTAATTCCACTTAGTCGCCGCGGATCCGCGGCATGAGCATGGCTCATGCGGCGGTTCCGCGGCCGTACGGCCTCAATATATAAAGAATTTTACACAGTAATTCTTAGTTTCCAGTGGTGATTTTCCTGGGTATTTTTTAATATTTGTTCAAGAGTTGAATTTTCTGGGGTGTTTTAGAGCTTCGATGTTTCGATCGGATTATCAAATTTCGTCTTTGTGTATTTCCGGATAATTTTTAGAATATGTTAAAAAGTTCGACCGGATATAAATACCCAATTTTTCCCCTGTCGGGAAATTTCCAAGTGTTGGATTTTTCCGAAGATTAACGACGTTCTAAGTAGTGCAAGTAACGCGATGGACCCTCTAGAAGACAACAAACCTTAACTCGATTATGTGACCGTCTTGAACTGCCCTTTGAACCTTCGGGTTTGGGGCAGTACGGCGTGCCACATGTGAGGCGTTGGCTTGACCCTTCTACGGCTGGACCGTTGGTACTGAGGCACGAACTGAATGTTGTTAGACTTATTCATGTGTTGAGCTGTATCGGGAAAACTTGGGTATTCGACTGTTCGATCGGAAAGTTTAACATTTTCTGTTTATTTGGAATGTGATACAATAATTGGAATTCACAAACAGTTATGAGATAACTGAATGAATGTTATAAATCTAACGGTTTAGTTTCACTTGATATTGAAAAGAGTTTTCGATAATGAGACTAAAATGCGGGGTTTATAACTGTTAGGCATGTGATCTCTAAGTATTTCATCTGATTAGGCATGTGATGTCTAAAGAGGTTGCGGATTCCAACTGTTGTAGTTTTACACTTTCTTTTCTGTGAACGTAAGTGTAGTATGTTCATATCGCCGGTTTCGTTGCTATACGTCAACGACAATTGGGGTATGCATACTTACTTACGTTGATGACATGTGATGTTATGTGTTGCTGGATATGTTATATTGGATCGTCGTGTTTGAATAGCCGGGGGTTTTTATGTGAGATGAGTGTTTTTCATTTTCATTCATGTAAAAACTTGTATGTAATATTCTTTTATTTGCGGCACTTCCAGGTAGCGGAAGTTGTCACCTCTTGTATATTATTTACTTTTCCGCATTAGGATAGACCCAAGGAGGGGAGCACAAGTAACCGGGTTCTGGGGTCCAGTGGGAGACCAACTCGAGGAGTCGAGTCCGGGTCTCCTAACCTTAGAATTGGCAGGGTTGCTTGCCGCTCTCGTAGGGGTCTAGGGGTGTGGGATTGGCTATTCATCACGACCGTGGAATCCGTGTTTTATACTGGCTCGTATTGAATGAAAGGTTCCTAGGCACCCTATAATGGTCTCACAAGGCATCGAACATGCCAATTTAAAAAAAATGGTGCCGAGAAACCCTAGACTACGGATCGTTGCTAGAAATCTAGGCGAAAAGGAAACTAGTTAACACTTAACTATAAGGATATGAAAATTACAACCTTTGTAGATCCGGATATCCACCTCCACGGCTCCGCAACGAAGTCTCCTCGCTGTCCATGTCGAACCCCGGGCTCTAGCGTCGGCTTCATCGGAGAATGAACGGGCTTGGTCATCGACGACGATGCCGAAGATGATCTACGTCGAGGCATCGCTAGATCAAGCTCCCTACTTCACAAAGTGATGAAACTTGTGAAGGAAACACACTCTACTACTTGGCAAGAGGTAGAGGATGAAGAAATAGGAGGTGGGTTCTCTTTAGAATTGGATTTCTCACTCTCAAGCTCAAGTTGCCATTGATGGCCTCAAGGTTGCAAACTTGAAGATGAAGAAGAAGATGAGCTAGTATTATGATAAGTGTTTTTCAATAATGAAATAAAATTGATACTTATCATAATCTAACATGGGTTAAGTGTAGAGAGCAAACCATGGTAAGTGGGAATAGTTAGGGTTTAGCATAAAGACAAAATGGTCTTTGAGTCAAACCTTCATGAAGCTTCATTAAGCTTCATGACAAAAGAAAACCATTTTGTTTTTATAAAACAATTTAAATAAAAAGGAATGGATAAATAAATGTGTGATAAAATCAAAACCCTAATTATCCTCTTAACCATGGGTTTATTCTTTACACTTAACCAAATAAACATGCATCATCTAATATGATACAAACAAGTGTACAAAAATATATCACATGTACATCATGCACATCAAGTGAGAAAATCCATTTAAAGTGAACCCATATTAGTTAATGTAAAGTAATATATCAAATATATAATTATACAATAAATCATTAAATCAACACTTGATTTAACGACCCGGTCATATCGCATATAACCGACTAATATCAATAGTAACAACTTATCGAATCAACACTTGATCCGATAACCCGGCTATAATGCATATAACCGATCAATGTTACAAAACGCGAGAATCGAATACAGTATCACATACTGGTATTATTCTCGATTCCGCACATATCTCATATGCGCTCCTATTTCGTTTTGCTTGAGCCAGGAAACCTCTGTGTAGGACTCTAAAGACTCGTCAATACGCCGGTAGCAGATGTTGATCATATCAAGCACCCACAAGCCGCAAGCGGTCTGCTAAACGTAACGGCCATCCGGGTATTGAGCGATCAGAAGATCGACGAGCTAGCCCGCTCACACTCCTGTGAATCCAACCAGTAACACTTACCGTACAGTCCGGTCTCTTCGTCTGATATGTCGCATATCAAGTCTAGGGGTGGTAAACGTCAGACCCCAATACTCGATAAGTCGTGCCGATGTGAGGCTCATAACGGGTCGAGAAACTACTGGTAACACTTACCAGCAAATCTCTGATCAGCCCTGGCCAGGGACTTCCCTGTTACGGCCAATCAAGCACAGCGCAACATCAACCCCCAATACCGGGAGAGACGAAACCCCTCCTATCGCTCATTGCCTCCATGTGACTCGGGACTGTGCCCAAAGACCACCGTTTTGCACGCCCTCATGGACGTGGTAAGGTGGAGATCAAAGCACAGTGGGAATCACACAAGACTCTATGACGATCTCGGGTCTACAGACTAACCTGCACAAGTGTCACCTGAGAACTGCCATCTGACGTGAGGTATAATACCATCTGGGAGTTCTCGGCGAGTCCGTCCAGTGTACCCAGTCTCCACTGAGCACCCGTATACCATCTCTGATGTCAAACACCAATGGATATGGGATCATCCATCGCCCATTACATGGGTCGAGAAGCGTATACGCTAGTCTACTCTGGTATATCGATGCCCCGTCTCGATATACCCACGACGAGGGACCTTGAAGGATGTACTTATGGACTACCATGTCCCCACTAGTATGATCTGCATCATAGTCCAGGTAGTCAAGTACACATCCTAAGGGCTTTACCAATATGTAACTATAAGACAGTATAAAGAGACAAGTGTACATGCTAAGATAAAGAGTAACCAGATAGCATAATATCATATCGAGCAAGAAAGTCATCTCTATATATGTCCAAGCATCCAATATAATATACATCAACTGTACAATACTGGCCTCTAGGGCAAACATACAACTAACAATCTCCCACTTGCACTAGGGCTAGCTGCTGTAGTATCTGTTGGAGATAGTGCCCACAGAGTCAATTATTGGATCACAGGTACGTGATTGCAATGATTGATGGAGGACCTATCCCGGTAGGACAGTCTTACTCGAGATGATAGTATGCTATCTGGTTTACCTTTATCATCGTGTACTGTTTTAAGTGACCTGACACGTCTCTATTACACGTTGATAGAGCCCCTAGGATTCTTGCTTGACCACCAGCAGTATGAGGGCAATCATATAAGTGGGAGCTGGGGGTCTATAAGCATATCCTTAAAAGGTCCCTAGTCGTGAGAGTTTCGAGACAGGGCATCGATTCTCCATAGTAGACTAGTGTATACAGTCGAGACCCCGACGAGGGGCGGTGGCCGGTCTCACAAGCCACTGGTGTCAGTTGGATCATCTAAGATGTATACAGGTGCTCATTGGGTTATGAGTACACCGGACAGGACTCGCCGGGAACATGCTAGTTGGTCATATACCAGACGTCAGATGGCAGTTCCCTGGTGACATGTGTGCAGGTTAGTTCATCGACCTGGGGATCGTCATTTGTCTCGTGTGAGTTCCCACTGTACTTTGATTACTACCCTACCACGGCTCAAAGGAGTCGTGCAAACAGGTTTTAGTTGGGTACAGTCCCGAGCCACATGGAGGCAGTGAGCGTATCTTCAGGGGTTCGTCTCTCCCGGTATTGGGGGTGAGGTCGTACTGTGTCTAGGAGAGCCATTACACGAAGCCCTCGGCCGAGGCAAGGAGATTTACTGGTAGGTATTCTAGTAGTATCTCAGGGTGTTCTGGGCTACACTCCGACACGACTTGTACCGCTTTTGGCGGTCTGACTTTTACCAACCCCCTAGGCCCGCCATGCGATGCTCATAGACGAACGGACTGGACTGTACGGATATTGTCACTGATAGGCTCAGTAGGGTGTCAGGCTGAGTTCGCTCACAGACGTCCCTTTTGGTCAATACCTGGTAGCCCGTTATGTATTGGCTTATACCTCTAACGTGCTAGTGGTTAAATCCACAACCAAGGTGTTGATGAGTCTTTAGAGTCCCCCACATTCAGTTACTCAGCTTTCGGGCGAAAGGTTGTAGAGGCCGTATGGAGATATGGCAAGGTCCGATCAGATACGTGCGGTATTGCACGGATCAGGATCGGACAGTTTGTACTAGTGGCCGTATGGATATATGGCAGGGTTCGATCAGATACGTGCGGTATTGCACGGATCAGGATCGAACAGATATTACTAGCCGGTTTTGGTATAAGCCGGATCCTAGTATAGTACAGTGTAGATTTTGTCTCATTGCATTTGTATTTCGGTCGAAATACAGATGCGGGTGTGTATGCACAGTATCGGGGTTTTCCTGTAATTTATTACGGGACCAGTTTTCTGGAGTTGCCAGTTTGTTTTCCGTTTCGGCCAATTTCCTTTGTATCGTTCATTGGCCGAAGATTGGTGGAGGAGGGCTTATTTGCATTGTTGCAAATAGGCATTTGCGGAGGGGGTCTTTGCATTTTGTTGTATCATGATAGCACCATCCTTTGACTTGATTTCTTCATGATGGCTTGACTTCATAACCTCATCATGGCTTGACTTTTGTATGATGATGGAAGGACATGATGGATGATGAGGGGTGAGGTTGGTGGAGTGTTAGTTTACACTTGTGATCATTTCCTTTTGCATGATAACCTTTCCCCTCTCTCTCTTGTATGGGTGATTTTTTGGCCTCTCTCATATTCTTTTGATACAACCTCCTCATTCTCACTCTCCCCTTTGATATGGCCGGCCAAGCTTATTTGGGGCTGCCCATTATGTGAGTGTGGTTTTTTTGTTGTTCATTTGATGCACCAAAAATCCCCAAGCTCCTCCACATAATTCTTGTATCATCCCTCCACCAATGGCAATTCCTACAACCCCAAAAGAGACTTCTACACTACACATTCTACAGCGAATCTTGGGCACGTCGAGTAGCCGGCTTCGTGCCCGAGTTGCCTCGGCATTGAGGTGGGAGCCCGTAAAAGAAGTAGGCGATGTGGTGCACTTCCGGCGACGAGGAGGAGACGGGACATTCCGCAGGAGATCGGGACTATGACGAGAAGACCGGAGGACTGGGATCGTCAGTATATCTCTATTCCCTTTCTTGTAGATAGCTAGGACTAGTTAGTGGTTCGATCCGGGTATTAGTGCGCGGCGGTTTGCCAGTTCAAGAAAAATTAAAGTTTATCACCGCTTCCGCATTTGGCCGTCGGATTGACGGCCGGGGCGCCGCCGTGCACTTACATTGGTATCAGAGCCTCGCCATTAACTTAGTCTAGCTTTTTCTAATGTGTTTGCATTTCCGATCGATCAAAAAGTTCCAAAACCGCATCCTTGCTTGCATCAGTTTTCTGTTGAAAATTTTTGGTGTCGAAAAATTTTTCAGGTTGTATAAAATTGATGTACATGACAATATAAGAGCTCTGTAAAAATTCGATGATGTGATTCCACTGTGGGAGCGCGGAACCGCCGCAAATACCCCCTTAGCGCCGCTGTTCCGCTGCGCACTGTGGAGATCCCTGCACCGAATTTCTACAGTGTCCTTGTGGGCTTAAAATATGGGTTTTGGAATATTAATATTGGGCCCAGAATTTCTTGATCTGCTACAGTAATGCTTTGGGGCCCACTTGTTAAAATTTGATCGATCGGATATTTTAAACACATTATTTCACAGTATTTACATTATATCTGCGACCGTGAATGTCACTCGATCGGTAAATCCGGTCTAACTGCTATAGCCCGGTTAGACGGATTTGCGAACGTGACTTTCACGTTGATGTTCTGTTTTTGCTGTGATGTTGCGGATCGGTCGTGGGGGATAGCCTGGATGCAATGCTAGTACAGTTCTGTTGTATTATGTACATTTGATATTGCGGGGCGAGCGTCCGACATGTGGACTGCCGTCACTGCCTGATTGTATTATTATTTTGGGGCACGACCTGGTTGCGGTCGATGTACCCGTTGTATGTATATTTTACTTTCTGTACTAGGGTTACCCCACGGAGGGGTGCACGGATAGCCGGATTCTAGAGGGCAACAAGCCCGCATCTCATGGCATTGAGACGGAGGGGGCTTCACTCTAGGATCGGCGGGCTATTCGCCGCACTCGTAGGGGGTACAGGTTGACCCAGGAGGGGTGCCCAAGTTACCGGATTCCGTGAAGTGCTGGGTGGTCCATTCACGGTGCTGAAGGGGGCTGCCTCGCTTCAGGTTTTGGCGGGTAACTTGCCGCGCCCGTAGGGGTCTAGGATTTCATTGCACAGGCTATCCACACGACCAGGGGAACGTCGGGTTTCAGCGGCTCTGTGAAACCCGGGGATCCCAGATATCTGTATTGTTTCTGTGATGCTGTTCATTCTCTGTGATGTTGCATTTTATTCACGCCTTGAGCGAATATAATATATTGGTATATATATTAGTAGATGTTGTATATGTTTTGCATCCGCGCTAGTCCAGTCCCCGCTCTGTCGTTAGTTAGCTAACCTAACGGGTAATGACGGGACCCAGTGGCGAATGCGGATGGCATATACGTACATCAGTATATTTTCGTTCTTTTTGGTGTGATCAATTGATGGGACTGCGTTGATTCGGATCAATGCAAGTTAAAAACAAACCTAATCTGATGTTGTTGGAACACTTTTTCAAAAAAGTTGTTATTGCAAGGACGTTCACTTTTGTTTTGCATCGTGGTATTCAGCTGGAATATCCTTCTCCTCAGTCGACGAGGCAAGGGCCGAGATCCCTTCACCGGGAGTGACCCCTTGGACAAAAGTTTGCGTCAGGGCAATGACTTCACTATAGCCGATTACTTTTGCTTTGCACCGTGGTATTCATTTGGAATATCCTGCACCCCATTCTACGGGGAAAGAGCCGAGATCCCTTCACCGGGAGTGACCTCTTTAGCAACGGTTTTCGTCACTATATTTTCAAAAAGCTATCAGTTCCTTCAACGATATCAAGTTCTTTACGTTAAAGGTTTTCGCCAGAAACCATTCGTAGCCCTCCGTCGTTTCTGACGGGTAGCACGTAGTATTCATGCTATGTTTGTTGGCCTTCGTCAAGGCATAGTGTATGGTAGCTGCTTGTTGCCTTTCTGCAGCATAGATAGATGCGTTGGTTTGGGACAGTCGTATAGCCTTGTTGGCCTTCGTCAAGGGCTTGTGCGGGTGGGTTCAAATCAACCTGGAGAATGACGGGTAGAACTTGACATGTGACTTATGATTTGTTGGCCTTCGTCAAGGTCATAAGAGCATGGGGCAGAAATCACATCGGGAGTTTCAAAAGAACTGAAACTTGCCAGATATGCGCATACCTTCTGGAGTGTGACACCGTGAGCGGATTCCGTCACGTTATCATGCGATGATAGTTGGATCCCGATTCCCACTGATGAGTTAGTTTACTCCTCGGGTGTTCCCGACTAATTCTTCTTTTAGGTTTGGAGGAGAATTTGAGATACAGTGGGAGGATTCCAGATTAGATAAATTGGTAACCATTCTGATCTAGGTTAGAGTGCACGCTGAGTGTTTCTTTTCTCTCTCTCTTTGGCAGCGACCATTGACCCGACCCTAAGACTATGACTCAGTGACCAAGATTGACCGAACCTTCTTAAAACACTGGCTTTTGGATTGTCAGAGTTGCAAACCTCATTGCCACTCCTACTTTTACCCTTTTCTCCAGGACACCCCGTATTACTACGAACGTCCACTTCCATTGGACAAAACCATCGTATGGTTAGATACGAACTCGAGAGAATTTATTCGAGGATGGTTTCAGGTTCTGGAGAAAACGGATAGGATTATTCAGTTGTCTTTTCCTTTTACCTTCTCTCAGGTTGCGAGTACTCCTTGGTTTAGGAGATAGTACACCTATTACGCAAATTGGATAGTCTTCTTCCAAACCATAGGCAGGTGCCGACCGGTAGGAAATGGAGAAAACCAATTAGCATAACGATGGTGTGCAGAAGGTATTAGGTTAAGACAAAGCAAGGGATTAGTTAGAGGGCAAAGTAAATTGCAACAGATATTCACGACCAAACCAAGTATTCCTTCGCCAATCCTAAAATCACCTTTGTATTTCTCCAGGACACTCCGTATCACTACGAAGATCCACAGTTTATTGGATACTCCATCGTATGGTTATATACGAACTCGAAAGGAACTTGTTCCAGTTCGGGGATGGATTCTGGTCCAGGAGAAATAGGAATAAGGTTTATTCGGTTGTCTTTTATCTTCACCCTCTCTCATTGCGAGTGTTCCTAGGATTGGGACAGTACACCCATTATGCTTATTGGATAGTCTTCTTCCAAACCATAGGGTGGTGCCGAACGGTAGGGAAGGAAGAAAACCATTTGGCCTAAAGGGGTGTGCAGAAGGTAATGACTAAAGACATATGAAGGTATTTGGAGAGGTGGCAAAGAATTATACGGTTACAGTCGTGAATCTGGAAGAGGCATTACTAGGAATACCGGGATACCCCATCGAAACATTTCAATGTTTCAGTTTCACTGTGTACTGTTAAAGGAAAACTGATTTCCCAATTAGTCCTTACTCCAGGGTATGTATTTACCAGGTACGATTCTCACATCTGTATGGTTTTACAGATGATGAGTGGGAGTAATTTATTGGGAATTGGGTGATTATCCTCATTATATCGGGATTCGTTGTAATCGGTGATATTTGAGGAAATCACCTGGGCAGTTTGCCGGTTGGCAAATATTTGGTTTTGAATATCCGCTGTCATGCACCAATTTCAAATTGATATATCTGTACGTCTATTTTCATAGAGTGAGATATACCTTTTTTGAAATTATGTCGATGACATTTACCTATATCAGTGGATGGTTAGGTAAGGAGCATTAAACAGCGGTGTAATTCTTCTTAACCATAAGTACAGTTTTCAACCTATGACACACAGTGAATGAGTTATCAGACTCAAAGGACTTATACAGAGTATTGTATGTTGTCCAGGGTCCATCAGGACAGAGGGGTTGGTCCTCGTACTATATTCAGTTTACTTATGACTTCTCTAGTTTTTAGACAGGTGTTTCGCGGAAACACAGGGTCTGAATTTTGAGAAGTTATAGGTATTTGAATAAAGTAGAGAACCAGGTGTTGCAAGTATCGGGATTCTTCAAGGAGATCGAAGATGTAGATACTTGTGAATGGTATTCAGTTGATAGTAATGGTTAATAGAACTTGCTTCTCTTTCAGGTTACTCATAATTGGAAGTATTCCTAAGTTGAGTAACGCTGATCGGCCTCTCTCCATTTAGTTGACATGCACTGGAGACAGCTGCATGATTTGAATCTGGTTCAATTAAATCAGTGCCTCTGGTTCTATATTGGATATAAAACAGTTCATATCTTAACGATGTTAAGGTACGGGGAGTTGTCCGGTTTATGATTAAAACCAGACACTGGACAACTCAAGGCACGTTTCTGTAATGGCTGTTTGTGGGTTGACCCAGGCTATGACGAGGGTTGATTTTCTACCATCTGGATGAACAATAGCGATATTGTTCTGGACTCGCCACAGTTTTATTAAAAATGGATTTTCTCAGAAAACAGTAGTGGGAGTATGGTAGAACTGGAAGTAATTCCAGAACCACAAACGATTACTGAAGATTTCATAGGAACCTAAACATTCAATCTGGTTTGACTTTCTATTGGCCACTCCGCAGATGCGGTGGGTAACTTCAGGCACCCGAGGGGTACTTCGGTAGCCTCAAGGACGGTGACAGGGAAGTTCTTGTTTACCCACACTTACCATTGCTGTTGTTCCAGGCTGCGAGACCCGGCGGGAGGATGAGTATAGCGTCGTTCTAAACTAGTTTTAGAAGTGTACGTCTATATGACTCTACCAGAGGGTTGTCGTAGTCAGTGGGAGCAGCGGAAGCATTGGTGGACAGGTAGCTTATGTCTAGTTATAGACTAAAGCAGATGTAGTGGAGATAGATCATCTACTTCTGACATGACAGTCATGGGTTTGACTTCATCAGAATAGGGGATGGATCTGTTGAGAAGGTAGTAGGGTGTGATGTCATGGTGTTTGGATGACATACACAGAGTAGGAAAGGAAACTCCTATACTACGATCGGTTATACATTGGTCGTCACACAGTGGTTTCTCCATAAAGGAAATGGATTTTATATCAGACATATTGGTTACTAGATCTATGGTTTTAGATCTAGATTTGGGTAGTTTCCCAATCTGGGTACTTAGACAGCATTCTAAGGGTATTTAGAATGGACGACTCCTGGCACGGTAGTGTACCTGCAGGTGATGGAGTCACCCTCTCTAAAGCTGTCTTACAGACTAAAGGGGAGAGGGATGTGCATGATTGGCAGATCACTTGCTCAGGCAATTGAGTCAATCATGAGATGTCAAGTACCACACCAGATGTTGTTCTTGCACTAGATGCAATAAGTTGACATTAATCCAATCCTGGAGAAACAGTCGGAAGCAGTTTTAGAACATAAGTGGATGTTCTAGGGATATGATAACGACAGCCTCATTCGGGAGACAGTTATCATTCCAGGCTTCCAAGGTGACATGGACGACAAGGAGGTTGTCAGAGTTATAGTTCTCCTTCTGACGAAGGGCAGTATTTTGGACAGGTGGTCCAAGGCAATACTGAGGGTGGCATGGCGCAGGATACTGATTAAGTTCAGTTGACGATACAGTCTAAGAAGTTTGGATTTGGAGTTCATTTATGAGCTATGTCCCATCAGACATCCAGACACATTCTGAGACAGGTATTGCTCATTTCGGGAGATGGGTTTCTCCGCGAAATTGAGATATAGAGAGACATAGAAAGAAACATCAAGGCGGATCCACTCACTGAGGCTATTCCTCGAACGCAATAGTTTCGCAAACGAGCTTTGTGAGACTGACTAGTAGAGGAGTTGGGTGTTCGGTATCACACGGGCTGTGAGTATGCGACATCGCAATAATTAGCCTTGAGTGCAAGTGGGAGATTGTTGGAGATAGTGCCCTCAGAGTCAATTATTGGATCACAGGTACGTGATTGCAATGATTGATGGAGGACCTATCTCGGTAGGACAGTCTTACTCGAGATGATAGTATGCTATCTGGTTTACCTTTATCATCGTGTACTGTTTTAAGTGACCTGACACGTCGCTATTACACGTTGATAGAGCCCCTAGGATTCTTGCTTGACCACCAGCAGTATGAGGGCGATCATATAAGTGGGAGCTGGGGGTCTATAAGCATATCCTTAAAAGGTCCCTAGTCGTGAGAGTTTCGAGACAGGGCATCGATTCTCCATAGTAGACTAGTGTATACAGTCGAGACCCCGACGAGGGGCGGTGGCCGGTCTCACAAGCCACTGGTGTCAGTTGGATCACCTAAGATGTATACAGGTGCTCATTGGGTTATGAGTACACCGGACAGGACTCGCCGGGAACATGCTAGTTGGTCATATACCAGACGTCAGATGGCAGTTCCCTGGTGACATGTGTGCAGGTTAGTTCATCGACCTGGGGATCGTCATTTGTCTCGTGTGAGTTCCCACTGTACTTTGATTACTACCCTACCACGGATCAAAGGAGTCGTGCAAACAGGTTTTAGTTGGGTACAGTCCCGAGCCACATGGAGGCAGTGAGCGTATCTTCAGGGGTTCGTCTCTCCCGGTATTGGGGGTGAGGTCGTGCTGTGTCTAGGAGAGCCATTACACGAAGCCCTCGGCCGAGGCAAGGAGATTTACTGGTAGGTATTCCAGTAGTATCTCAGGGTGTTCTGGGCTACACTCCGACACGACTTGTACCGCTTTTGGGGGTCTGACTTTTACCAACCCCCTAGGCCCGCCATGCGATGCTCATAGACGAACGGACCGGACTGTACGGATATTGTCACTGACAGGCTCAGTAGGGTGTCAGGCTGAGTTCGCTCACAGACGTCCCTTTTGGTCAATACCTGGTAGCCCGTTATGTATTGGCTTATACCTCTAACGTGCTAGTGGTTAAATCCACAACCAAGGTGTTGATGAGTCTTTAGAGTCCCCCACATTCAGTTACTCAGCTTTCGGGCGAAAGGTTGTAGAGGCCGTATGGAGATATGGCAAGGTCCGATCAGATACGTGCGGTATTGCACGGATCAGGATCGGACAGTTTGTACTAGTGGCCGTATGGATATATGGCAGGGTTCGATCAGATACGTGCGGTATTGCACGGATCAGGATCGAATAGATATTACTAGCCGGTTTTGGTATAAGCCGGATCCTAGTATAGTACAGTGTAGATTTTGTCTCATTGCATTTGTATTTCGGTCGAAATACAGATGCGGGTGTGTATGCACAGTATCGGGGTTTTCCTGTAATTTATTACGGGACCAGTTTTCTGGAGTTGCCAGTTTGTTTTCCGTTTCGGCCAATTTCCTTTGTATCGTTCATTGGCCGAAGATTGGTGGAGGAGGGCTTATTTGCATTGTTGCAAATAGGCATTTGCGGAGGGGGTCTTTGCATTTTGTTGTATCATGATAGCACCATCCTTTGACTTGATTTCTTCATGATGGCTTGACTTCATAACCTCATCATGGCTTGACTTTTGTATGATGATGGAAGGACATGATGGTTGATGATGATGAGGGGTGAGGTTGGTGGAGTGTTAGTTTACACTTGTGATCATTTCCTTTTGCATGATAACCTTTCCCCTCTCTCTCTTGTATGGGTGATTTTTTGGCCTCTCTCATATTCTTTTGATACAACCTCCTCATTCTCACTCTCCCCTTTGATATGGCCGGCCAAGCTTATTTGGGGCTGCCCATTATGTGAGTGTGGTTTTTTTGTTGTTCATTTGATGCACCAAAAATCCCCAAGCTCCTCCACATAATTCTTGTATCATCCCTCCACCAATGGCAATTACTACAACCCCAAAAGAGACTTCTACACTACACATTCTACAGCGAATCTTGGGCACGTCGAGTAGCCGGCTTCGTGCCCGAGTTGCCTCGGCATTGAGGTGGGAGCCCGTAAAAGAAGTAGGCGATGTGGTGCACTTCCGGCGACGAGGAGGAGACGGGACATTCCGCAGGAGATCGGGACTATGACGAGAAGACCGGAGGACTGGGATCATCGGTATATCTCTATTCCCTTTCTTGTAGATAGCTAGGACTAGTTAGTGGTTCGATCCGGGTATTAGTGTGCGGCGGTTTGCCAGTTCAAGAAAAATTAAAGTTTATCATCGCTTCCGCATTTGGCCGTCGGATTGACGGCCGGGGCGCCGCCGTGCACTTACAGTATCGCATACCGAGCATCCCGAAGAGTCTCTCAAACAGTATCTGGGGAATGGCCTTCGTGAGTGGATCCGCCGTGTTATTCTTCGTGTCAACCCTCCTGACCTCGATCTCCCGGCGATCAACTATCTCCCGGATCAGGTGATACCGCCTCAGAATATGCCTGGATCGCTGATGGGACCTGGGTTCTTTGGCCAAAGCCACCGCTCCATTGTTATCGCAATACAAAGGTATTGGACGCTCAATGGATGGAACCACTCCAAGTTCAGTAATGAACTTCTTGATCCAGACAACCTCTTTGGCAGCATCGTTGGCAGTGATGTATTCAGCCTCCATCATCGAGTCTGCCACGGTTTCCTTCTTGGAACTCTTCCAGCTAACCGCCCCTCCGTAAAGGGTAAAGACAAAGCACCACTGCGACTTAGAGTCGTCCTTATCACTCTGGAAGCTCGAATCGGTAAAGGACTCCACTTGGAGTTCTCCGTTACCATACACCAAGAACATATCTCTAGTCCTTCGCAAGTACTTGAGAATGCTCTTCACAGCTGTCCAGTGACTCTCTCCAGGATCAGCTTGATACCTGCTCACTACACTTAGTGAGTATGCTACATCGGGTCTGGTACATAGCATCGCATACATGATAGAGCCTACTGCCGAAGCATAGGGTATCCCTTGCATGCGAGCTCTCTCCAAATCAGTCTTGGGAGACATCTCTTTGGAGAGAGTGACTCCAGAGATCGTTGGTAAGTTCCCACGCTTGGACTCTTCCATACTAAACCTCTTTAGTATGGTGTCAATGTACCTGGATTGGGACAATCCCAAAATCCGTTTGGATCTATCTCTATAGATCCTAATTCCCAATATGCAGGAGGCATCACCAAGATCTTTCATTGAGAATTTTTGTGATAAGAAGAGCTTGACCGATTGCAGCATAGGAATATCATTTCCTATCAAGAGTATGTCGTGCACGTACAATACGAGGAAGACAACCTTACTCTCTGCCACCTTCTTGTAGATACAAGGTTCATCTGGGTTTTTGACGAAATCAAACTCTTTGATAACGACGTCAAAGCAGATGTTCCAACTCCGCGATGCTTGCTTTAATCCATAAATGGATTTAAGCAGCTTGCACACCTTCTCGCTGCTCCCACTGTCTACGAAGCCCTCTGGCTGAGTCATGTACACGCACTCTTCTAAATCACCATTTAGAAAGGCGGTCTTAACAACCATTTGCCAGATTTCGTAATCATGATAAGCAGCGATGGCAAGCACGATCCGGATGGATTTAAGCATAGCCACTGGAGAAAAGGTCTCGTCATAGTCCACACCTGGCCTTTGACGAAAACCCTTTGCTACAAGTCTAGCTTTGAAAATCTCCACTTTCCCATCTACACCAAGTTTCTTCTTGAAGATCCACTTGCTCCCAATGGGTTTTACCCCTTCAGGAGCAACGTCCAAAGTCCATACTTTGTTGGTGTACATGGATTCCATCTCGGACCGCATAGCATCCAGCCATTTCACTGAGTCCCCACTCGTGATGGCCTGCTCGAAGCTAGTTGGGTCATCATCCCCCATGATGCAATCCTCGCTTCCCCCATCCATGAGAAAACCGTAGTATCTCTCAGGTTGGCGAGGAACCCTACTAGATCGGCGGAGAGGCTGAGGTTCATCGGGAGCTACTGAATCTTCTGGTTCCACTAAATTTTCAGTTACGGTTTGTGTATCTGGAACCTCTTCCAGCTCTACCACTTTGCCACTAATTTCTTTTTCAAGGAATTCCTTTTCTAAAAAGGTGGCATATTGAGAAACAAACACTTTTTGTTCTTCAGCGTGGTAGAAAAAATATCCTTGGGAATTCTTAGGATATCCCACAAACTTGCAAAGAACTGACCGTGCCTCGAGTTTGTCTGGATTTTGCCTTTTGACATAGGCCAGACAACCCCATATCTTAACTCGTTTAAAATATGGTCTCTTCCCACTCCATATCTCATATGGTGTGGTAGGTACAGATTTAGATGGAACTTGATTCAATAGGTATGTTGCTGTTTCCAGCGCATAACCCCAGAAGGAAATAGGTAACTCAGCTGTGCTCATCATAGAGCGCACCATATCTAATAGGGTGCGGTTCCTCCGTTCAGATACACCGTTGTGCTGTGGTGTATATGGAGGAGTCAGCTGAGAGAGAATCCCATTCTCTTTTAGGAAGTCCAGGAATTCATTGCTCAAGTATTCCCCTCCTCGATCAGATCGTAGGATTTTAATACTTTTTCCGGTTTGGTTCTCAACTTCTTGTTTATATTCCCTAAATTTCTCAAAAGCTTCTGATTTGTTTCATCAGGAACACATACCCGAACCTAGAGAGATCGTCAGTGAATGTAATGAAGTATGAAGAACCATCTCTGGCATGTGTAGACATGGGACCGCATACATCACTATGTATCAGTCCCAAGAGTTCGGTAACTCTTTCTCCGTGTCCCGTAAACGGAGTTCTGGTCATCTTGCCTTTGAGACATGACTGGCAAGTGTCATAAGATGAAAATTCGAAAGGTTTCAAATATCCATCCTTATGTAACTTAGCCAGTCGTGTCACATTGATGTGACCCAGTCTACAATGCCACAAGAAGGATTCGTTGAGTTCAGAACTCTTCCTCTTGTGTGTGTTTGTTATGCTCAGAATTGTTGATTGATTCAGAACATAAATGCCATTGCATAACGTGCCTGATCCAACCAACTTTTGGTTACGGAAAATGTTCATAACATTGTCCTGTAATACAAAATTATATCCTTCTTTGCTTAATAAAGAAACCGATATAATGTTGCATATCAGGTTCGGCATGTAATAGCATTCGTTCAGAACCAATGTATTACCAGTTGGTAATACAAGGTGATATTCCCCGACAGTCTTAGCTGCAACAATTGCACCATTTCCAACTCTAATGTCTTTATCACCTTCTCCAAGTTCTCTACCTTTCCTTAGCCCATGTAACTGATTACATATATGGGATCCTGACCCGGTATCTAATACCCAGGACGTAGAGCAAATGGAGAAACAGTTCTCAGTAACGAACACACCCGAAGAAAATGCATCAACATGTACTTTCTTCATTCGGGTGGCATAGGAATCTTGGCATTCCCCTATATCCTGTTCATTCCTATAACTCTTATAAGAAAGAACGGAACCAACGTTCCCCAGCACAGTATAACATGCGGGTTCGATCAATACATCCATATTATTATCTTGATTAAGGCATGAACTGGTCGCTACCTGGAGAGAGAGAGAAGAAAACACTTTAGCGTATGCTCGTGCAAGATCAGATTGGTTATTATCTTATCTAATCAGGATGGCTCCCACTGCTTTTTATCAAATCTTCCTCCAAACCCTAAAAGGAAAGACTAGCCGGGATTAATTACACACTACAAGTTCGCCAATCTTTCAGCCAGGCTAGTGTCGGTACTTTGAGGGAGGTCCCCCGTGCTTTCGCACGAACCTAATTAATGTAAACCTCGTTTTCCCAGAGGCGTAACCCCGTTGACACCTTTCTAGACACCTACTTGATCAGCTAATTGCAATGTGTAAAACTCTCCCAGGAGTAACTCTTACTCGCAGTAGGTATCGGGATCCAACTATATCATAGAAGGTATGCAATCTCATTGCAAATTTCAACACTTGAAATTCCCGATAACATTTTGCCCCTAGCAGCTATATGACCTTAACATAGTCAACAAATCATAAGTTCTAGTCAAGTTCAACCCGTCATTTCCTGATTGAATTAAACCCACCCGCACGACCCTTAACATAGTCAACAAAGTCGCACGACTACCCTAATCCAATCTGCATCATATGCATAAGCAGACAAATACTGGTTAGCTACCGCACACTACGCCTTAACATAGTCAACAAACGTAGCACGAATACTAACTAGTACTTATCTGAAATGACGGAGGGCTACGACAGGTTTTTTCTGAAAACCTATTGCGTAATGAACTTGATATCGTTGTAGAACCAAATGAAGTTTTGAAATGGAGTGATTTTGAGGCTTTTCTAGTTTTGCTAAAGGAGTCACTCCCGGCGAAGGGATCTCGGTCCTTTCCTCGTCGAATGAGGTGCGGGATATATCATATATATCGCTGTGCAAAGCAAAAAACCAAAAGTAGTCAAAAGCAAACCGAGTGTGTAGTATCTGCCAGTTATTGCTAAAGGAGTCACTCCCGGTGAAGGGATCTCGGTCCTTTCCTCATCGAATAAGGTGCGGGGTATATCGTATATACCGCTGTGCAAAGCAAAAACCGTAGCTACCTGTTTTATTTTAAAATTCGATTCCACAACATCTTAGGTTTCTTATCTTTCATTAATCACATTAATGAAGTCCCATCATTTAAATACCTAAACATCACAGATAGATATGACGTACACTTATGCCATCCGCATTCGCCTCGATGTCCCCTCGTGCACCGTTAGGTTAGGTAACTAACGACAGAGCAGGGCAGGGCTAGCGCGGGTGTAAAACATAAGTAACGTCTATATAATATATCATATATATCATATACTATATCCATCACAGAGTCACAACACAGATATCGCAGCAGAATGAACATATGAAATATTGGATATACTAGGACGTCCGTGTTTTCAATACGAGCCAGTATAAAACACGGATTCCACGGTCGTGATGAATAGCCAATCCCACACCCCTAGACCCCTACGAGAGCGGCAAGCAACCCTGCCAATTCTAGGGTTAGGAGACCCGGACTCGACTCCTCGAGTTGGTCTCCCACTGGACCCCAGAACCCGGTTACTTGTGCTCCCCTCCTTGGGTCTATCCTAATGCGGAAAAGTAAATAATATACAAAGGGTGACAGCTTCCGCAACCTGGAAGTGCCCCAAATAAAAGAATATTACATACAAGTTTTTACATGAATGAAAATGAAAAACACTCATCTCACATAAAAAAACCCCGACTATTCGAATACGACGATCCAATATAACATATCCAGCAACACATAACATCACATGTCATCAACGTAAGTAAGTATGCATACCCCAATTGTCGTTGACGTATAGCAACGAAACCGGCGATATGAACATATTACACTTACGATCACAGAAAAGAAAGTGTAAAACTACAACAATTGGAATCCGCAACTTCTTCAGACATCGCATGCCTAATCAAATGAAATACTTAGACATCACATGCCTAACAGATATAAATCCCGCATTTTAGTCTCATTATCGAAAACTCTTTTCAATATCATATGGGACTAAACTGCTAAATTTATAACATTCATTCAGTTATCTCATAACTGTTTGTGAATTCCAATTATTGTATCACATTCCAGATAAACAGAAAATGTTAATGTTTCCGATCGAACAGTCGAATACCCAAGTTTTCCCGATACAGTCCAACACATGAAATAAGTCTAGCAACATTCAGTTCGTGCCTCAGTACCAACGGTCCAGCCGTAGAAGGGTCAAGCCAACGCCTCACATGTGGCACGCCGTACTGCCCCAAACCCGAAGGTTCAAAGGGCAGTTCAAGACGGTCACATAATCGAGTTAAGGTTTGTTGTCTTCTAGAGGGTCCATCGCGTTACTTGCACTACTTAGAACGTCGTTAAACTACGGAAAAATCCAACACTTGGAAATTTCCCGATAGGGGAAAAATTGGGTATTTATATCCGGTCGAACTTTTTAACATATTCAAAAAATTATCCGGAAATACACAAAGACAAAATCTGATAATCCGATCGAACAATCGAATCCCCAAAACAACCCAGAACATTCAACTCTGGAATAAATTTTAAATATTCCCAGAAAATCCAGAATAATTAAATAGGAATTACTGTGGAGAAAAGATGTGATGACGTCACCAGGGGACCGCGGAACCGCCGCAGAATCTGGGCTTCTGCCGCGGTTCCGCCGCCGTTTAAATGAATCTTTCGCCTGAGTTTTCACAGTAATTCTTATAATTATTTATTGAATTTTTTAGGCATTTTTAATACACAAAAATCCGCATTTTCGGAAAAAGTCCAGAGAGCATATTCCGGGTAGGGTTTCGGTTCGATCGGGTTTCAAATTCCGTCTAGACTTCGCCTAAGGCTCTAGCTAGGCTCTGATACCAGTGAAAGGTTCCTAGGCACCCTATAATGGTCTCACAAGGCATCGAACATGCCAATTTAAAAAAAATGGTGCCGAGAAACCCTAGACTACGGATCGTTGCTAGAAATCTAGGCGAAAAGGAAACTAGTTAACACTTAACTATAAGGATATGGAAATTACAACCTTTGTAGATCCGGATATCCACCTCCACGGCTCCGCAACGAAGTCTCCTCGCTGTCCATGTCGAACCCCGGGCTCTAGCGTCGGCTTCATCGGAGAATGAACGGGCTTGGTCATCGACGACGATGCCGAAGATGATCTACGTCGAGGCATCGCTAGATCAAGCTCCCTACTTCACAAAGTGATGAAACTTGTGAAGGAAACACACTCTACTACTTGGCAAGAGGTAGAGGATGAAGAAATAGGAGGTGGGTTCTCTTTAGAATTGGATTTCTCACTCTCAAGCTCAAGTTGCCATTGATGGCCTCAAGGTTGCAAACTTGAAGATGAAGAAGAAGATGAGCTAGTATTATGATAAGTGTTTTTCAATAATGAAATAAAATTGATACTTATCATAATCTAACATGGGTTAAGTGTAGAGAGCAAACCATGGTAAGTGGGAATAGTTAGGGTTTAGCATAAAGACAAAATGGTCTTTGAGTCAAACCTTCATGAAGCTTCATTAAGCTTCATGACAAAAGAAAACCATTTTGTTTTTATAAAACAATTTAAATAAAAAGGAATGGATAAATAAATGTGTGATAAAATCAAAACCCTAATTATCCTCTTAACCATGGGTTTATTCTTTACACTTAACCAAATAAACATGCATCATCTAATATGATACAAACAAGTGTACAAAAATATATCACATATACATCATGCACATCAAGTGAGAAAATCCATTTAAAGTGAACCCATATTAGTTAATGTAAAGTAATATATCAAATATATAATTATACATTAAATCATTAAATCAACACTTGATTTAACGACCCGGTCATATCGCATATAACCGACTAATATCAATAGTAACAACTTATCGAATCAACACTTGATCCGATAACCCGGCTATAATGCATATAACCGATCAATGTTACAAATCGCGAGAATCGAATACAGTATCACATACTGGTATTATTCTTGGTCCCGCACATATATCATATGCGCTCCTATTTCGTTTTGCTTGAGCCAGGAAACCTCTGTGTAGGACTCTAAAGACTCGTCAATACGCCGGTAGCAGATGATGATCATATCAAGCACCTACAAGCCGCAAGCGGTCTGCTAAACGTAACGGCCATCCGGGTATTGAGCGATCAGAAGATCGACGAGCTAGCCCGCTCACACTCCTGTGAATCCAACCAGTAACACTTACCGTACAGTCCGGTCTCTTCGTCTGATATGTCGCATATCAAGTCTAGGGGTGGTGAACGTCAGACCCCAATACTCGATAAGTCGTGCCGATGTGAGGCTCATAACGGGTCGAGAAACTACTGGTAACACTTACCAGCAAATCTCTGATCAGCCCTGGCCAGGGACTTCCCTGTTACGGCCAATCAAGCACAGCGCAACATCAACCCCCAATACCGGGAGAGACGAAACCCCTCCTATCACTCATTGCCTCCATGTGACTCGGGACTGTGCCCAAAGACCACCGTTTTGCACGCCCTCATGGACGTGGTAAGGTGGAGATCAAAGCACAGTGGGAATCACACAAGACTCTATGACGATCTCGGGTCTACAGACTAACCTGCACAAGTGTCACCTGAGAACTGCCATCTGACGTGAGGTATAATACCATCTGGGAGTTCTCGGCGAGTCCGTCCAGTGTACCCAGTCTCCACTGAGCACCCGTATACCATCTCTGATGTCAAACACCAATGGATATGGGATCATCCATCGCCCATCACATGGGTCGAGAAGCGTATACGCTAGTCTACTCTGGTATATCGATGCCCCGTCTCGATATACCCACGACTAGGGACCTTGAAGGATGTACTTATGGACTACCATGTCCCCACTAGTATGATCTGCATCATAGTCCAGGTAGTCAAGTACACATCCTAAGGGCTTTACCAACATGTAACTATAAGACAGTATAAAGAGACAAGTGTACATGTTAAGATAAAGAGTAACCAGATAGCATACTATCATATCGAGCAAGAAAGTCATCTCTATATATGTCCAAGCATCCAATATAATATACATCATCTGTACAATACTGGCCTCTAGGGCATACATACAACTAACATTGAAAACACGGACGTCCTAGTATATCCAATGCTTCATATGTTTCTTCTGCTGCGATATCTGTGATGTGATCATGTGATGTTCTGTGATAGATACAGTATATAGTATATATGATATATTATATAGACGTTACTTATGTTTTGCACCCGCACTAGCCCTGCCCTGCTCTGTCGTTAGTTACCTAACCTAACGGTGCACGAGGGGACATCGAGGCGAATGCGGATGGCATAAGTGTACGTCGTATTTATCTGTGATGTTTAGGTATTTAAATGATGGGACTTCATTAATGTGATTAATGAAAGAAAAGAAACCTAAGATGTTGTAGAATCAAATTTTAAAACAAAACAGGTAGCTACAGTTCTTGCTTTGCATAGCGGTATATATGATATACCCTGCACCTTATTCGATGAGGAAATGACCGAGATCCCTTCACCGGGAGTGACTCCTTTAGCAATAACTGGCAGATGCTACACACTCGGTTTGCTTTTGACTGCTTTTGGGTTTTTGCTTTGCACAGCGATATATATGATATATCCCGCACCTCATTCGACGAGGAAAGGACCGAGATCCCTTCACCGGGAGTGACTCCTTTAGCAAAACTAGAAAAGCCTCAAAATCACTCCATTTCAAAACTTCATTTGATTCTACAACGATATCAAGTTCATTACGCTCATGGTTTTCAGAAAAACCTGGCGTAGCCCTCCGTCATTTCAGATGAGTAGTAGTTAGTATTCGTGCTACGTTTGTTGGCCTGCGTCAAGGCGTAGTGTGCGGTAGCTAACTAGTATTTATCTACTTATGCATATGATGCAGATTGGATTAGGGTAGTCGTGCGACTTTGTTGGCCTGCGTCAAGGGTCGTACGGGTGGGTTTAATTCAATCAGGAAATGACGGGTTGAACTTGATTAGCGCACTATGGTTTGTTGGCCTGCGTCAAGGTCATAGGACGCTAGGGGCAAAATATTATCGGGAATTTCAAGTGTTGAAATTTGCAATGAGATTGCATACCTTCTATGAGATAGTTGGATCCCGATACCCACTGCGAGTAAGAGTTACTCCTGGGAGAGTTTTACACATTGTAATTAGCCGATCAAGTAGGTGTCTAGAAAGGTGTCAACGAGGTTACGCCTCTGGGAAAGCGAGGTTTACATTAATTAGGTTCGTGCGAAAGCACGGGGGACCTCCCTCAAAGTACCGACACTGGCCTGGCTGAAAGATTGGCGAACTTGTAGTGTGTAATTAATCCCGGCTAGTCTTTCCTTTTAGGGTTTGAAGGAAGATTTGATAAAAAGCAGTGGTAGCCATCCTGATTAGATAAGATAATAACCAATCTGATCTTGCACGAGCATACGCTAAAGTGTTTTCTTCTCTCTCTCCAGGTAGCGACCATTTCATGCCTTAATCAAGATAATAATATGGATGTATTGACCGAACCCGCATGTTATACTGTGCTGGGGAACGTTGGTTCCGTTCTTTCCTATAAGGGTTATAGGACTGAACAGGATATAGGGGAATACCAGGATTCCCATGCCACCCGAATGAAGAAAGTACATGATGATGCATTTTCTTCGGGTGTGTTCGTTAATGAGAACTATTTCTCCATTTGCTCTACGTCCTGGGTATTTGATACCGGGTCAGGATCCCATATATGTAATCAGTTATATGGGCTTAGGAAAGGTAGAGAACTTGGAGAAGGTGATAAAGACATAAGAGTTGAAAATGGTGCAATTGTTGCAGCTAAGACTATCGGGGAATATCACCTTGTATTACCAACTGGTAATACATTAGTTCTGAACGAATGCTATTACATGCCGAACCTGATATGCAACATTATATCGGTTTCTTTGTTGAGTAAAGAGGGATATAATTTTGTATTACAGGATAATGTTATGAATATTTTCCGTAACCAAAAGTTGGTTGGATCAGGCACGTTGTGCAATGGTATTTATGTTCTAAATCAATCAACAGTTCTGAGCATAACGAACACACACAAGAGGAAGAGTTCTGAACTCAACGAATCCTTCTTGTGGCATTGTAGACTGGGTCACATCAATGCGACACGACTAGCTAAGTTGCATAAAGATGGATATTTAAATCCGTTTGAATTTTCATCTTATGACACTTGCCAGTTATGTCTCAAAGGCAAGATGACCAAAACTCCGTTTACGGGACACGGAGAAAGAGTTACCGAACTCTTGGGACTGATACATAGTGATGTATGCGGTCCCATGTCTACACATGCCAGGGATGGTCCTTCGTACTTCATTACATTCACTGACGATCTCTCTAGGTTCGGGTATGTGTTCCTGATGAAACACAAATCAGAAGCTTTTGAGAAATTTAGGGAATATAAACAAGAAGTTGAGAACCAAACCGGAAAAAGTATTAAAATCCTACGATCTGATCGAGGAGGTGAATACTTGAGCAATGAATTCCTGGACTTCCTAAAAGAGAATGGGATTCTCTCTCAACTGACTCCTCCATATACACTGTTAGTGTATATGCCCTAGAGGCCATTACTGTATCATACTAGTTTGTATATTACTTAATGGAAGCTTGGGATATTCACCTTGTATATACAATCTTGCTCAAAATAGTAGTATGCTACTTGGTTTGTTTCTACTTCAATGTGTACGTGTGTTTATTTTTGTATATCGCCTATACACATTAGTGAAGCCCTTAGGATCTTTGCTTGATTACCAGCGATGTGATGGCCGTCACACTAGTGGGGCTGGGTAATCTATAAGCACATCCTTATGCAGGTCCCTGGTCGCAGGACTATCGAGACAGGGCATCGATACTCCGGAGTAGACCAGCGCATGCGCTTCTCATCCCAGTGTGGGAGACGGTCTGTCCCACAGCCATCAGTACGTCGTACTTGAGATAGTATGCGGGTGCTCGTTAGGTTACGGGTACACTGGACAGGACTCGTCGGGAACTGACTAGTTGGTATTATGCCTATCGTCAGTTATCATTTTCCAGGTGACATGAGTACAGCTTAGTCCGCTGACTTGACACTGTCACTTCGCCTCGAGTGTGTTCCCACTGTACTTTGATCACTACCCTACCACGGCTCAAAGGAGTCGTGCAAACAGGTAGTGGTTGGGTGCAGTCCCGAAGCACTTGGAGGCAGTGACGGTTAGACAGGATTCGTCTCTCCCGGTATTGGGGGTTGACATCGCGCTGTGTCTAGGAGAGCCATTACACGAGTAGTCCCTGGCCAGGGCAAACGAGATATACTGGTAGGCTTCCAGTGTTATCTCAGGGTGTTTTGGGCTTCGCTCCGGCACGACTTGTACCGCTATTGGGGGACTGACGTTTACCGCCCCCTAGGCCCGCCATGCGATGTATCAGACGAACAGACCGGACTGTACGGAGAATGTCACACTCAGGCTCAGTAGGAGTTCAGATAGGTTTCGCCTCGTCGGTCTTCTTGTCGGCATTACCTGGGGACCGTTACGCACAGCTAGTGCCGCTTGCGGTCTGTGGTTAAACCCACTGCCAGCGTAGTGTCGAGTCTTTAGAGTCCCACACAGAAAGCTTTTCGCCTTTAGGCAAAAGAGTAGAGGTCGCATGGTATTGCGACAGGTCGCATGGTTTTGCGACAGGGTTCGGTCACATCTGTGCACTTGTGCACGTACAGTGTCCGGACAGTTTACACTAGCGGGCTTTGGTTTAAGCCAGATCCTAGTGTACCTTTTGGGATTGGATTTATCCAGTTTGCATTCGTGTTTCTCGGAACGCGGATGCGGGTGTGTATGCACAGTTGACAGGGAGGCAGAGGCAGCGGATTCTCATTAGGGTTGTTGACAGTTGACCGTTGACTATTTGACTTTTTGCTCAACCCTAATGAATATGATATGTGATTAACTATTATATTAATTAAGTATTATGGTGACATGGTTGTTGACTTTTGTTGACTTTGTTGACTTGTTGACTTTTGTTGACTTGTTGACTTTGTTGACCGGTTGACTAGGCTTGACTAGTTGACCATCATGATAACCATAGCCATCATTTCATGGCAAAGACTTTTACTTGCTTGCTCATTTGTGTAAAATGAGTGCATGATATGATATGGTTATGGTTGCTTCAACCATCACATAAGACTTTTTTGATATGATGAGTTATCATTACTTTGGATTATGAGAGGGTGAGAGACAAAAGACTTGCTCATTCTTTCTTGCTCATTCTCTCTCTTGTTCTTGAGCTCTCTTGCTTTTGCTCTCACCCTCATCCTCTTGCTCCCTCTCTTGACTCTATGGTTCATATCTCTCATGAGTTGAGAATCAAGAACCATAGATAAAATCCCATTCTAATTCTTCTCTACTCATTCTAGTTCACTAGGTTTAGCAAACCAAGTGAACTAGTTTCTTCAAAGAACGAAGAAGGAGCTAAAGGTTGGAGCTTTCAGGTGGATCTATCTTCGGCGTACGGAGACGACGAGAAGAAGCCAATCGGACCACCATCGGAGGTTGAAGACGAAGGAGTTCAAGACAATCAAGGTATAACCCCCTAACCGAGTAGCTAGAAACTCATAGTTAGGTTGTTAGATAGATGTTTAACCAAGATCCAGGTTATAGGTCCATGTTACCACCTCGATAAAATTCGTTTTTTACCATATTCCGCATTCCCGAAAGTACCGGGAGAGGTAGCATGGACTTACAGTGGTATCAGAGCCTAGTTAAACTCTATCTAGCATGTTAGCAAGTAACTAGAAGATCGATCAAAGAAAATGTCCCGAAAACGAACCCCAAAAATTCGAGTTTCTGTCGATTTTTTTACTGTTCAAAAGTTGATTATTTTAACACTTAAAATCGGCTCAGGGTTTTTAGAAGCCACTGTAGAAAAATCACCTACCGATCCCTCTAAACGACCGCGGAAACGCGGCAATAGCTTGCTATTGCCGCGGAAACGCGGCCTCCTTGGCGCCTCTCTGGTGTTTCTTTGCTACAGTGTGCATCTGGGGGTATTTTGGGAATTTTGGTACATGTATTTTCAACCCAGATTTTCCAGAACGAAAATTTTATTTTGGGGTCCCGAAAATCCGTATTTTTTATCGAACTTCTAAAAGACTTAGGCTAACGGGTTTTCTGTAATGTGATATTTGTATTGAACGTCTACTAATCGCTATATGTCGATTAGTGGGGGTTATACAAATCTGTGATCTGTAATGTTACTGGAATGTGTATATGAATATGTTGGATTGTCGCGGTGAATAGCCGGGGGTTGTGAGACGAGAGTTTTCTTTTCTTTCAATTCATGTAAATTTGTAAATTGATGTAATAATTATTTGTATGGCCGCACAACCGGGTCGGGGTTGTAGCCGTCATTGTATAATTTCTTTTTACTGTTTTTGCTCCTAGGATAGACCCATGGAGGGGGTGCACAAACTACCGGGTATGCCGAAGTGTCGAGTGGCCTACTCATGGAGATGAGGGAGGTTGCTGCGCTTCGGGTACTTGGCGGGTAGTTTGCCGCACCCGTAGGGGTATTGGTGGGGTTTTGGCTATTCACCGCGACCGTGTAATCTGTTTTTCGTTACAGGCTCGTGCGAATTACAGATTCCTAGTATATCCAATGTATTCATCTGTGATCTGAAATGTTTATCATTGCAGTATATCTATATATGATATTATTTAGGCGTTGCTTATGTTTTACAGACGCGCTAGCCCAGCCCCCGCTCTGTCGTTAGTTAAGTAACCTAACGGGTAATGACGGGGCCCCGTGGCGAATGCGAATGGCATAAGCGTACGTCATATTTTGGTTGTTTTCTGCAATGGTAGGATTAAATGATGGGACGCATTAAAAGAACTAATGCAAGAATATCACGCATTAAAAGAACTAATGCAAGATAATAAACCAAGTTAAAGTCGTTGGAACACTTTCGAAAAACCACTCGGTTCTTTTCAAAAACAACTTTTAAATGCGGAGCTTGAGCCACTCCTTTTAGAAGCTATCTCGTTCCATCGACTATATCAAGTTTACTACGTTCACGGTTTAGCCAAAACCATTCGTAGCCCTCCATCATTTCAGTTAAATATTCGGTAGTATTCAAGCTATGTATTTTGACCTCACGCTAAGGCATAGTGATTGGTAGCTGCCGGATATTTATCTGTTGCATAGATAGAATGCGTTGGTTTAGGACAGTCGTACTACCATTTTGGCCTACGTCAAGGGTAGGTACTGGTGTATTCAAATTAACCTGGATAATGATGGGAAGAACTTGACATGTGACTTATGACATTTTGACCTCACGCCAAGGTCATAAGAGCATGGGGCAAAAATCCACATCGGGAGTTTCATAAGTACTGAAACTTGCTAGATTTGCATACCATTTGGAGTGTGATGATTCTGGTAGGATTCCTTCAGTTTCGTCACGCGATGATATTTGGATCCCGATCCTACTGTGAGTATATGCTACTCCTCGGGAAATTTCTCACTAAACGATCAATGCTATAAACCTAGTAGGTGCCTAGAAAGGTGTTAGCGGGGCTACGCCCCCAGGGAAAAGAGATTCTTTAATTAAGGAACTTCGCGAAAGCGTTGGAAAACCTCCCTCGAAGTACCGACACCGGCCTGGCTGAACGGTTAAGCAAGTATTGTGCGGTGGGATTGATCTCGACTAATTCTTCCTTTATGGTTTGAGGAGGGATTCGAGAAACAGTGGGAGCCATCCTGTTTAGACAAATTAAAAACCACTCTAAACTTGCAAGAGCATCATGCTGAGTGTTTCTTCTTCTCTCTCCTAATTGCAGCGACCTAATCGACATGACTGGACTTAAGTTACTCCTAGATAAAAACAAACTGACAGGGCCAAACTACAAAGATTGGCTCAGGAATGTCAAGATAGCAATCACTTACGACAAGCTGGGGTATCTTCTTACCACCAAAGCTCCCCCTGTCCCTGGTCCCACTTCCAGTGTCGCGGATAAGGAAATCCGCAAGACTTGGGAGATTGATAGCGTGAAGGCCAAGTGCCTCATACTTGCCTCGATGGACAACGAACATCAGAGGAGGCACGAGAATATGGACCTTGAATCCATATTTCTCCATACAAAAGAACTGTATGGAGAGCAATCTCGTATCGCAAGATACGAAGCGTTGAAAAAGTTATTTTCGGCAAAGATGGTCGTCAGATCATCAGTAGCCGAGCACGTGCTAAAGATGATCGGCTACATTGAGAAGCTCGCGGACCTAGGGACCACATTGGAGAGTGAACTCTATACGGACATAGTTCTCCAGTCCCTTCCTTCCACTTACGCCCAGTTTATACTGAACTTCAACTTACAAGAAAAAGAGGTTGAACTTTCAGAGCTCTTCAACATGCTGAGGAGCGCAGAGGGCACCCTATAGAAAGGTAGGGAAACATCCACTTTGTTTGTAGGAGGATCATCTTCTTCTAGGTCCAAGGCGAAAGCCAAGGGAAAGAAGAAGAAAGCCCCCGCCAAACCAAGGGGCGGTGTTAGTAAAGTGGATACGAAGGGAAAAACAAAAGCAACAAAGAAAGCGGGGAAGCTTGTGGATAAGGAAGAATGCTTCTATTGTCATAAGAAAGGTCACTAGAAGAATGATTGCAGGGCTTGGAAAGCCAGAACACAGGAATTGAAGTAGGTTGCAGCTTCAGCTTCAGGTGTGTATGTTATTGAAAACTGTCTTTCAATAAACTCTACTTCCTGGGTATTGGATACCGGATCAGGATCTCATATCTGTAATTCTTTGCAGGCGTTGAGAAACCGTAGGGTTTTGAAGGCAGGTGACATGACCCTCAGAGTTGCGAACGGAGCTAGCATGGATGCTAAAGCCGTGGGGGACTATCACCTGGGAATGTCAGATGGACATGTTTTGGTTTTGCGTAATTGCTTTTTTGTACCCAACGCAACTTGTAATATCATTTCTGTATCTTTAGTTTCTAAAGAAGGTTATGAATTTGCGTTTGTAAGTAATGTTGTAAACATTCACCTTAATCAAGTTTTGATTGGGTCAGGTACATTGAGTAATGGTATATACGTATTAAACCAACCACAGATTTTCAATGTCCAGAATACACACAAAAGAAAGTCTCCAGAAATAAATCAGACTTTCTTGTGGCATTGTAGACTGGGTCACATCAATGAGAGAAGGTTGACTAAGTTACATACAGAAGGATATTTGAATGCGTTCGAATATCAATCGTATGCCACTTGTCAATCCTGTCTCAAAGGAAAGATGACAAAGACTCCGTTTACTGGACATGGAGTAAGAGCGAGCGAGCTCTTGGGACTCGTACACAGTGACGTGTGCGGCCCAATGTCTACACATGCGCGAAGCGGTTATTCTTACTTCATTACTTTTACGGATGACTTCTCAAGGTACGGTTATGTCTTCTTAATGAAACATAAGTCCGAAGCCTCTGGAAAATTCCAGGAGTATAAGAATGAAGTAGAAAAACAAACCGGCAAAAGTATTAAGATTCTAAGATCGGATCGAGGTGGAGAATACTTGAGTGCCGAGTTCCTGGACTATTTAAAAGAGAACGGAATTCTCTCTCAGCTTACTCCTCCATACACTCCGCAACATAACGGTGTATCGGAGAGACGGAACCGCACCCTATTGGATATGGTGCGGTCCATGATGAGTAACGCTGAGTTACCGCGATCATTCTGGGGATATGCGCTAGAATCAGCCGCATACCTTTTGAACCGAGTTCCCACTAAGACTGTGCCTACCACGCCATTTGAAATGTGGTGTGGGAAGAGGCCCCATCTTAATCACATTAAGACATGGGGAAGTCCAGCTTTTGTCAAAAAGCAGCATGCGGACAAGCTCGAGGCACGCTCAGTACTGTGCAAGTTTGTGGGATATTCAAAGAATTCCAAGGGATATTTCTTCTACTGCGAAGAGGAACAAAAAGTTCTTGTTTCTCGTCATGCCCACTTTCTAGAACACCAGTTCTTAGAAAAGGAAATAAGTGGGAGCGCAGTAGAACTGGAAGAAATTCCAGAACCACGAACTATTACTGAAAGTTTAGTGGAACCAGAGGGTTCAAAAGAACAGGACATTCCTACGCCGCTCCGCAGGAGTAGTAGGCAGACTCATCCGCCCGAGAGATACTACGGTTTTCTCATAGACGGGGATAGAGAGGATTGCATCATAGATTATGATGAGCCTACTAGCTTCCAGCAGGCCGTTCAGAGCGTTGACTCAGTAAAATGGCTGGATGCAATGCGGACCGAAATGGAGTCCATGTACACCAACAAGGTATGGACGTTGGACATTGCTCCAGACGGGGTAAAACCCGTAGGATGCAAGTGGATCTTCAAAAGGAAGATTGGTGTAGATGGACAGGTAGAGACCTATAAAGCTAGGCTGGTAGCAAAGGGTTTTCGTCAAAGACCGGGCTTGGACTATGACGAAACCTTTTCTCCAGTAGCCATGCTGAAATCCATTCGGATCCTTCTTGCCATTGCTGCCTTCCACGATTATGAGATCTGGCAAATGGACGTAAAGACCGCTTTTCTAAATGGAAATTTAGAGGAGTGTGTCTATATGGACCAGCCAGAGGGTTTCATTCAGAGTGGGAGCAGCGGAAAGGTGTGCAAGTTGCTTAAGTCCATCTATGGACTAAAGCAGGCATCGCGGAGTTGGAACATCTGCTTTGATGAGATGGTCAAAGAATTTGGCTTTATCAAAAATCCAGATGAACCATGCATCTATAGTAGATTTGTAGCGAGAACTGTAGTATTCCTCGTTTTATACGTGGATGACATTCTCTTAATAGGAAATGACATTCCTATGCTACAATCTGTCAAGGGGTTCTTGTCACACAGGTTCTCCATGAAAGACCTGGGTGATGCCCCATACATCCTGAGGATCCAGATCCATCGTGATAGATCCAAGAGGATATTAGGACTTTCTCAGTCCAGGTACATCGACACCGTACTGAAAAGATTCAGTATGGAAGATTCCAAGCGCGGTAACCTGCCGGCTTGTCACGGGATCACCCTCTCTAAAGAGATGTCTCCCAAGACTGATTTGGAGAGGGATCGAATGTCTATTATACCCTACGCTTCTGCGGTAGGCTCTATAATGTATGCGATGTTGTGTACCAGACCGGATGTAGCTTATGCACTGAGTGTGGTAAGCCGGTATCAGTCAAACCCTGGGGAGAAACACTGGAGAGCGGTAAAGAACATTCTCAAGTACCTGAGAAGGACTAAGGAGATGTTCTTGGTGTATGGCGGAAAAGACCTCCAGATCGAGGCCTTTGCTGACTCCAGCTTCCAGAGTGACAAGGATGATTCCAAGTCCATGTCGGGTTTTGTCTTTACCCTCAATGGAGGGGCGGTGTGTTGGATGAGTTCCAAACAGGAAACCGTTGCAGACTCGACGATGGAAGCGGAATACATCGCTGCATCTGATGCCGCAAAAGAAGCTGTCTGGATGAGGAAGTTCTTGAAAGAACTTCAGGTGGTTCCGTCCATTGTTGATCCAATACCTCTGTATTGTGACAACAACGGGGCTATAGCTTTAGCGAAGGAACCCAGGTCCCATCAGAGATCCAGACACATCTTGAGGCGGTATCACCTGATCAGGGAGATCGTAGATCGCCAGGAGATCGAGGTTCGGAGAGTCGCTTCAGAAGATAACACTGCAGATCCATTCACCAAGGCCCTGCCCCAGACTCAGTTCGAGCGGCTGATCGAGATGATAGGTCTTCGATACGCCAGTACATGGCCTTAGTGCAAGTGGGAGATTGTTAGTGTATATGCCCTAGAGGCCATTACTGTATCATACTAGTTTGTATATTACTTAATGGAAGCTTGGGATATTCACCTTATATATACAATCTTGCTCAAAATAGTAGTATGCTACTTGGTTTGTTTCTACTTCAATGTGTACGTGTGTTTATTTTTGTATATCGCCTATACACATTAGTGAAGCCCTTAGGATCTTTGCTTGATTACCAGTGATGTGATGGCCGTCACACTAGTGGGGCTGGGTAATCTATAAGCACATCCTTATGCAGGTCCCTGGTCGCAGGACTATCGAGACAGGGCATCGATACTCCGGAGTAGACCAGCGCATGCGCTTCTCATCCCAGTGTGGGAGACGGTCTGTCCCACAGCCGTCAGTACGTCGTACTTGAGATAGTATGCAGGTGCTCGTTAGGTTACGGGTACACTGGACAGGACTCGTCGGGAACTGACTAGTTGGTATTATGCCTATCGTCAGTTATCAGTTCCCAGGTGACATGAGTACAGCTTAGTCCGCTGACTTGACACTGTCACTTCGCCTCGAGTGTGTTCCCACTGTACTTTGATCACTACCCTACCACGGCTCAAAGGAGTCGTGCAAACAGGTAGTGGTTGGGTGCAGTCCCAAAGCACTTGGAGGCAGTGACGGTTAGACAGGATTCGTCTCACCCGGTATTGGGGGTTGACATCGCGCTGTGTCTAGGAGAGCCATTACACGAGTAGTCCCTGGCCAGGGCAAACGAGATATACTGGTAGGCTTCCAGTGTTATCTCAGGGTGTTTTGGGCTTCGCTCCGGCATGACTTGTACCGCTATTGGGGGACTGACGTTTACCGCCCCCTAGGCCCGCCATGCGATGTATCAGACGAACAGACCGGACTGTACGGAGAATGTCACACTCAGGCTCAGTAGGAGTTCAGATGGGTTTCGCCTCGTCGGTCTTCTTGTCGGCATTACCTGGGGATCGTTACGCACAGCCAGTGCCGCTTGCGGTCTGTGGTTAAACCCACTGCCAGCGTAGTGTCGAGTCTTTAGAGTCCCACACAGAAAGCGTTTCGCCTTTAGGCAAAAGAGTAGAGGTCGCATGGTATTGCGACAGGTCGCATGGTTTTGCGACAGGGTTCGGTCACATCCGTGCACTTGTGCACGTACAGTGTCCGGACAGTTTACACTAGCGGGCTTTGGTTTAAGCCAGATCCTAGTGTACCTTTTGGGATTGGATTTATCCAGTTTGCATTCGTGTTCCTCGGAACGCGGATGCGGGTGTGTATGCACAGTTGACAGGGAGGCAGAGGCAGCGGATTCTCATTAGGGTTGTTGACAGTTGACCGTTGACTATTTGACTTTTTGCTCAACCCTAATGAGAATATGATATGTGATTAACTATTATATTAATTAAGTATTATGGTGACATGGTTGTTGACTTTTGTTGACTTTGTTGACTTGTTGACTTTTGTTGACTTGTTGACTTTGTTGACCGGTTGACTAGGCTTGACTAGTTGACCATCATGATAACCATAGCCATCATTTCATGGCAAAGACTTTTACTTGCTTGCTCATTTGTGTAAAATGAGTGCATGATATGATATGGTTATGGTTGCTTCAACCATCACATAAGACTTTTTTGATATGATGAGTTATCATTATTTTGGATTATGAGAGGGTGAGAGACAAAAGACTTGCTCATTCTTTCTTGCTCATTCTCTCTCTTGTTCTTGAGCTCTCTTGCTTTTGCTCTCACCCTCATCCTCTTGCTCCCTCTCTTGACTCTATGGTTCATATCTCTCATGAGTTGAGAATCAAGAACCATAGATAAAATCCCATTCTAATTCTTCTCTACTCATTCTAGTTCACTAGGTTTAGCAAACCAAGTGAACTAGTTTCTTCAAAGAACGAAGAAGGAGCTAAAGGTTGGAGCTTTCAGGTGGATCTATCTTCGGCGTACGGAGACGACGAGAAGAAGCCAATCGGACCACCATCGGAGGTTGAAGACGAAGGAGTTCAAGACAAGCAAGGTATAACCCCCTAACCGAGTAGCTAGAAACTCATAGTTAGGTTGTTAGATAGATGTTTAACCAAGATCCGGGTTATAGGTCCATGTTACCACCTCGATAAAAATCGTTTTTTACCATATTCCGCATTCCCGAAAGTACCGGGAGAGGTAGCATGGACTTACATACACCACAGCACAACGGTGTATCAGAACGGAGGAACCGCACCCTATTAGATATGGTGCGCTCTATGATGAGCACAGTTGAGTTACCTATTTCCTTCTGGGGATATGCTCTGGAGACAGCTGCAGACCTATTGAATATGGTTCCCACCAAAACCGTGCCGACCACTCCATATGAGATATGGAAAGGAAAGAGACCATGTCTTAATTATGTTAATATATGGGGTTGTCCGGCCTATGTAAAAACGCAAAATCCGGACAAACTCGCGGTAAGGTCTATTCTGTGTAAGTTTATTGGATATCCCAAACATTCGCGAGGGTATATCTTTTACCACACCGAGGAACAAAAGGTGTTTGTTTCTCGACATGCCACCTTTTTAGAAAAGGAATTTCTTGAAAAAGAGATTAGTGGTAAGGAGGTAGAACTGGAAGAGGTTCCAGCAATACAGACTACAACAGAAGATTTGGTTGAACTAGAGGATTCAGTAGCTCCCGATGAACCTCAGCCTCTCCGCCGATCTAGTAGGGTTCCTCGCCCACCTGAGAGATACTACGGTTTTCTCGTGGATGGTGGAAGCGAGGATTGCATCATGGAGGATGATGATCCAACTAGCTTCGAGCAGGCCATCACGAGTGGGGACTCAGTGAAATGGCTGGATGCTATGCGGTCCGAGATGGAATCCATGTACACCAACAAAGTATGGACTTTGGATGTTGCTCCTGAAGGGGTAAAACCCATTGGGAGCAAGTGGATCTTCAAGAAGAAACTTGGTGTAGATGGGAAAGTGGAGACTTTTAAAGCTAGACTTGTAGCAAAAGGTTTTCGCCAAAGACCAGGTGTGGACTATGACGAAACCTTTTCTCCAGTGGCTATGCTTAAATCCATCCGGATCATGCTTGCCATCGCTGCATATCATGATTACGAAATCTGGCAAATGGATGTTAAGACCGCCTTTCTAAACGGTGATTTAGAAGAGTGCGTGTACATGACTCAGCCAGAGGGCTTCGTAGACAGTGGGAGCAGCGGGAACGTGTGGAAGCTGCTTAAATCCATTTATGATTAAAGAAAGCATCGCGGAGTTGGAACATCTGCTTGACGTCGTTATCAAAGAGTTTGATTTCGTCAAAAATCCAGATGAACCTTGTATTTACAAGAAGGTGGCAGAGAGTAAGGTTGTCTTCCTCGTATTATACGTGGACGACATACTCTTGATAGGAAATGATATTCCTATGCTGCAATCGGTCAAGCTCTTCTTATCACAAAGATTCTCAATGAAAGATCTTGGTGATGCCTCCTGCATATTGGGAATAAGGATCTATAGAGATAGATCCAAAAGGATATTGGGATTGTCCCAATCCAGGTACATTGACACCATACTAAAGAGGTTTAGTATGGAAGAGTCCAAGCGTGGGAACTTACCCACGATCTCTGGAGTCACTCTCTCCAAAGAGATGTCTCCCAAGACTAATTTGGAGAGAGCTCGCATGCAAGGGATACCCTATGCTTCGGCAGTAGGCTCTATCATGTATGCGATGCTATATACCAGACCCGATGTAGCATACTCACTAAGTATAGTGAGCAGGTATCAAGCTGATCCTGGAGAGAGTCACTGGACAGCTGTGAAGAGCATTCTCAAGTACTTGCGAAGGACTAGAGATATGTTCTTGGTGTATGGTAACGGAGAGCTCCAAGTGGAGTCCTTTACCGATTCGAGCTTCCAGAGTGATAAGGACGACTCTAAGTCGCAGTCGGGCTTTGTCTTTACCCTTTACGGAGGGGCGGTTAGCTGGAAGAGTTCCAAGCAGGAAACCATGGCAGACTCAACGATGGAGGCTGAATACATCGCTGCCAACGATGCTGCCAAAGAGGCTGTCTGGATCAAGAAGTTCATTACTGAACTTGGAGTGGTTCCATCCATTGAGCGTCCAATACCTTTGTATTGTGATAACAATGGAGCGGTGGCTTTGGCCAAGGAACCCAGGTCCCATCAGCGATCCAGGCATATTCTGAGGCGGTATCACCTGATCCGGGAGATAGTTGATCGCCGGGAGATCGAGGTCAGGAGGGTTGACACGAAGAACAACACGGCGGATCCACTCACGAAGGCCATTCCCCAGATACAGTTTGAGAGACTCTTCGGGATGCTCGGTATGGCCCTAGTGCAAGTGGGAGATTGTTAGTTGTATGTATGCCCTAGAGGCCAGTATTGTACAGATGATGTATATTATATTGGATGCTTGGACATATATAGAGATGACTTTCTTGCTCGATATGATAGTATGCTATCTGGTTACTCTTTATCTTAACATGTATATTAGTCTCTTTAAACTGTCTTATAGTTACATGTTGGTAAAGCCCTTAGGATGTGTACCTGACTGCCTGGACTATGATGCAGATCATACTAGTGGGGACATGGTAGTCCATAAGTACATCCTTCAAGGTCCCTAGTCGTGGGTGTATCGAGACGGGGCATCGATATACCAGTGTAGACTAGCGTATACGCTTCTCGACCCATGAGATGGGCGATGGATGATCCCATATCCATTAGTGTTTGACATCAGAGATGGTATACGGGTGCTCAGTGGAGACTGGGTACACTGGACGGACTCGCCGAGAACTCCCAGATGGTATTATACCTCACGTCAGATGGCAGTTCTCAGGTGACACTTGTGCAGGTTAGTCTGTAGACCCGAGATCGTCATAGGGTCTTGTGTGATTCCCACTGTGCTTTGATCTCCACCTTACTACGTCCATGAGGGCGTGCAAAACGTGGTCTTTGGGTACAGTCCCGAGTCACATGGAGGCAATGAGCGATAGGAGGGGTCTTCGTCTCTCCCGGTATTGGGGGCTGATGTTGCGCTGTGCTCGATTGGCTGTAACAGGGAAGTCCCTGGCCAGGGGCTTGATCAGAGATTTGCTGGTAAGTGTTACCAGTAGTTTCTCGACCCGTTATGAGCCTCACATCGGCACGACTTATCGGTTATTGGGGTCTGACGTTTACCACCCCTAGACTTGATATGCGACGTATCAGACGAACAGACCGGACTGTACGGTAAGTGTTACTGGTTAGATTCACAGGAGTGTGAGCGGGATAGCTCGTCGATCTTCTGATCGTTCAATACCCGGATGGCCGTTACGTTAAGCAGACCGCTTGCGGCTTGTGGGTGCTTGATATGATCATCATCTGCTAGCGGCGTATTGACGAGTCTTTAGAGTCCTACACAGAGGTTTCCTGGCTCAAGCGAAACGAAATAGGAGCGCATATGAGATATGTGCGAGACCAAGAATAATGCGTGTATGTGATACAGCATTTCATTCTCGCGATAAATGTTTCGATTGGTTATATTCGATATGACCTAGTTATCGAATCATTGATTCGATAAGCCGATACATTGGATACTAGTCGGTTATATGCGATATGACCGGATCGTTAAATCAAGTGTTGATTTAATGATTTAATGTATAATTATATATTTGATATACTACATTGCATTAACTAGTATTGGTTCACTTTATATGGATTTTCTCACTTGATGTGCAAGAAGTATATGTGATATACTTTTGTGCACATATTTGTATCATGTTTGATGATACTTGATCTTGTTGTTAAGTATAAAGATTTAAACCATGGTTAAGTGTTGATTAGGGTTTTGCATTTTCATTTATTTATTTATTTGAAAAGGATTATGATGAGAATGGTGGCTTTCTTTGTTTTAAGTTGAAGCTTCATGAAGCTTTGACTTTTGTAACCATTCTTGTCATCATGCTTAACCCTAACCCATCCAAGTAACCATGGTCTATTCTCTACACTTAACCTTAGTTAGATTATGATAAGTATTCATTCTCTTTTCATTTTAAAACACTTATCATAATTCTAGCTTCATCTTCTTCTTCATCTTCAAGAGAGAAAGCTTGATGCCATCAATGGCATCTTGAGTTCCAAAGTGAGAAATCCAATTCTAAAGTGAACCCACCTTTTATTTCTTCACCCTCTACCTCTTGCCAAGTTGTTTTGGGTGTTTTCTTCACAAGTTTCACAACTTGGTGAAGTTGGAGCTTGAACTTGTGCAACCTCGACGTAGATCATCTTCGGCACGAAGCCGACGACCTATTCCGCTCATTTCTCCGATGAAGCCGTCGTGAGAGTCCGAGATTCGAGATGGACAGCGAGGGGACGACCACGTCGAGCTAAGGAAGTGGGTAACCGGATCTACAAAGGTTGTAGCCTCTCTCCTTTAGTTAATATGTTAACTAGATTCGTATTACGCCTAGAATTCTAGCCAACGATCCGCGTTAGGGTTTCGCGGCACCCATAATTTTTGAAATTGGCATAGTTGATGCCTTGTGAGACCTCTATAGGGTGCATAGGAACCTTTCATCTATCACAGAACATCACATGATCACATCACAGATATCGCAGCAGAAGAATCATATGAAATATTGGATATACTAGGATGTCCGTGTTTTCAATACGAGCCAGTATAAAACACGGATTCCACGGTTGGGATGAATAGCCAAAACCACACCCCTAGACCCCTACGAGAGCGGCAAGCAACCCTACCAATTCTAGAGTTAGGAGACCCGGACTCGACTCCTCGAGTTGGTCTCCTATTGGACTCCAGAACCCGGTTACTTGTGCCCTCCTCCTTGGGTCTATCCTAGTGCGGAAAAGTAAATAATATACAAAAGGTGACAACTTCCGCAACCTGGAAGTGCCCCAATAAAAGAATATTACATACAAGTTTTTACATGAATGAAAATGAAAAACTCTCATCTCACATAAAACCCCCGGCTATTCAAAACGCGACGATCCAATATAACATATCCAGCAACACATAACATCGCATGTCATCAACGTAAGTTAATGTGCGCATCCCAATTGTCGTTGACATATAGCAACGAAACCGGCGATATCGCATATTACACTTACGGTCACAGAAAAGAAAGTGTAAAACTACAACAGTTGGAATCCGCAACCCCTTTAGACATCGCATGACTAATCAATGAATTCCTTAGACATCACATGCTTAACAATTATAAACCCTGCATTTTATTCTCATTTATCGAAAACTCTTTTCAATATCAAGTCGGGCAATTCAACAGGATTCCCGACATTTTGATCGAATGCTCGTCACAAACTTCAGTAGACGGCCGCACCCCCGATGCCGTCGACGAAGTGCACCAAGGCAGAACACCGCTGCCGCGAGCACCCAGATGGATGCTTTCGGCGACGGGGTTCTCCTACAGTCACTTGGTCGGGGCTAAGGGATGTAGCTGTCTATTAAGTTTATCCGGCGAGTATCCGCGTACGCTACATGATTGCGACGGACTTTTGATCACATCAAAATTCCGTGGCAACCGATCAAGTGAGACTAAAGTGCTGTGTTTATAACATTCACTCAGTTATCTCATAACTGCTTGTGAATTCCAATTGTTGTATCACATTCCAGATAAATAGAAAATGTTAAACTTTCCGATCGAACATTCAAACACCCAAGTTTCCCCGAAATAGCTCAACACATGAAATAAGTTTAAAAACATTCATTTCGTGCCTCAGTACCAACGGTCCAGCCGTAAAAGGGTCAAGCCAACGCCTCACATGTGGCACGCCGTACTGCCCCAAACCCGAAGGTTCAAAGGGCAGTTCAAGACGATCACATAATCGAGTTAAGGTTTGTTGTCTTCTAGAGGGACCATCGCGTAACTTGCACTACTTAGAACGTCGTTAAACTACGGAAAGATCCAACACTTGGAAATTTCCCGATAAGGGAAAGATTGGGTATTTACATTCGGTCGAACTTTTTAACATATTCAATAATTATCCGGAAAACACATAGACAAAGTTTGACAATCCGATCGAATAATCGAATCCCCATAACAACCTCAGAAAATTCAACTCTTGAATAATATTTAAAAATACCCAGAGAACTCATCACTGAATAAAGGAAGTTACTGTGCAAAATTGGGAGGGTGACGTCACACTATTGCCGCGGAACCGCCGCATAAGCTAGGCTTCTGCCGCGGTTCCGCCGCAATCTTGAAGTAACTTTTGTCAAATTTTGCACTGTAATTCGTATAATTCCCTGCTGAATTTTTAAGCATTTTTAATCTGGAAAAACCCTAGTTTTTGAAAAAAGTCCAGAGAGCGTGAAATTTTAGGGTTTCGGGTTCGTTCGGGTTTCAAACTTCGTCTACGCCTCGCCTAAGGCTCTAGCTTGGCTCTGATACCACTGTAGGGTTCCTAGGCATGCTAATGAGGTCTCATAAGGCATCAACCATGCCAATTTCAAATTTTACGGTGCCGAGAAACCCTAGACTAGATCGTTAACTAGAATTTTAGGCGAAAACGAAAACTAGTTAACTACTTAACTGAAAAGTGAACGGAAATACAACCTTTGTAGATCCGGTGCTCCACCTCCATAGCTCCGTGATGATGTCTCCTCGCTGCGATCATCAGATCCCGGACTCTAGCGTGGGCTTCATCGGAGAAAAGGCGGGCTAGGTCATCGACTACGATGCCGAAGATGATCTACGTCGAGGCATCACAAGATCAAGCTTCCACTTCACCAAGTCATGAAACTTGTGAAGATAACACCCTATACTACTTGGCAAGAGGTAGAGGATGAATAAATAGGAGGTGGGTTCACTTTAGAATTGGATTTCTCACTCTTTTTTTCAAATCACCATTGATGGTGCAAGCTTTTCTTCTTTGTAAAGATGAAGAAGAAGAAGAAGATGAATATGATAAGTTATTTAAAATACAAAATAAAATGAATACTTATCATATACAAAGCATGGTTAAGTGTAGAGAATGAATCATGGTTAAGTGGAATGGTTAGGGTTAAGCATGAGACAAAAGTGGTCAAACTTTCAACACTTCATGAAGCTTCATGAAAGATACAAAGAAAGCCACCATATCTATTTATCCTTTTAATTTCCAAAAAGAATAAATAAATAAATGAATGAATAAGCAAAACCCTAATCATCAACTTAACCATGGTTTAATTCTTTACACTTAACCAAATAAGCATGTATCATCAAACATGATACAATCATGTGCACAAAAGTATATCACATATACAACTTGCACAATTCAAGTGAGAAAATCCATTTAAAGTGAACCAATGCTAGTTAATGCAAAGTAATATATCAAATATATAATTATACATTAAATCATTAAATCAACACTTGATTTAACGATCCGGTCATATCGCATATAACCGACTAGTATCCTATGTATCGGCTTACCGAATCAATCCTTGATTCGATAACTAGGTTATATCGCATACAACCAGTCGATACATTCATCGCGAGAATGGAATGCGGTATCATATACACGCATTATTCTCGGTCCTGCACATATCTCATATGCGCTCCTATTTCGTTTCGCTTGAGCCAGGAAACCTCTGTGTAGGACTCTAAAGACTCGTCAATATGCCGGCAGCAGATGATGATCATATCAAGCACCCACAAGCCGCAAGCGGTCTGCTAAACGTAACGGCCACCCGGGTATTGAGCGATCAGAAGATCGACGAGCAAGCCCGCTCATACTCCTGTGAATCCAACCAGTAACACTTACCGTACAGTCCGGTCTGATCGTCTGATATGTCGCATATCTCGCCTAGGGGTGGTAAACGTCAGACCCCAATAGCTCGATAAGTCGTGTTGATGTGAGGTCTATAACAGTTCGAGAAACTACTGGTAACACTTACCAGTAAATCTCAGCAACCCTGGCCAGGGATTTCCGGTTATAGCCAATCGAACACAGCGCAACATCAACTCCCTATACCGGGAGAGACGAATCCCCTCCTATTGCTCATTTCCTCCATGTGATTCGGGACTGTACCTAAAAACCACCGTTTTGCACGCCCTCTTGGACGTGGTAAGGTGGAAATCAAAGCACAGTGGGAATCACACAAGACTCTATGACGATCTCGGGTCAACAGACTACTCTGTACAAGTGTCACCAGAGAACTGCCATCTGACGTAAGGTATAATACCATCTGGGAGTTCTCGGCGAGTCCGTCCAGTGTACCCAGTCTCCACTGAGCACCCGTATATCATCTCCTATGTCAAACACCAATGGATATAGGATCATCCATCGCCCATCTGTATAGGTCGAGAAGGTATACGCTAGTCTACTCTGGTATATCGATGCCCCGTCTCGATACACCCACAACTAGGGACCTTGAAGGATGCACTTATGGACTACCATGTCCCTACTAGTATGATCCGCATCATAGTCCAGGTAGTCAAGTACACATCCTAAGGGCTTTACCAACATGTAACAGAGAGACAATCAGTGTACACGTTAAGGTAAAGAGTAACCAGATAGCATACTATCATGTCGAGCAAGAAAGTCCTCCCTATGTATGTCCAAGCATCCACTACAATATACATCCTATGTATAGTAATGGCCTCTAGGGCATACATATAACTAACATATCTTTGTGACATGACTGGAAAGTTTCACAAGATGTAAATTCAAACTGATTTAAATATACATCTAAATGTAACTTCAGCCAGTCGGGTCGCATTGATATGACCTAGTCTACAATGCCTCAAGAAGAATTCGTTCATTTCTGAACTCTTCCTCTTGTGTGTGTTCTGTATATAAGGAACTGTAGTTTGATTTAGAACGTCAATGCTTTTAGATAACGTGCCTGAACCGATCAACTTTTGATATAGGAAATATTCAAAATATTATCCAGCAATACAAAATTTTATCATTACTTTATTAAATAAAGAGATTGATATGATTTTGTATATCAGGTTCGGTATCTAATAGCATTTGTTCAGAATCAATGTATTGGTAACACAGGGTGACAGTGACCAACAGACTTGGCTGCAACACTTGCCCCGTTTTCTGTCTCATGAAACTTATCATCCGTTCTAAGTTTTTCTACCTTTTTGTAGCCCTATGTAACAGATTACATATCTGGGATCCTGATCCGGTATCAAATACCCAGGATGCAGAGGATACTAAGAAACAGTTCTTTGTAATGAACATACCGGAAGGAGATGCATCATATGCACTTTCTTCGTTTGGGCGGCATAGGAATTTTTGTATTCCCCTATTTCCTACTCTGTCTTATAACAATTATAAGTTGGAGCGGGACCAACGTTCCCCAGCTCAGTATAACAAGCGGGTTCAGTCAATACATCCATATTATTATCTTGATTAAGGCGTGATATGGTCGCTACCTGGAGAGAGAGAGAAGAAAACACTCTGCGTGCGCTCTTGCAAGATCAGATTGGTTATTTATTTTATCTAATCAGGATGGCTCCCACTGTTTTTATCAAATCTTCCTTCAAACCCTAAAAGGAAAGACTAGCCGGGATTAATTATACTCTACAAGTTCGCCAATCTTTCAGCCAGGCCAGTGTCGGTACTTTGAGGGAGGTTCCCCGTGCTTTCGCACGGACCTAATTACAGTAAACCTCATTTTCCCAGAGGCGTAACCCCGTTGACACCTTTCTAGACACCTACTTGATCGGCTAATTGCAAAGTGCAAAACTCTCCTAGGAGTAACAATTACTCGCAGTGGGTATCGGGATCCAACTATCATATAGAAGGTATGCAATCTCATTGCAAATTTCAACACTTGAAACTCCCGATAAAGATTTTTACCCCTATCACCTATTTCCTTAACTATGGTCAATAAATCATAAGTACTAGTCAAGTTCTACCCGTCATTTCGTGATTAATTAGACCCACCCACATGACCCTTAACTAAGGTCAACAAAGTCACGCGACTGTCCTAACTAATCGCATCATATGCGGTATAGGAAGACATCACTTAGCTACCGTACACTGTGCCTTGACTATGGTCAACAAACACAGCACGAATACTAAGTACTCTACTTCCTAAAATGACGGAGGGTTGCGAATGGGTTTTATGAAAACCTTTAACGCTTTGAACTTGATCTCGTTGCGGAATCAAATGGTTTTTAAATGGAATGTTTTTTAAGCTTTTCTAGTTTTGCTAAAGGGGTCACTCCCGGTGAAGGGATCGTCGGCCCTTTCCTCGTCGAATGAGGTGCGGGATATATCATATATATCACTGTGCAAAGTGGTAACTATAGAAGCAATCAAAAGACAAACCGAGTGTGTAGCATCTGCCAGTTTTTGCTAAAGGAGTCACTCCCGTGAAGGGATCTCGGTCCTTTCCTCATCGAATAAGGTGCACGATGTTCTATAATGAACACCGCGATGCAAAGCAAGAACTGTAGCTACCTGTTTTATTTTGAAATTCGATTCCACAACATCAATTAGGTTTATTTTCTTTCATTAATCTCATTAATGAATATCCCATCATTTAAGTCCACCTAAACATCACAGATAAATATAACGTACGCTTATGACATCCGCATTCGCCTCGATGTCCCCTCGTGCACCGTTAGGTTAGGTAACTAACGGCAGAGCAGGGCAGGGCTAGCGCGGGTGCAAAACATCAGCAACGTCTATATAATATATCATATATACTATATACTATATCTATCTGAACAAATCACATGATCACATCACAGATAACGCAGCAGAAAATATCATATGAAATATTGGATATACTAGGACGTCTGTATTTTCAATACGAGCCAGTATAAAACACGGATTCCACGGTCGTGATGAATAGCCAAACCCACACCCCTAGACCCCTACGAGAGCGGCAAGCAACCCTACCAATTCTAGGGTTAGGAGACCCGGACTCGACTCCCCGAGTTGGTCTCCCACTGGACCCCAGAACCCGGTTACTTGTGCTCCCCTCCTTGGGTCTATCCTAATGCGGAAAAGTAAATAATATACAAATGGTGACAACATTCGTAACTTGGAAGTTCCCCAATAAAAGAATATTACATACAAGTTTTTACATGAATGAAAATGAAAAACACTCATCTCACATAAAAACCCCCGGCTATTCGAACACGACAATCCAATATAACATATCCAGCAACACATAACATCACATGTCATCAACGTAAGTAAATATGTGCATCCCAATGGTCGTTGACATATAGCAACGAAAACGGCGATATCACATATTACACTTACGGTCACAGAAAAGAAAGTGTAAAACTACAACAGTTGGAATCCGCATCCTCTTTAGACATCGCATGCCTAATCAAATGAAATACTTAGACATCACATTCCTAACAATTATAAACCCCGCATTTTAGTCTCAAAATCGAAAACACTTTTCAATATAAAGTCGGGCAATTCAACAAGATTCCCGACATATTGATCGAATGCTCGTCACAAACTTTAGTAGGCAGCCGCACCCCCGATACCGTCGACGAAGTGCACTGAGGCGGAACACCGCTACCGCGAGCACCCGAACGGATGCTTTCGGCGACAGGGTTCTCCTTTAGTCACTTGGTCGGGGCTATGGAGTGAGGCTGTCTATTAAGTTTACCCGGCGAGTATCCGCGTACACTACGTGATTGCGACGGACTTTTGATCGCATCAAAATTCCGTGGCAACCGATCAAGTGAGACTAAACTGCTATGTTTATAACATTCATTCAGTTATCTCATAACTACTTGTGAATTCTAAATGTTGTATCACATTCTGGGTAAATGGAAAATGTTAAACTTTCCGATCGAACAATCGAACACCCAAGCTTTCCCGATACAGCTCAACACATGAAATAAGTCTAAAAACATTCAGTTCATGCCTCAGTACCAACGGTCCAGCCGTAGAAGGGTCAAGCCAACGCCTCACATGTGGCACGCCGTACTGCCCCAAACCCTAATGTTCAAAGGGCAGTTCAAGACGGTCACATAATCGAGTTAAGGTTTGTTGTCTTCTAGAGGGACCATCGTGTTACTTGCACTACTTAGAACGTCTTTAAACCACGGAAAAATCCAACACTTGGAAATTTCCTGGCAGGGGAAAAAGTGGGTATTTATATCCGGTCGAACTTTTTAACATATTCTAAAATTACCCGGAAATCACACAGACAAAATTAGATAATCCGATCGAAACACCGAGTTCCCTATACAACCCAGAAAATTCAACTCTTTAATAAATATTAAAAATTCCCAGAAAAACCAGAAACAAAATATAAGAATTACTGTGCAGAAAAAAATGTCTGAAGAGACCAAGTCGTCGCGGAACCGCCGCATTAGGCATGCCAATTCCGCAGTTCCGCCGCACTATAATCGATTCATGGGTCCCGTTTTATACAGTAATTCTTAGAATCTTCTACTGAGTTTTCTGCATATTTTTAATTCTCAAAAAACCACGATTTCAGAAAATGTCCAGAGAGCCGTTTTGAGTTAGGGTTTCGGGTCGATCGGACTTCTAACTCCGTCTACGCATCGCCTAAGGCTCTAGCTTGGCTCTGATACCACTGTAGGGATCCTAGGCACACTAATGATGTCTCACAAGTGATCAAACATGGCTAATTCAAAAATTTCTTGTGCCTACAAACCCTAATACAGATCGTTAACTAGATTTATAGGTGATGCGATGCAAGTTAACGACTTTAACTAAAAGGAAATAAGCTACAATCTTTGTAGATCCGGTCCTGCACCTCCTAGGCTCCGTGTTGACGTCCCTCCGCTATCCAAATCGAATCCATGACTCTAGCATCGGCTTCATCGGAGAAACGGATGGGCTAGGTCGTCGACTTCGATGCCGAAGATGATCTACGTCGAGACATCACAAGATCAAGCTCCCACTTCACCAAGTCATGAAACTTGTGAAGAAAACACCCTATACTACTTGGCAAGAGGTAGAGGATGAAGATATAGGAAGTGGGTTCACTTTAGAATTGGATTTCTCACTCATTTTCACTAGTTGCTATTGATGAAGGCAAGCTTTCTTCATGTTGAAGAAGATGAAGATGAAGAAAAGAATATGATAAGTATTTTCAAAAAGAAAATAAAATCAATACTTATCATATGGCAACCATGATTAGGTGTAGAGAATAGACCATGGTTAATTGGAAGGGTAAGGGTTAAGCATGAAGACAAAATGGTCACTTGGTCAAAGCTTCAAGAAGCTTCAATAACAAACAAAGAAAGCCACCATTTTCTCTCTTATCTTTCCAAAAATGAATGAATAAATAAATAAATGAATAAGTAAATAAAAACAAAACCCTAACCATCACCTAACCATGGTTTAATCTAAACATACACCCTAACATTCATGTATCATCAAACATGATACAATCTTGTGCACAAAAGTATATCACATATACAACTTGTGTACATCAAGTGAGAAAATCCAATTTAAGTGAACCAATACTAGTTAATGCAAAGTAATATATCAAATATACAATTATGCATTAAATCATTAAATCAATACTTGATTTAACGATCCGGTCATATCGCATATAACCGACTAGTATCCAATGTATCGGCTTATCGAATCAATCCTCGATTCGATAACTAGGTTATATCGCTTACAACCATTCGATACATTCATCGCGAGAATAAAATACGGTATCACATACACGCATTATTTTCGGTCCCGCACATATCTCATATGCGCTCCTATTTCGTTTCGCTTGAGCCAGGAAACCTCTGTGTAGGACTCTAAAGACTCGTCAATACGCCGGCAGCAGATGATGATCATATCAAACACCCACAAGCCGCAAGCGGTCTGCTAAACGTAACGGCCACCCGGGTATTGAGCGATCAGAAGATCGACGAGCAAGCCCGCTCACACTCCTGTGAATCCAACCAGTAACACTTACCGTACAGTCCGGTCTGTTCGTCTGATATGTCGCATATCTCGCCTAGGGGTGGTAAACGTCAGACCCCAATAGCTTGATAAGTCATGCCGACGTAAGGTCCATAACATTCGTGAAACTACTGATAACTCTTACCAGTATATCACAGCAACCGTGGCCAGGGATTTCCTGTTATGGCCAGTCGAGCATAGCGCAACATCAACCCCCAATACCGGGAGAGACGAATCCCCTCCTATCGCTCATTGCCTCCATGTGAATCGGGACTGTACCCAAAAACCACCTGTTTGCACGACTCAGTAGAGCCGTGGTAGGGTGGAAATCAAAGCACAGTGGGAGACACACAAGACTCTATGATGATCTCGGGTCAACAGACTAAGCTGTACCAGTGTCACCAGAGAACTGCCATCTGACGTGAGGTATAATACCATCTGGGAGTTCTCGGCGAGTCCGTTCAGTGTACCCAGTTTCCACTGAGCACCCGCATACCATCTCCGATGTCAAACACCAATGGATATGGGATCATCCATCGCCCATCACATGGGTCGAGAAGATATACGCTAGTCTACTCTGGAATATCGATGCCCCGTCTCGATATTCCCACGACTAGGAACAATGAAGGATGTACTCATGGACTACCCAGGCCCCACTAGTATGATCTGCATCATAGTCCTGGAAGTTGAGTACACATCCTAAGGGCTTTATCAACATGTAATCAGAGAGACAGAAAGTATACATGTTAAGATAAAGAGCAACCAGATAGCGTACTATCATGTCGAGCAAGAAAGTCCTACCTATATATATCCCAGCATCCACTACAATATACATCCAATGTACAGTAATGGCCTCTAGGGCATACATATAACTAACAGATTCAACTGCGATTCTTCTGATTTTCTTTAAGTTTGCATTTCAATAACCCATCCAATATCGCTCTACATTTAGCTTCCTGTACATCACCGGCCCTATAATAAAACTTTGTTGCAAAGATTATATCTCCTTTATCATTTCTTAATACAGCCCCACCAGAGATGGCTTTGCTTCTAACATTCATAGCCCCATCAGTGTTTAACTTGTGCCAATGCTCAGCAGGCTTTTAACAGGAGGTAAAAAGTATTTTATATATCCCTTAAGCCATATTTTCCTGGTCCTGCATACCCAATTGAGAGAAGATTCTTGGAATGGAATGTACCCCCTTATGGACTTTTAGACGAAAAGCAAGCACGTGGCGACGTCGGCATCGGCATCGGCGAGCGAAGATCAGGTGAGTAGATTTATATCTACGGGGAGAAGTCGGGTGGATGGCGTATAGCACCCCCGCAGTTCGTGGTGATGTATACGACTACGTATACACACATATATATTGATTATATATTGTTTGAGATTATTGATGACATAGATAGATTCTAGGTGTGATTGGATTAGTTTAGTGTTGCGAAACCCTAGAGTTGTGGTTGCACCACACATATACACACACACCCATACTTGCATACATTCTTCTTTCATATGTTCTTAGATGGGAATATATATATATATATATATGTATATGGTTATGCGTTCACATGGGTATGGGACTATGTGTTCACATACTGGATTTGAGGATAGTATTTGGGATTTGAGGTGAGTCGATGAGATGTGAGTTGAGACCGTGAGATCGGTGATATGGCAGAATTCGTATTTGAGATACGTCATGATGTTATAGAGGATTTTTGGACGACGATACCATGTGAATGGTGATATAAATAAAATGGTCGACATGTGATCGTGATATGAGATATAATATGTTAGGATGTTTATGATAGGTCGCATTGGGCGATGTATACCTCCTTATGACGATATATGATGATGATATCGGGCTGTATGAGGCTGTAGACCAGTAGTCAGATCATGATTATATTGATGATATTAGTATCGTACTAGATGTAGATCAGTACCCGGATTATGATCTTGGATATCATATGAATAATGTGATGAATGTGATATTGACCCGTATCCAGATTTGGGATGCCGTACGACGGATTTACGTACGAGCTATATGTTGATGTATGATCCGCACTCTTGACTTGGAGAATATTTGATTATAGAGATATGGTATCGGATGTGATATTATCGAGGCGGGATCACCGACTAATATCTATATATATATATATTTATGTATCGACTCAGATGTTAGGCGGTTTCCTCACCTTCAGTTAGCCGGTTAGCTCAGCCTTATAGTTAGTGTACCTGTATGACTCATAGGATATTAAATGCAGATTTGTTATCTTTGTGTCTAGTATTTAGCTCCCGCTCATTATTGTTGTTCGCTCCGCATCGCATGCTTATATTATGATTCATATTCTATTGTTGATATCATGCTGTTAGGACACCAGCACCATTACCGATGACGCGTATGTACCACGTACACTTACTTGCCGGCTCACACACATCTTCATCGGTAATTACCATGTCACGAACACTTTAGAAATACTATTTCATTGACATAGGTTGTTAGCTAATAGTTTAGACATGATAATAGTGTACTTGCCTTATATGCTTGTTTAGACATTATAGTTATTGCTTGCTACTTCATGCATATTATTATTCACTGTTGTGCCGCATTCATGGATTTTCATGCCTATATTCACTGTTTACACACTATTGATGATTTGGATTCGGATTTCATGAGATTTCTTGGATTTGGAGGAAAACCGCAAAAACATAAATAAACATTTTCTCTCTCTTTTTAAATAAAAAGTGCGGTTTTCCCATGATGTATGAGTCGTCCACCATGAGTTTGCTGATGAATTTCGAGACCCGATTCGAGGAGACGGATGAACCGTTTCGAGTACATGGTGGGCCCGGTAAGGTACCCCGGGGCAAGAAGCGCGTGATGATGATGATGTGAGCCTGGCAGGGGAGCAGTACCTACCGGTGATTTTACCCGACGCGTCGGATATCCGGAGGATACCGTCGTGGTCTTGAGATTGATGGTAGGGGCCGGTCTAGACTGACGGCTCCCTACATAGTGAGATTGATATAGAGATTCTGAGATATTGAGGTACAGAGATTTGATGATACAGGCCAGTCCGGATAGCCGGAGCCTGAGATTTTGAGAAATTGGGATTTACGTTTTGTGTCGATGCTAGACACTGTTTATGCTGATTTCATTATGATATCTCATTTTAAAAATACAAAAAATCTCACTAATTTATGAAAGCAGTTTTCTTCAGTACATGCATTCTGTTTCGTGCATTCATACATCATCCATGTGATACAATGCTACCTGAGGCACTGACACGGGCACATGGGATTGCATTTGGGTTAGATATTTACCCTAGCCATTGTTATAGGCTGCATGTTTATATTTGAGGATTATATATTACGATCGTATGACATAAGATTGCGCCATACATGCGTTTTCTACTCGTAGATGTTTTCTACTCACGAGTTGGCAACTCACCCCCGTTGTGCCACAGTTCCTTGCAGGTTTTTCCGTACAGGTTCTTTGCGGATTTGCTGGCACACTATTCTTTCCGGGTGATTGCTTTGGCAGGTGGGTTTTTTTTTGCATCAGGACCATCTTTTTTTTATTATTATTTCAGTTGTATCTAGAAACTCCATCAACCGGATTGTATATTTGAGAGATAGAAAACCAGACCTGTTATTCTTTCGACCTTAGAGTCGCGCGTTGTAATATTATGTTTTTCATGTTGTTTTGAGTTTCTTTTGAGTTTTTATCCTTTCCCTTGGCGTTGTATATTATATTGTTTGCGTGGTTATGACCGTCGATTGACGAAGAGCTAACTCCCGCTTGGGGATGCATTTTTCATTATATATGTTTTATCAGGTTTTATACATACCCGTTTAAGGTCAGTTTTTACAAAGGAAACTCTGCCGAAATTTTTAGAAACGACTTGTGATTTTTAAAATGCATATTTCGGTGCATTTTGCAAACTATTTGATTTGAAATGGTTTTTCCCACACTCTACTACTTTTCTTGGTTTGGATTTCTGGGTTTTCGGCTTACTTAGATTACGTACGCCTCGAGACGTTTCGTAGTTTAAGTGCCGGTCATATTCCGTATTTTCGGGACGTGACAAACCGTCCCCATTATTTCTTCCTAATCATTCACATTCACCATCATTCTTTCTTTTCTCTAATTTCAAACCCTTTCCAGACCACCTCTTATCCCTTCCCCAATTTTTCTTGACTCGATACAACACATTCTTCCACCAACCTATACGCTATACTAATAAAATCTTTGAATGGTTGGTGTTAACTTTTGGTCTTTATAAAGCCTTACTTTGACCAAATGACTCACTCCCTCTTAAAATGTTTCATATTGTCTAACTCATGTTTGAGGGGGGGTATATTTTTGGCTCTTGAACATAACTTTTGTCCTCAAATTGGTGAGCCAAAAATAAGTTTGAGGGAGGATTTTCACTTTCATATATTTTTGCCCCCATTAATAATTTCCTCTCAAGTCTACAGATTTTTGTGCTTAATGGATGACATCAGTGAGGACACTGCTGTAAACAGGTTTGGGGGAGGTTTGTGCTTATTTACATATCAATTTGCATCATATTTTGCATAAGCACAACATTTTCAAAAATTAAAAAAAAAATTATAACAAAAGAGTAGAAAGTGAAAAATTACATCCAAAATATAGGAATAGTTTAAGAAAACCAAGAAAATTAGAAGTTTCTTAAACGAACTAGTAATAAGTAGTTATGAGCTGTTGTCCCAAGGGTTAGTAAGATGAAGGAAGTCACTAATCTGAGGATAAAAATAAGTCTGAAAAATAGTTTCTATTCTGGAAGCCAAACATTTGAATGTTGATACCTTACTATATGCACTTACACACGTCTTGAAACTCGGGATAGTAGAGGATACCTTGAAATGCTCTTGTCTAAAAGCCAAAGTATGAAGGAAGTGAAAAAAATGAAGAAAATATAAAAATGGTGAAAAGAAAAAAAATGAACACCGGTTTTGTATCGCCAAGACAGCAATAAAAAAATATAGCGAGGGTGCCTCTTCACCTAGTGCCCTAAGGCCAACTGGTCTGGGAGTCACTGCTAAGCCTTAGGTGGTGCAAGACGAGGAAAATACTATCACCTAATCAGCAAGCACATGAGTAATCGATCGGTTAGTACCTCAAGAAGTATTAACGGTCGCATGAAAATGTGTGAGCAAATCTTTAATATTCATCAAATTAAAAAGTACTAAGGTAGATGGACAAGAGTATGATAGCTTGAATTGAATTCTCCGAGTGTAGGGATGTCCTTTACACACACGTGGGGTTATATGATCAATGTTTGGATGAAAGGTAGGAATGAAGAATAAAGACGATGTTTTATTGAGGGATAATTTGATTTTTAACATTTTTTCATGACTATTAAGATAGGGCTCATGAAAACTGAAAAGCTAGTATAGTTGGAAACTCTTATTTTCAAAGTCTTTATTTTATGGTTCTTATCTTTATATGTAAATTTCACCATCTCTTTTTTGTTTTAGGATTTTGTGGGTGTAATCCGCTGAAAACCCTCAGGAGACAACACTCCTCCTACTAGGGACACCTAGAGGTTTAACGGCTTGTTGCACGTGCTCAGTGCAATTGTGCTGCCTATGAAAGTGTGCTTAGTTTTCTCCTTTCTTTTTCTCCTCTTAAATAAACTAGTTTGCTCGGGACGATCAAAGATAAGTTTGGGGGTATTTGTTCAGTTGATAAAACTGCACATTTTTATTACATTTTTCCTACCATTTTCATATTAAAAAAAAGACTTTATTATGATATATTATACATATGAGGGTTTATGTGTAAAGACACCATTTTCCATGTGTTAATATATTTTAATTAGCATTTGGTAGGAAATGTATGCAAATAAATTCATTGACCTAATCCTAGTAGAACTAGATCTACTAAATATTATTTGAGATTATTGTGCAAAATTTTTCAAGTTGTTATGCAGAATTTATCAAACAAATCAAGTTGTTGAAGAAAACTTGCCAAATTAAGAAGCAAAACTTGAAGACCAAGTCTGGAAGCAACCGAGAGAAGATTTTTGAAATCTGAAGGTGCCTAGGATTGCTAAATGTCATAAAGACAGAAACCCCAAAATTTGATGAAGAGTTGTGATCAAATGGCCGCGGATCCGCGGCCATACCCCCCCTTTGGCCGCGGATCCGCGGCAATCTAGAGAGATCTTTTGCTAAAATTTTGGGTGATCAATCACTGCTGAATTTTACCAAGTTTCCAACCTAAAGATTCTTGCTTTGCACTATAAAAGGGCACCGAGAGCCTCTTGGAAAAGTTATCAAGCCGACGAGATCACGAAGTCCAAGACGGCTCACGCATCCAGGCTGATCATCAACTGTTCGTCTACCTCCTTGGAAGAGATCGAGAAGCAAACTAGTATTTGTAATCATTTTCTAAGGGATCAAAGTGTAATGAATATTGTTGATTAATAAAGGTAGTTCTTTTTCTTATTTTATTTCTTCGTAGTTTAATTAAGCATTTTCTTTCCATCTCTCTTTCTCCCAACATGCGCGAGTAATTCTTCGCTTGTTAGGGTTCGTTGGATTAGGGTAGGCTAATGGATGATGAACATCTCTAAACTCTTTTTAAGTCCTATAAAGTTTATGAACTTTATTAAAAGAATCATTAACATCCTAATCGGGCGCGCTACCAATTTATTGCTAGTCTCGACCGCGATTAGAGATTAGATTAATGATTGTTTTGGTAGAGGCTAGATATGAACGGAGTTCCGTGTCGAGATAAGGGTTAAGAATGGGATTCCTTTTCCCTCCAGAAACCCTAATCTACACGCATCACCGTCGTTCTAGTTTTAAATCTATTAAAAGATAAAAGGGTAACTTTTAATTAATCATCCATAACTACTAAATCCTAATGAACCCTACAAGCCCCCTTTTATATTAAACTTACATCCATAATTAATCTAGATCTATATTTTGCATTCTTGTTTAACGTAGATCTAGAAACTATTTTTACCATTCTTTATTCTTTCCCCTCTCTTTTTCAACACATCTAAATTAAGAGTAAAAGGTTCCACGTTTCCCAGAGGACGACCCGTACTCACCTCGGTCTAGCTACACGCGACACCGTTCTGATTGCGGTTACACTACAAACACACTCTTTCATAACAATCAATTCACCTTAATCAAGTTCTGATTGGGTCAGGTACATTAAGCAATGGTATATACGTATTAAACCAACCACAGATTTTCAATGTCCAGAATACACACGAAAGAAAGTCTCCAGAAATAAATCAGACTTTCTTATGGCATTGTAGACTGGGTCACATCAATGAGAGAAGGTTGACGGAGTTACATACAGAAGGATATTTGAATCCGTTTGAATATCAATCGTATGCCACTTGTCAATCCTGTCTCAAAGGAAAGATGACAAAGACCCCGTTCACTGGACACGGAGTAAGAGCGAGCGAGCTCTTAGGACTCGTACACAGCGACGTGTGCGGTCCAATGTCTACGCATGCACGAAGCGGTTATTCTTACTTCATTACTTTTACGGATGACTTTTCAAGGTACGGTTATGTCTTCTTAATGAAACATAAGTCCGAAGCTTTTGGAAAATTCCAGGAATATAAGAATGAAGTAGAAAAACAAACCGGCAAAAGTATCAAGATTCTAAGATCGGATCGAGGTGGTGAATACTTGAGTGCCGAGTTCCTGGACTTTTTAAAAGAGAACGGAATTCTCTCTCAGCTTACTCCTCCGCAACATAACGGTGTATCGGAGAGACAGAACCGAACCCTATTGGATATGGTACGGTCCATGATGAGTAACGCTGAGTTACCGCGATCATTCTGGGGGTATACGCTAGAATCAGCTGCATACCTTTTGAACTGAGTTCCCACTAAGACTGTCCCTACTATACCATATGAGATGTGGTGTGGGAAGAGACCCTATCTTAATCACATTAAGACATGGGGAAGTCCAGTTTTTGTCAAAAAGCAGCATGCGGACAAGCTCGAGGCACGATCAGTACAGTGCAAGTTCGTGGGATATCCAAAGAACTCCAAGGGATATTTCTTCTACTGCGAAGAGGACTAAAAGGTTTTTGTTTCTCGTCATACCCACTTTCTAGAACACCAGTTCTTAGAAAAGGAAATTAGTGGGAGCGCGGTAGAACTGGAAGAAATTCCAGAACCACGAGCTATTACTGAAAGCTTAGTGGAACCAGAGGGTTCAAAAGAACAGGACATTCCTACGCCGCTCCGCAGGAGTAGTTGGCTGTCTCATCCGCCCGAGAGATACTACGTTTTCTCATAGACGGGGATAGAGAGGATTGCATCATAGATTATGATGAGCCTACTAGCTTCCAGCAGGCCGTTCAGAGCGTTGACTCGGTAAAATGGCTGGATGCAATGCGGACCGAAATGGAGTCCATGTACACCAACAAAGTATGGACGTTGGACGTTGATCCAGACGGGGTAAAACCCGTAGGATGCAAGTGGATCTTCAAAAGAAAGATTGGTGTAGATGGACAGGTTGAGACCTATAAAGCTAGACTGGTTGCAAAGGGTTTTCGTCAAAGACCTGGTTTGGACTATGACGAGACCTTTTCTCCAGTAGCTATGCTGAAATCCATTCGGATCCTTCTTGCCATTGCTGCCTTCCACGATTATGAGATTTGGCAGATGGACGTAAAGACCGCTTTTCTAAATGGAAATTTAGAGGAGTGTGTCTATATAGACCAGCTAGAGGGTTTCGTTCAGAGTGGGAGCAGCGGAAAGGTGTGCAAGTTGCTTAAGTCCATTTACGGACTAAAGCAGGCATCGCGGAGTTGGAACATCTGTTTTGATGAGACGGTCAAGGAATTTGGCTTTATCAAAAATCCAGATGAACCATGCATCTATAGTAGATTTGTAGCAAGAACTGTAGTATTCCTCGTTTTATACGTAGATGACATTCTCTTAATAGGAAATGACATTTCTATGTTACAATCTGTCAAGGGGTTCTTGTCACACAGGTTCTCCATGAAAGACCTGGGTGATGCCTCATACATCCTGGGGATCCGGATCCATCGTGATAGATCCAAGAGGATATTAGGACTTTCACAGTCCAGGTACATCGACACCATACTGAAAAGATTCAGTATGGAAGATTCCAAGCGCGGTAATCTACCGGCTTGTTACGGGATCACCCTCTCTAAAGAGATGTCTCCCAAGACTGATTTGGAGAGGGATCGCATGTCTATTATACCGTACGCTTCTACGGTAGGCTCTATAATGTATGCGATGTTGTGTACCATACCGGATGTAGCTTATGCACTGAGTGTGGTAAGCCGGTATCAGTCAAACCCTGGGGAGAAACACTGGATAGCGGTAAAGAACATTCTCAAGTACCTGAGAAGGACTAAGGAGATGTTCTTGGTGTATGGCGGAAAAGACCTCCAGATCGAGGCCTTTGCTGACTCCAGCTTCCAGAGTGACAAGGATGATTCAAAGTCCATGTCGGGTTTTGTCTTTACCCTCAATGGAGGGGCGGTGTGTTGGAAGAGTTCCAAATAGGAAACCGTTGCAGACTCGACGATGGAAGCGGAATACATCGCTGCATCTGATGCCGCAAAAGAAGCTGTCTGGATGAGGAAGTTCTTAAAAGAACTTCAGGTGGTTCCGTCCATTGTTAATCCAATACCTCTGTATTGCGACAACAATGGGGCTATATGTCATGACCCGCAGGGTACGGAACGTGACTGGCACTTAAGTTTACGAAACGTCTAAAGACGTCCGTAAAATAAGTAAGCCAAAGCCCAGAAAACAAAACCAATTAAGCAAAAGAGTGAAGAAAACCCAATCATTTGAAAGCAAGTTTATCAAATAAGTCATGTAAAACCCTTTTTAAAAACAATACCAATTTTTCCGAAAATTTCGGCAGAGTCTCCTTTGTAAATACTGGCCCCCAAAAATGGGTACAACAAAATATACATGAATCCAACAAAATAGGGCATCCCCAAGCGGGAGCTAGCTCTTCGCCACAAGGCGGTCACAAATCCCACGCAATATAAAATGACAACAAGCAAATAATCATAATGAAGCATGAAAAAAGTAGCATGTCGGCTCAAGTAAGCTCGACCCCAAAATACAGCTTAAAAGTCCACAAACCTCACAGTCTCATCTCTAGGTCAATATACAATAAATCGGGTAGAAACAGTAGATGGAGTACACTAGATACAGGGATATACAAGGTGGTAAAAAAATGATAACATAACCCACCTATGAGCAAATCTCGAGCCCAGGCAAAAGAGGCAAAAGAACAAGTGCGCCCGCCGCTACTGAACTGACGGAGCGGACCTGCAAAAGACTGTGGCACAACGGGGATGAGTTGCCAACTCGTGAGTAATAAATAACATCTACAAAGGCTATCGTATGCATGCACACAAGCATCCTAGCATCTAAAATACAGGTATGACGGGATGCACTAGCAGGTGTGTATACAACATCAGTGTACTAATATGTATGCAACATGAATATCTAAAATGTTTTATCTCTTTTTGTGTTTTGAAACTCTTTTAGAATGCCAGCATAATGTCAATGAATCGACGAAAAACGGTGTCCAGCAACGACACCCAAAAGCTGTCTCAAATCTCATAAATCCATGTCATAGTGTCTCTGGCCTCAGCCATCCGGCTGACCCATCTCAATATCAATATCTCATCCTCTCGCGGCCCCGGTCGGTATCCTCTAGATATCCGCCGTGCCCAATGAAGTCACCGGTCGGTAATCCGTCCCCTGCCAGGCTCATCGTCAGCACCACGAGCTTCTTGCCCCGGGGTACCCTACCGGGCCCACCATGTACCCGAAACGGTTCATCCAACTCCTCGAAACGGGTCTCCAAAAACCACAGCAAACTCATGGTGGACGACACTTACATCACTAGAAAACCGCAATTTACATGTTTTAAAAATATAATAAGTTTAGAAATTTTGCGGCTTTCCCCCGAAATCCAGAAATATCATAAAATCTCAAGAAGTCCTCATAAGTGCATATATCAATAATAATGAATGCATATGGTGTCAATAATTAAGTTGCGATGTGTAATTAATGGATTAGGCATGAACAATTAATATGATGAAGTACATGCACATGAATAGCAGTCCTACGGTTTCATTTTAAGGAATTAAAGGCAATAGTACCAGTTTAAGTATCAATTAGCAAAAGGTTTCAATGTAAAAGTTATCTAGTGTGGTGGCATGGAAATTACCAGGGTGTGTGTGTAAGCATGAATAGTGCTCGTGCTGCATATAAAAACCCTGGTAATGGTTCAGGTGTCCTATGAAATGGTTTCGTATAGGTATGTCAATATAATGCATGGATGCAGCAAATAGTCAATTAAGTATTCCATCCCTAATTATTAACATTACTAAGGATCTTGTAAGTTACTAAAACTATCGGGCGGCTTGCGCCATCCAACGATAGTCCCCTGTAGATATTACATCTACTCACCGGAATCCCTGGCTAGCTGTGTCCAATCACCGCCTTTCCCTTTCGCGCCGCGTCTGACGTCTCCGCGACCGAACCTGGAATTTACATCAATACCAAACATAAGGTTACATATCAAGAACGATGCGAAACCCCAACGAAACTACTAAAGTTCGCTAGCTAGGTACAACGTGCACAAAGTGCGCGGAACACACGCGAAAATCGCAAAAACTGCCAAAAAAACGCCGATTTGGTCGCCCGGCAAAACTAAAACCCGACTACCCAAAAATCCGCACTCACGCATCCTAAAAGTTGTAGGACAAGCCATTACAATCATCAAGATATCAAAAATAATTCATCACACAATTTTATAACAAAACTAGTAAGCATTTGCGTTCCAAAATCGGTGCAAAAATCGCCGATTAGCGACAAAACGACTACAATCTAGCACAATCACCCAACCACACTACAAGCAATCTACAAACACTAATTACAACACAATAACAATGATTCCAATCCTATTTTCCCTAAACAACCATTTCTAGAATTTATAACCTAGCAAATTCCAAATCAATTCCCACACTTGAAAACTTAAATTAACACAACAAGAACCCACATAAGAAAATTAATCTCTTAGATTAGGTTACCAAAATAACTAGATAACAATTTAGGTTTAATCAACTAATAATGTTTTCTAAACCCTAATCAACTCATTTATCAAGCTTCAAATACCATTTTCCATACATAAACCCCTTTCTAGATTTCCTAAAACAACAATTTCACACTTCTAAAATTAACTAATTTAGCAAAATTGAAGACTACATAAACAAGGTGACCATATAGATTTGTTAATTAACAACTAGATTAACTATAAAACAATCTAATTAACTATTATGGCTTCAAAACCCTAGTTAAATTTTTCAAGCATAACCTAAGAAAAACTAGATTAGAACTACACTAAATTTAACACTACAACAATCTACTTAAGAATCTTAAACAAAAGAATTTAATTAGCAAGGGATTATACCTCACTAGAGATCTAGCAAGAATGGATTTTGCTCCAAATGATGGCCTCAAGCATCAAGATCCAAGCTAGGGAGGTGAAGGAAAAGAAGGATGAAGGATGGTTTGAATTTATAAGCTTGAAATTGAATTTTTTGTTGATTTAAACATGAAGAATTTGAAGAAATGAAAAGAAAAGAGTTGAAGAGGATGAGGTGCAGGTTCGGCCAGATTAGGAGGTGAGGGGGAGGGTGTGGGCAAGTGGGGAAAAGTCATGGGTCAAGTCTCCAAAGTCAAAGCACCATACTTTATCAATTTCATTTAAAGTAAATCCATAAACCAACAATTCAACACAAGAAGCAACCAAAGAAAGAGAGGCCAGAAATTTCTGGACTTGCACAAGGTGGGGCTGTCCTAGGGCTGAGGGAAAAGAGAGAGGGGTTTTACAAAAGAAATTTTATGCAAAAAGGCCCCCTACAACTCAAAAATTGCAAGTTTTAGCTCAAAATTCAATAAATTCGTTTCATATCATAAAAATTTGTTAAAAATCAAAATAAATTACTAAAAATTTATGTTATCACTAGATTTTAATTATCATAATTTTAGAGATTAAAATTAGCCCGGAAAAATTTGTATTTATCGCTAATTTAATGTATTTTCTTACCGGCTTAAAATAATATTAAAAAATTGAAAAAATTAGGGAAAATTTTTAAACGACCAGAATTTCATAATTAACTCATTAGCTACTAAAAACAAGCAATTACCTATCCATTTTAGGTATAATTAGCCCTAAACTGCAAAATAACAAGAAAGACGGTTTTCGGAAAAATACCGAATTTTCATCGAATTTCAGGGAAACACCAAAATGACTTTTCAAGACGCTACAATCTTCCCCCTCTTAAAGAAATTCGGTCCCCGAATTTAAAAATATAGCTACGCGTACCTTCAAAGAGATGGGGATATTTCTTCCTCATCTCGCCCTCGGTCTCCCAGGTAACCTCCTCGCTGCTCGGGCTACGCCAAAGGACCTTGACGGTTGGTATAATCTTCGACCTCAACTTCTTCACCTGCCGATCCAGGATGGCCACCGGCTGCTCTGCAAAAGAAAGGTCGCGCTCTAGCTGGACTGTCGGGTGCTGAATCGCATGCGAAGGGTCGTGAAGGTACTTGCGGAGCATCGAAACATGGAAGACGGGGTGAACATCGGGAAAGCTGGGTGGAAGAGCCAAACGATATGCAACTGCGCCGACACGCTCAAGGACCTCGAAGGGACCTACGAATCTAGGGCTAAGCTTCCCCTTTCGCCCAAAACGCATCACGCCCTTCATCGGAGAGACTTTCAGAAAAACATGGTCGCCAACTGCGAACTCTAATTTGCGACGGCGCCTGTCTGCATAGGACTTCTGTCTGCTCTGAGCCGCTCTCATCCGGTCTCGGATCAACTGTATCTTCGTGGTCGTCTCCTCAACAAGCTGCGGCCCCAAAATGCTGCTCTCGCTGAGCTCTATGCAACAAACGGGCGATCTGCATCTCCTCCCATACAATGCCTCGAAAGATGCCATCTGAATAGTATCTTGGAAGCTGTTGTTGTAGGAGAACTCCACTAGAGGCAAATGACGATCCCAGCTACCACCAAAGTCTAAAACGCACGCTCTGAGCATGTCCTCGAGAGTCTGAATGGTCCGCTCTGACTGTCCGTCTTTCTGCGGATGAAACGCTGTGCTGAAACTCAAACGAGTGCCCAAAGCCTCCTGAAGTCTCTGCCAAAGTCGGCTGGTGAACTGAGTGCCTCGATCTGACACGATACAAGTCGGTACGCCATGTAGTCGCACAATCTCGTCAATATAGAGCTGAGCATACTGAGCGAAGCTGAAAGTCGTCTTCACTGGAAGGAAGTGAGCCGCTTTCGTCAATCTATCCACGATCACCCAGATGGAGTCGTACCCTCGACTGGTCCTGGGTAGACCCACAACGAAATCCATCGAAATCTGCTCCCATTTCCACTCTGGAATGGGTAACGGCTGTAGCTCTCCTGCGGGCCTCTGGTGCTCGGCCTTGACTTGCTGACAAGTCAGGCATCTCGAAACGAACTCCGCAATGTCCCTCTTCATCCCGTCCCACCAGTAGGTCTCTCTCATATCATGGTACATCTTGGTGGAACCGGGGTGGACACTATACACTGATCGGTGTGCCTCCTCAAGAATGTCGCGCCGCAATCCATCAGCATCTGGTACGCACAGTCTAGATCCATATCGTAAAATCCCCTGATCGTCAACCACGAACTCGGAAAATCTGCCCTGTCCCATCTGTGCCATGATTTCTGAGCAACGGTCGTCACTGCGCTGTGCCTCATATATACGGTCAAGCAACTGTGGGCGTGCACGAACATGCGCGAGCTGTCCCCCTGTCTGAGTGAACTCGAAATCAACTCGGCTGTCGCATAACATCTGCCAATCTGCTGACGACTGCCTCTGCACTGCGTGCAAAAAGGATAGACTACCCCCGGGCCTCCTACTCAATGCATCTGCCACCACATTTGCCTTGCCGGGGTGATATAAGATCTCGCAGTCGTAGTCTTTCACCAACTCCATCCAACGACGCTGTCTGAGGTTCAGGTCTCGCTGCTGAAATATGTACTTTAAGCTCTTGTGATCGGTGAATATCTGACACGACTCGCCGTACAGGTAATGTCGCCAAATCTTCAGTGCAAAGACCACTGCAGCCATCTCCAAATCATGAGTGGGGTAGTTCTGTTCATGCTTCTTCAACTGCCGAGAAGCATAAGCGATCACCCGGCCATGCTGCATCAATACGCATCCTAATCCCACTCGCGAAGCATCACAGTAGACAACAAATCCGCCTGATCCCGAGGGCAAAGATAATACCGGCGCCGTAGTCAAACAAGTCCGTAGCTGCTGAAAACTGCGCTCGCACTCCTCTGTCCAGACGAAAGGAACTCCCTTCCGGGTCAAACCGGTCAACGGTGCAGCTATACGGGAGAAGTCCTGAACAAAACGCCTGTAGTAGCCCGCCAGGCCTAGAAAACTACGGATCTCAGTAACCGATGTAGGTCGGGGCCACTGCTGAACAGCCTCAATCTTCTTCGGGTCCACACAAATGCCGTCTCTCGTAACCACGTGACCCAAGAATCCGACGCTATCCAGCCAGAATGCACACTTGGAGAACTTCGCGAACAGCTGGTGCTCCCTCAGAGTCTGTAACGTAATCCACAAGTGCTGCTCGTGCTCCTCTCTGCTCCGGGAGTACACCAAGATATCGTCGATAAACACGATGATGAACAAGTCAAGATACGGCCTGAATGTACGGTTCATCAAATCCATGAATGCTGCTGGGGCGTTGGTGAGTCCGAACGACATCACCAAAAACTCGTAGTGGCCGTAGCGCGTGCGGAAAGCTGTCCTCGGTATATCCTCCTGTCGAACTCGCAGCTGATGGTATCCTGATCGCAAGTCGATCCTCGAAAAATACCCCGCACCCTGAAGCTGGTCGAACAAATCATCAATGCGCGGCAACGGATATCTGTTCCGAACGGTAACTTTGTTCAGCTGGCGGTAGTCGATACATAAGCGCAAACTTCCATCCTTCTTCTTGACAAACAGGACCGGAGCACCCCACGGAGAAACACTCGGTCGAATAAGCCCCTTATCTAACAAATCCTGCAACTGATCCTTCAGCTCTCGAAGCTCTGCCGGGGCCATCCGATAAGGCGGTATAGAAATAGGCCCCGAACCGGGAATCAAATCAATGCAGAACTCAACATCGCGCTCAGGCGGTAGCCCAGGTAGCTCATCAGGGAAAACATCAGGGAACTCACAAACTATCGGGACCCGGTCTAACGGAACCTCTGCAGCTCGAGTATCACAAATATACGCTAAGAATCCCTGACATCCCTTCCGCAAGAGCTGACCAGCGCGAAGAGACGAAATTAAGCTGGGAAGGGTGACACTGCGGTCTCCCTGAATAACAAGGACTGGCTCTCCCGGAAAGCTAAATCTGACTGCCTTCTCACGGCAGTCCACCGAAGCATAACAAGTGGCTAGCCAATCCATGCCCAGAAGCACATCAAAGTCCAACATATCGAGGAGTATCAAATCAACTGATGAATCCCTCTCCCCGATACGAACGGAACACAAACGAAATACAAAACGAGCGACAAACGACTCGCCTACCGGAGTAACAACAACAAGCGGATGATCTAACGACGACGACTCACGGCCCAACATCGGTGCAAAGTGTATAGATACATACGAATGTGTGGAACCTGGGTCGAATAATACCCGTGCGTCGAAAGAACAAACTGGCAAGGTACCTGTCACAACGGCATTGGATGCCTGCGCATCCTGCGGTGTCAAAGCAAAAACTCGGGCCTGTCCTCCACCGATAGTGGGCTGACCTCGACCTCGGCCTCTGCCTCCTCGTCCTCTCTGAACAGGACCGCCGCGTCCACGGCCTCTCGGTGCACCTAACTGGCGTGGAGCATCTCCTGGGGTAGGAAGTAGGGCTCTCTGAGGAGGGGGTGGTAATGGTGGTAGGGTCACATGTGGAACTGTCGCTGCTCCCTGTCGTCTCACTGGACAGTCTCTGACAAGATGGTGCAGACTCCCGCACCCAAAACATCCTGGCGACGGCTGCTGCCCCTGGGGATAAGAACCATATAACTGTCCCCGCCCAAATCCTCTGCCAGGCCTATCTCTCGGAAAGAATCTGGCGCGCTGCCTCTGAGACGGTACATCGGTGCGCATCCTCTTCGGCCCAGAAACGGTCGAAGTCCGTGATATGCTTGCCTCCATCCGCAATGTCGTATCCATAGCAGCTGAATAAGTGTCGTAGTGCTGGGCGCCAATGGCAAGATATAGCTGGGCATCAAGTCCCTGTACGAACCTCTTCACCATCTTCTCCTCGGTATCCACCAAATACTGAGCATATCGGGATAACTGTGTAAACTGGATGTCATACTCAGACACCGTCATCCCAGGTGTCTTGACTAAGGCCTCGAAGCTGCGAGCTCTGGCGTCACGAACGCTCTCTGGAAGGAAACGGGCTAGAAAGACCGCTGTAAACTCGGCCCAAGTCATAGGCGGCAGACCTGCAGCTCGACCTCTCAAGACTGACTCCCACCATGTCTGCGCGAGACCCTCTAGTCGGAAACTCGCAAGCTCTACCCATCGATCATCCGAACATCTCAGCGAACGGCAGATCCTGGCTAAACTGTCAAGGAACGTCTGTGGGTCCTCCGCTGTCTCGGTGCCGGTGAATACTGGAGGTCTCAGCCTCATGAAATCCTGTAGTGAAACCGGAATGGCCACGGTGGTAGTAGTAGGAGCAGGTATCATGGTCGTCTGTGATGTAGTAGGTACGTCATCCGGCCTCGGTGTACGATTGGCTGCAACTAGGGATCCTACCATCTGACGTAGCTCCTGCATGCCTCCCATCATCTGTCGCAACTCCTCCATACCGGTCTCGAGCCTATCCATACGGCCTGGGGAAGGTGGATCGGTCTGTCCCTGCAGCGTAGGCATACCACCCTGCTCAGTCCTAGTCTCGGACGAGCCAGCTCGAATCTCGTCTCTGGCGGCAGCCCTCTGGGCCCTCGTAGCCTTCGGCGGCATAGTGGCTGTTACAGGAAAACGGATAGTAAGAACAGTGCAATAGGATCATAGGATACACGGAATTGAAGAAGGAAATTTCCAAGCAAGTATCCTAAAGTCACTTAGGCGGAGTACCGTATCGTAAGTATGCCGCGGACATACGCACGCTACGTTACCCTGCTTAAGTCACTTACTCCATCTACCAAGGGTCATCCTACACTCACAAAGGTAAAACCTATCGCTCTGATACCAACTTTGTCACGACCCGCAGGGTACGGAACGTGACTGGCACTTAAGTTTACGAAACGTCTAAAGACGTCCATAAAATAAGTAAGCCAAAGCCCAGAAAACAAAACCAATTAAGCAAAAGAGTGAAGAAAACCCAATCATTTGAAAGCAAGTTTATCAAATAAGTCATGTAAAACCCTTTTTAAAAACAATACCAATTTTTCCGAAAATTTCGGCAGAGTCTCCTTTGTAAATACTGGCCCCTAAAAATGGGTACAACAAAATATACATGAATCCAACAAAATAGGGCATCCCCAAGCGGGAGCTAGCTCTTCGCCACAAGGCGGTCACAAATCCCACGCAATATAAAATGACAACAAGCAAATAATCATAATGAAGCATGAAAAAAGTAGCATGTCGGCTCAAGTGAGCTCGACCCCAAAATACAGCATAAAAGTCCACAAACCTCACAGTCTCATCTCTAGGTCAATATACAATAAATCGGGTAGAAACAGTAGATGGAGTACACTAGATACAGGGATATACAAGGTGGTACAAAAATGATAACATAACCCACCTATGAGCAAATCTCGAGCCCAGGCAAAAGAGGCAAAAGAACAAGTGCGCCCGCCGCTACTGAACTGACGGAGCGGACCTGCAAAAGACTGTGGCATAACGGGGGTGAGTTGCCAACTCGTGAGTAATAAATAACATCTACAAAGGCTATCGTATTCATGCACACAAGCATCCTAGCATCTAAAATACAGGTATGACGGGATGCACTAGCAGGTGTGTATACAACATCAGTGTACTAATATGTATGCAACATGAATATCTGAGGTCTCAATAGGTATATATAAGAAACATTTTATCTCTTTTTGTGTTTTGAAACTCTTTTAGAATTCCAGCATAATGTCAATGAATCGACGAAAAACGGTGTCCAGCAACGACACCCAAAAGCTGTCTCAAATCTCAAAAATCCATGTCATAGTGTCTCTGGCCTCAGCCATCCGGCTGACCCATCTCAATATCAATATCTCATCCTCTCGCGGCCCCGGTCGGTATCCTCTAGATATCCGCCGTGCCCAATGAAATCACCGGTCGGTAATCCGTCCCCTGCCAGGCTCATCGTCAGCACCACGAGCTTCTTGCCCCGGGGTACCCTACCGGGCCCACCATGTACCCGAAACGGTTCATCCAACTCCTCGAAACGGGTCTCCAAAAACCACAGCAAACTCATGGTGGACGACACTTACATCACTAGAAAACCGCAATTTACATGTTTTAAAAATATAATAAGTTTAGAAATTTTGCGGCTTTCCCCCGAAATCCAGAAATATCATAAAATCTCAAGAAGTCCTCATAAGTGCATATATCAATAATAATGAATGCATATGGTGTCAATAATTAAGTTGCGATGTGTAATTAATGGATTAGGCATGAACAATTAATATGATGAAGTACATGCACATGAATAGCAGTCCTACGGTTTCATTTTAAGAAATTAAAGGCAATAGTACCAGTTTAAGTATCAATTAGCAAAAGGTTTCAATGTAAAAGTTATCTAGTGTGGTGGCATGGAAATTACCAGGGTGTGTGTGTAAGCATGAATAGTGCTCGTGCTGCATATAAAAACCCTGGTAATGGTTCAGGTGTCCTATGAAATGGTTTCGTATAGGTATGTCAATATAATGCATGGATGCAGCAAATAGTCAATTAAGTATTCCACCCCTAATTATTAACATTACTAAGGATCTTGTAAGTTACTAAAACTATCGGGCGGCTTGCGCCATCCAACGATAGTCCCCTGTAGATATTACATCTACTCACCGGAATCCCTGGCTAGCTGTGTCCAATCACCGCCTTTCCCTTTCGCGCCGCGTCTGACGTCTCCGCGACCGAACCTGGAATTTACATCAATACCAAACATAAGGTTACATATCAAGAACGACGCGAAACCCCAACGAAACTACTAAAGTTCGCTAGCTAGGTACAACGTGCACAAAGTGCGCGGAACACACGCGAAAATCGCAAAAACTGCCAAAAAAAACGCCGATTTGGTCGCCCGGCAAAACTAAAACCCGACTACCCAAAAATCCTCACTCACGCATCCTAAAAGTCGTAGGACAAGCCATTACAATCATCAAGATATCAAAAATAATTCATCACACAATTTTATAACAAAACTAGTAAGCATTTGCGTTCCAAAATCGGTGCAAAAATCGCCGATTAGCGACAAAACGACTACAATCTAGCACAATCACCCAACCACACTACAAGCAATCTACAAACACTAATTACAACACAATAACAATGATTCCAATCCTATTTTCCCTAAACAACCATTTCTAGAATTTATAACCTAGCAAATTCCAAATCAATTCCCACACTTGAAAACTTAAATTAACACAACAAGAACCCACATAAGAAAATTAATCTCTTAGATTAGGTTACCAAAATAACTAGATAACAATTTAGGTTTAATCAACTAATAATGTTTTCTAAACCCTAATCAACTCATTTATCAAGCTTCAAATACCATTTTCCATACATAAACCCCTTTCTAGATTTCCTAAAACAACAATTTCACACTTCTAAAATTAACTAATTTAGCAAAATTGAAGACTACATAAACAAGGTGACCATATAGATTTGTTAATTAACAACTAGATTAACTATAAAACAATCTAATTAACTATTATGGCTTCAAAACCCTAGTTAAATTTTTCAAGCATAACCTAAGAAAAACTAGATTAGAACTACACTAAATTTAACACTACAACAATCTACTTAAGAATCTTAAACAAAAGAATTTAATTAGCAAGGGATTATACCTCACTAGAGATCTAGCAAGAATGGATTTTGCTCCAAATGATGGCCTCAAGCATCAAGATCCAAGCTAGGGAGGTGAAGGAAAAGAAGGATGAAGGATGGTTTGAATTTGTAAGCTTGAAATTGAATTTTTTGTTGATTTAAACATGAAGAATTTGAAGAAATGAAAAGAAAAGAGTTGAAGAGGATGAGGTGCAGGTTCGGCCAGATTAGGAGGTGAGGGGGAGGGTGTGGGCAAGTGGGGAAAAGTCATGGGTCAAGTCTCCAAAGTCAAAGCACCATACTTTATCAATTTCATTTAAAGTAAATCCATAAACCAACAATTCAACACAAGAAGCAACCAAAGAAAGAGAGGCCAGAAATTTCTGGACTTGCACAAGGTGGGGCTGTCCTAGGGCTGAGGGAAAAGAGAGAGGGGTTTTACAAAAGAAATTTTATGCAAAAAGGCCCCCTACAACTCAAAAATTGCAGGTTTTAGCTCAAAATTCAATAAATTCGTTTCATATCATAAAAATTTGTTAAAAATCAAAATAAATTACTAAAAATTTATGTTATCACTAGATTTTAATTATCATAATTTTATAGATTAAAATTAGCCCGGAAAAATTTGTATTTATCGCTAATTTAATGTATTTTCTTACCGGCTTAAAATAATATTAAAAAATTGAAAAAATTAGGGAAAATTTTTAAACGACCAGAATTTCATAATTAACTCATTAGCTACTAAAAACAAGCAATTACCTATCCATTTTAGGTATAATTAGCCCTAAACTGCAAAATAACAAGAAAGACGGTTTTCGGAAAAATACCGAATTTTCACCGAATTTCAGGGAAACACCAAAACGACTTTTCAAGACGCTACACTATAGCTTTAGCGAAGGAACCCAGGTCCCATCAGAGATCCAGACACATCTTGAGGCGGTATCACCTGATCAGAGAGATCGTGGATCGCCAGGAGATTGAGGTTCGGAGGGTCGCTTCAGAAGATAACACTGCATATCCATTCACCAAGGCCTTGCCCCAGACTCAGTTCGAGCGGCTGATCGAGATGATAGGTCTTCGATACGCCAGTACATGGCCTTAGTGCTGTAGGGTTCCTAGGCACTCTAGTGAGGTCTCACAAGTGATCAAACATGCACAAATAAAATTTTACGGGTGCCTACAAACCCGACTACGGATCGTTTACTAGATATTTAGGCGAAACATAAACTAGTTAACAATTTAACTAAGGGAACGGACATACAACCTTTGTAGATCCGGTCCACCACCTCCACGGCTCCGCAACAAAGTCCCCTCGGCTGTCCAAAATGAATCCGGAACTCAAGTATCGGTATCATCGAAGAATGGGCGAGCTTGATCGTCGGTTCAATGCCGAAGATGATCTACGTCGAGATATCGCAAGAACAAGCTCCAACTTCATCAAGCTCGGAAAACTTGTGAAGGAAACACCCTATACTACTTGGCAATAGATAGAGGATGAAGAAATAGGAAGTGGGTAAACTTTAGTTTTGGATTTCTCACACTTTTTCAACACTTGCCATTGGAGTAGCAAGCTACATGCATGGAGGAAGAAGATGAAGAAGAAGAAGATGATATGATAACTTTTTCTAAAATAGAAAATAAAATACAATCCTTATCATATCATTGACCATGGTTTAGTGTAGAGACTTAACTTAGGTTAGATAGTGGTTAGGGTTAGATAAAAGACAAGAATGGTGGACTAAGGTCAAAGCTTCAAGAAGCTTTCAAATAAAAACAAATCTAGCAACCATTCTTATCTCTTTATCTTTTCTTTTTCCAAAATAAATAAATGATTAAGTAAATGAAAAAGAAACCCTAATCACCAATTAACCATGGTTTAACACTTTACACAAAACCAAGCTAGAATGTATCATCAAACATGATACAATCATGTGCACAAAAATATATCGAATATACAATGTGCACATCCGCGTGAGAAAATCCATTCAAAGTGAACCGATACTAGTTAATGCAAAGCAATATATCAAATATATAATTATGTATTAAATCATTAAATCAACACTTGATTTAACGATCCGGTCATATCGCATATAACCGGCTAGTATCCAATGTGTCGGCTTATCGAATCAATCCTTGATTCGATAACTAGGTTATATCGCATATAACCATTCGATACATTGATCGCGAGAATCAAATACGGTATCACATACACGCATTATTCTCGGTCCCGCACATATCTCATATGCACTCCTATTTCGTTTCGCTTGAACCAGGAAACCTCTGTGTAGGACTCTAAAGACTCGTCAATACGCCGGTAGCAGATGATGATCATATCATGCACCCACAAGCCGCAAGCGGTCTGCCAAACGTAACGGCCACCCGGGTATTGAGCGATCAGAAGATCGACGAGCAAGCCCGCTCACACTCCTGCGAATCCGACCAGTAACACTACCGTATAGTCCGGTCTGTTCGTCTGATATGTCGCATATCTCGCCTAGGGGTGGTAAACGTCAGACCCCAATAGCTCGATAAGTCATGCCGACGTAGGGTCCATAACATTCGTGAAACTACTGATAACTCTTACCAGTATATCACTGCAACCCTGGCCAGGGATTTCCTGTTATGGCCAGTCGAGCATTGCACAACATCAACCCCCAATACCGGGAGAGACGAATCCCCTCCTATCGCTCATTGCCTCCATGTGAATCGGGACTGTACCCAAAAACCACCTGTTTGCACAACTCAGTAGAGCCGTGGTAGGGTGGAAATCAAAGCACAGTGGGAGACACACAAGACTCTATGACGATCTCGGGTCAACAGACTAAGCTGTACCAGTGTCACCAGAGAACTGCCATCTGACATGAGGTATAATACCATCTGGGAGTTCTCGGCGAGTCCGTTCAGTGTACCCAGTCTCCACTGAGCACCCGCATACCATCTTCGATGTCAAACACCAATGGATATGGGATCATCCATCGCCCATCGCATGGGTCGAGAAGATATGCGCTAGTCTACTCTGGAATATCGATGCCCCGTCTCGATATTCCCTCGACTAGGAACAATTCAAGGATGTACTCATGGACTACCCAGGCCCCACTAGTATGATCTACATCATAGTCCTGGAAGTCGAGTACATATCCTAAGGGCTTTATCAACATGTAATCAGAGAGACAGAAAGTATACATGTTAAGACAAAGTGCAACCAGATAGCGTACTATCATGTCGAGCGAGAAAGTCCTTCCTATATATGTCCCAGCATCCACTACAATATACATCCCATGTACAGTAATGGCCTCTAGGGCATACATATAACTAACAATCTCCCACTTGCACTAGGGCCATCTGTAGCAGTGGTTGCAGTATCACATACTCAACCATCCCCTAAAAAGTCTCTCTTTGGGAAAAAGGCCTTCGTGAGTGGATCCGCCGTGTTGTCCTCTGAGTCTTCTCTCCTAACCTCGATCACCCTGGAGATCAACTATCTCCATGATCAGGTGATGCTTCCTCAGAATTTGTCTGGGCCACTGATGGGACCAGGGTTCCAGGGTCGAAACCACGCTTCCATTGTCATACAATGGCAGGAACCTAGTTCATCTTATGAACTAATATACACCCAAACAGCCTCTTTGGTAGTATCTTTAATAGCGATGTTACCAGCCTTTATCGTCTAGATTGCCACGGTATCGAGCTTGGAACTCTTCCAACATACCGTCCCTTTACTGAGGGTAAAGACAGTGCCTGTGACTGACATTCAGTCGTCTTTATCACCCTGGAACACTTCCAGTGATTCTCCCCAGGATCGATTGATACCATCTCACTACATCTAGTGAGTATTCTAACATCCATTTAGATCTATCTCATAGATCCAAAATCCAGGATTTAGTAGGTATCATTTTGATCCTATTTGGGGAATCTTAGTGATAATAGGAGATTGATCGATCGTAGTATAGGAAACTTTCTTCCTATCAAGAGTATGTTGTCTTCGTACAATACGAAGATGACCACGTTACTCTCTACTACCCTTTTGTACATACAAGGTTTGTCTACCATTTTGATGAAGTCAAACACTTTGACTATCACATCAAAACAGACGTTCCAACTCCGCGATGCCTGCTTCATTATGTAAAGCAACTTGCACACGTTTCCGCTGCTCCCACTGTTTACGAAGACTTCTGGCTGTGTTCTTATAGACGTTCTCTTCTAAATCAGTATTTAGAAAAGTAGTCATGGCACCCAACCACCAGATATCGCAGTCATGGTATGTAGCCGTGGTAAGTAGGATCTGGATAGACTTAAGCATAGCTACTGGAAAAAGGTTTCATCATTATCCACGCCTGGTTGATGACTAAAACCTTTAACAAGCCTAGCATTGAAAGTCTCAACTTTTCCATCTACACCAAGTAATCTTCTCAAGATATACTTGCTCCTGATGGGGATTTAACCCTTCAGATATAGCAACCAAAGTCCATACTTTGTTGGTGTATATGGATTCCATCTCAGACCGCTAAGCATCCAGCCATTCTTACAGAGTCCCTACTCTCGATGGCCTGCTCGAAACTAATTGGGTCATCATCTCATGATGCAATCCTTGCTCCCACTGTCATCGAGAAACGGAGGTATCTCTCAGGCGGATGAGGAACCCTACTAGATCGGCGGAGAGGCTGAGGTTCGTCGGAAACTATTGAATTCTTTGGTTCTACCAAATCATTAGCAGTTTTGTACAGCTGGAACCTTTCCAGTTCAACAGAACTGATCTTGCCTCGATCTTGTCCGGATTTTGCTTTTGACATAGGCCGGACAATCCCAAATCTTAACTTACTTAAGAGATAGGTTCTTCCCATACCATATCTTATATGGAGTGGTAGGCAGTGATTTGATTCAAACCTAATTCAATAGGTATGCAGCTTCTCAAGTGCATAACTCCCAAAAGGAAAAAGGTAACTCAGTAGTACTCATCATAGAGCACACCTTATCACATAGGGTGTAATTGCTCCACCCCGATATACCATCGTGCTATGGCATATACGGAGGAGTAATACTAAGAGAGAATCTCATTCTCCTTTAGAAAGGTCCAGTAATTCTATGCACAAGTATTCTCCTCTCTGATCTCATCATAGGACTTAATACTTATACCCTGTTATTGGTTCTCTACTTCTAACTTATATTCTGTGAATACCTCAAAAGCTTAGGACTTATGTTTCAGTAGGAACATACGACTGAATCTTGAGAGATTATCAGAGAATATAATGAAGTATAAAGAACCAGTCCTGGCATGTGTAGACAGGAGACCTTACATACATCATCATGTATCGGTCCCAAGAGTTTACTAACTCTTTCTCTGTTTCTAGTAAACAGAGCTATGGTCATCTAATCTTTGTGACATGATTGGCGAGTTGCACAAGATGTAAATTCAAAACGATTTAAATATACATCTAAATGTAACTTCAGCCAGTCGGGTCACATTGATTTGACCTAGTCTACAATACCTCCAGAAGAATCCGTTCATTTCTGAACTCTTCCTCTTGTGTGTGTTTCATATACCAAGAATTGTAGTTTGATTTAGAACATCAATGCTTTTAGATAACGCACCTGAACCGATCAACTTTTGATATAGGAAATGTTCAAAACATTATCCAACTATACAAAATTTTATCATTTCTTTACTAATAAAGAGACTGATATGATTTTGTATATCAGGTTCGGCATCTAATAGCATTTTTTCAGAATCAATGTATTGGTAATACAGGGTGACAGTGACCAACAGACTTGGCTGCAACACTTGCCCCGGTTTCTGTCTCATGAAACTTATCACCCGTTCTCAGTTTTTCTACCTTTTTGTAGCCCTATGTAACAGATTACATATCTGGGATCCTGATCCGGTATCATATACCCAGGATGCAGAGGATACTGAGAAACAGTTCGTTGTAATGAACACACCCGAAGGAGATGCATCATATGTACTTTCTTCGTTTGGGCGACATAGGAATTCTGGTATTCCCCTATTTCCTGCTCTGTCTTATAACAATTATAAGTTGGAGCGGGACCAACGTTCCCCAGCTCAGTATAACAAGCGGGTTCGGTCAATAATCCGTATTATTATCTTGATTAAGGCGTGATATGGTCGCTACCTGGAGAGAGAGAGAAGAAAACACTCAGCGTGCGCTCTTGCAAGAATAGATTGGTTTTTATTTTATCTAATCAGGATGGCTCCCACTGCTTTTTATCAAATCTTCCTTCAAACCCTAAAAGGAAAGACTAGCCGGGATTAATTACACACTACAAGTTCGCCAATCTTTCAGCCAGGCCAGTGTCGGTACTTTGAGGGAGGTCCCCCGTGCTTTCGCACGAACCTAATTAATGTAAACCTCGTTTTCCCAGAGGCGTAACCCCGTTGACACCTTTCTAGACACCTACTTGATTGGCTAATTTGTAATGTATAAAACTCTCCCAGGAGTAACTCTTACTCGCAGCGGGTATCGGGATCCAACTATCACATAGAAGGTATGCAATCTCATTGCAAGTTTCAACACTTGAAACTCCCGATAAAGGTTTTTACCCCTAGCACCTATGACCTTAACTATGGTCAACAAATCATAAGTACTAGTCAAGTTCTACCCGTCATTTCGTGATTAATTAGACCCACCCACATGACCCTTAACTAAGGTCAACAAAGTCACGCGACTGTCCTAACTAATCGCATCATATGCGATGTAGGAAGACATCACTTAGCTACCGTACACTGTGCCTTGACTATGGTCAACAAACACAGCACGAATACTAAGTACTCTACTTCCTAAAATGACGGAGGGTTGCGGCTGGTTTTTGTGAAAACCTTTAACGCTTTGAACTTGATCTCGTTGCGGAATCAAATGGTTTTTAAATGGAATGTTTTTGAAGCTTTTCTAGTTTTGCTAAAGGGGTCACTCCCGGTGAAGGGATCGTCGGCCCTTTCCTCGTCGAATGAGGTGCGGGATATATCATATATATCACTGTGCAAAGCGGAAACTATAGAAGCGATCAAAGACAAACCGAGGGTTGTAACATCTGTCAGTTATTGCTAAAGGAGTCACTCCCGGTGAAGGGATCTCGGTCCTTTCCTCATCGAATAAGGTGCAGGATGTTCTATAATGAACACCGCGATGCAAAGCAAGAACTGTAGCTACCTGTTTTATTTTGAAATTCGATTCCACAACATCATTTAGGTTTATTTTCTTTCATTAATCTCATTAATGAATATCCCATCATTTATATTACCTAAACATCACAGATAGATATGACGTACACTTATGCCATCCGCATTCGCCTCGATGTCCCGTCTGCACCGTTAGGTTAGGTAACTAACGCCAGAGCGAGGCAGGGCTAGCGCGGGTGTAAAACATAAGCAACGTCTATATAATATATCATATATACTATATATAATACCTGTCACAGAACACAGAACATCGCATGATCACAGATAAAACACAGCAGAAGAAACATATGAAATATTGGATATACTAGGACGTCCGTGTTTTCAATACGAGCCAGTATAAAACACGGATTCCACGGTCGTGATGAATAGCCAATCCCACACCCCTAGACCCCTACGAGAGCGGCAAGCAACCCTGCCAATTCTAGGGTTAGGAAACCCGGACTCGACTCCTCGAGTTGGTCTCCCACTGGACCCCAGAACCCGGTTACTTGTGCTCCCCTCCTTGGGTCTATCCTAGTGCGGAAAAGTAAATAATATACAAACGGTGACTACTTCCGCAACCTGGAAGTGCCCCAATAAAAGAATATTACATACAAGTTTTTACATGAATGAAAATGAAAAAACACTCATCTCACATAAAAACCCCCGGCTATTCAAACACGACGATCCAATATAACATATCCAGCAATACATAACATCACATGTCATCAACGTAAGTAAATATGCGCATCCCAATTGTCGTTGACATATAGCAACGAAACCGGCGATATCACACATTACACTTACGGTCACAGAAAAGAAAATGTAAAACTACAACAGTTGGAATCCGCAATCACCTCAGACATCGCATGCCTGACCAAATGAATTACTTAGACATCGCATGCCTAACAATTATAAACCCCGCATTTTAGTCTCATTATCGAAAACACTTTTCAATATCAAGTCGGGCAATTCAACAGGATTCCCGACATTCTGATCGAATGCTCGTCGCAAACTTCAGTAGACGGCCGCACCCCTGATACCGTCGACGAAGTGCACCAAGGCGGAACACCGCTACCGCGAGCACCCGAACGGATGCTTTCGGCGACGGGGTTCTCCTACAGTCACTTGGTCGGGGCTATGGGGTGAGGCTGTCTATTAAGTTTACCCGGCGAGTATCCGCGTACGCTACGTGATTGCAACGGACTTTTGATCACATCAAAATTCCGTGGCAACCGATCAAATGAGACTAAACTGCTATGTTTATAACATTCATTCAGTTATCTCATAACTTCTTGTGAATTCCAATTATTGTATCACATTCCGGATAAATAGAAAATGTTAAACTTTCCGATCGAACAATCGAACACCCAAGTTTTCCCGATACAGATCAACACATGAAACAAGTCTAAAAACATTCAGTTCGTGCCTCAGTACCAACGGTCCAGCCGTAGAAGGGTCAAGCCAACGCCTCACATGTGGCACGCCGTACTGCCCCAAACCCGAAGGTTCAAAGGGTAGTTCAAGACGGTCACATAATCGAGTTAAGGTTTGTTGTCTTCTAGAGGGACCATCGTGTTACTTGCACTACTTAGAACGTGATTAAACTACAGAAATATCCAACACTTGGAAATTTCCCGACAGGGGAAAAATTGGGTATTTATATCCGGTCGAACTTTTTAACATATTCAAAAATTATCCGGAAAAACACATAGACAAAATTTGACAATCCGATCGAATGTACGAACCCCCTATACAACCCAAAATACTCAACTCTTGATTTCAGAAAAAAATATTCCAGGAAAACCAACACTGAAAAATAGGAGTTACTGTGCAAAATTGAGTGCCTAATAAGACAAAACGGCGGCGGAAGGGCCGCATTAGCACGCTAATGCCGCGGTTCCGCCGCACTTTTGAGGGATCATTAGGTAATTTTTGCACCGTAATTCTTAGATTTCCCTGCTTATTTTTCTGCATATTTTTAATTTGCAAAAATCAACATTTTACAAAAAAGTACAGAGAGCAATTTGGAAATCGTATTTCGGTTCGATCGGACTTCAAACTCCGTCTACGCTTCGCCTAAGGCTCTAGCTAGGCTCTGATACCACTGTAGGGTTCCTAGGCACTCTAGTGAGGTCTCACAAGTGATCAAACATGCACAAATAAAATTTTACGGGTGCCTACAAACCCGACTACGGATCGTTTACTAGATATTTAGGCGAAACATAAACTAGTTAACAATTTAACTAAGGGAACGGACATACAACCTTTGTAGATCCGGTCCACCACCTCCACGGCTCCGCAACAAAGTCCCCTCGGCTGTCCAAAATGAATCCGGAACTCAAGTATCGGTATCATCGAAGAATGGGCGAGCTTGATCGTCGGTTCAATGCCGAAGATGATCTACGTCGAGATATCGCAAGAACAAGCTCCAACTTCATCAAGCTCGGAAAACTTGTGAAGGAAACACCCTATACTACTTGGCAATAGATAGAGGATGAAGAAATAGGAAGTGGGTAAACTTTAGTTTTGGATTTCTCACACTTTTTCAACACTTGCCATTGGAGTAGCAAGCTACATGCATGGAGGAAGAAGATGAAGAAGAAGAAGATGATATGATAACTTTTTCTAAAATAGAAAATAAAATACAATCCTTATCATATCATTGACCATGGTTTAGTGTAGAGACTTAACTTAGGTTAGATAGTGGTTAGGGTTAGATAAAAGACAAGAATGGTGGACTAAGGTCAAAGCTTCAAGAAGCTTTCAAATAAAAACAAATCTAGCAACCATTCTTATCTCTTTATCTTTTCTTTTTCCAAAATAAATAAATGATTAAGTAAATGAAAAAGAAACCCTAATCACCAATTAACCATGGTTTAACACTTTACACAAAACCAAGCTAGAATGTATCATCAAACATGATACAATCATGTGCACAAAAATATATCGAATATACAATGTGCACATCCGCGTGAGAAAATCCATTCAAAGTGAACCGATACTAGTTAATGCAAAGCAATATATCAAATATATAATTATGTATTAAATCATTAAATCAACACTTGATTTAACGATCCGGTCATATCGCATATAACCGGCTAGTATCCAATGTGTCGGCTTATCGAATCAATCCTTGATTCGATAACTAGGTTATATCGCATATAACCATTCGATACATTGATCGCGAGAATCAAATACGGTATCACATACACGCATTATTCTCGGTCCCGCACATATCTCATATGCACTCCTATTTCGTTTCGCTTGAACCAGGAAACCTCTGTGTAGGACTCTAAAGACTCGTCAATACGCCGGTAGCAGATGATGATCATATCATGCACCCACAAGCCGCAAGCGGTCTGCCAAACGTAACGGCCACCCGGGTATTGAGCGATCAGAAGATCGACGAGCAAGCCCGCTCACACTCCTGCGAATCCGACCAGTAACACTACCGTATAGTCCGGTCTGTTCGTCTGATATGTCGCATATCTCGCCTAGGGGTGGTAAACGTCAGACCCCAATAGCTCGATAAGTCATGCCGACGTAGGGTCCATAACATTCGTGAAACTACTGATAACTCTTACCAGTATATCACTGCAACCCTGGCCAGGGATTTCCTGTTATGGCCAGTCGAGCATTGCACAACATCAACCCCCAATACCGGGAGAGACGAATCCCCTCCTATCGCTCATTGCCTCCATGTGAATCGGGACTGTACCCAAAAACCACCTGTTTGCACAACTCAGTAGAGCCGTGGTAGGGTGGAAATCAAAGCACAGTGGGAGACACACAAGACTCTATGACGATCTCGGGTCAACAGACTAAGCTGTACCAGTGTCACCAGAGAACTGCCATCTGACGTGAGGTATAATACCATCTGGGAGTTCTCGGCGAGTCCGTTCAGTGTACCCAGTCTCCACTGAGCACCCGCATACCATCTTCGATGTCAAACACCAATGGATATGGGATCATCCATCGCCCATCGCATGGGTCGAGAAGATATGCGCTAGTCTACTCTGGAATATCGATGCCCCGTCTCGATATTCCCTCGACTAGGAACAATTCAAGGATGTACTCATGGACTACCCAGGCCCCACTAGTATGATCTACATCATAGTCCTGGAAGTCGAGTACATATCCTAAGGGCTTTATCAACATGTAATCAGAGAGACAGAAAGTATACATGTTAAGACAAAGTGCAACCAGATAGCGTACTATCATGTCGAGCGAGAAAGTCCTTCCTATATATGTCCCAGCATCCACTACAATATACATCCCATGTACAGTAATGGCCTCTAGGGCATACATATAACTAACAAGTGCAAGTGGGAGATTGTTAGTGTATATGCCCTAGAGGCCATTACTGTATCATACTAGTTTGTATATTACTTAATGGAAGCTTGGGATATTCACCTTGTATAAACAATCTTGCTCAATATAGTAGTATGCTACTTGGTTTGTTTCTACTTCAATGTGTACATGTGTTTATTTTAGTATATCACCTATACACATTAGTGGAGCCCTTAGGATCTTTGCTTGATTACCAGCGTTGTGATGGCAGTCACACTAGTGGGGGCTGGGTAATCTATAAGCACATCCTTATACAGGTCCCTAGTCGCAGGACTATCGAGATAGGGCATCGATACTCCAGAGTAGACTAGCGTATGCGCTTCTCATCCCAGTGTGGGAGATGGTCTGTCCCACAGTCATCAGTACGTCATACTGGAGATAGTATACGGGTGCTCGTTAGGTTACGAGTACACTGGACAGGACTCGTCGGGAACTGACCGGTTGGTATTATACCTATCGTCAGTTATCAGTTCCCAGATGACATGAGTACAGCTTAGTCCGCTGACTTGACACTGTCACTTCGCCTCGAGTGTGTTCCCACTGTACTTTGATTACTACCCTACCACGACTCAAAAGAGTCGTGCAAACAGGTAGTAGTTGGGTACAGTCTCGAAGCACTTGGAGGCAGTGACGGTTAGACAGGATTCGTCTCTCCCGGTATTGGGTGTTGACATCGCGCTGTGTCTAGGAGAGCCATTACACGAGTAGTCCCTGGCCAGGGCAATCGAGATATACTGGTAGGTTTCCAGTGTTATCTCAGGGTGTTTTAGGCTTCACTCCGACACGACTTGTTCCGCTATTAGGGGACCGACGTTTACCGCCCCCCTAGGCCCGCCATGCGATGTATCAGACGAACAGACCGGACTGTACGGAGACTGTCACATTCAGGCTCAGTAGGAGTTCAGATGGGTTTCACCTCGTCAGTCTTCTTATCGGCATCTACCTGGGGACCGTTACGCACAGCTAGTGCCGCTTACGGTCTGTGGTTAAACCCACTGCCAGCGTAGTGTCGAGTGTTTAGAGTCCCACACAGAAATCTATTCGCCTTTACGCAAAAGATTAGAGGTCACATGGTTTTGCGACAGGTCGCATGGTTTTGCGACAGGGTCCGGTCACATTCGTGCACTTGTGCACGTACAGTGTCAGGACAGTTAACACTAGCGGGATTTGGTTTAAGCCAGATCCGAGTGTACGTTTTGGAATTGGTTTTATCCAGTATGTATTCGTGTTCCTCGGAACACGGATGCGGGTGTGTACGCACAGTTGACGGAGAGACAGAGGCAGAGGATTCTTATTAGGGTTGTTGACCGTTGACTGTTGACTATTGACTTTTTGCTCAACCCTAATGAGAATATGATATGTAATTAACAATAATATTAATTAAGTATTATAGTGACATGGTTGTTGAGGGGTTGACTTTGTTGACTTGTTGACTTTGTTGACCGGTTGACTAGGTTGGACTAGTTGACCATCATGATGACAATGGCTATCATTTCATGGCAAAGACTTTTGCTTGCTTGTTCTCTTGTGCAAAATGAGTGCATGAAATAATATCGCTATTGTAGCTTAAACCATCACTAATACTTGATTGCTATTATTGGTTATGATGGTTTTGGATTATGAGAGCCATGAGAGAAAAGTCTTGCTCATTCTTTTCGTTTCCTTTCTCTCTCTTGTGTTCTTAAGCTCTCATCTTTTTCCTCTTGCTCTCCCTCTCTTTAGTCTATGGTTCACTTGTCTCATGTGTTGAGAACCAAGAACCATAGAGAAAAATCCCAACACACTCTCCTCTACTCACTCTAGTTCACAAGGTTTAGCAAACCGAGTGAACTAGTTTCTTCAAAGCTCGAAGAAGAAGCCAAAGGTAGAAGCTTTCAGGTGGATCGATCTTCGGCGCAAGGAGACGACGGGGTGAAGCCGATCCGGACAACCATCGAGGTTTGAAGACGAAGGAGTTCAAGAAAGAAAGGTATAACCCCCTAACCGAGTAGTTAACAACTCCTAGTTAGGTTGTTAGTTAGATGTTTAACAAAGATCCGGTTTTGAGTCCATGTTACCGCCTCTAGAAAATTGTTTTTCATCAAATTCCGCATGCCCGAAAGTACCGGGAGAGGTAGCATGGACTTACATCACCATCATCAAATTCTTCTTCTGAGATGTCAGGATTTCCTCCTAACATCCCTTTGCCTGCCTCGGGACTGATTCCACCTCATTTGGGTGCGAATAACTTACAACCACCTCCTGTTGTAGCGCCGCAGCGAATCGCGCTCCAGGATCGTTTCTATCCTACCCGCGCTGCACTTCCAACCTGTCTTTCACTTCCGCCGGCCAATGGGGATAATTTCGAAATTAATCCCCACTTCATCAACATGTTGCCCAAATTTCACGGGCTGGAATCCAAAGATTCCTACATCTTCATCAATAAGTTCCAGAACGTCTGTGCAATGATGAAGACAACCCAACTGTCCGATGATGCTATACGGCTACGAGCTATTCCTTTCACTCTGTGTGACCTTGCTGAGAAGTGGCTGTATAGCACCACATCGCATTTCATAACCAGTTGGGACGAGTTTGTAAAAGCATTTCTTAAAAAATTCTACCCAAATCACAAAACCGCGAGGATCCAAAATGAAATTAACCAATATTCCCAGCTTCCTGCTGAACCTTTTTGGAAGTGCTTTGACCGGTACAAGGACCTCCTTGTTCAGTGCCCTCATCATGGTATTGAGAGATGGCAACTTTGCCAACTTTATATGAGGTCCTGAATCCAGCAACTAAGCAGTTGCTAGAGACCATTTGTCAAGGTCACTTCCTATCCAAATCTGACGAGGAAGCTTGGCAGTTCTTTGATGATCTTGCGGAATAGACGCTTCAGTGGGAAAGCACCAGACCGAACACTTCTTCTTCTTATACTTCTTTCGTTCTCTCTACGGCAGGAGTTCATCAACTCGACATCTCAATTGCAATGAAGGCCGAGATGGCAGCAATCACGCGAAAACTGGAAGCAATTGAGAGCAAATTCTCATCTCCTTCTCCTGCCCCTGCTCTTCCACCTCGTACCATCTGCGCTTGTTATTCTGATCCATCCCATTTGACCGAAGAGTGTCCTTACAACCCAACTTCTCAAGGACAGGATCAGGTCAATGCTGCATTTCAGCAAAGACCAAGAAATGATCCATACTCTTCCACTTACAATCCCGGTTGGAGGAACCACCCCAATTTCGCCTGGAATTAGAACCAGCATCAATTCCAAGGCCACAACAACTTTCAAAAGCCTCCTCCTCCTTAACAACAAGCTCAACAACAAACTCAACAGCAATATCAGCAGCCTTCCAACCCCAACCTTTTCAAAATCTGACGAACAACTTTGCACCCAACAATTCTTTTCCACAAAACAACTTTCTTCCGTCAAACAACGATAAGGTTTCCTCGCTAGAACGGAGCCTGGAGGCGTTTATAAAGCAATCGACTCAATTCACCGCCAACATCCAGTCTTATATTCAGTCTTTGGTACAACACACCGCTGCACACGGGCAAAGCATCAAGACCATCGAAGCCCAGATTGCTCAGCTGAATGCGGTGTTAAGCGAGCGAGAGAAAGGGAAGCTTCTATCTCAACCACTCCCAAATCCTGGTCACCCACATAATATACATGTTGCTCTTAAACAACAGAACCATAATGTGAGTGCCGTGACTACGTTGAGATCTGGAAGGATGCTGCACAACAACATTGGCACGCAAATAAATGATGACACCCCGGCTTCTTCTTCTTCTTCTTCTTATTCTCCGTCTTCTGAGCCTATTCTCCATTCTTTAAAAGGCTTTTCTTCTTCCGCTGCTCCGAACGGACCCACATCTCACTCCACTAAAACTCTAGTTCTGGGATCCGTTCTAACTCCATAATCTCCTCCACAAGCGTTGGACTCAACCAATTTCAAAAACGTTCCATTTCCCAACCGGTTAAGGTCCAATAATAAAAATCCACAAATGGAGAAGATTCTGGAGTTGTTTAAACAGGTTAACATCAACATTCCCCTCTTAGATGCAGTCCAACAAGTCCCTTCCTACGCAAAAATCTTGAAGGACTTGTACACTAAGAAAAGAAAGTCTCAGGTACCCAAGAAGGTTTTCTTAGCTAGTGACGTGAATGATGCTCTTACCCAAACTTTACCTTAAAAACGGAAGGACCCTGGCTGTCCTACGATTTCAATAACCATTGGGGATGAGAACATCAACCGCGCTCTTTTGGATCTTGGTGCCAGTGTTAACCTGCTTTTATATTCTGTATATAAGAAACTAGGTGTATGAGAGATGAAACCCATACACTGTACTCTCCAAATGGCCGACCGATCTATCACCCATCCTAGGGGTGAGCTAGAGGATATGTTAATCAAAGTTGGGGACTTCATATTCCCCGTTGACTTCATTGTTTTAGACACACAACCTGTAGCTAACCCCCGGAATAAAATTCCGGTGATACTCGGTCGCCCATTCCTTGCAACCTCAAATGATGTGATCAATTGTCGAAATGGTTGGATGAACCTATCTTTTGGAAACATGATAATTGAACTCAATATTTTTAGGTTAGGGAATCATTCATCCAAACCTAATACTCATATACTCGATGTTTGTTCCATCCAGGAGATCGCCCCAGAGGACTGTGAATTCGAGGAATTCTTGTTCGATCACAGCAATCTTTACGCCACTGGTGTGTTCCTCTTTGAACCTGCTGCTGCTTCCGCTCCCGACAATGATTACGAGTGTTTCACGTTTTCGAACGATCTTGGCTTGTCGCCACCCGAGTTTGAATCTTTCGAATTTTCGAATGCGTTAGTTGAACCATCCAACTCGGTCGCATACACTCGTTTTGAGCCTCTGTTAGATTCTTTTGAGTTCGACACATTTTCACCAATCTTTCCTTCAATCATTTCACCTTCAACGCTCGAACTCAAGACGTTGCCGTCTCACCTCAAGTATGCTTACTTAGGTGAGAACGAGACCCTCCCTGTCATCTGTAAGTGCACGGCGGCGCCCCGGCCGTCAATCCGACGCCGGAATGCGGAAACGGTGATAAACTTTAATTTTGCGGACTTTGCAAACCGGCACCACCGCGCACTTTAACCGGATCGGACCATTAACTAGTCTAAGCTATCTACAAGAATGGGAATAGAGATATACCGACGATCCAAGTCCTCCGGTCTTCATCTCCATTCCGATCTCCTCGCGGGATCTCCGTCCACATATCGTCGCCTCCTCGCCGGAAAGGGCACCACATCGCCTTCGTCTTTTACGGGCTCCCGCCTCAATACCGAGGCAACTCGCGCATGAAGCCGGCAACTCGACATGCTCAAGATATGCTGTAGGAAGTGTAGTGTAGAGTGGATGTCTCACTTTGGGGTTTGTTGCCATTTGTAGATGATGGAGGAATCAAGAAGAAAAATGGTGCTTGCATTTTTCTTGGCATGAATAGAGATCAAGAATGATAAACACTCTCAAAGATGAAGCTCTCTCCTTCTCTTCTTTTCTTCTCACTCAACCATGGTAAGAACTTATGCATCAAGTGAGAATAATGGTGGAGGAAAATCTATATGAAGCAAGAAGGGAGGTGAGTGTAGGAGATGTAGAAAAGGTGACCACATCAAGGGACAAAGAAACATACAACCATGCCTTTCACTATTAAACCCATACCCTCACTTTATCACAATCAAATCTCATAAAGCAAAAGCATGGTTGAAAAGAAAATGATAGCTATCATAATCAAACATTTACAAGAAACCCCCTCCACAAATGTTATTTGCACAATTGCAAATAACCCCCTCCATCGGAAAAGTCCGGCCGGGAAAGAACAAAGGAAAACCGGCCGGAACGGAATGCAAACTGGCAACTCCAGAAAACTGGTCCCGTAATAAATTACAGGAAAAACCCCGATACTGTGCATACACACCCGCATCTGTATTCCGTCCGGATACAAATGCAAAGAGACAAAATCTACACTGTACTAAACTAGGACCGGCTTAAACCAAAGCCGGCTAGTAATATCCGTTCGATCCTGATCCGTGCAATACCGTACGTATCTGATCGAACCCTGCCATATACCTATACGGCTACAGTACAAACTGTCCGATCCTGATCCGTGCAATACCGCACGTATCTGATCGGACCCTGCCATATCTCCATACGGCCTCTACAGCGTTTCGCCCGAAAGCTGAGTAACTGAAAGTGTGGTGGACTCTAAAGACTCGTCAATACTATGGCTGTGGATTTAACCACTAGCACGTCAGAGGTATAAGCCAATACGTGACGGGCTACCAGGTACTGACCAAATGGGACGTCGATGAGGAAGCTCACCCCGACACCCAACTGAGCCTGTCAGTGACAATATCCGTGCAGTCCGGTCCGTTCGTCTATGAGTATCGCATGGCGGGCCTAGGGGGTTGGTAAAAGTCAGACCCCCAAAAGCGGTACAAGTCGTGTCGGAGTGTAGCCCAGAACACCCTGAGATACTACTGGAATACCTACCAGTAAATCTCCTTGCCTTGGCCAAGGACTTTGTGTAATGGCTCTCCTAGACACAGCACGACCTCACCCCCAATACCGGGAGAGACGAACCCCTGAAGATACGCTCACTGCCTCCATGTGGCTCGGGACTGTACCCAACTAAAACCTGTTTGCACGACTCCTTTGAGCCGTGGTAGGGTAGTAATCAAAGTACAGTGGGAACTCACACGAGACAAATGACGATCCCCAGGTCGATGAACTAACCTGCACACATGTCACCAGGGAACTGCCATCTGACGTCTGGTATATGACCAACTAGCATGTTCCCGGCGAGTCCTGTCCGGTGTACTCATAACCCAATGAGCACCTGTATACATCTTAGGTGATCCAACTGACACCAGTGGCTTGTGAGACCGGCCACCGCCCCTCGTCGGGGTCTCGACTGTATACACTAGTCTACTAATGGAGTATCGATGCCCGGTCTCGAAACTCCCACGACTAGGGACCTTTTAAGGATATGCTTGAAGACCCCCAGCTCCCACTTATATGATCGCCCTCATACTGCTGGTGGTCAAGCAAGAATCCTAGGGGCTCTATCAACGTGTAATAGCGACGTGTCATGTCACCTAAAGCAGTACACGATGATAAAGGTAAACCAGATAGCATACTATCATCTCGAGTAAGACTGTCCTACCGGGATAGGTCCTCCCTCAATCATTGCAATCACGTACCTGTGATCCAATAATTGACTCTGAGGGCACTACCTCCAACAATCTCCCACTTGCACTCAAGGCTAATTATTGCGATGTCGCATACTCACAGCCCGTGTGATACCGAACACCCAACTCCTCTACTAGTCAGTCTCACAAAGCTCGTTTGCGAAACTATTGCGTTCGAGGAATAGCCTCAGTAAGTGGATCCGCTTAGTAGTTTCTTTCTATGTCTCTCTATATCTCAAGTTCGCGGAGAAAGCCATCTCCCGAAATGAGCAAAATCAGTCTTAGAATATGTCTGGATGTCTGATGGGACCTAGCTCATAAATGAACTCCAAATCCAAACTTCTTAGACTGTATTGACAACTGAACTTAATCAGTGTCCTGCGCCATGCCTCCCTCAGTATCGCCTTGGATCACCTGTCCAAAATACTGCCCCTCATCAGAAGGAAAAATATAACTCTGACAACCTCCTTGTCGTCCATGTCACCTTGGAATCCTGGAATGATAACTGTCTCCTGAATGAGGCTGTCGTTATCGTATCCCTAGAACATCCACTTATGTTCTAAAACTGCTTCCGACTGTTTCTCCAGGATTGGATTAATGTCAACTTATTGCATCTAGTGCAAGAACAACATCTGGTGTGGTACTTGACATCTCACGATTGACTCAATTGCTTGAGCAAGTGATCTGCCAATCATGCCCGTCCCTCTCCCCTTTAGTCTGTAAGACATCTTTGGAGAGGGTGACTCCATTACCTGCAGGTACACTACCGTGCTAGGAGTCGTCCATTCTAAATACCCTTAGAATGCTGTCTAAGTACCCAGATTGGGAGACTACCCAAATCTAGATCTAAAGCCATAGATCTAGTAACCAGCATGTCTGATATAAAATCCATTTCCTTTGTGGAGAAACTACTGTGTGACGACCAAAGTATAACCGATTGTAGTATAGGAGTTTCTTTTCCTATTCTGTGTATGTCATCCAAATACCATGACATCACACCCTACTACCTTCTTAACAGATCCATCCCCTATTCTGATGAAGTCAAACCCATGACTGTCACGTCAGAAATAGATGATCTATCTCCGCTACATCTGCTTTAGTCTATAAATAGACATAAGCTACCCGTCCACCAATGCTTCCGCTGCTCCCACTGACTACGACAACCCTCTGGCAGAGTCATATAGACGTACACTTCTAAAACTGGTTTAGAACGACGCTATACTCATCCTCCCGCCGGGTCTCGTAACCTGGAACAACAGCAATGGCAATTGTGGGAAAACAAGAACTTCCCTGTCACCGTCCTTGAGGCTACCGGAGTACCTCTCGGGTGCCTGAAGTTACCCACCTTATCTGCGGAGTGGCCAATGGAATGTCAAACCGGATTGAATCTTTAGGTTCCTTATCAAATCTTCAGTAATCGTTTGTGGTTCTGGAATCACTTCCAGTTCTACCATACTCCCACTACTGTTTTTCTGAAAAAAATCCATTTTTAATAAAACTGTGGCGAGTCTAGAACAATATCGCTATTGTTCATCCAGATGGTAGAAAGTCAACCCTCGTCATAGCCTGGGTCAACCCACAAACAGCCATTACAGAAACGTGCCTCGAGTTGTCCAGTGTCTGGTTTTAATCATAAACCGGACAACTCCCCGTACCTTAACATCGTTAAGATATGAACTGTTCTATATCCAATATAGAAACAGAGGCACTGATTTAATTGAACCAGATTCAAATCATGCAGCTGTCCCCAGCGCATGTCAACTAAATGGAAGGAGGCCGATCAGCGTTACTCAACTTAGGAGTACTTCCAATTATGAGTAACCTGAAAGAGAAGCAAGTTCTCTTAATCATTACTTTCAACTGAATACCACAAGTATCTACATCTTCGATCTCTTTGAAGAATCCCGATACTTGCTACACCTGGTTCTCTACTCTATTCAAATACCTGTAACTTCTCCAAATTCGGACCCTGCGTTTCCACGAAACACCTGTCTAAAAACTAGAGAAGTCATAAGTAAACTGAATGTAGTACGAGGACCAACCCCTCTGTCCTGATGGACCCTGGACAACATACAATACTCTGTATAAGTCCCTTGAGTCTGATAACTCATTCACTGTGTGTCGTAGGTTGAAAACTGTACTTATGGTTAAGAAGAATTACACCGCTGTTTGATGCTCCTTACCTAACCATCCACTGATATAGGTAAATATCATCGACATAATATCAAAAGGTATATCTCACTCTATGAAAATAGACGTACAGATATATCAATTTGAAATTGGTGCACAACAGCGGATATTCAAAACCATATATTTGCCGACCGGCAAACAACCCAGGTGATTTCCTCAAATATCACCGATTCCAACGAATCCCGATATAATGAGGATAATCACCCAATTCCCAATAACTTACTCCCACTCATCATCTGTAAAACCATACAGATGTGAGAATCATACCTGGTAAATACATACCCTGGAGTAAGTGTCTAATTGGGAAATCAGTTTTCTTTTAATAGTACACAGTGAAACTGAAACATTGAAATGTTTCGTTGGGGTATCCTGGTATTCCTAGTAATGCCTCTTCCAGATTCACGACTGTAACCGTATAGTTCTTTGCCACCTCTCCAAATCCCTTCATATGTCTTTAGTCTTTACCTTCTGTACACCCCTTAAGCCAAATGGTTTTCTTCCTTCCCTACCGTTCGGCACCAGCCTATGGTTTGGAAGAAGACTATCCAATAAGCATAATGGGTGTACTGTCCCAATCCTAGGAACACTCGCAACACGAGAGAAGGTGAAGATAAAAGACACCTGAATGTACTTTATTCCTATTTCTCCTGAACCAGGATCCATCCCCGAACTGGAAGAAGTTCCTTTCGAGTTCGTATATAACCATACGATGGATTATCCAAATAAACTGTGGATCTTCGTAGTGATACGGAGTGTCCTGGAGAAATACAAAGGTGATGTGGGAGTGGTAACGAAATATTTGGTTTGGTCGTGAATATCTGTTGCAATTTACTTTGCCCTCTTACTAATCCCTTGCTTTGTCTGAACTTAATACCTTCTGCACACCATCGTTATGCTAATTGGTTTTCTTCATTCCCTACCGGTCGGCACCAGCCTAAGGTTTGGAAGAAGACAATCCAATTTGCGTAATAGGTGTACTACCCCTAAACCAAGGAGTACTAGTAACCTGAGAGAGGGTAAAAGGAAAAGACAACTGGATAATCCTATCCGTTTTCTCCAGAACCGGAAACCATCCTCGAATCCCTTCGAGTTCGTATCTAACCATACGATGGTTTTGTCCAATGGAAGTGGACGTTCGTAGTAATACGGGGTGTCCTGGAGAAAAGGGCAAAAGTAGGAGTGGCAATGAAGTCTGCAACTCTGACAATCCAAAAGCCAGTGTTTAAGAAGGTTCGGTCAACTTGGTCACTGAGTCAAAGTCTTAGGGTCGGGTCAAATGGTCGCTGCCAGAGAGAGAGAGAAAAGAAACACTCAGCGTGCACTCTAACCTAGATCAGAATGGTTACCAATTTATCTAATCTGGAATCCTCCCACTGTACCTCAAATTCTCCTCCAAACCTGAAAGAAGAATTAGTCGGGAACACCCGAAGAGTAAACCAACTCATCAGTGGGAATCGGGATCCAACTTTCATCGCATGATAACGTGACGGAATCCGCTCACGTCAACACACTCCAGAAGGTATGCGCATATCTGGCAAGTTTCAGTTCTTTTGAAACTCCCGATGTGATTTCTGCCCCATGCTCTTATGACCTTGGCGAAGGTCAACAAATCATAAGTCACATGTCAAGTTCTACCCGTCATTATCCAGGTTAATTTGAATCCACCCGTACAAGCCCTTGACGAAGGTCAACAAGGCTGTACGACTGTCCCAAACCAACGCATCTATCTATGCAGCAGAAAGGTAACAAGCAGCTACCATACACTATGCCTTGACGAAGGTCAACAAACATAGCATGAATACTACGTGCTACCCGTCTGAAACGACGGAGGGCTACGAATGGTTTCTGGCGAAAACCTTTAACGTAATGAACTTGATATCGTTGAAGGAACGGATAGCTTTTAAAAAATATAGTGACGAAAACCTTTACTAAAGAGGTCACTCCCGGTGAAGGGATCTCGGCTCTTTCCCCGTAGAATGGGGTGCAGGATATTCCAAATGAATACCACGATGCAAAGCAAAAGTGATCGGCTATAGTGAAGTTAATGCCCTGACGCAAACTTTTTGTCCAAGGGGTCACTCCCGGTGAAGGGATCTCGGCCCTTGCCTCGTCGACTGAGGAGCAGGATATTCCAATGAATACCACGATGCAAAACAAAAGTAAACGTCCTTGCAATAACAGCTTTTTGAAAAGTGTTCCAACAACATCAGATTAGGTTTGTTTTTAACTTGCATTGATCCGAATCAATGCAGTCCCATCAATTGATCACACCAAAAGAACGAAAATATACTGATGTACGTATATGCCATCCGCATTCGCCACTGGGTCCCGTCATTACCCGTTAGGTTAGCTTACTAACGACAGAGCGGGGACTGGACTAGCGCGGATGCAAAACATATACAACATCTACTAATATATATACCAATATATTATATTCGCTCAAGGCGTGAATAAAATGCAACATCACAGAAAAGTACAGCATCACAGAAACAATACAGATATCTGGGATCCCCGGGTTTCACAGAGCCACTGCTGAAACCCGACGTTCCCCTGGTTGTGTGGATAGCCTGTGCAATGAAATCCTAGACCCCTACGGGCGCGGCAAGTTACCCGCCAAAACCTGAAGCGAGGCAGCCCCCTTCAGCGCCGTGAATGGACCACCCAGCACTTCACGGAATCCGGCAACTTGGGCACCCCTCCTGGGTCAACCTGTACCCCCTACGAGTGCGGCGAATAGCCCGTCAATCCTGGAGTGAAGCCCCCTCCGTCTCAATGCCATGAGATGCGGGCTTGTTGCCCTCCAGAACCCGGCTATCCGTGCACCCCTCCGCGGGGCATCCTAGTACAGAAAGTAAAATATACATACACCGGGTACATCGACCGCAACCAGGTCGTGCCCCAAAAGAATAATACAAACAGGCAGTGACGGCAGTCCACATGTCGGACGCTCGCCCCGCAATATCAAATGTACATAATACAACAATACAGTACTAGCATTGCATCCAGGCTATCCCCCACGACCGATCCGCAACATCACAGCATAAACATAGAACATCAACGTGAAAATCACGTTCGCAAATCCGTCTAACCGGGCTATAGCAGTTAGACAGGATTTACCGATCGAGTGACATTCACGGTCGCAGATATAATGTAAATACTGTGAAAAATGTGTTTAAAATATCCGATCGATCAAAAATTAACAAGTGGGCCCCCAAACAAAAACTGTAGCACTCACAGAAATCCTGGGCCCAATTTTAATATTCCAAAACCCCTGAAATAAACCCAGAAGGCATCTGTAAAAATTTGGTGATGTGACGTGCACAGTGCACCGCGGAAGGGCGGCAAGTATGGGGTTTACGCGGCGGTTCCGCGCTCACACTGTAGCGTTACATCGTCGAATTTTTACAGAACTCTTATATTTTCTCGTACATCAATATTTTACAACCTGAAAAATTTTTGGAGACTAAAAAAATTTTGACAGAAAACTGATGTGAGTGATATTGGGTTTTCGGAACTTTTCGATCGATCGGAACTTAAAAACACATTACAAAAAGCTAGACTAAGTTAATGGTGAGGCTCTGATACCACTGTAAGTGCACGGCGGCGCCCCGGCCGTCAATCCGACGCCGGAATGCGGAAACGGTGATAAACTTTAATTTTGCGGACTTTGCAAACCGGCACCACCGCGCACTTTAACCGGATCGGACCATTAACTAGTCTAAGCTATCTACAAGAATGGGAATAGAGATATACCGACGATCCAAGTCCTCCGGTCTTCATCTCCATTCCGATCTCCTCGCGGGATCTCCGTCCACATATCGTCGCCTCCTCGCCGGAAAGGGCACCACATCGCCTTCGTCTTTTACGGGCTCCCGCCTCAATACCGAGGCAACTCGCGCATGAAGCCGGCAACTCGACATGCTCAAGATATGCTGTAGGAAGTGTAGTGTAGAGTGGATGTCTCACTTTGGGGTTTGTTGCCATTTGTAGATGATGGAGGAATCAAGAAGAAAAATGGTGCTTGCATTTTTCTTGGCATGAATAGAGATCAAGAATGATAAACACTCTCAAAGATGAAGCTCTCTCCTTCTCTTCTTTTCTTCTCACTCAACCATGGTAAGAACTTATGCATCAAGTGAGAATAATGGTGGAGGAAAATCTATATGAAGCAAGAAGGGAGGTGAGTGTAGGAGATGTAGAAAAGGTGACCACATCAAGGGACAAAGAAACATACAACCATGCCTTTCACTATTAAACCCATACCCTCACTTTATCACAATCAAATCTCATAAAGCAAAAGCATGGTTGAAAAGAAAATGATAGCTATCATAATCAAACATTTACAAGAAACCCCCTCCACAAATGTTATTTGCACAATTGCAAATAACCCCCTCCATCGGAAAAGTCCGGCCGGGAAAGAACAAAGGAAAACCGGCCGGAACGGAATGCAAACTGGCAACTCCAGAAAACTGGTCCCGTAATAAATTACAGGAAAAACCCCGATACTGTGCATACACACCCGCATCTGTATTCCGTCCGGATACAAATGCAAAGAGACAAAATCTACACTGTACTAAACTAGGACCGGCTTAAACCAAAGCCGGCTAGTAATATCCGTTCGATCCTGATCCGTGCAATACCGTACGTATCTGATCGAACCCTGCCATATACCTATACGGCTACAGTACAAACTGTCCGATCCTGATCCGTGCAATACCGCACGTATCTGATCGGACCCTGCCATATCTCCATACGGCCTCTACAGCGTTTCGCCCGAAAGCTGAGTAACTGAAAGTGTGGTGGACTCTAAAGACTCGTCAATACTATGGCTGTGGATTTAACCACTAGCACGTCAGAGGTATAAGCCAATACGTGACGGGCTACCAGGTACTGACCAAATGGGACGTCGATGAGGAAGCTCACCCCGACACCCAACTGAGCCTGTCAGTGACAATATCCGTGCAGTCCGGTCCGTTCGTCTATGAGTATCGCATGGCGGGCCTAGGGGGTTGGTAAAAGTCAGACCCCCAAAAGCGGTACAAGTCGTGTCGGAGTGTAGCCCAGAACACCCTGAGATACTACTGGAATACCTACCAGTAAATCTCCTTGCCTTGGCCAAGGACTTTGTGTAATGGCTCTCCTAGACACAGCACGACCTCACCCCCAATACCGGGAGAGACGAACCCCTGAAGATACGCTCACTGCCTCCATGTGGCTCGGGACTGTACCCAACTAAAACCTGTTTGCACGACTCCTTTGAGCCGTGGTAGGGTAGTAATCAAAGTACAGTGGGAACTCACACGAGACAAATGACGATCCCCAGGTCGATGAACTAACCTGCACACATGTCACCAGGGAACTGCCATCTGACGTCTGGTATATGACCAACTAGCATGTTCCCGGCGAGTCCTGTCCGGTGTACTCATAACCCAATGAGCACCTGTATACATCTTAGGTGATCCAACTGACACCAGTGGCTTGTGAGACCGGCCACCGCCCCTCGTCGGGGTCTCGACTGTATACACTAGTCTACTAATGGAGTATCGATGCCCGGTCTCGAAACTCCCACGACTAGGGACCTTTTAAGGATATGCTTGAAGACCCCCAGCTCCCACTTGTATGATCGCCCTCATACTGCTGGTGGTCAAGCAAGAATCCTAGGGGCTCTATCAACGTGTAATAGCGACGTGTCATGTCACCTAAAGCAGTACACGATGATAAAGGTAAACCAGATAGCATACTATCATCTCGAGTAAGACTGTCCTACCGGGATAGGTCCTCCCTCAATCATTGCAATCACGTACCTGTGATCCAATAATTGACTCTGAGGGCACTACCTCCAACATCATCATCTCGGCTTCTCTAGCTCCAGAGCAGGAGAAAGCCCTTCTCACGGTCTTACAAAGCAATCGGCAAGCTTTTGGCTGGACCATGGCGGATATCAAGGGGATTAGTCCCCTAATCGTTGAACATCACATTCATATAATGGATGATGCCAAACCAGCCAGGGATCCACAGAGGCGACTAAATCCAGTCATGAAGGAGGTTGTGAAAAAAGAGATCGTCAAATGTCTGGATAGTGGTATCATTTACCCTATCTCAGATAGCCAGTGGGTAAGTCCTATACACGTTATCACCAAGAAGTTGGGCATAACGGTCATCACAAACGAGGCGAACGAGTTAATCCCTACTCTCACCCAGACTGGGTGGGGAGTATGCATTGACTATAGAAAACTCAACGCCGCAACGTGGAAGGACCACTTTCCACTACCATTCATTGACCAAATGCTCGAGCGATTGGTTGGACATGAGTACTACTGTTTTCTGGACGGCTACTCAGGCTACAACCAGATTCCTATCGTCGAGAAAGACCAGGACAAAACCACGTTCACCTGTCCTTTCGGCACGTTTGCATATCGCCGCTGTTAGTGTGATATGCCCTAGAGGCCATTATTGTATAGTACTAGTTTGTATATTACATTTTGGAAGCCTGGGATATATACACGGATTTGTAACAATCTTGCTCAATATGGTAGTATGCTACTTGGTTTGTATCTATCTTAATATGTATATATGTTTCTTTTAATGTATCGTTAATACATATTGATAGAGCCCTTAGGATCTTTGCTTGACTACCAGCGTTGTGATGGCAGTCACACTTGTGGAGGTTGGTAGTCTACAAGCATATCCTTATACAGATCCCTGGTCGTAGGATTATCGAGACAGGGCATCGATACTCCAGAGTAGACTAGTGTGTACGCTTCTCGTCCCAGCTGGGGAGATGGTCTGTCCCACAGCCATCAGTACGTCGTACTGGAGATAGGATGCAGGTGCTCATTAGGTTATGAGTACACTGGACAGGACTCGTCAGGAACTGTTGGTTGGTACTATACTTATCGTCAGTTAGCAATTCCCAGGTGACATGAGTACAGCTAAGTCTATTGACTTGACACTGTCACTTTGCCTCGAGTGTGTTCCCACTGTTCTTAGATTACTACTCTATCACAGCTCTATTGAGTCGTGCAAATAGGTAGTAGTTGGGTGCAGTCCCGAAGCACTTGGAGGCAATGATGGTTAGATAGGATTCGTCTCTCCCGGTATTGGGGTTGACATCGCGCTGTGTTTGGAGAGCCATTACACAAAGTCCCTGGCCAGGGCAAGCGAGATTTACTGGTAGGTACTCCAGTAGTTTCTCAGGGTGTTTTGGACTACACTCCGGCATGACTTATACCTGTCACGACCCAAAATGGCATGTGACTGGCACTTGAATCATAAGAAGTCTATAGGACCACATCTAATTCAAGTAAGCCAAAATCCCAGAAATCTAAACCCATTTTAAATAATAAACGAAGGAAAACTCATTTTAAAGAAAGTGGTTTTAATAGCATAAGCCGAATTATGCATATTTAAAATATCAAGTCTTTTCTGAAAATTTCGGCAGAGTTTCCTTTGTAAATACTGGCCCCGAACGGGGTACAACATGAATAGTATACGAAATGATAAAAAGCATTCCCAAGCGGAAGCTAGCTCTTCGTCAATCAACGGTCACAACCATGCAAGCAATATAATATACAATACCGAAGGGCGAGGATCAAAACTCAAAAGGAAAACTCAAATCATCAAGAAAACCCATAATAAAACAATGCGCGGCTTTAAGGTCGAAATAATAAAACAACTGGTCTCTAGTCTGAAATAAATATACATGTCTGGTTGATGGAGTTTACTAGATACAACTGAAAATAAATGCACAATGGTGGTCATGATGTGAGTGAACCCACCTACCAAGCAATCACCCGAAAAGAGAGCAGTGTGCCAGAAAGCCACAATGAAACCTGTACGGCAAAACCTGTAAGAAACTGCGACACAACGGGGTGAGTTGCCAACTCGTAAATAGAAAAACATCTACAAGTAGAAATCGAATAAACAATGACTCCTAGGTCAACTATATAATGAAGGTAATACTATGATATCTAAGATGAACGGGTCATCATATGTGCCAACAATGTAAACAATATATATATGTATGCGGATCTAATCCAACAATATAATCGATGTATGTATGCATGTGGATTTCGTCCAACCGTATAATTAATGTAAATATCATAAAAGCATATGCATGAAAATATGAGGATATAAATCAATGGGTGTCCCTCGCGACACATCAAAATCATGAAACCTGGGTGTCCAACATTGACACTCGAAAACATCATGAAATCCGTGTCCAGCATCGACACGTAAATCCTCACATATCTCAGGCGTCGCACATCCTGGTCGATCCTCATATCCATCTCTCTACTCCGGTCGGTATCCTCCGGATAACTGCCGAGTCTAAATACAATCACCGGTAGGTACTCGCCACTCTGCTAGGCTCATCGTCTACTCCACGAAAAACATTCTCGCCCCGGGGAACCATACCTGGTCCACCATGAACCCGCAAACGGATCGTCCAACTCCTCGAATCGGGTTTCAAGCACACGTCTCAGAACCGAGAAAACGCATGGTGGACGCACTGAAATATCATATCAAGAGAAAACGGGTTTTTAAAACAACACATAATCTCTTTTAAAATGTCCACGGTTCTCAAATCCAGAAATCTCATGAAAACAGCATGCCTCAATGCGTATAATCATAAAGCATAATCCATGCGACATATGATAGAAATGTAAGCATATCCGTATAACATGCAACATGTAACAGTGATATGCATTTATTTAGGGAGGACTACTCTTTAAAATGAATCCAGTTTTAAAATATATCCTGCGGTTCCCAAATTCTTCAAAGTCAATGCAGCATCGTATAAAGGTGCATATGAAACTATAGCAGGTAGTCTATGCAGGGAGTCATATCATGATGCAGCAATTCTACTGTGTAGTGACATGGAAATTATCGATGATGAAGTGTGTGAGCCGGCAAATCTATGTACGTGTAACATACGCATCATCAATAATGGTGTAAGTGTACTAGCACAGGTATATGCAAGGAAATGCAATGAGAATAACATGAATGCAGCATAAGGTAAATCATATGCAAATGCTGATCGGTATACGTATCTAGTATGACCGAGTCGGTGAATCTATCAAACGGCACCCAGCCTCACAACATCGCGTACGGTACAATCCATCGTACGGCAGCATTAAAACATTTAGGATCCTATCAACCTATAAGACAGTGAGGGGTACGGACCTAACCTCTCGTACGACACATCACACATGATTCATGACATTCTATATATATATCTATATATCTCTGTCCCAGGTCACATCCATAACAATCTCATATCAGGGGACCGACAAGGTATCAATCATCTTAATCGACTCGCATCCGTATACCAAAATATCATCATATCACATGTCAAGTCGTATTCTCTTTTCATCGCATTTATATCCCACATAAGGTCAATTTTACAAATACACTCTACCTTTATCTTCTCAGTCTTCGCTAAATATTTTTCAGATCACCAAAACACATCACAATTCTCATAAATTCCCGATATCGGGGTTTCTAAGTTTTAGGATTGGGGGTTTACTCTATGGTTTAGCCCACTATACAGCCCCTACAGGGGTCGTAGTCCCTAATTACACTTCAATTGCACCTTTGGAATCAATTCCAACCCTAATCCCTAACTTGGAAATTTCAAAGTTCGCTAAACTACACAATACTGATACTACACATGTATGGATGCTTAAGGAATTGAAATACTATTCTAAAGGTGCAGAAATTACCTCATTTGGCAACTCAAGAAAATTCTTGAGTTGCCCCAAGTGCCAAAAATCCTTGCTTTCTTGGTCCAAAGTGCTTGTAATGGTCTTGTGCATGTTTTTAATGAAAGTGAGATGGACTTTTGGGTTGTTTTTGGGTGATGTAGTGAGGAATTTGAGGGGGGGAGAGGGCAGCAGCTTTGAGTGGGAGAGAAGAAGAAAATGAAGAAGATGATGAAGAGAGACCAAGCGCCATACCATGGTTGACCCCTCACATCTCTCTCTCTCTCTCTCTTGCCCATACCACCTTAAAATAACCATTTCCTTTTTCTTTTCTTTTCTTTTCTTATCTTTTCTCTTCTCTTTTCTTTTATAAAATAATAGAAACCCAAATGAAACCAAGGTAGAAAATTGTAACAATATGAAATAAGACATGGTGCATGCCACATGCACAAAACTAGCTAAATGCACGATTAGCGATATTTAATCACGATAAGCATTAAAGTGAATATAATTACTCAAAGAAATTCATAATTTGCATAAATCATATAAAGCACCCTCATTTCGGTAGTCTCTATAATTTCTCAAATTTTCCCCCAATTATCTGTATTTAATTATACCGCACCAATAAAATATTCAATATATCTATTATTTAATTATAAAAATTCCCAAAAATAATATTTTATTTTTCTGAAATGTTACAGTCTTCCCCCCTTAAAGAAATTGGATCCCCAAATTTAAATTTTAAACTCCCCCAATTTCTAAAACATTTCAGTAAAATGGTCAAGTCGTCGGGGCTCCGAAATCACAAATACATAATACACATCGTAGCGCAATGCATGCGCATGAAAAATGAGCAGATAACTCAAAATCAAAACTCCGTCAAGCATCCCGCAATCATCGGAGTTATGGTGAAGACACCAATGTTAAATCCCAAAACGAGAACCAACATGATATACATCAAAACTATATATGTAAACATCTGAAGGAATTGCATGCTAAACTCTTTTCAAATCGCTGTGCGATGCGCGTATCACCTCACAGTGGCGGGCGCCTATTGTAAGAAAATAACTATATATATGTATATATATATATCCTTTGTTTAACATACACGTCCCGCCGTTTTGAAAAATAATTTAGAAGGGTTTCCTTTATAAACTGTTTCATGTCATCTCGGACACGTAGGTAAATACTGAGACTATAGCTCCCTCCCTTTTTTTGGAACTCCCTTCGGTAACTATCAATGCATGCAAAAACAAATTCAGGTACTGTCCTCGGACTAGTCCTGCTCAGCTACTATACCAAATAGTAAATATCATAAAACATACTGCTCAAAGGAAATCAATCCCAAAATGTGCATAAGAATGCTGCGTGCGTCTGGTGCGCACGGAAATCGAAATCCATAAATGTGCCATACATGTGCACAGAAATAAAATCTATGTGCAACGGGTGTGCATGAAACACCTGTCATAGGCAACGCGTGTGCCTAACAGCAATATCAGGTGCATCTGATATGCACGAAGAATCTCGATTTAGTGCATCTGGTATGCACAAAATCGCATCTCATATCATGCGCCCAACATACGTGAAAATCCAAATCAAGTGCATCCAACATACATGAAATCCAATATCAATATCATAATTGAAATCGACGGTATATAATAAACCTCAATCCAATCAGGTATACCGTGGTATATAATCTCACAACCATGTGCATTAGCATGCACAAATCAAATCAAAACACTAAAAGTGCATGAAAACTATGCCGAAGGCACAAGTCAAATCATATGCAATCATAGGCATGAAATCAAAATCAACCTTTCGAATGACATCAAATCAAAGTCAAGTGCAACCGTAGTGTACAAAATTTCAATCATGCAAACAAATCGTCCAAAATACCGAAATCCAAAAATGACGGATGCGTGATATTCAAATCACCAAATCCTAGACCGTAAACACTGTTGTCGATATGTCCTTCCCACGCAGTCGAGAAGGTGTCGGTGCATCGAAAGCTAGCAGAGCAAGATATCTACTTGCCTCTTGTTCATGGTCTGACGCCTGGTGCCTTTAGGCTCTTGTCTCTCACTGCGAATTGTTAGTTATATAGCTCCTCGGCTCAACGGCCCAAAATGGAATGACGACGGAAACAGTCCCGCTCTGGCACATCCTCTAAAGATCTCTAGCCAACTATCTCGTCGACCATGCCGAACTCTGGCCTGCTGGGTGCACACAATATGACCTCTCCTGGGTCCAAGTCTTCTCATATAGTATTCCAGAAAGGTTCTGTCGAAGTCTCTCCCAAATCTCGTTTCTGCTGAGCTGCCCGGAAGTCATCATCCTTTACTAAATCAATTTCTTGCTCCGGAACGGCTGCATACTCATCACGACTCCTTCTGGAAGATATATCCATATACAACGCCTCAGCATGCGTATCTTATCTCTGATGTCAGTGGAGTGGAACGTCATCTCATCAAGATCTCGTACGAACCTCTTACTCCACTTTTCTCTAATGTCGACTGCTTCGGACACGTCTCTTCGTGGCTGCATGGACTGCGCTCCAACGGCTATACTCGTATCTGGAGTCTCCCAAGCAATGCATCCCATCACATGATATCCGAATGAAGTCGAACCTTTCGATCGACTCGTCAAAACCTCATAATCCACCAAGAGCTCAACATCTTGAGTACAGTTTAATAATATCGAGTACATGCCACAGCACCTATGGACCAACCGTAGAAGGGCAAACCCAAGCCTCATTAATGGCGTTCTCATGGTTTTAGGGCGTTCTCATGGTCATTATATCGAGTTAGGGTTTCATTCTTCTAGAGGGTCCGTAAAATTCATTGCATGTTTCTCCGAATATTTTAAACTTGAAAAATGGGTTTCTGACATTCGATCGTCTCCATCGACTCCCAACGTATCTGTGTGAAGTCTTCTCAAGCTGGAGTCAATCAATCTGATGACCTCGCATCGGGGTAAGAGAACGAACCACGTGTCCTAGTCATTCATCCTCGGGTGACCAGCGACCTCCTATCATCTCTAAGTGCATCTCGTACTGCAATAGCTCCAACATCGGGGTTGATATCTCGTCATTCGTAGCAACAACTGGCTCATTCGTCTGCACGCTGAAAAGTGCCTCAATCATCAAGAATAATGTGTGCATTGACGGTCGTCACATCCTGGTTGACGTCTATCAGTGGCCCAATCCTCTTGTGCTAATCTGCACGTCCGAGTAATCTTGTAAAAGCGATCCATCAAATGCTCCTAGCGCGAAAACACAACAAAACGACGCATCTATGCTATCGTAAGTCCCTGGAGTCACGCCCTAGTCAGTCCTCGTCCGTGACGAGCTCGTGCTGACCGTAACTCTAGCCGTAGCTCTCTCTGCCCGTGTACTCGTGGCAGTAAAACCATAAACCGATATCGATGAGGATAGATCATGAATTAATATAATGTTGTGCAAGGAAATGTACATCCTAAGGCTTCTTAAGCGGAGTAGCGTATCGTAAGTATGCAGCGGAACATACACATGGTACGTCACTCTCCTTAAGTCACCTACTCCATCAACCAAGATCAACCTACGCGACGAAAGTCCGGATCTAATACCCCGTCGACTAAGTCTAAGTTCCGTAAGGTCAAGCCTAGATTCCGTATATATACAAACACCCTAGGCTCCGCATAGTCGAACATTGACTCAAACCAAGGTTAACCTAGTGCTCTGATACCAACTTTGTCACGACCCGAAATGGCACGTGACTGGCACTTGAATTATATGAAGTCTATAGGACCACATCTAATTCAAGTAAGCCAAAAGCTGTAACGCCTTAGATTTCAGTTAGTGATAGTTTAGACGTTAGTGTGGGTTTACTGTAAAAAGTTTACCAATTTGGGTTCCTCACATTTTATAACATTTAATTAATAATTTATTATTATTTTTTATGGCATGCACGCACGTGTGCACGTTAATGTGAGGGTTTGTTTGTGCTGATCTAAGTTAGTGGCCATGACACTTAACCTAATCTAATCCTTTGCTTTATCCTAATCCTTATTTTAATCTAAACCTTAACCTAACCTCTTGATATTTGTGTGAGAAGAGAGAGATATTTTCTTTTACAAGTGAGGAGGTGGCATGGTGTGTGTGAATGCATTAATGGTGAATTAATGCAAAGGGGTTCCTGTAAGTGCACGGCGGCGCCCCGGCCGTCAATCCGACGCCGGAATGCGGAAGCGGTGAAAAACTTAAATTTTGCGGACTTAGCAAACCGGCACCACCGCACACTAAACACCCGGATCGTAACCATTAACAAGTCTAAGCTAACTAGAAGATGGGTTAGAGATATACCGACGATCCAAGTCCTCCAGTCTTCTCGTCATGGTCCCGATCTCCTGCGGAAAAGTCCCGTCTCCTCCTCGTCGCCGGAAGTGCACCACATCGCCTTCTTCTTTTACGGGCTCCCACCTCAATGCCGAGGCAACTCGGGCACGAAGCCGGCTACTCGACGTGCCCAAGGTTCGTTGTAGAATATGTAGTGAGCAAGTCTCATTTTGGGGTTTGTGGAATTGCCTTTTGTGGAGGGATTGAACTTGGAGCTTTTTGAGAATGATCTTGTGGGTTTTTGCAACATGAAATGAGCTAAAAGACCCACCCAAAAAATTGGGACAGCCCCACTAAGGGAGTGGCCGGCCAAGACTTCAAGAGAGGGAGGAATGAGAGAGTGGGGTGATAGAATGAGATAGATCACACCATAATGCAAGAGGGAAACAAAAGCCATCATGAAAGAACATGATCACTAACACCAAAACCACACTCAACACACTAATCATCAACAAACATGATGCTAACAAAGTCAAGCCATCATGAAGTATGAAATCAAGCAAGTCAATGGATGGTGCACCATCATGAAGACTATCATGATGCTACAAAAAGCAAAGATCCCCTCCATAAATACAAATTTGCAACAATGCAAATAAACCCTCCTCCACCAATCTTCGGCCAATGAACGGAACAAAGGAAATTGGCCGAAACGGAAAGCAAACTGGCAACTCCAAAAACTGGTCCCGTAATAAATTACAGGAAAACCCCGATACTGTGCATACACACCCGCATCTGTATTTCGACCGAAATACAAATGCAATGAGACAAAATCTACACTGTACTATACTAGGATCCGGCTTATACCAAAGCCGGCCAGTAATATCCGTTCGATCCTGATCCGTGCAATACCGCACGTATCTGATCGAACCCTGCCATATATCCATACGGCCTATAGTACAAACTGTTCGATCCCGATCCGTGCAATACCGCACTTATCTGGTCGGACCTTGCCATATCTCCATACGGCCTCTACAACCTTTCGCCCGAAAGCTGAGTAACTGAAATGTGGGGGACTCTAAAGACTCATCAACACCTTGGTTGTGGATTTAACCACTAGCACGTTAGAGGTATAAGCCAATACGTAACGGGCCACCAGGTACTGACTAAAAGGGACGTCTGTGAGTGAACTCAGCCTGACAACCCTACTGAGCCTGTCAGTGACAATATCCGTACAGTCCGGTCCGTTCGTCTATGAGTATCGCATGGCGGGCCTAGGGGGTTGGTAAAAGTCAGACCCCCAAAAGCGGTACAAGTCGTGTCGGAGTGTAGCCCAGAACACCCTGAGATACTACTGGAATACCTACCAGTAAATCTCCTTGCCTTGGCCAAGGACTTTGTGTAATGGCTCTCCTAGACACAGCACGACCTCACCCCCAATACCGGGAGAGACGAACCCCTGAAGATACGCTCACTGCCTCCATGTGGCTCGGGACTGTACCCAACTAAAACCTGTTTGCACGACTCCTTTGAGCCGTGGTAGGGTAGTAATCAAAGTACAGTGGGAACTCACACGAGACAAATGACGATCCCCAGGTCGATGAACTAACCTGCACACATGTCACCAGGGAACTGCCATCTGACGTCTGGTATATGACCAACTAGCATGTTCCCGGCGAGTCCTGTCCGGTGTACTCATAACCCAATGAGCACCTGTATACATCTTAGGTGATCCAACTGACACCAGTGGCTTGTGAGACCGGCCACCGCCCCTCGTCGGGGTCTCGACTGTATACACTAGTCTACTAATGGAGTATCGATGCCCAGTCTCGAAACTCCCACGACTAGGGACCTTTTAAGGATAAGCTTATAGACCCCCAGCTCCCACTTATATGATCGCCCTCATACTGCTGGTGGTCAAGCAAGAATCCTAGGGGCTCTATCAACGTGTAATAGCGACGTGTCAGGTCACCTAAAGCAGTACACGATGATAAAGGTAAACCAGATAGCATACTATCATCTCGAGTAAGACTGTCCTACCGGGATAGGTCCTCCCTCAATCATTACAATCACGTACCTGTGACCTAATAATTGACTCTGAGGGCACTATCTCCAACAGTTCCACTCACCCCACTCTCACCCTACACTCACCTCCCTCTCTCTTTATCCTCACACTCTCTCATTTCTCTATCTCTTTTCATTTTCTTCATTTCTCTTCACCACAAGCTGAACACTTCTTCATTCCATCACAAAACCATCACAAACTTCATAAAAACTCACAAAAATCACATCTTTGGACTTGATTTGCCTCTTGGATGCCTTGGAGCTTAGGAAGCTAGGGTCCTTGAGTTCTTTTGGTTAGGTATTGATCTCTTTCTATTAAGTAGGTGTTTATTGTGTTGCATAGCTTAGTCATTTCAGTTTAGATAGCGTTATGTATCATTTCGTGCAAATATCATATTTTTAGTGTTGTTTTGGGTCTGGGATGATCTGGAATCAAACCAGGTAATTGTTGCAAAAGTTTCCATCACAGTGACCTAGTGTAGTGACCTAGAACCTACCCTCAAAATACGAGCACATTTCCTTTCCATAAGGCCGCAAATTTATTGCTTCTGGATGGAAATTGTGGCCAGACTAGGGAGTTAGGGTGTGGATTTTGGTGTAGGGGTCTCTGGGGTTGTATATGGTCTCATGGTACTTGCAGCTTTTACAGATTGTTGGTACAGAAAAAATTGGGACCACTTACTTTTTTTCTTGTGTTTCGTTTCACGCGTTACGTTATCCGATATGGTTCGTATTCTGTGTTCTGTTGCTCTTGAGTTGGTTTCGTAGTGTCGCTATGCACGTTAGCTACAATACGAACACTTGAGAGTACATTGTGTTGTCGCATTGGTCAATATAGATTGTACGTGTTTTGGGTCTATTGCTAATATATATTGTTATATTGTTTTATGTTTTAGGTTCGCAGGCGGGGACTTCGGACGCTGCGAAGAAGAGCAAACAGGTGGTTGTCTTACTTAGCCAGGAGCGTTGGTTAGTAGATTTAACATCTACAGGGAAATCGCCCGCATGGCGTTAGGCGTCTGGGCTAGAGATATTATAATATTGTCGCATATTCTATTTCATATATAGAGTTGCGCATATACCTTATTGCTTAGTTACTTGTTGTGCTTGGACTAGTATCCTTAGGACACTGCACTATTATTAACGGCTCATGTTCCACGAGCACTGATTGTATACCACACACACCGTCAATAATTGCCATGACACGCACAACACACATATAGATATGATATTGGACATTGTGGCATTGATTCATATTCCTTATCGCATATGACATATAGCATACCTGTATACCTACATGCTTACACATATGTCTTGACATGCTTGCATGCTAGTTACCTGTATACCTATAGGGTATTGTACCATTTGCGATAGGTACATATACACATAATGACATAGCTACAGGTATACCTTGCATACATATTTACACTTATACTTGGAGGGTATTACATCATTACTGATAGGTAGATACATATACCTTGCTATACCTATATGTTTACACATATATCTGGTTATAGCTACATGTTCACCATTATTTGATGTTATATTGGACTTGGATAAATTAGGAACCGGATGATTTATATATTAACTTGTTGCAGTTAAATAGCGGCTTTTCCTTTACATGCTCGCATTACAGTTTTATGTTGCATATATTACATTCATGGATTTCATATGATATTCTCTGATATTTTTACTCATAAATATATATAACAGTGGAATGGGACGCTGTTATATATATATATATATATATTAGTGGAATGGGACGCTAATATATATGTATTGATTTATGCAAGTATTCTTATTCTTTACTTGATATTTGGATGCATCCACTCAGATATTTGTTATAAACCGATACGACATCGAGAGTGTTGATGTTGGGAACTTAAGATTCGAAGGACGTATAAATCGATACTGTATCGAGAGTGTCGATGTTGGGCACTTAAGATTCGAAGGAAGTATAAATCTGTTTTGGATCATAAGTGTCGGTGTTTGGAACTTAGGATTCGCTGTTTTGGATTATAAGTGTCGGTGTTTGGCACTTAGGATTCGCTGAGACTTAAAGGGTATATGATATTTACTTGATATTAGACACTTATTATATGAGATTCACTTGATATTGGATTTGGGATATAGGAGATTCATTTGAGATTGGATACAGGATATATGAGATTTACTTGATATTGGACACTTCGGATATATGAGATTCACTTGATATTGGATTTGGGATATAGGAGATTTATTTGAGATTGGATACAGGATATATGGGATTCACTTGATATTGTACATTCAGGATTTATGAGACTTCTATGATATGAGAGCCAATTTGGGGGCTGATTTGAGGAAATTTGGATTTGGATTTTCTGGATGGATTTTGGTCCTACCACGACGTCAGGTTTCCGTGGAAATGACATGTTTCATCCCATACTCCACATTTATTGTTTATGTGTTGCTTCATGTATTAGTAGTACCTGATAGAGTACCTTCCATGACTGTTGCATTTACATGCTTTTATTTTATATATGCATGTGTTTCATGTATTAGTAGTACCTGTTAGAGTACCTTTCATGATGTTGCATATATACATTGTCATATCATTGCTTCATGTATTAGTTGTACCTGATATAGTACCTTACATGATTGTTGCATACTTATTGCATTTATTGTTCATGTATTAGTTGTACCTGAATGGGTACCTTACATGACTGTTGCATACATATTATCATATTATTGCTTCATGTATTAGTTATACCTGCTAGTATACCTTTCATGACTATTGCATACATATGACCTTTTATTGCTATTAGCCTACATATGTTAGATTCGCGTTGTGCGTGCATACTTGCGATTTCCTGCATATGTTATTTACTATTCACGAGTTGGCAACTCACCCCCGTTGTGCCACAGTGTTTTGCAGGTTGTTCCCCAGAGTAGTCGAGGCAGGCTATTCATCTATCTTATCATCTTTTGCTGCGGCTACCGCTTTGGCTCACAGTGTGCAGTTTTGCTTAGGTGGGTTTTGCGGTTGTCCAATGTTGTTTATTGTATATTCGCTGTATCCATGTACTCTCCATCTACTACTTTCATGTATGACTTAGAGATTTGGTGTGAGGACGATATTGTATGTTTTTTTGGTGACTTCGATGTGCGGTTTTATTTATATCGTCTTTTATTTCTTTGCTACGGTGTCGTATATCTGTTGTGGTGGTTGTTTTCCGCTTTTGGGCATGTTTTTGCTCCCGTTTGGGGATGCTTTACTTATATTTATGTTGTACCCATTTTTGGGGTTGGTTTTTACAAAGGAGGTGCTGCCAAAATTTTGAAGGAAATAAAGTTTGACTTTTAAAGAATTTGGGTTGAGATTTCAAAGGTTTTAAAAATGCTGTTTTTTCTTACTACTTTTGATGGTTTAAATTGCTGGGTTTTCGGCTTACTTAAATTGCGTTATGCCTGTAGACGTTGCGTAGTTTAAGGGCCATCATGTGCCAATTTTGGGTCGTGACAAAGTTTGTATCAGAGCGCTAGGTTTTACCTTTCGGAGTGTAGGATGACCTTGGTATGATGGAGTAGGTAGCTTAAGTAGAGTAACGTAGTGTGCGTATGTCCGCAGCATACCCACGACGCGGTACTCCGCCTAAAGTGACCTAAGTACTAATTACTTGAAATTCCTTCCTTGATGATACATATCCTTGTGATTCGATTTCCGTGTTCTTATCGAATCTTATTTCCATTTATAGCATTTGCCGTCGATGAATATGGGGACTCAAAGTGATGCAGCGAGGGATGAGGTCAGAGTTAACTCGGGTGGGACAAGGGCTGACCAGGATGGCACGCTCTCTATACAGGAGCAGATGGATCCGCCTTCGACAGATCATATCGCTAGGCTTGTGGCAGAGATGCAGGACTTGAGCCAGACGATGAGATCTTTGGTTGAGGCCAGCAGAGCGCAGCAACAGGAGGTTGTCACCCCTGTTACCCAGTTGTTCCTTACGATCAGCACACAGCATAGTGTTACGTATACAGCACCAGTGGATGCAGCCCCAGTTGACGAGGCACGTCTTCCAAAGACTTTAGGAGTTCCGGAATAGTAGAAGACTCGTACCGGTGTACCAGCCCAGAGACAGAGGCTTAGTCATCGAGAAAGATTTCAGGCACGTCGTGGGAGTAACGGAGGCTTGGGACAAGGTCAGTCTTTTAGCTCGTATTTCCCGGAAGGTCGGCAGCCATGGAGGGGATGCTATCGGTGTGGGGACCTTCATCACCACATCAGGCATTGTTCCCTAACACCGCATCAGGGTCGTATTTAGAGAGGTCGTGGATGCAGAGGGTTCGCTCATAGGGGTCAGGTTGGCAGAGGAGGAGTTCAGTCAGTTGCGGGTAGGGGGCAGACACCAGAGTTTTCTTCTACTCATCGGGACGCGCGGGCGTCCAATGCAGACTTTTTAGGTATTCTTAATTCTTATGTTCTTTGATGTACTTGTTTGTTTTACACACTTTGTTCCATGGTTGGGCCGAGAGTCGTGTTAGCAAGATCAGCCGCTTGTTGTGTTAACTTCTGTCAACGATTCTTTAGTTGCGCGACACGTGTTTCGGTCGTGTGCCAATCAGATAGGAGATAGAGATTCGTCCATCGTTTTGATCCTTCTTGAGATGTTAGATTTGATGTTCTCCTGGGCACGGACTGGTTAGCTACATGCTGGGCGTCTGTGGACTACCGCGAGAAAACAATCAGGTTTTGTTTTCCCGGCGAGTCAGTTCTTGTTGTGCATGGGAGGACAGTGGTGCTGCCTCTCACAGCTTGAATTCAGCCATTTTCGCTAGTCGGCTTTTGAGGAGAGGATGTCGAGGATTCTTGGCGTTCATTCGTGATACTGGAGCCATAGTGGGTTTATTGGATCGGGTTCCTTTAGTGCGAGAGTTTTCCGACGTTGTTCCAGATGAGCCGGCAAAGCTTAGGGAGCTTAAGGATCAGCTGCAGAGTTATTTGTTAGGGGGACTTATGCGTCTGAGTGTTTCGCTTTGGGGAGCTCCTATTCCGTTCGTCATGAGAAGGACGGCAGTTTGAGGTTGTGTATTGATTGATCGTTAATTGAACCGGCTTACGGTGCGGAAAGGTATCCTTTACCTCGCATTGAAGATTTCTTGATCAACTCCAGAGTGCGAGACATTTTTCTAAGTTTTTTGGGATCAGGTCATCATTGTTGCGTGTTCGGAGTGATGTCATTCCGAAGTCTGCTGTTGTGCATGCTATGAGCTTTATGTGTTTTGGTGGTGTCATTGGACTCACCAATGCCTTAGTAACATTCGTGGATATGATAAACCAGATTTCTTTAGGCCGTTCCTCGACCAGTTATTGTTGTGTTATTGATGACATTCTGGTCTATTCTAATGAGTCGTGAGGAACTTGAGTAGCACTTGAGGATTTGTTTTGCAAATACTGGGAGAGCACCAGCTGTTTGCTAAATTCTCGGAGTGTTCCTTCAGGCTTGATTGTGTTGACTCCTAGGTCTTGTAGTTGCGGGAGACGGTTTCGTATAGTCCCGAGGAAGATCGAGGCCGTACAGCTTTGGCCCAGACTTGTGTACGGGACGGAGGTCCGTAGATTTTTGGTCTTAGCAGGTTTTTACCGCCGTTTTGTGCAGGATTGCTTGTGTATCGCTGCACCGTTGACTGAACTGAACGGAAAGGAGGTTCCTTTTCTTTGGACTGAGGCATGCGTGCGGATTTTTCAGCAGTTGAAGACTCAGTTGACAACTGCACCAGTTATTTCTTTTCTTTCTGGTTTGGGCGACTTTGTTGTTTTACTGTGATGTTTCGCGAGTGGGGCTCGATTGTGTACTGATGTGACACTATAGAGTTATCACTTTTACTTTCCGATAGTTGGAGGAAGTACGAGCAGGATATCCCACTCATGATCTGGAGATGGCCGCGGTGGTCGTGCGTTGGAGATTTGAGACACTACTTGTTCGGAGAGTCGTGTCGGATTTTCACGGACCACCAGAGCTTAATGTACATCTTCCTGCAGCGGGTTTTGATTGTTGTGACAGTCTTCTGCATATTTACAGTTCTTGTGCGATCGTTGAGCACAGCTTAAGTTCGCCTCTACTGAAGGGACAGCTTGCTCATATCCACGCCCGGCCACTATTCCATAATCTCTTTCACGGGGCACAGCCCGCCGATGCTCGTTTGTCAGAGATTCTTGAGCATGCTTGGCTAGGTAAAGATTCGGAGTCCTTGATTTGTGACCAGGGTGTGCTATGTTTAAGTACGTGTTTGTGTGTACCTGATACTGTTGGGTAGAGATGCGAAATCCTAGAGTAGGCACATCAGTCAGCTTTCTGTGTTCATTCAAGTTCCACCAATAGGTGACGTGACTTGCGAGATAGTTACAGGTGGGCAGGGATGAAGACTGAAGTTTCGAATTTCGTTTCGAGGTGTCTGTCTTGTTGTGAGCTAAGGTTGAGCATTTAGACCGACTGGAGTGTTCCAACCTTTAACCGTTCCGGAGTGGGAATGGGAGCAGATCTCCATGAATTTCGTTATGGTGTCTACCCCGGTCTAGACAGGGTGTGACTCCATTTGGGTGTTTGTTGTCCGGTTATGCTCAGTTTGCTCAGTTGTTGTTTGTTAAGTTTGTGCGTTTGCATGGAGTTCCTTCATGCGTTGTATCCAATAGAGGCACCCTTTTCGCTTGTCGTCTTGGGCAGAAGCTTCAGGAAGCCTTGGGTACTGGTTGAGCTTTAGCTCCGCTTTTCCATCCGCAGGATGAGGGTTCGTGAGAGCGGGCTATACAGACTCTGGAGGATATGCTTGTGCGTACGTACTAATTGTTGTTGGCAGTTGGGATCGTCACTTGACATTGTTAGGGTTCTCCTTCGATAGCTGTTATCAGGCGGCACTCCAATTGGAAACCTTTAGGTTTAGTTGTTAGGTCGTGTCGATCGCCATTCTGTTTTTCTGACTCTGCGTAAGTAGGATTTTTGGACCCCAGCTAGTCTAGAGACTTCGGAGATGATCCAGTTGGTTCAGGTCAGGATGAGAGTAGCCCAGTGCAGAAAGAGGTCCTATGCCGACCGTGGTGGTCACAGATTTGGGTTCGCAGTGGGAAATCATGTATTCCTAAGGATTTTTCCGATCAATGACGTGTTGAGTTTTGGGAAGTTTGTCCCAGGATTGTTGGTCCTTTGAGATCCTTAAGCAAGTTAGTTCCATTGCCTATAATTTGGCACTTTCGCCCATATTATTGAGTATTCACCCCGTATTCCTTGTGTCGATACTTCGCAAATACCTTCATGACCTTTCTCACATGATTTAGCACCAGACCATTTAGCTTGGATGCGATCTTTTCGTTCACCGGCAGCCAATAGTGTTAGTGGTTCGACAGGTGGAGAAACTTCGGTCAAGGGTCTTGCCATCTGTGGAGGGTTTTCTTGGGCGTCGCCGTATAGTGAGGTGATCACTTGGAAGGCTACGAGCGAGATTTGGGAGTTTTGTACTCTTCTCTTTGAAGGTACGCTTAGTGAGAATTTTAAATTCGGGGAAGAATTTTTATAAGGGGGAGATTGTAACGCCTTAGATTTCGGTTAGTGATAGTTTAGACGTTAGTGCGGGTTTACTGTAAAAAGTTTACCAATTTGGGTTCCTCACATTTTATAACATTTAGTTAATAATTTATTATTATTTTTTATGGCATGCACGTACGTGTGCACGTTAATGTGACGGTTTGTTTGTGCTAATCTAGGTTAGTGGCCATGACACTTAACCTAATCTAATCCTTTGCTTTATCATAATCCTTGTTTTAATCTAATCCTTAACCTAACCTCTTGATATTTGTGTAAGAAGAGAGAGATATTTTCTTTTGGAAGTGAGGAGGTGGTATGGTGTGTGTGAATGCATTAATGGTGAATTAATGCAAAGGGGTTACACCCACCTCACTCTCAACCTACACTCACCTCCCTTTCTCTTTATCCTCACTGTTGAAGTCAAAAATTGCACCCTGGTTGACCAAGTCAAAGTCAAAGTCAACCCCCAAGCCAAGTGGGTCCATGCCCAGGTCGAGTCCGAACATGAAGCGGCCGGCCCTCCCATATGCCAAAATGAAATCATGTAATAAATAATTTTTTATGTAATTTTTTATACATGAATGTATGCAAAATGGGCATAAAGCCAATATTTTGTAAGCCCGTGGCTTATGTGCAAAAATGAAATGGCACATGAGCCATGGGATGGGCAAAATGCTATTTTTGCAAAGCACAAGGGGCTATATGTAAATATGTAAGCCTATAAAAGGAAAAATGATGATGAATAAAAGAACACTTTTCATTCTCTCAAAAACCTAGGGTTTGTACATTTTTCCCTTTTCTGAAGGTTTCAAACCTTCTTTTTTCTTTTGAATTAAATCAAGAGTTTTACTCTTCCTTTTCCAAAACTAAATAGTTTTTCACCACAAAACCCACAAAGGGGAACTTGGATCTGGCATTAGATCTCAAAAAGAAGAGATTTTTAAAATCTCACATCTCTTGATCTTCAAGATCCGGCCAAACAACAGGAGGAAGAAGGAGACCCATCTACAGAAAGCCCACTTTGGGAAAGAAATAGGGCTCAAAGGGAGAAGCCCTTCATCAGCTTCAAAACATCTTAGGAGTTTAACTCCTTATATATATATATATATATATATATATATATATATATATAAGTTCTCCTTTCTGGGAGTACAACTCCCATTGCAGGGACCAAGTCCCTTTTGTTGCTCGAGCGCCCACGTGCTGACACGTGGTGCGCTAGTGCTCTTGCGCCCAGAGCGCTAGCGCTCGAGCGCCCACGTGCTGACATGTGGCGCTCTAGCGCGCTTGCTCTCAGAGCGCTAGCGCTCGAACGCCCACATCTTGACACGTGGCGCTCTTGCGCTCAGAGCGCTAGCGCCCAAAGCGCTAGCGCCCGAGCGCCCACGTGCTGACACGTGGCTCTTGCGCTCAGTGCGCTAGCGCTCTTGCGCTCAGTGCGCTAGCGCTCTTGCACTCAGTGAGCTAGCGCCCGAGCGCCCACGTGCTGACACGTGGTGCGCTAGCGCTCTTGCGCTCAAAGCGCCGGCGCTGGCCCCACGCATCATTTGGATGCCTTTTCCACCTTTTTATATATATACATATATATATATATATATACATATGTACACATATGTGCACACACACATACTCCACGACACTGTCCCTGTTAGAAAAAAATTCTAACGGGGCGCTGTCCCGCACACTGCAAAGGTGCTGCTAGCCCCCTTGACCCCCAGCCCGCTATCCGGGTAGCGGGACCCCCGTAAAAAACTCTGTGTGGCTCCCGATGTATCCAAACCCCCCTCCAAAACAACACACACGTACACTGCACATTGAGTTCGCATGACCAGTTTAACCCGTTAATCGGAGGTTCCCTCGCCCCAAAGGCGAGGGGTAATTAACGGCAGCTTAGTCCGCGGCTGCCAGAGATTCGGATCCCCACAATCAATAAACCCCGGCCTATCCTAGGCAGGGGGAATCTATAGTACGCCTGACAAGCACGCGCGTATTCCCATCTCAATGGGGTGACAAAAAACACCCTACAAATTCTGGCACGCCCGGTGGGACGTATCTCTCCTCCCATATTTCGGGTTAAACGTTCATGCAAACTCAATCAATATACATATCTATATTTATACTAAAATAATGCACTTTCATGCAGGATTTTCAAGCAATCACCTTTCAACAATGTCTCCGAAGATGAACTCAGCTCCCATCTTCTACACGATGAAGATGGACGCCAGGACGGTCCTTCCGGCCAGTCTCGGGCAACAATGGGAAGAGCCGCCGCTACCATTCGGCTCTATCCTGTTTGTCTCGGTTAATGCCATCCCTGCACCTCAGGGCCCGGTGACAGACAAGCCGGTCTCGAAAGGCAAGAGGCCAAATGTGGTGGTCTCGAAGATGCCCCAACTCAAACGCAAGTCGGTGTTTGAACGACTTTCCTTGGCCCCAGCTGGTGGCAAGGCCATCAACACCAGCAAAACAACAAGGCATCCCGAGCAAGCTCCGGCGGTGCCCTTGACAACTGCTCGATCGGGTGTCTTCTCTAAGCTCCCCGCTAATCGACTCACGGTGGCTTCCCAGGAAACAGATGCCCGCCAAGCCCTTAAAATGGAGAAGCTAAGGCAGAAAAGGCTCAGATACAGAACCAACAAAAGGGCTAGGGCTCCTGCTAGGCTGAACCTCATGAGGTTCGAGGGACAGGGTTACCCCGCCAAAGACGAGGAAATGGCTGGATATGTGGTCCACACTGTCTACATGGTGGGCACGCGCAGCAAGAGGAAGGACGGGGCCACCACATCTCAAATCCAATCTGGCTTGAATGTGGTTGCCGCTTCCCAAGAACAGCCGTCTCTGCTGGATGATGAAAACCCTCTCGATGAGGATGATAGGCAGAAAGACCCTTCGGTCTATGAGGAGTCGGGCTCGGAAAGTGAAGAAGAGCAAATCTTCCGTCCTAAGAATGCAGAGCAGCAACTAATCCAAGAGCTCCGAAAATAGCTCAGAAACAAAGACAAGGAGATGGCTAAACTTTACTCCAAAATTGATGACTTGACGAACGTCGTCTTGCAGCTCATGGCCCGGCTTGCCTCTCAGCCGCCCAATCAAGCGCAGGGCTCTGCTCGTGAACCAGGAAACGGTGTCCCAACACAGCCGACACCTATTCCCTCAAATCCAAAGGTGGGCAGACCGCATGAAAGTCAGTCGCATCCTATCTCAGGAAATGTCTTTGTTACCGATGACAGTAGCTCGCTAACTCAAGATCAAATCATGGATTTGGTTGCTAAAAAAGTCAAAACATTGGTAGCCGAAGCCGAAGCGCAAAAAGACATCAGCAGCAGTGGGAGACCATATCCTGCTCAGTATGATCTGGTAGAATTTCCTAGCGGCTATGTCATCCCTAAATTCGGAAGATTTGATGGGACGGGAAATGTGAATCAACACATCGCCCACTTCAAAGCCTCATGCGGGAATACTAGGGGAAACGATGCGCTTCTCCTCCTCCAGTTCGTTAATAGCTTGACCGATATTGCTTTCGACTGGTACGCGAGCATACCAGATGGCTCCGTTACTACTTTCGTCCAAATGGAATCTTTGCTTCGACAAAGGTTCATGAGCGTCAGCGATAAGATCACCATTGCCGAGCTCGTAAGGACCAAGCCTAAGAACAACGAAAGCAGCACGGATTTTATAACCCGATGGCGCAATCTCTCCGTCAAATGCGAACCGCCGATAGAGCAGGACCAATCTGTCAGTTTCCTCGTCGGAAATCTCAACAATTGGATGGCCCCGTTTCTATGCACCGCGGGTCTCAAAACATTCCAAGAGCTGACCAGGAAAGTCCAGATGTTGGAACGCTCAAAGCAGGAGTCCTCCTCTGACTCCCAAAATAACAATAGGTCCTGGAGAAACCAAAAGAACGATAATCGCAAAGGCAGAAATCCCGACGATTCTTAGTCTTTCAACACTTCGGCTAACCGAAATAAGCGAGGGATAAGCAGGCCTAGTGCCAACCAACCTCGGAAGCCAGTGTTCGGAGAGGGAGGAGAATCTCCACTGAAAGAGAAGCTGGACAAGGTCTATTCCTTCAGAAGGGACAAAATCCGTAAAATATTCAAAGACGCCCTGAGCAACGGTCTACAACTACCAGAGTCAAAAAGACCGCAGGAAGCGAATATGACCGACGACCTAAAATATTGCCCCTATCATAGAGTGATAGGTCATGCCATTGAGGACTGCTTCGTCTTCAAAGATTGGGTCGAAAAGCAATACAACGTAGGAGAGATAGAACCGTCCAAAGGCATGTTAATAAACAGTCAAGTCGCAACCGCCAATTTTATACAAACGGAGACCGAAGATCTTCGTGAAACTGATTCTCTCAGACATCTGCCTTTCACTGAAAACAATCGACCACCACGTCATTAAACTGGGAACAGTCGACCTCTAAGTCGTTAAACTGGGAATGTAAATATATATATATATATGTAAATAAACAAAAAAAAGTGTAAATAAAAGAAAAATAAAGAAAAGCCGAAATGATGGGGCAACTCGCAATAAAAATCAGCGAGTAAAAATAAAAATGAAAATAATGCCGAAATGATGGGGCAACCGCGAATAAATAGCCGAAATGGTAGGGCAATCGCGACCTTCGCCATAAGAAAAGCTGAAATGATAGAGCAATCGCGGTAAAACAAAAACAAAAACGAAAAAGAAAACAACGGCGAATGATGAGTCACTCCTGGTACCATATTCCAGTGCAGCGATGCAGACGCCAACCAAAATCCAGTTTCCCAAAACTCTTCCGGTCCTACGGTTAGTCCCCAAATTGACTACCGTATACAATCCATGGGCTCAAATAATTCTCGTCATACCCATGCCCCATCACAATCACCAGTTACGCGGCCGGTCTCCGCCTTTGGAATTATGCTCCATTGAGAAGACCCACTCATGTGTCCTCACGATACATGAGGAGAACAAACCTTTGTGGGATCCTTACGACTCACAAAGGAAAAACACACTTAGGAGTGCTCACGACTCCTAAGGAGAAAATACACCTGCGGGATCCTTACGACTCGTAGGGAGAAAATGCTTTCATGGGACCCTCACGGCCCATAAAATTGAAAAGCCTTAGGTGATAGGGATCCAAACCTGTCTCCTAAGCCATCACTCCCCAATCCCCAAGTGGCGAATGACGAGTCGCTCCTGGTACCATATTCCAGTGTAGCGATGCAGACGCCAACCAAATTACAAATCCCATACCCAAGTGGCGAATAATGAGTCGCTCCTGGTACCATATTCCAGTGTAGACGCCAATCAAATTCCAAATCCCATACACCAATGGCGAATGATGAGTCGCTCCTGGTACCATATTCCAGTGCAGCGATGCAGACGCCAGCCAAATTCCAAATCTAAATCCCCAAGTGGCGAATGATGAGTCTCTCCTGGTACCATATTCCAGTGTAGCGCTGCAGACGCCAACAAAGTCCTAAAATTTTTATGGCCCTACGGTCTGGATCATACATCCTGCAAAACCGTATACAATCGACGAGCGTAAAACAATCCCAATCTCTCCAAAAATAATAAAATAAAAATACAAAAAGGTATGTCCACAAGCAAAATGGGCACGGATGAAAACCCGAAAGGGCTCCGTGAGTAAAAACAGCAGGACTGCCGGTGAGTTTGTGAAAACCCGAAAGGGCGCAAACTCGTGAAAAAGAGATGAAATGCACTCACAAAGTCCTCTCGACTTTGTGAGGAGAAAATTCCCGCGTGAGATCCTTATGACTCACAAAGGAGTAACACACTTGGGAGTCCCCACGACTCCTAAGGAGAAAATACACTTACGGGATCCTTATGACCCATAGGGAGAAAATGCTTTGTGAGAACCTTACGGCTCACAAAATTGAAAAGTCTTAGGTGATAGGGACCTAAAACCTGTCTCCTAAGCCATCGCTTCCTGATAAACAAGCGCAAATGATGATTCGCTCCTGGTACCATATTCCAGTGTAGCGATACTGATGCCAAGCAAAAACCAAAACCAATTCCCAAATCCTCTCATGACAAATGATGATTCGCTGCCGGTACCATATTCCAGTATAGCGATGCTCATGTCAACCCAAATCAAATCAAATCAAACCAACAACCTCTGCGGCGGAATCATGCTCCGTCCCAGAATTTACCCCGTGTCGAAATCATGTTCGCTTCAGGATATCTACCTTCTTTGCCGGAATTATGCTCCGCTTTGGAATCAGATCAAGCAACCAGCCCTGCGTCGGAGTCATGCTCCATCTCAGAGTGTACCCCGCGTCGAAATCAAGCTTCGCCTCGGTGTATTTGCTTTCCCTGTCGGAATTATGCTTCGGCTCGGAATCAACCAGCGACCTCCTCATCGGAATTATGCTCCACCTCGGAATCAAGTCAACCATCAAGCTTTGCGTCTGAATCATGCTTCGTCTCAGAATGTGCACCCCGTGTCGAAATCATGCTTCGCCTCGCTGTATCTGCCTTCCTGCCGGAATTATGCTCCGCCTCGGGATCAAGTCAACCAACAAGCTCTGCGCCGGAATCATGCTCTGTCTCAGAATGTACCCCGTGTCGAAATCATGCTTCGCCTCGGAGTATATGCCTTCCCCGTAGGAATTATGCTTCGCCTGGGAATCAACCTCTGCATCGAAATTATGCTTCGGTCAGAATGTCTGCCGCTCTTCGGAATGATGCTCCGAATCCTGGAATCATGCTCCGCGCTTCGGAATGATACTCTGAATCCTGGAATCATGCTCCGCTCTTCGGAACGATGCTCCGATCCCTGGAATCATGCTCCGCGCTTCGGAATGATGCTCCGAATCCTGGAATCATGCTCCGCTCTTCGGAACGATGCTCCGATCCCTGTGTTAGTTATATGTATGCCCTAGAGGCCATTACTGTACATAGGATGTATATTGTAGTGGATGATTGGACATATATAGGGAGGACTTTCTTGCTCGACATGATAGTATGCTATCTGGTTACTCTTTACCTTAACGTGTATGCTGATTGTCTCTCTGTTACATGTTGGTAAAGCCCTTAGGATGTGTACTTGACTACCTGGACTATGATGCGGATCATACTAGTGGGGACATGGTAGTCTATAAGTACATCCTTCAAGGTCCCTAGTCGTGGGTGTATCTAGATGGGGCATCGATATACCAAAGTATACTAGCGTATACCTTCTCGACCCATACAGATGGGCAATGGATGATCCCATATCCATTGGTGTTTGACATCAGAGGTGATATACGGGTGCTCAGTGAAGACTGGGTACACTGGACAGACTCGCCGAGAACTCCTAGATGGTATTATACCTCACGTCAGATGGCAGTTCTCTGGTGACACTGGTACAGGTTAGTCTGTAGACCCGAGATCGTCATAGAGTCTTGTATGATTCCCACTGTGCTTTGATTTCCACCTTACCACGTCTAAGAGGGCGTGCAAAACGGTGGCTTTTGGGTACAGTCCCGAATCACATGGAGGCAATAAGCTACTAGGCATTGGATGTCGACCTATGGGAGGTTCTCACTGTGTGACAGTGTGGCGAAGCATAGGCTCTTACCCCCAGGGTGTCCCGAGACCGGAAGGTGTTCCGGCGGGTTGTAGTCCTCACGAGGGGGCATGCGTAAAAAGTAGCGGCTGAGGGACCCGTTGGTTCCACGGCGACCCCATTGGATGGGGTGGCTGGGATTCGTCTCTCCCAGTATAGGGAGTTGATGTTGCGCTGTGTTCGATTGGCTATAACCGGAAATCCCTAGCCAGGGTTGCTGAGATTTACTGGTAACTGTTACCAGTAGTTTCTTGAACTGTTATAAACCTCATATCGACACGACTTATCGATCTATTGGGGTGGTAAACGTCTGATATCAGAGCTGAGGGACCCGTTGGTGCCACGGCGACCCCATTGGATAGGGTGGCTGCCTGACCTACAATGGTATCAGAGCCTAGCTAGAGCCTTAGGCGATGCGTAGACGATGTTAGAAAGTAGCAGCTGAGGGACCCGTTGGTGATATCTGACGTTTACCACCCCAATAGCTCGATAAGTCGTGTCGATATGAGATCTATAACAGTTCGAGAAACTACTGGTAACACTTACCAGTAAATCTCAGCAACCCTGGCCAGGGATTTCCGGTTATAGCCAATCGAACACAGCGCAACATCAACTCCCTATACCGGGAGAGATGAATCCCCTCCTATCGCTCATTGCCTCCATGTGACCTATGGGGGGTTCTCACTGTGTGACAGTGTGGCGAAGCATAGGCTCTTATCCCCAGGGTGTCCCGAGACCGGAAGGTGTTCCGGCGGGTTGTAGTCCTCGCGAGGGGGCATGCGTAAAAAGTAGCGGCTGCAACCTTTGTAGATCCGGTCCTCCACCTCCTAGGCTCCGTGATGACGTTCCTCCGATGTCCGAATTGAATCCATGACTCTAGCATCGGCTTCATCGGAGAAAAGGGCGGACTTGGTCGTCGGCTTCGATGCCGAAGATGATCTACGTCGAGGCATCACAAGATCAAGCTCCAACTTCACCAAGCCTTGAAAACTTGTGAAGGAAACACCCTATACTACTTGGCAAGAGGTAGAGGATGAAGAAATAGGAGGTGGGTTCACTTTAGAATTGGATTTCTCACTCATTTGCTCAAGTTGCCATTGATGGAGGCAAGCTTCTTCATCTTGAAAAAGAAAAAGAAGAAGATGATAGAATATAATAAGTATTATCCATAAAGAATAATAAAAAAGAATACTTATCATATCCTAACCTTGGTTAAGTGTAGAGAATGAACTAGGGTTAGTTTGAATGGTTAGGGTTAAGCATGAGTACAAAAGTGGTCACTTAGTCAAAGCTTCATGAAGCTTCAACTAACAAACAAAGAAAGCCACCATTCATTTATTTATCTTTTCCAAAATGAAAAAATAAATAAATAAATAAGCAAATAACCCAAACCCTAACCATTTCACAACCATGGTTTAATCATACACTTAACTAAGTAGGCATGTATCATCAAACATGATACAATCAAGTGTACAAAAGTATATCACATATATAATGTGCACATCAAGTGAGAAAATCCATTTAAAGTGAACCAATACTAGTTAATGTAAATTAATATATCATATATATAATTATACATTAAATTATTAAATCAACACTTGATTTAACGATCCGGTCATATCGCATATAACCGACTAATATCAATAGTAACAACTTATCGAATCAACACTTGATCCGATCACCCGGCTATATCGCATATAACCGATCAATGTTACAAATCGCGAGAATCAAATACAGTATCACATACTCGCATTATTCTCGGTCCTGCAGATATCTCATATGCGCTCCTATTTCGTTTCGCTTGAGCCAGGAAACCTCTATGTAGGACTCTAAAGACTCGTCAATACGCCGGCAGCAGGTGATGATCATATCAAACACCCACAAGCCGCAAGCGGTCTGCTAAACGTAACGACCACCCGGGTATTGAGCGATCAGAAGATCGACAAGCAAGCCCGCTCACACTCCTGTGAATCCAACCAGTAACACTTACCGTACAGTCCGGTCTCGTCGTCTGATATGTCGTATATCTCACCTAGGGGTGGTAAACATCAGAAGTATCAGAGCCTAGCTAGAGCCTTAGGCGATGCGTAGACGATGTTAGAAACCCGATCGAACCCGAAACCCCGATTTTTTCACCCTCTCTGGACATTTTTACAAAACTGAGTTTTTTACAGATTAAAAATGATTAAAAAATTCAGCAGGAAATTCTAAGAATTACGGTGCAAAAACGAGCTGATGATACGTCCAAAGCGCGGCGAAACCGCGGCAGAAGCCTGGCTTCTGCGGCGGTTCCGTGGCCATATGATGACGTCAGCACTCCAATTTTGCACTGTAATTTTTCTCTTCAAGTGCTGGATTTTCTGGGAATTTTTAATATTTATTCAAGAGTTAAATATTCTGGGGTATTTTGGAGCTTCGTTGATTCGATCGGAAATTTCAAACTTTGTCTATGTGGCTTTCTGGGTATTTTTAGAATATGTTAAAAAGTTCGACCGGATATAAATACCCACTTTTTCCCCTGTCGGGAAATTTCCAAGTGCTGGATTTTTCCGTGGTTTAATAACGTTCTAAGTAGTGCAAGTAACGCAATGGACCCTCTTGAAGACAACAAACCTTAACTCGATTATGTGACCGTCTTGAACTGCCCTTTGAACCTTAGGGTTTGGGGCAGTACGGCGTGCCACATGTGAGGCGTTGGCTTGACCCTTCTACGGCTGGACCGTTGGTACTAAGGCATGAAGTGAATGTCTTTAAACTTATTTCATGTGTTGAGCTGTATCGGGAAAACTTGGGTGTTCGATTGTTCGATCGGAAAGTTTAACATTTTCTATTTATCCGGAATGTGATACAATAATTGGAATTCACAAGTTGTTATGAGATAACTGAATGAATGTTATAAACATAGCACTTTAGTCTCACTTGATCGGTTGCTACGGAATTTTGATGCGATCAAAAGTCCGTCGCAATCACGTAGCGTACGCGGATACTCGCCGGGTAAACTTAATAGACAGCTACACCCCATAGCCCCGACCAAGTGACTATAGGAGAACCCCGTCGCCGAAAGCATCCGTTTGGGGGCTCGCGGCAGCGATGTTCCACCTTGGTGCACTTTGTCGACGGCATCGGGGGTGCGGCCGCCTACTGAAGTTTGCGACGAGCATTCGATCAGGATGTCGGGAATCTTGTTGAATTACCCGACTTGATATTGAAAAGTGTTTTCGATAATGAGACTAAAATGCGGGGTTTATAATTGTTAGGCATGCGATGTCTAAGGAATTCATTCGATTAGGCATGCGATGTCTAAAGAGTTTACGGATTCCAACTGTTGTAGTTTTACACTTTCTTTTCTGTGACCGTAAGTGTAATATGTGATATCGCCGGTTTCGTTGCTATATGTCAACGACAATTGGGATGCGCATATTTACTTACGTTGATGACATGTGATGTTATGTGTTGCTGGATATGTTATATTGGATCGTCGTGTTTGAATAGCCGGGGGTTTTTATGTGAGATGAGTGTTTTTCATTTTCATTCATGTAGAAACTTGTATGTAATATTCTTTTATTGGGGCACTTCCAGGTTGCGGAAGATGTCACCTTTTGTGTATTATTTACTTTTCCGCACTAGGATAGACCCAACGAGGAGGGCACAAGCAACCAGGTTCTGGAGTCCAGTGGGAGACCAACTCGAGGAGTCGAGTCCGGGTCTCCTAACTCTAGAATTGGTAGGGTTTCTTGCCGCTCTCGTAGGGGTCTAGGGGTGTGGGTTTGGCTATTCATCGCGACCGTGGAATCCGTGTTTTATACTGGCTCGTATTGAAAACACGGACGTCCTAATATATCCAATATTTCATATGTTTCTTCTGCTACGATATCTGTGATGTGATCATGTGATGTTCTGATGATAGATACATTATATAGTATATATGATATATTATATAGACATTACTTATGTTTTACACCCGTGCTAGCCCTGCCCTGCTCTGCCGTTAGTTACCTAACCTAACGGTGCACGAGGGGACATCGAGGCGAATGCGGATGGCATACGTGTACGTCGTATTTATCTGTGATGTTTAGGTATTTTAAATGATGGGACTTCATTAATGTGATTAATGAAAGAAAAGAAACCTAAGATGTTGTGGAATCGAATTTCAAAATAAAACAGGTAGCTACAGTTCTTGCTTTGCACAGCGGTATATATGATATATCCTGCACCATATTCGATAAGGAAAGGACCGAGATCCCTTCACCGGGAGTGACTCCTTTAGCAATAACTGGCAGATGCTACACACTCGGTTTGTCTTTTGATTGCTTTTAAGAGTTTTTGCTTTGCACAGTGATATATATGATATATCCCGGACCTCATTCGACGAGGAAAGGACCGACGATCCCTTCACCGGGAGTGACTCCTTTAGCAAAACTAGAAAAGCCTAAAAAACACTCCATTTTAAAATCATTCGATCCTACAACGATATCAAGTTCATTACGCAATAGGTTTTCAGAAAAACCTGTCGTAGCCCTCCGTCATTTCAGATAAGTACTAGTTAGTATTCGTGCTGCGGTTGTTTGGCATGCGTCAAGGCGTAGTGTACGGTAGCTAATTAGTGCTTATCTGCTAGCATACGATGTGATTGGATTAGGGTATTCGTACGGCATTGTTTGGCATGCGTCAAGGGTCGTGCGGGTGGGTTTAATTCAATCAAGAAATGTACGGGTTGAACTTGACTAACGGACTATGGGTTGTTTGGCATGCGTCAAGGTCATAGCATGCTAGGGGCAAAATATTATCGGGAATTTCAAGTGTTGAAATTTGCAATGAGATTGCATACCTTCTATGAGATAGTTGGATCCCGATACCCGCTGCGAGTAAGAGTTACTCCTGAGAGAGTTTTACACATTACAATTAGCCGATCAAGTAGGTGTCTAGAAAGGTGTTAACGAGGTTATGCCTCTGGGAAAACGAGGTTTACATTAATTAGGTTCGTGCGAAAGCACGGGGGACCTCCCTCAAAGTACCGACACTGGCCTGGCTGAAAGATTGACGAACTTGTAGTGTGTAATTAATCCCGGCTAGTCTTTCCTTTTAGGGTTTGAAGGAAGATTTGATAAAAACAGTGGGAGCCATCCTGATTAGATAAAATATATAACCAATCTGATCTTGCAAGAGCATACGCTGAGTGTTTTCTTCTCTCTCTCTCCAGGTAGCGACCATATCACGCCTTAATCAAGATAATAAAACGGATTATTGACCAAACCCGCTTGGTATACTGAGCTGGGGAACGTTGGTCCCGCTCCAACTTATAATTGTTATAAGACAGAACAGGAAATTGGGGAATACCAGATTTCCCATGCCGCCCAAACGAAAAAAGTGCATATGATGCATCATCTTCGGGTGTGTTCATTATAAAGAACCGTTTCTCAATGTCCTTTACGTCCTGGGTATATGATACCAGATCAGGATCCCAGATATGTAATCTATTACATAGGGCTACAGAAAGGTAGAGAACTGAGAACGGGTGATAAGTTTCATGAGGCAGAAAACGGGGCAAGTGTTGCAGCCAAGTCTGTTGGTCACTGTCACCCTGTATTACAAATACATTGATTCTGAACAAATGTTATTAGATACCGAACCTGATATACAAAATCATATCAGTCTCTTTATTAGTAAAGAAATGATAAAATTTTGTATTGTTGGATAATGTTTTGAACGTTTCCTATATCAAAAGTTGATCGATTCAGGCACGTTATCTAAAAGCATTGATGTTCTAAATCAAACTACAGTTCTTTAGTATACTGAACACACATAAGTGGAAGAGTTCAGAAATGAACGGATCCTTCTTGAGGTATTGTAGACTAGGTCATATCAATGTGACCCGACTAGCTAAAGTTACATATAGATGCATATTTAAATCAGTTTGAATTTACATCTTGTGAAACTTGCCAGTCATGTCACAAAGATTAGATGACCGTAGCTCTGTTTACTGGAAATAGAGAAAGAGTTAGTGAACTCTTAGGATGATACATGTTGATGTATGTCGGTCCCCTGTCTACACATACCAAGACCGGTTCTTTGTACTTCATTACATTCTTTGACGATCTCTTTAGATTCAGACATATGTTCCTGTTGAAACACAAGTCCGAACCTTTTGAGATATTCACAGAATATAAGATAGAAGTAAAGAACCAAAATACGGGTAAAAGTATTATGTCCTTTGATGTGATCAGGGAGGAGAATACTTGAGCACGGAAATCCTAGACTATTCTAAAGGAGAATGAGATTCTCTCTCAGCTTTACTCCTCCGTATACACCATAGCACGATGGTATATCGGGGCGGAGCAATTGCACCCTATTCGATATGGTGTTCTCTATGATGAGTACTACTGAGTTACCTATTTCTTTTTGGGAGTTATGCACTTGAGAAGTTGCATACCTATTGAATAGGGTCACGATCAAATCAGTTGCCTACCACTTCATATGAGATATGGAAAGGGAAGAGCCCATATCTTAAGTTAGTTAAGATTTGGGGTTGTCCGGCCTATGTCTAAAAGCAAAATCCGGACAAGCTCGAGGCAAGATCTGTTATGTAGAACTGAAAATGTTCCAGCTATACAAATTGCAGCTGATGATTTGGTAGAACCAAAGGATTCAATAGTAACCTACGAATCCCAGCCTCTCCGCCGATCTAGTAGGGTTCCTCACCCACCTGAGAGTTACTTTGGTTTCTCTATGACAGTGGGAGCGAGGATTGCATCATGAGATGATGACCCAACTAGCTTCGAGCTGGCCATCAGGAGTAAGACTCTGTAAGAATGGATGGATGCTTAGCGATCTAAGATGGAATCCTTATACACCAACAAAGTATGGACTTTAGTTGCTATATCTGAAGGGTTAAATTCCCATCAGGAGCAAGTATATCTTGAGAAGATTACTTGGTGTACATGGAAAAGTTGAGACTTTCAAAGCTAGACTTGTTAAAAGTTTGCATCATTGATCAGGTATGGATTATGTTGAAACCTTTTCTAAGGATCTATGCTTAAGTCCATCCAGATCCTACTTGCCACGGCTACATACCATGACTACGATATCTGGTGGTTGAGTGTCATGACAGCTCTTCTAAAATGATGTTTTGGAAGAGAGCATCTATAAGTACACAGCCAAAGGGCTTCGTAGATAGTGGGAACAGCGGAAACGTGTGCAAGATGTTTTATGTGATGAAGCAGGCATCGCGGAGTTAGAACATCTGTTTTTATGAGTTAGTCAAACAGTTTGACATCATTAAAATGGTAGATGAACCTTGTATATACAAAAAGGTAGTAGGGAGTATGGTAGTGATCCTCGTAGAGTACGTGGATGACATACTCTTGATAAGAAAGGAGTTTCCTATGCTACGCACGGTCAATCTCCGCTTATCACATGGATTCTCCATGTACGATCAAAGTGATACCTCCTAAATCCCGAGTCTTCATCTATGAGATAGATGTTATTTGGGTGTTAGAATACTCACTAGCTGTAGTGAGATGGTATCAATTGATCCAGGGGACAATCACTGGAAAGGTTCCAGGGTAATAAAGACGACTGAATGTCAGTCGCAGGTATTGTCTTTACCCTCAGTAAAGGGACGGTGTGTTGGAAGAGTTCCAAGATAGATACCGTGGCATACTAGACGATAAAGGCTGGATACATCGCTACTTAAGATGCTACCAAAGAGGCAGTCTGGATGTATATTTGTTCATGAGATGAACTTAGTTCCTCCCATTGTGTGACAATGGAATTGTGGCTTATGCCAAGGAACGTCCGTCCTATCAGTGATCCAGACATAATCTAAGGATGTATCACCTGATTATGGAGATGGCTGATCTCCAAGATGATCGAGGTTAGGAGAGTAGACTCAGAGGACAACACGGCGGATCCACTCACAAAGGCCTTTTCCCAGAGAGAGACTTTTATGGGATGGTTGAGTATGAGATACTTCAACCACTGCTACAGATGGCCCTAGTGTAAGTGGGAGATTGTTAGTTATATGTATGCCCTAGAGGCCATTACTGTACATAGGATGTATATTGTAGTGGATGATTGGACATATATAGGGAGGACTTTCTTGCTCGACATGATAGTATGCTATCTGGTTACTCTTTACCTTAACGTGTATGCTGATTGTCTCTCTGTTACATGTTGGTAAAGCCCTTAGGATGTGTACTTGACTACCTGGACTATGATGCGGATCATACTAGTGGGGACATGGTAGTCTATAAGTACATCCTTCAAGGTCCCTAGTCGTGGGTGTATCGAGATGGGGCATCGATATACCAGAGTAGACTAGCGTATACCTTCTCGACCCATACAGATGGGCGATGGATGATCCCATATCCATTGGTGTTTGACATCAGAGATGATATACGGGTGCTCAGTGAAGATTGGGTACACTGGACGGACTCACCGAGAACTCCCAGATGGTATTATACCTCACGTCAGATGGCAGTTCTCTGGTGACACTGGTACAGGTTAGTCTGTAGAACCGAGATCGTCATAGAGTCTTGTATGATTCCCACTGTGCTTTGATTTCCATCTTACCACGTCCAAGAGGGCGTGCAAAACGGTGGCTTTTGGGTACAGTCCCGAATCACATGGAGGCAATGAGCGATAGGAGGGGATTCGTCTCTCCCGGTATAGGGAGTTGATGTTGCGCTGTGTTCGATTGGCTATAACCAGAAATCCCTGGACAGGGTTGCTGAGATTTACTGGTAAGTGTTACCAGTAGTTTCTCGAACTGTTATAGACCTCATATCGACACGACTTATCGAGCTATTGGGGTCTGACGTTTACCACCCCTAGGTGAGATATGCGACATATCAGACGACGAGACCGGATTGTACGGTAAGTGTTACTGGTTGGATTCACAGGAGTGTGAGCGGGCTTGCTTGTCGATCTTCTGATCGCTCAATACCCGAGTGGCCGTTACGTTTAGCAGACCGCTTGCGGCTTGTGGGTGTTTGATATGATCATCACCTGCTGCCGGCGTATTGACGAGTCTTTAGAGTCCTACACAGAGGTTTCCTGGCTCAAGCGAAACGAAATAGGAGCGCATATGAGATATGTGCGGGACCGAGAATAATGCGAGTATGTGATACTGTATTTGATTCTCGCGATTTGTAACATTGATCGGTTATATGCGATATAGCCGTGTTATCGGATCAAGTGTTGATTCGATAAGTTGTTACTATTGATATTAGTCGGTTATATGCGATATGACCGGATCGTTAAATCAAGTGTTGATTTAATGATTTAATGTATAATTATATATATGATATATTAATTTACATTAACTAGTATTGGTTCACTTTAAATGGATTTTCTTACTTGATGTGCACATTGTATATGTGATATACTTTTGTACACTTGATTGTATCATGTTTGATGATACATGCCTACTTAGTTAAGTGTATGATTAAACCATGGTTGTGAAATGGTTAGGGTTTTAGTTATTTGCTTATTTATTTATTTATTTATTTATTTTTTCATTTTGGAAAAGATAAATAAATGAATGATGGCTTTCTTTGTTTGTTAGTTGAAGTTTCATGAAGCTTTGACTAAGTGACCACTTTTGTATTCATGCTTAACCCTAACCATTCAAACTAACCCTAGTTCATTCTCTACACTTAACCAAGGTTAGGATATGATAAGTATTCTTTTTTATTATTCTTTATGGATAATACTTATTATATTCTATCTTCATCTTCTTCTTCTTCTTCAAGATGAAGAAGCTTGCCTCCATCAATGGCAACTTGAGCAAATGAGTGAGAAATCCAATTCTAAAGTGAACCTACCTCCTATTTCTTCATCCTCTACCTCTTGCCAAGTAGTATAGGGTGTTTCCTTCACAAGTTTTCAAGGTTTGGTGAAGTTGGAGCTTGATCTTGTGATGCCTCGACGTTGATCATCTTCGGCATCGAAGCCGACGACGAAGTCCGCCCTTTTCTCCGATGAAGCCGATGCTAGAGTCATGGATTCAATTTGGACAGTGGAGGGACGTCATCACGGAGCCTAGGAGGTGGAGGACCGGATCTACAAAGGTTGTAGCCTCTTTTCTTTTAGTTAAGTTGTTAACTAGTTGCATCTTTCGCCTAAAATTCTAGTCAACGATCCGTATCAGGGTTTCTCGGCACCGCAAAATTCAAAATTGGCATGGTTGATGCCTTGTGAGACCTCCTTAGTGTGCCTAGGAACCCTACACCCTGGAATCATGCTCCACCCTTCGGAATGATGCTCCGATCCCCAGAATGATGCTCCGCCCTTCGGAATGATGCTCCGCTCCCCGGAATGATGCTCCGCTCATCGGAATGATGCTCCGATCCTTGGAATCATGCTCCGCTCATCAGAATGATGCTCCGATCTCTGGAATCATGCTCCGCCCATCGGAAGGATGCTCCGATCCCTGGAATTATGCTCCGCGAAAAGGAATGATGCTTCGATCTCTGGAATCATGCTCCTCCCATCGGAATTATGCTCCGATCCCGGAATTATGCTCCGACTCTTCGGAAAGATGCTCCGATCTTCGGAATCATGCCTCTACTCTTCGGAATTATGCTTCGACTCTTCGGAATGATGCTCCGACCTTGGAATTATGCTCCGCAAATCGGAATGATGCTCCGATCCCCGGGAATCATGCTCCCGGGGATGATGCTCCGCCCCTGGAATGATGTTCCACCATGAAGTCCAACTTCAAGATCCATCAATTTCATGCACACAACTCAAATGTGCGGTGTGCATTTATTGATGGGGGGCACTTTGTTGAAGTCGAAAATTGCACCCCGGTTGACCAAGTCAAAGTCAAAGTCAACCCCCAAGCCAAGTGGGCCCATGCCCAGGTCAAGTCCGAACTTGAAGCGGCCGTCCCTCCCCCATGCCAAAATGAAATCATGTAATAAATAATATTTTATGTAATTTTTTATACATGAATGTATGCAAAATGGGCATAAAGCCAATATTTTGTAAGCCCATGGCTTATGTGCAAAAATGAAATGGCACATGAGCCATGGGATAGGCAAAATGCCATTTTTGCAAAGCCCGAGGGGCTATATATAAATATGTAAGCCTGTAAAAGGAAAAATGATGATGAATAAAAGAACACTTTTCATTCTCTCAAAAACCTAGGGTTTGTACCTCTTTCCCCTTTCTGAAGGTTTCAAACCTTCTTCTTTCTTTTGAATTAAATCAAGAGTTTTACTCTTCTTTTTCCAAAACTAAATAGTTTTTCACCACAAAACCCACAAAGGGGAACTTAGATCTGCCATTAGATCTCAAAAAGAAGAGATTTTTAAAATCTCACATCTTTTGATCTTCAAGATCCGGCCAAACAACAGGAGGAAGAAGGAGACCCATCTCCAGAAAGCCCACTTTGGGAAAGAACTAGGGCTCAAAGGGAGAAGCCCTTCATCAGCTTCAAAACATCTTAGGAGTTTATCTCCTCATATATATATATATATATATATATATATATATATATATACAGAATAATAAGTGCTCCTTTCTGGGAGTACAACTCCCATTGCAGGGACCAAGTCCCTTTTGCTGCTTGAACGCCCACGTGCTGACACGTGGGGCGCTAGCGCTTTTGCGCCCAGAGCGCTAGCGCTCGAGCGCCCACGTGCTGACACGTGGTGCGCTAGCGCGCTTGCGCTCAGAGCGCTAGCGCTCGAGCGCCCACGTGTTGACACGTGGCGCTCTTGCGCTTAGAGCGCTAGCGCCCAAAGCGCTAGCGCCCGAGCGCCCACGTGCTGACACGTGGCGCACTAGCGCTCTTGTGCTCAGTGCACTAGCGCCCAAAGCGCTAGCGCCCGAGCGCTAGCGCCCACGTGCTGACACGTGGCGCGCTAGCGCTCAGTGCGCTAGCGCTCAGTGCGCTAGCGCTCTTGCGCTCAGAGCGCTAGTGCCCAGAGCGCGAGCGCCCTAGCGCCCACGTGGCGCGCTAGCGCTAAGTGCGCTAGCGTCCGAGCGCCCACGTGCTGACACGTGGTGCGCTAGCGCTCTTGTGCTCAAAGCGCTAGCGCTGGCCCCACGCATCCTTTGGATGCCTTTTCCCCCTTTTTATATATATACATATATATATATACATATGTATACATATGTACACACACACATACTCCACAACACTGTCCCTGTTAGAAAAACAATTCTAACGGGGCGCTGCCCCGCACCCTGCAAGGGGGCTGCTAGCCCCCTTGACCCCCAGCCTGCTATCCGGGTAGCGGGACCCCCGTAAAAAACTCTGCGTGGCTCCCGATGTATCCAAACCCCCCTCCAAAACATCACACACATACACTGTACATTGAGTTCGCATGACCAGCTTAACCCGTTAATCGGAGGTTCCCTCGCCCCAAAGGCGAGGGGTAATTAACGGCAGCTTAGTCCGCGGCTGCCGGAGATTCGGATCCCCACAATCAATAAACCCCTGCATACCCTAGGGAGGGGGAATCTGTAGTACGCCTGACAAGCGCGCGCGTATTCCCATCTCAATGGGGTGACGAAAAACACCATACACTCACACTCTCGCATTTCTCTATCTCTTTCCATTTTCTTCATATCTCTTCACCACAAACTGAACACTTCTTCATTCCATCACAAAACCATCACAAACTTCACAAAAACTCACAAAAATCACATATTTGGACTTGATTTGCCTCTTGGATGCCTTGAATCTTGGGAAGCTAGGGTCTTTGAGTTCTTTTGGTTAGGTATTGATCTCTTTATGTTAAGTAGGTGTTTATTGTGTTGCGTAGCTTAGTCGTTTCAGTTTAGATAGCGTTATGTATCGTTTCGTGCAAATATCGTATTTTTAGTATTGTTTTGGGTCTGGGATGATCTGCTATCAAACCAGGTAATTGTTGCAAAAATTCCCATCACAGTGACCTAGTGTAGTGACCTAAAACTTACTCTCAAAATACGATCCCATTTCCTTTCCGTACGGCCGCAAATTTATTGCTTCTGGCCGCAAATTGCGGCCAGACTAGGGAGTTAGGGTATGGATTTTGGTGTAGGGGTCTTTGGGATTGTATGTGGTCTCATGGTACTTGCAGCTTTTGCAGATTGTTGGTACAGAAAAATCTGGGACCACTTACTTGTTTTCTTGTGTTTCATTTCACGCGTTACGTTATCCGATACGGTTCGTGTTCTGTGTTATGTTGCTCTTGAGTTGGTTTCGTAGTGTCGCTATGCACGTTAGCTACAATACGAACACTTGAGAGTACGTTATGTTGTCACGTTGGTCAATGTAGATTGTACGTGTTTTGGGTCTATTGCTAATATATACTGTTATATTGTTTTATGATTTAGGTTCACAGGCGGGGACTTCGGACGCTGCGAAGAAGGAGAAACAAGTGGTTAGCTTTACTTAGCCAGAAGCATTGGTGAGTAGATTTATATCTACAGGAGAATCGCCCGCATGGCGTTATGCGTCTGGGCTAGAGATGTTATAATATTGTCGCATATTCGATTTCATATATAGAGTTGCACATACACCTTATTGCTTAGTTACTTGTTGTGCTTGGACTAGTACCCTTATGACACTGCACTATTATTGACGGCTCATGTTGCACGAGCACTGATTGTATGCCACACACACCGTCAATAATTGCCATGACACGCACAATACACATATAGATATGATATTGGACATTGTGGCATTGATTCATATTCCTTATCGCATATGACATATAGCATACCTGTATACCTACATGCTTACACATATGCCTTGACATGCTTACATGCTAGTTACCTGTATATCTATAGGTTATTCTACCATTAGCGATAGGTACATACACACATAATGACATAACTACAGGTATACCTTGCATACATATTTACACTTATACCTGGAGGGTATTACATCATTACTGATAGGTAGATACATATATCTTGCTATACCTATATGTTTACACATATATCTGGTTATAACTACATGTTCACCTTTATTTGATGTTATATTGGACTTGGATAAATTAGGAACCGCATGATTTATATATTAACTTGTTACAGTTAAATAGCGGCTTTTCCTTTACATGCTCGCATTACTCATGGATTTCATATGATATTCTCTGATATTTTACTCCTAAGTATATATAACAGTGGAATAGGACGCTATTATATATATATATATATATATATATATATATATATATATATTGTAACGCCTTGAAAAGTCGTCTTGGTGTTTTCCTGAAAATCGGTGAAAATTCGGTACTTTTCCGAAAACCGTCCTTTTTGTTATTTTGCAGTTTAGGACTAATTATACCTAATTTGGATAGGTAATTGCTAGTTTTTAGTAGAAAATGAGTTAATTATGAAATTCTGGTCGTTTAAAATTTTTCCCTAATTTTTCAATTTTTTTATATTATTTTAAGCCGGTAAGAAAATACATTAAATTAGCGATAAATACAAATTTGAATGGGCTAAATTTAAGCTTTAAAATTATGTTAATTAAAATCTAGTTGTAACATAAATTTTTAGTATTTTATTTTGAGTTTTAACTAATTTTTATTATAGAAAACGAAATTTATTGAATTTAAGCTTAAACTTGCAATTTTGGACTTGTAGGGGGTCTTTTTGCATAAAAAAATTTTGTGCACTCTCTCTCACTTTCCCCTCACCCTAGGCCGGCCCATTTCCAGCAGCTCATGGAAGAAAATTCCATGCTCTTTTGACTTGTATATTGTGTGGAAATGGGGTTTTATTTTAAAGGTTTTTGAATTGTTTTTGGGTATGGTCTTTTGTGGTTGGTAGGAGTTGACCAAGACCTTTTTTCCCACACCCCACACCATCCCCTCTCCCTCATTCTGGCCGAATTCCAGCAGCCCCCTTCATCTCTTTTCTTTTCATCTTCTTCAAAGAATTCTTCAAAGTTTGCTCCAAAAAATTGCAATTTAAAGCTCACAAAATAACCCCATCCTTCATTCCTTTTTCCTTCACCTCCCTTGCTTGGATCATGATGCTTTGAGGCCATCAATTGAAGCAAATTTCTAGTTTACTAGGTTTTTATGTAAATTATTGTGACGAATTAATTGCGATATCTAGATTATATTGTTGGCATATCCTATGACATTTAGGATGCGTGAGTGCGGATTTTTGAGTAATCGGGTTTTAGTTTGGTCGGGCGACCAATCGACATTTTAGTAGATTTTTGCGATTTTCACGTGTGTTCCGCGCACTTTGTGCATGTTGTATCTAGCTTGTGAACTATGGTATTTTCGTTAGGGAATTGCGTCGTTCTTGATATGTAACCTTATGTTTGTATTGATGTAAATTCCAGGTTCGGTCGTGGAGACGTCAGACGCGGCACGAAAAGGGAAAGCGGTGATTGGACGTGACTAGCTAGGGATTCCGGTGAGTAGATGTAACATCTACGGGGGACTATCGTTGGATGGCGCAAGTCGCCCGATAGTTTAGTAGCTTAAAAGATTCTTAGTAATGTTAGTAATTAGGGGTGTAATACTTGTATGATTATTTGCTACATTCATGCCTTATATTGACATACATATACGAACCCATTCTATAGGACACCTGCACCATTACCAGGGTTTTTATATGCAGCACGAGCACTATTCATGCTTACACACACACCCTGGTAATTGCCATGCCACCACAGTAGATAACCCTTAAATTGAAACCTTTTACTATAATTGATACTTAAACTTGTGCTATTGCTTTAATTCCTTAAAATGAAATCGTAGGATTGCTATTCATGTGCATGTACTTCATCATATTATTTGTTCATGCCTAATCTATTAATCACACATCGCAACTTGAGTATTGATACTATATGCATTCATTATCATTGACATATGCACTTATGAGGATTTCTTGAGATTTTATGATATTTCTGGATTTCGGGGGAAAGCCGCAAAATTTATAAACTTATTATATTTTTAAAATATGTAAATTACGGTTTTCTAGTGATGTAAGTGTCGTCCACCATGAGTTTGCTGTGGTTTTCGAGACCCGTTTCGAGGAGTTGGATGAACCGTCTCGGGTACATGGTGGGCCCAGTAAGGTACTCAGGGGCAAGAAGCTCGTGTTGCTGACGATGAGCCTGGCAGGGGACGGATTACCTACCGGTGACTTCATTGGGCACGGCGGATATCCAGAGGATACCGACCGGGGCCGCGAGAGGATGAGATATTGATATTGAGATGGGTCTGCCGGATGGCTGAGGCCAGAGACACTATGACATGGATTTATGAGATTTGAGACAGTTTTTAGGTGTCGTTGCTGGACACAGATTGTTGTCGATTCTATGAGTATTATGCTGGCATTCTAAAAGAGTTTCAAAAACAAAAAGAGATAAAATGTTTCTTATATATACCTATTGAGACCTCAGATATTCATGTTACATACATACACCTGCTAGTACACTGATGTTGTATACACACCTGCTAGTGCATCCAGTCATACCTGTATTTTAGATGCTAGGATGCTTGTGTGCATGCATACGATGGCCTTTGTAGATGTTATTTATTACTCACGAGTTGGCAACTCACCCCCATTGTGCCACAGTCTTTTGCAGGTCCGCTCCGTCAGTACAGTAGCGGCGGGCGCACTTGTTTCTTTTGCCTCCTTTGCCTGGACTCGAGGTTTTGCTCTTAGGTGGGTTATATTACTATTTTTGTACCACCTTGTATATTCTTTGTATCTAGTGTACTCCATCTACTGTATCTACCAGTATTATTGTATTTTGACCTAGAGATGAGACTGTGAGATTTGTGGACTTTTATGCTGTATTTTGGGGTCGAGCTCACTTGAGTCGACATGCTGTTTTTCTCATGCTTCCTTATGATTATTTCGCATGTTGTTGGTTTATATTGCGTGGGATTTGTGACCGCCTTGTGGCGAAGAGCTAGCTCCCACTTGGGGATGCCTTATTTGTTGGATTCATATATATTCTTGTTGTACCCATTTTGGGGGCCAGTATTTACAAAGGAGACTCTGCCGAAATTTTCGGAAAAATTGATATTGCTTTTAAAAAGGGTTTTATATGACTTATTTGATAAACTCGTTTTCAATTGATTGGGTTCTCTTCACTCTTTTGCTTATTTGGTTTTGGTTTTCTGGGCTTTGGCTTACTTATTTTATGGACGTCTTGAGACGTTTCGTAAACTTAAGTGCCAGTCACGTTCGGTACCCTGCGGGTCATGACAAAGTTGGTATCAAAGCGATAGGTTTTACCTTTTTGAGTGTAGGATAACCCTTGGTAGATGGAGTAAGTGACTTAAGTAGGGTAACGTAGCGTGTGTATGTCCGCGGCATACTTGCGATACGGTACTCCCCCTAAGTGACTTTAGGATATACTTGTTTGAAAATTCCTTCTTCAATTCCGTGTATCCTATGATCTTATTGCACTGTTCTTACTATTCGTTTTCCTGTAACAGCCACTATGCCGCCGAAGGCTACGAGGGCACAGAGGGCTGCCGCCCGAGACGAGATTCGAGCTGGCTCGTCCGAGACTAGGACTGAGCAGGGGGGTATGCCTACGCCGCAGGGACAGACCGATCCACCTTCCCCAGGCCGTATGGATAGGCTCGAGACTGGTATGGAGGAGTTGCGACAGATGATGGGGGGCATGCAGGAGCTACGTCAGATGGTAGGATCCCTAGTTGCAGCCAGTCGTACACCGAGGCCGGATGACGCACCTACTACATCCCAGACTGCTATGATACCTGCTTCTACTACTACCGCCGTGACCATCCCGGTTTCACTACAGGATTTCATGAAGCTGAGACCTCCAGTATTCACCGGCACCGAGGCAGCGGAGGACCCACAGACGTTCCTTGACAGTTTAGCCAGGATCTGCTGTTCGCTGAGATGTTCGGATGATCGATGGGTAGAGCTTGCGAGTTTCCGACTAGAGGGTCTCGCGCAGACATGGTGGGAGTCAGTCTTGAGAGGTCGAGCTGTAGGTCCACCGCCTATGACGTGGGCCGAGTTTACAGCGGTCTTTCTAGCTCGTTTCCTCCCAGAGAGCGTTCGTGACGCTAGAGCTCGTAGCTTCGAGGCCGTAGTCAAGACACCTGGGATGACGGTGTCTAAGTATGACATCCAGTTTACACAGTTATCCCGATATACTCCGTATTTGGTGGATACCGAAGAGAAGATGGTGAAGAGGATTCGTACCGATGTACCGTCTCAGAGGCTGCGCGCCAGATTCTTTCCGAGAGATAGACCTGGCAGAGGATTTGGACGGGGACAGTTATACGGTTCTTATCCCCAGGGACAGTAGCCATCGCCAGGGTGTTTTGGGTGCGGGAGTCTGCACCATCTTGTCAGAGACTGTCCGGGGAGACGACAGGGAGCAGCGACAGTTCCGCATGTGACCCTACCACCATCACCACCCCCTCCTCAGAGAGCCCTACTTCCTACCACCGGCGATGCTCCACGCCAGTTAGGTGCACCCAGAGGCCGTGGATGTGGCGGTCCTGTTCAGAGAGGACGAGGAGGCAGAGGCCGAGGTCAGACCGCTATCGGTGGAGGACAGGCCCGAGTATTTGTTTTGACACCGCAGGATGCGCAGGCATCCAATGCCGTTGTGACAGGTACCCTGCCAGTTTGTTCTTTCGACGCACGGGTATTATTTGACCCAGGTTCCACACATTCGTACGTATCTACACACTTTTCACCGATGTTGGGCCGTGAGTTGTCGTCGTTAGATCATCCGCTTGTTGTTGTTACCTTGGTAGGCGAGTCGTTTGTTGCTCGTTTTGTATTTCGATTGTGTTCCGTTCGTATCGGGGAAAGGGATTCATCAGTTGATTTGATTCTTCTCGATATGTTGGACTTTGATGTGCTTCTGGGCATGGATTGGCCAGCCACTTGTTATGCTTCGGTGGGCTGCCGTGAGAAGGCAGTCAGATTTAGCTTTCCGGGAGAGCCAGTCCTTGTTATTCAGGGAGACCGCAGCGTCACCCTTCCCAGCTTGATTTCGTCTCTTCGCGCTGGTCAGCTCTTGCGGAAGGGATGTCAGGGATTCTTAGCGTATATTTATGATACTCGAGCTGTAGAGGTTCCGTTGGACCGGGTCCCGGTTGTTTGTGAGTTCCCTGATGTTTTCCTTGATGAGCTACCTGGGCTACCACCTGAGCGCGACGTTGAGTTCTGCATCGATTTGATTCTCGGCTCGGGGCCTATTTCTATACCGCCTTATCAGATGGCCCCGGCAGAGCTTCGAGAGCTGAAGGATCAGTTGCAGGATTTGTTAGAGAAGGGGCTTATTCGACCTAGTGTTTCTCCGTGGGGTGCTCCGGTCCTGTTTGTCAAGAAGAAGGATGGAAGTTTGCGCTTATGCTTCGACTATCGCCAGCTGACCAAAGTTACTGTTCGGAACAGATATCCGTTGCCACGCATTGATGATTTGTTCGACCAGCTTCAGGGTGTGGGGTATTTTTCGAGGATCGACTTACGATCAGGATACCACCAGCTGCGAGTCCGACAGGAGGATATACCGAAGACAGCCTTCCGTACATGCTATGGCCATTACGAGTTTTTGGTGATGTCGTTCGGACTCACCAACGCCCCAGCAGCATTCATGGATTTGATGAACCGTACATTCAGGCCGTATCTTGACTTGTTCATCATCGTGTTTATCGACGATATCTTGGTGTACTCCCGGAGCAGAGAGGAGCACGAGCAGCACTTGCAGATTACATTACAGACTCTGAGGGAGCACCAGCTGTTCGCAAAGTTCTCCATGTGTGCATTCTGGCTGGACAGCGTCAGATTCTTGGGTCACGTGGTTACGAGAGATGGCATTTGTGTGGACCCGAAGAAGATTGAGGCTGTTCAACAGTAGCCCCGACCTACATCGGTTACTGAGATCCATAGTTTTCTAGGCTTGGTAGGCTACTACAGGCGTTTTGTTCAGGACTTCTCCCGTATAGCTGCACCTTTGATCGGTTTGACCCGGAAGGGAGTTCCTTTCGTTTGGACAGAGGAGTGCGAGCGCAATTTTCAGTAGCTACGGACTTGTTTGACTACGGTACCGGTATTATCTTTGCCTTCAGGATCAGGCGGATTTGTGGTCTACTGTGATGCTTCGCGAGTGGGGTTAGGATGCAAATTGATGCAGCATGGCCGGGTGATCGCTTATGCTTCTCGGCAGTTGAAGAAGCATGAACAGAACTACCCCACTCATGATTTGGAGATGGCTGCAGTGGTCTTTGCACTGAAGATTTGGCGACATTACCTATACGGCGAGTCGTGTCAGATATTCACTGATCACAAGAGCTTAAAGTACATATTTCAGCAGCGAGACCTGAACCTCAGACAGCGTCGTTGGATGGAGTTGGTGAAATACCACGACTGCGAGATCTTATATCACCCAGGCAAGGCGAATGTGGTGGCAAATGCGTTGAGTAGGAGGCCCGGGGGCAGTCTATCCTTTTTGCGCACAGTGCAGAGGCAGTCGTCAGCAGATTGGCAGATGTTATGCGACAGCCGAGTTGAGTTCGAGTTCACTCAGACAGGGGGACAGCTCGCGCATGTTCGTGCACGCCCACAGTTACTCGACCGTATATATGAGGCACAGCGCAGTGATGACCGTTGCTCAGAGATCATGGCACAGATGGGACAGGGCAGATTTTCCGAGTTCGTGATTGACGATCAGGGGACTTTACGCTATGGATCTAGACTATGCGTACCAGATGCTGATGGATTGTGGCGCGACATTCTTGAGGAGGCACACCGATCAGTGTATAGTGTCCACCCCGGTTCCACCAAGATGTACCATGATATGAGAGAGACTACTGGTGGGATGGGATGAAGAGGGACATTGCGGAGTTTGTATCGAGATGCCTGACTTGTCAGCAAGTCAAGGCCGAGCACCAGAGGCCCGCAGGAGAGCTACAGCCGTTACCCATTCCGGAGTGGAAATGGGAGCAGATTTCGATGGATTTCATTATGGGTCTACCCAGGACCAGTCGAGGGTATGACTCCATCTGGGTGATCGTGGATCGATTGACGAAAGCGGCTCACTTCCTGCCAGTGAAGACGACTTTCAGCTTCGCTCAGTATGCCCAGCTCTACATTGACGAGATCGTGCGACTACATGGCGTACCGACTTGTATCGTGTCAGATCGAGGCACCCAGTTCACCAGCCGACTTTGGCAGAGACTTCAGGAGGCTTTGGGCACTTGTTTGAGCTTCAGCACAGCGTTTCATCCGCAGACCGATGGACAGTCAGAGCGGACCATTCAGACTCTCGAGGACATGCTCAGAGCGTGCGTTTTAGACTTCGGCGGTAGCTGGGATTGTCATTTACCTCTAGTGGAGTTCTCCTACAACAGCAGCTTCCAGGATACTATTCAGATGGCACCTTTCGAGGCATTGTATGGGAGGAGATGCAGATCGCCCGTCTGTTGGACAGAGCTCAGCAAGAGCAGCATTTTGGGGCCGCAGCTTGTTGAGGAGACGACATCGAAGATACAGTTGATCCGAGACCAGATGAGAGCGGCTCAGAGCAGGCAGAAATCGTATGCGGACAGGCGCCGTCGCAGATTAGAGTTCGTAGTTAGCGACCATGTTTTTCTGAGAGCCTCTCCGATGAAGGGCGTGATGCGTTTTGGGCGAAAGGGGAAGCTTAGCCCTAGATTCGCAGGTCCCTTCGAGATCCTCGAGCGTGTCGGCGCTGTTGCATATCGTTTGGCCCTTCCACCCAGCTTTCCCGATGTTCACCCCGTCTTCCATGTTTCGATGCTCCGCAAGTACCTTCACGACCCTTCGCATGCGATTCAGCACCCGACAGTCCAGCTGGAGCGCGACCTTTCCTTTGCAGAGCAGCCGGTGGCCATCCTGGATCGGCAGGTGAAGAAGTTGAGATCGAAGGTTATACCGACCGTCAAGGTCCTTTGGCGTAGCCCGAGCAGCGAGGAGGTTACCTGGGAGACCGAGGGCGAGATGAGGAAGAAATATCCCCATCTCTTTGAAGGTACGCGTGGTTATTTTTAAATTCGGGGACCAAATTTCTTTAAGGGGGGAAGACTGTAACGCCTTGAAAAGTCGTCTTGGTGTTTTCCTGAAAATCGGTGAAAATTCGGTACTTTTCCGAAAACCGTCCTTTTTGTTATTTTGCAGTTTAGGATTAATTATACCTAATTTGGATAGGTAATTGCTAGTTTTTAGTAGCAAATGAGTTAATTATGAAATTCTGGTCGTTTAAAATTTTTCCCTAATTTTTCAATTTTTTTATATTATTTTAAGCCGGTAAGAAAATACATTAAATTAGCGATAAATACAAATTTAAATGGGCTAAATTTAAGCTTTAAAATTATGTTAATTAAAATCTAGTTGTAACATAAATTTTTAGTATTTTATTTTGAGTTTTAACTAAATTTTATTATAGAAAACGAAATTTATTGAATTTAAGCTTAAACTTGCAATTTTGGACTTGTAGGGGGTCTTTTTGCATAAAAATATTTTTTTGTGCACTCACTCTCACTTTTCCCTCACTCTAGGCCGGCCCATTTCCAGCAGCTCATGGAAGAAAATTCCATGCTCTTTTGACTTGTATATTGTGTGGAAATGGGGTTTTATTTTAAAGGTTTTTGAATTGTTTTTGGGTATGGTCTTTTGTGGTTGGTCGGAGTTGACCAAGACCTTTTTTCCCACACCCCACACCATCCCCTCTCCCTCATTCTGGCTGAATTCCAGCAGCCCCCCTTCATCTCTTTTCTTTTCATCTTCTTCAAAGAATTCTTCAAAGTTTGCTCCAAAAAATTGCAATTTAAAGCTCACAAAATAATCCCATCCTTCATTCCTTTTTCCTTCACCTCCCTTGCTTGGATCATGATGCTTTGAGGCCATCAATTGAAGCAAATTTCTAGCTTACTAGGTTTTTATATAAATTATTGTGATGAATTAATTGCGATATCTAGATTATATTGTTGGCATATCCTATGACATTTAGGATGTATGAGTGCGGATTTTTGAGTAATCGGGTTTTAGTTTGGTCGGGCGACCAATCGACATTTTAGTAGATTTTTGCGATTTTCGCGTGTGTTCCGCGCACTTTGTGCACGTTGTACCTAGCTTGTGAACTATGGTATTTTCGTTAGGGAATTGCGTCGTTCTTGATATGTAACCTTATGTTTGTATTGATGTAAATTCCAGGTTCGGTCGCGGAGACGTCAGACGCGGCACGAAAGGGGAAAGCGGTGATTGGACGTGACTAGCTAGGGATTCCGGTGAGTAGATGTAACATCTACGGGGGACTATCGTTGGATGGCGCAAGTCGCCCGATAGTTTAGTAGCTTAAAAGATTCTTAGTAATGTTAGTAATTAGGGGTGTAATACTTGTATGATTATTTGCTACATTCATGCCTTATATTGACATACATATACGAACCCATTCTATAGGACACCTGCACCATTGCCAGGGATTTTATATGCAGCATGAGCACTATTCATGCTTACACACACACCCTGGTAATTGCCATGCCACCACACTAGATAACCCTTAAATTGAAACCTTTTACTATAATTGATACTTAAACTTGTGCTATTGCTTTAATTCCTTAAAATGAAATCGTAGGATTGCTATTCATGTGCATGCACTTCATCATATTATTTGTTCATGCCTAATCTATTAATCACACATCGAAACTTGATTATTGATACTATATGCATTCATTATCATTGACATATGCACTTATGAGGATTTCTTGAGATTTTATGATATTTCTGGATTTCGGGAGAAAGCCGCAAAATTTCTAAACTTATTATATTTTTAAAATATGTAAATTGCGGTTTTCTAGTGATGTAAGTGTCGTCCACCATGAGTTTGCTGTGGTTTTCGAGACCCGTTTCGAGGAGTTGGATGAACCGTCTCGGGTACATGGTGGGCCCGGTAAGGTACCCCGGGGCAAGAAGCTCGTGTTGCTAACGATGAGCCTGGCAGGGGACGGATTACCTACCGGTGACTTCATTGGGCACGGCGGATATCCAGAGGATACCGACCGGGGCCGCGAGAGGATGAGATATTGATATTGAGATGGGTCAGCCGGATGGCTGAGGCCAGAGACACTATGACTTGGATTTATGAGATTTGAGACAGTTTTTAGGTGTCGTTGCTGGACACAGATTGTTGTCGATTCTATGAGTATTATGCTGGCATTCTAAAAGAGTTTCAAAAACAAAAAGAGATAAAATGTTTCTTATATATACCTATTTAGACCTCAGATATTCATGTTGCATACATACACCTGCTAGTACACTGATGTTGTATACACACCTGCTAGTGCATCCAGTCATACCTGTATTTTAGATGCTAGGATGCTTGTGTGCATGCATACGATAGCCTTTGTAGATGTTATTTATTACTCACGAGTTGGCAACTCACCCCCGTTGTGCCACAGTCTTTTGCTGGTCCGCTCCGTCAGTACAGTAGCGGTGGGCGCACTTGTTTCTTTTGCCTCCTTTGCCTGGACTCGAGGTTTTGCTCTTAGGTGGGTTATATTACTATTTTTGTACCACCTTGTATATTCTTTGTATCTAGTGTACTCCATCTACTGTATCTACCAGTATTATTGTATTTTGACCTAGAGATGAGACTGTGAGATTTGTGGACTTTTATGCTGTATTTTGGGGTCGAGCTCACTTGAGTCGACATGCTGTTTTTCTCATGCTTCCTTATGATTATTTCGCATGTTGTTGCTTTATATTGCGTGGGATTTGTGACCGCCTTGTGGCGAAGAGCTAGCTCTCGCTTGGGGATGCCTTATTTGTTGGATTCAAATATATTCTTGTTGTACCCATTTTGGGGGCCAGTATTTACAAAGGAGACTCTGCCGAAATTTTCGGAAAAATTGATATTGTTTTTAAAAAGGGTTTTATATGACTTATTCGATAAACTCGTTTTCATTTGATTGGGTTCTCTTCACTCTTTTGCTTATTTGGTTTTGGTTTTCTGGGCTTTGGCTTACTTATTTTACGGACGTCTTGAGACGTTTCGTAAACTTAAGTGCCAGTCACGTTCCGTACCCTGCGGGTCGTGACATATATATATATATATATATATATATATTAGTGGAATAGGACGCTAATATATATGTATTGATTTATGCAAGTAATCTTATTCTTTACTTGATATTTGGATGCATCCAATCAGAGATTTGTTATAAACCGATACCGGATCGAGAGTGTCGATGTTGGGCACTTAAGATTCGAAGGACGTATAAACCGATACGGGATCGAGAGTGTCGATGTTGGGCACTTAAGATTCGAAGGACGTATAAACTGATACGGGATCGAGAGTGTCGATGTTGGGCACTTAAGATTCGAAGGACGTATAAATCTGTTTTGGATCATAAGTGTCGGTGTTTGGCACTTAGGATTCGCTGTTTTGGATCATAAGTGTCGGTGTTTGGCACTAAGGATTCGCTGAGACTTACAGGGTATATGAGATTTACTTGATATTGGACACTTAGGATATATAAGATTCACTTGATATTGGATTTGGGATATAGGAGATTCATTTGAGATTGGATACAGGATATATGAGATTTACTTAATATTGGACACTTAGGATATATGAGATTCACTTGATATTGGATTTGGGATATAGGAGATTCATTTGAGATTGGATACAGGATATATGGAATTTACTTGATATTGTACATTCAGGATTTATGAGACTTCTATGATATGAGAGCCAATTTGGGGACTGGTTTGAGGAAATTGGGATTTGGATTGTCTGGATGGATTTTGGTCCTACCACGACGTCAGGTTTCCGTGAAAATGACATATTTCATCCCATACTGCACATTTATTGTTTATGCACTGCTTCATATATTAGTAGTACCTGATAGAGTACCATCCATGACAGTTGCATTTACATACTTTTATTTTATATATCCATTTGTTTCATGTATTAATAGTACCTGTTAGAGTACCTTTCATGACTGTTGCAAATATACATTGTCATATCATTGCTTCATATATTAGTTGTACCTGATATAGTACCTTACATGATTGTTGCATACTTATTACATTTATTGTTCATGTATTAGTTGTACCTGAATGATCACCTTGTAAGTCCACGTTGCCCACCCCGGTGCTTGCGGGGAGGTGGAAACGTTATGAAAAATCGGATTTTTACAACACTAGGCAACATGGACTATGTAAAGGAGGGATCTTTGCTAAACAAAAACTAACTACAAAGCTAAAAGAGTTAGCTACTCAGAAAGGGGGTTATACCTAGGTCTTCAAGTCCTTCTCTTCTTGATCCTTGGAGTAAAAGAACGGGTTCTCCTTGTCGCCTTCTCTTGCCGAAGAAAGATCCACCCGAGGGCCTCTACCCTCGGCTCCAACTTCAAACTAGAAGTAACTAAGGTGCTTGGTGTGCTAAACCTAGGACCTTAGAAAGAGTAGAGAGTATTTTTGAGGGTTTTATCTCAAGCTCAAATGGTTCTCAACTCATGAGAGGGGAGTGCTAGAGAGAGAGGAAGAGGATGAGAGAGAATGAAAATGATAAAGTGAGAAGAATAATCCAACCTTCTCACATATATGTGAATTATGAAAAATAGATAATTAGCTAAAGATAATTGTGATGGTTAATCTTGACATGACCATTATCATCTCACATTAATTACTTTTGCAAGGATCAAAGAGCATATTTCATATGGAATGATGATGGTCAACTTGTCAACCTAGGTCAACAAGTCAAGTATAGTCAAATGGTCAACAACCCTAACCATACACAATTATAATTAACTTATATTAATAAATCATATTTCACACATAAAAATTAGGGTTAAGAAAATAACAATGGTCATCAACCCTAATGAAAGTCCTCTGCCTCTGTCTTAGTCAACTGTGCATACACACCCGTATCCGTATTCCGAGGAACCCGAATACAAAGAGATAAAACCAATCCCAAATCATATACTAGGATCCGGCTTAAACCAAAGCCCGCTAGTATAAGCTGTCCGGACACCAAACGTGCACAAATGCGCGAATGTGAACAAACCCCGACGCAAAACCATGCGACCTCTACTCATTTTGCCTACAGGCGAATAACCCTCTGTGTGGGACTCTAAAGACTCGACACTACGCTGGCAGTGGGTTTAACCACAGACCGCAAGCGGCACTAGCTGTACGTAATGGTCCCCAGGTAGATGCCTATAAGAAGACTGACGAGGTAAACCCATCTGAACTCCTACTGAGCCTGAATGTGACAGTCTCCGTACAGTCCAATCTGTTCGTCTAAGAACATCGCATGGCGAGCCTAGGGGGAGGTAAACGTCAGTCCCCTACTAGCGGTACAAGTCATGTCGGAGTGTAGCCCAAAACACCTGAGATAACAATGGAAACCTACCAGTCTATCTCGCTTGCCCTGGCCAGGGACTTTGTGTAATGGCTCTCCTAGACACAGCACGATATCAACCCTCAATACCGGGAGAGACGAATCCTGTCTAACCGTCACTGCCTCCAAGTGCTTCGGGACTGCACCCAAAAACTACCTGTTTGCACGACTCCTTTGAGCCGTGGTAGAGTAGTAATCAAAGTACAGTGGGAACACACTCGAGGTGAAGTGACAGTGTCAAGTCAACGGACTAAGCTGTACTCATGTCACCTGGGAACTGATAACTGACGATAGGTATAATACCAACCAACAGTTCCCGACGAGTCCTGTCTAGTGTACTCGTAACCTAACGAGCACCCGCATACTATCCTAAGTACGACGTACTGACGGTTGTGGGACAGGCCGCCTCCCAAGCTGGGATGAGAAGCGCATACGCTAGTCTACTCCGGAGTATCGATGCCCTATCTCGATAGTCCTACGACTAGGGACCTGCATAAGGATGTGCTTGTAGATTACCCAGCCCCCACGAGTGTGACTGCCATCACAACGCTGGTAATCAAGCAAAGATCCTAAGGGCTCCACTAATGTGTAAAGGCGATATGCTAAAAGAAACACATGCACACATTAAAGCAGAAATAAACCAAGTAGCATACTACTATTTTGAGCAAGAATGTCAATACAAGGTGAATATCCCAAGCTTCCATTAAGTAATATACATACTAGTATGATACAGTAATGGCCTCTAGGGCATATACACTAACAATCTCCTATTTGCACTAAGACCATGTACTGGCGTATCGAAGACCTATCATCTCGATCAGCCGCTCGAACTGAGTCTGGGGTATGGCCTTGGTGAATGGATCAGCAGTGTTATCTTCCGTAGCAACTCTCCGAACCTCAATCTCCTGGCGACCTACGATCTCCCTGATCAGGTGATACCGCCTCAAGATGTGCCTGGACTTCTGATAGGACCTGGGTTCCTTCGCTAAAGCTATATCCCCGTTGTTGTCGCAATACAGAGGTGCTAGATCAACAATGGACAGAACTACCTGAAGTTCTGTTAGGAACTTCCTTATCCAGACGGCTTCTTTTGTGGCATCGGCAGTAGCGATATATTCCGCTTCCATCGTCGAGTCAGCAACGGTTTCCTTTTTGGAACTCTTCCAACACACCACCCCTCCACAGAGGGTAAAGACATAACCCGACATGAACTTGGAATCATCCTTGTCACTCTGAAAGCTGGAGTCAGCAAAGGCCTAGATCTGGAGGTCTTTTCCGCCATACACCAAGAACATCTCCTTAGTCCTTCTCAGGTACTTGAGAATGTTCTTTACCGCTATCCAGTTTTCTCCCCAGGGTTTGACTGATACCTGCTTACCACACTCAGTGCATAAGCTACATCTGGTCTGGTACACAACATCGCATGCATTATAGAGCCTACCACAGAAGCGTAGGGTATAATAGACATGCGATCCCTTTCCAAATCAGTCTTGGGAGACATCTCTTTGGAGGGGTGATCCCGTGACAAGCCGGTAGATTACCGCGCTTGGAATCTTCCATACTGAATCTTTTCAGTATGGTGTCGATGTACCTGGATTGTGAAAGTCCTAATATCCTCTTGGATCTATCACGATAGATCCGGATCCCCAGAATGTATGAGGCATCACCCAGGTCTTTCATGGAGAACCTATGTGACAAGAACCCTTTGACAGATTGTAGCATAGGAATGCCATTTCCTATCAAGAGAATGTCTTCCACGTATAAAACGAGGAATACTACAGTTCTTGCTACAAATCTACTATAGATGCATGGTTCATCTGGATTTTTGATAAAGCCAAATTCTTTGACCGTCTCATCAAAACAGATATTCCAACTCCGCGATGCCTGCTTTAGTCCATAGATAGACTTAAGCAACTTACACACCTTTCCACTGCTCCCACTCTGAATGAAACCCTCTGGCTGGTCCATATAGACACACTCCTTTAAATTTCCATTTAGAAAAGCGGTCTTTACGTCCATTTGCCAAATCTCATAATCGTGGAAAGCAGCAATAGCAAGAAGGATCCGAATGGATTTTAGCATAGCCACTGGAGAAAAGGTTTCGTCATAGTCCAAGCCAGGTCTTTGACGGAAACCCTTTGCAACAAGTCTAGCTTTATAGGTCTCAACCTGTCCATCTACACCAATCTTCCTTTTAAAGATCCACTTGCATCCTACGGTTTTACCCCATCTGGAGCAACGTCCAACGTCCATACTTTGTTGGTGTACATGGACTCCATTTCGGTCCGCATTGCATCCAGCCATTTTACCGAGTCAACGCTCTGAATGTCCTGCTGGAAGCTAGTCAGCTCATCACTATCAATGATGCAATCCTCTCTATCCCCGTCTATGAGAAAACCGTAGTATCTCTCGGGCGGATGAGACTACCTACTACTTCTGCGGAGCGGCGCAGGAATGTCCTGATCTTTTGAACCCTCTGGTTCTACTAAGCTTTCAGTAATAGCTCGTGGTTCTGGAATTTCTTCCAGTTCTATTGCGCTCCCACTTATCTGATTTTCCAAAAACTCAGTTTCCAAGAAGTGGGCATGACGAGAAACAAAAATCTTTTGTTCCTCTTCGCAATAGAAGAAATATCCCTTGGAGTTCTTTGGATATCCCACAAACTTGCACTGTACTGAGCGTGCCTCGAGCTTGTCCGCATGCTGCTTTTTGACAAAAGCTGTGCATCCCCATGTCTTAATGTGATTAAGATAGGGTCTCTTCCCACACCACATCTGATATGGTGTACTAGGCACGGTCTTAGTTGGAACTCGGTTCAAAAGGTATGCAGCTGATTCTAGTGCATATCCCCAGAATGATCGCGGTAACGCAGCGTTACTCATCATGGACCGTACCATATCCAATAGGGTTCGGTTCCATCTCTCCGATACTCGGTTATGTTGCAGAGTGTATGGAGGAGTAAGCTGAGAGAGAATTCCATTCTCTTTTAAGTAGTCCAGGAACTCGGCACTCAAGTATTCACCATCTCGATCAGATCTCAGTGTCTTGATACTTTTGCCTGTTTGTTTTTCTACTTCATTCTTATATTCCTGGAATTTTCCAAAGGCTTCGGATTTATGTTTCATTAAGAAGACATATCTGTACCTTGAAAATTCATCCGCGAAAGTAATGAAGTAAGAATAACCGCTTCGTGCATGCGTAGACATTGGACCGAATACGTCGCTGTGTACGAGTCCCAAGAGCTCGCTCGCTCTTACTCCGTGTCCAGTGAACGGAGTCTTTGTCATCTTTCCTTTGAGACAGGATTGATAAGTTGCATATGATTGATATTCGAACGGATCCAAATATCCTTCTGTATGTAACTTCGTCAACCTTCTCTCATTGATGTGACCCAGTCTACAATGCCATAAGAAAGTCTGATTTGTTTCCGGAGACTTTCTTTTGTGTGTATTCTGGACATTGAAAATCTGTGGTTGGTTTAAAACGTATATACCATTGCTCGATGTACCTGACCCAATCAGAACTTGATTAAGGTGAATGTAGTAGGGTTCCTAGGCACACCCATGAGGTTCGACAACTGATCAAACATGTCCAATTCAAATTTTATGTGCCGAGAAACCCTAATATAGATCATTAACTAGAGGATAAGCGAAAGAACATGCAAGTTAACAACTTAACTGTAGGGTTCCTAGGCACACTCAAGAGGTTCCACAACTGATCAACCATGGCAAAATCAAATTTTCCATGTGCCTAACAACCCTAATGATAGATCGATAACTAGAGGCAAAGGCGAAACATGCAAATAAACAACTTTATTGCTAAGTGAATGGAAATACAACCTTTATAGATCCGGTCCTCCACTTCCTTGGCTCCGTGATGACGTCCCTCCGCTGCAACCATCGGAATCCTGGACTCTCGCGGTGGTTTCATCGGAGAAAAGATCGGGCTAGGTCGTTGACTTCGATGCCGAAGATAATCTACGTCGAGGAAACTCTAACTCGAGCTCCATCTTCACCAAGTCATGAAACTTGTGAAGAAAACACCCTACACTACATGGAAAGTGGTAGAGGATGAAGAAATAGGAAGTGGGTTCACTTTGGATTTGGATTTCTCACTTGATTTCATCACTTGACATTTTTCTAGAAAGCTTTTCTTTTCTTCACTTGAAGAAGAAGATGAAGAAGAAGAAAAAGAATAATGAATTAATTCCAAAAATAAAAATGAAGTGATGGTTATCATAATGCAACCATGGGTGAGTGTAGAGAATAAACTAAGGTTTAGTTAAATGGTTAGGTTAAGGATAAAAACAAAATGGCTAAGACTTTGTCAAAACTATCATGAAGCTTCTAGTGTAAAACAAAGAAAGCCTCCCATTTTGTTTTTTTCCAAAAGGAATAAATAAATAAATAAAACAAATAAACCAAACCCTAACCATTAACTTAATCATAGTTAAAGCAAACACATACCCAAGTTTGCATGTATCATCAAACATGATACAAGCAAGTGCACAAAAATATATCATATATACAATATGCACAATCTAGTGTGAAAATAATCTTAAGCGAACCAATACTAGTTAATGTAAAGTAATATATCAAATATATAATTATACATTAAATCATTAAATCAACACTTGATTTAACGATCCGGTCATATTGCATATGACCGACTAATATCCAATGTATCGACTTATCGAGTCAATCCTTGATTCGATAACTAGGTTATATCGCATATAACCAATCGATACATTCATTGCGAGAATAGAATACGGTATCACATACACGCATTATTCTCGGTCACGCACATATCTCATATGCGCTCTTATTTCGTTTCGCTTGAGCCAGGAAACCTCTGTGTAGGACTCTAAAGACTCGTCAATACTCCGGCAGTAGGTGATGATCATATCAAACACCCACAAGCCGCAAGCGGTCTGCTAAACATAACGGCCACCCGGGTATTGAGCGATCGGAAGATCAACGAGCAAGCCCGCTCACACTCCTGTGAATCCAACAAGTAACACTTGCCGTACAGTCCGGTCTCGTCGTCTGATATGTCGCATATCTTGCCTAGGGGTGGTAAACGTCAGACCCCATTAGCTCGATAAGTCGTGTCGATATGAGGTCTATAACAGTTCGAGAAACTACTGGTAACAATTACCAGTAAATCTCAGCAACCCTGGCGAGGGATTTCTGGTTATAGCCAATCGAACACAGCACAACATCAACTCCCTATACCGGGAGAGACGAATCCCCTCATATCGCTCATCGCCTCCATGTGATTCGGGACTGTACCCAAAAACCACCGTTTTGCACGCCCTCTTGGACGTGGTAAGGTGGAAATCAAAGCACAGTGGGAATCACACAAGACTCTATGACGATCTCGGGTCTACAGACTAACCTGTACCAGTGTCACCAGAGAACTGCCATCTGACATAAGGTATAATACCATCTGGGAGTTCTCGGCGAGTCCGTCCAGTGTACCCAGTCTCCACTGAGCACCCGTATATCATCTCTCATGTCAAACACCAATGGATATGGGATCATCCATCGCCCATCTGTATGTGTCGAGAAGGTATACGCTAGTCTACTCTGGTATATCAATGCCCTGTCTCGATACACCCACGACTAGGGACCTTGAAGGATGTACTTATGGACTACCATGTCCCCACTAGTATGATCCGCATCATAGTCCAGGTAGTCAAGTACACATCCTAAGGGCTTTACCAACATGTAACAGAGAGACAATCAGTGTACACGTTAAGATAAAGAGCAACCAGATAGCATACTATCATGTCGAGCAAGAAAGTCCTCCCTATATATGTCCTAGCATCCATTACAATATACATCCTATGTACAGTAATGGCCTCTAGGGCATACATATAACTAACAATCTCCCACTTGCACTAGGGCCATCTGTAGCAGTGGTTGTAGTATCTCATACTCAACCATCCCATAAAAGGCTCTCTCTGGGAAAAGGCCTTTGTGAGTGAATCCGCCGTGTTGTCCTCTGAGTTTACTCTCCTATCCTCGATCACCCAGGAGATCAACTATCTCCTTGATCAGGTGATGCTGCCTCAGAATACGTCTGGGTCACTGATGGGACCGGGGTTCCTACGCCAAAGCCACACTTCCATTGTCACACAATGGTAGGAACCTAGTTCATCTCATGAACCAGTATACACCCAAACTGCCTCTTTGGTAGTATCATTAATAGCGATGTCACCAGCCTTTATCGTCTAGTTTGCCACGGTATCTAGCTTGGAACTCTTCCAACATACCGTCCCTCCACTGAGGGTAAAGGCAATGCCTGTGACTGACATTCAGTCGTCCTTATCACCCTGGAACCTTTCCAGTGATTCTCCCCAGGATCAATTGATACCATATCACTATAACTAGTGAGTATGCCAATATCCAATTAGATCTATCTCATAGATCCAAAACGAAGGATTTAGTAGGTATCACTTTGATCCAATTTGGAGAATCATTGTGATAAGCGGAGATTGATCGAGCGTAGCATAGGAAACTCCTTCCCTCTCAAGAGCATGTCATCCACGTACTCTACTAGGACCACCACCATACTCCCTACTACCTTTTTTGTATATACAAGGTTCATCTACCATTTTGATGATGTCAAACTCTTTGACTAACACATCAAAACAGACGTTCCAACTCCGCGATGCCTGCTTTAATCTGTAAAGCAACTTGCACACGTTTCCGCTGCTTCCATTATCTACGAAGCCCTCGGCTGTGTACTTATAGACACTCATTTCTAAAACATCATTTAGAAAAGCAGTCATGACACCCAACCGCTAGATATCGTAGTCATGGTATATAGACGTGGAAAGTAGGATCTGGATGGACTTAAGCTTAGCTACTTGAAAAAGTTTCATCATAATCCATACCTGGTCAATGATGCAAACTTTTAACAAGCCTGGCTTTGAAAGTCTCAACTTTTCTATGTACACCAAGTAATCTTCTCAAGATATACTTGCTCCTGATGGGGATTTAACCCTTCAGATAAAGCAACTAAAGTCCATACTTTGTTGGTGTATAAGGATTCCATCTCAGATCGCTAAGCATCCAACCATTCTTATAGAGTCCCACTCCTGATGGCCAGTTCGAAACTAGTTGGGTCATCATCTCATGATGCATTCCTCGCTCCCACTGTCATAGAGAAGCAGAAGTATCTCTCAGGTGGGTGAGGAACCCTACTAGATCGGCGGAGAGGCTGAGGTTCATCGGGGACTATTAAATCCTGTGGTTCTACCAAATCATCAGCTGCAGTTTGTATAGCTGGAACTGCTTCCAGTTATACCTCATGTCCACTAATTTCTTCACAAGAAATTCCCTTTCACAAAGGTGGCATGCTGAGAAACAAAACATTTTTGTTCCTCGGTTAGGTAGAAGATATTCCCTTGCGAATGCTTGGGATATCAAAGAAACTTCTACAGAACTGACTTTGCCTCGAGCTTGTCCGGATTATGCTTTTAGACATAGGCTGGACAACCCCAAATCTTAACAAACATAAGATATGGGCTCTTCCCTTTCCATATCATATATAAAGTGGTGGGCTGGTGATTTGATTTGAACCCTATTCAATAGGTATGCAACTTCATAAGTGCATAACTCCCTAAAAGGAAATAGGAACCTCAGTAGTACTCATCATAGAGCGCACCATATCAAATAGGGTGTGGTTGCTCCACACCGATACACCATCGTGCTATGGTGTATACGGAGGAGTAATGCTGAGAGAGAATCTCATTCTATTTTAGAATAGTCCAAGAATTCCGCGCTCAAGTATTCTCCTCCTTGATCACATCAAATGACATAATACTTATACCCGTTTTGGTTCTCTACTTCTAACTTATATTCTGTGAATATCTCAAAAGGTTCGGACTTGTGTTTCAACAGGAACATATGTCTGAATCTTGAGAGATTATCAGAGAATGTAATTAAATACAAAGAACGTGTCCTGGCATGTGTAGACAGGGGACCTTACATACATCAACATGTATCAATCCCAAGAGTTCACTAACTCTTTCTCTGTTTCCAGTAAACAGAGCTATGGTCATCTAATCTTTGTGATATGACTGGAAAGTTTCACAAGATGTAAATTCAAACTAATTTAAATATGAATCTAAATGTAACTTCAGCCAGTCGGGTCGCATTGATATGACCTAGTCTACAATGCCTCAAGAAGGATTCGTTCATTTCTGAACTCTTCCTCTTCTGTGTGTTCTGTATACTAGGAACTGTAGTTTGATTTAGAACGTCAATGCTTTTAGATAACGTGCCTGAACCGATCAACTTTTGATATAGAAAATATTCAAAACATTATCCAACAATACAAAATTATATCCTTCTTTAATAAATAAAGAGACTGATATGATTTTGTATATCAGGTTCGGTATCCAACATCATTTGTTCAGAATCAATGTATTTGGAAATACAGGGTGACAGTGACCAACAGACTTGGCTGCAACACTTGCACCGTTTTCTGCCTCATGAAACTTATCACCCGTTCTCAGTTCTCTACCTTTTGTAGCCCTATGTAACAGATTACATATCTGAGATCCTGTTCCGGTATCAAATACCCAGGACGTAGAGGATACAAAGAAACAGTTCTTTGTAATGAACACACCCGAAGGAGATGCATCATATGCACTTTCTTCGTTTGGGCGGCATAAGAATTCTGGTATTCCTCTATTTCCTGCTCTGTCTTATAACAATTATAAGTTGGAGCGGGACCAACGTTCCCCAGCTCAGTATAACAAGCGGGTTCGGTCAATATATCCTTTTTATTATCTTTATTAAGGCATGATATGGTCGCTACCTGGAGAGAGAGAGAAGAAAACACTCAGCGTATGCTCTTGCAAGATCAGATTGGTTATTATTTTATCTAATCAGGATGGCTCCCACTGTTTTTATCAAATCTTCCTTCAAACCCTAAAAGGAAAGACTAGCCGGGATTAATTACACGCTACAAGTTCGCCAATCTTTCAGCCAGGCCAGTGTCGGTACTTTGAGGGAGGTCCACGTGCTTTCGCACGAACCTAATTAATGTAAACCTCGTTTTCCTAGAGGCGTAACCCCGTTGACACCTTTCTAGACACCTACTTGATCGGCTAATTGTAATGTGTAAAACTCTCCCAGGAGTAACTTTTACTCGCAGTGGGTATCGGGATCCAACTATCTCATAGAAGGTATGCAATCTCATTGCAAATTTCAATACTTGAAATTCCCGATAATTTTGCCCCTAGCGTTGACCTTGACGCAGGCCAACAAACCATAGTGCGCTAGTCAAGTTCAACCTGTCATTTCCTGATTGAATTAAACCCACCCGCACGACCCTTGACGCAGGCCAACAAAGTCGCACGACTACCCTAATCCAATCTGCATCATATGCATAAGCAGATAAATACTAGTTAGCTACCGCACCCTACGCCTTGACGCAGGCCAACAAACGTAGCACGAATACTAACAACTACTTATCTGAAATGACGTAGGGCTAAGACAGGTTTTTCTGAAAACCTATTGCGTAATGAACTTGATATCGTTGTAGAATCAAATGATTTTAAAAATGGAGTGCTTTTGAGGCTTTTTCTAGTTTTTCTAAAGGGGTCACTCCCGGTGAAGGGATCGTCGGCCCTTTCCTCATCGAATAAGGTGCAGGATATATTATATATACCGCTGTGCAAAGAAAAAACTATAGAAGCAATCAAAAGACAAACCGAGGGTTGTAGCATCTACCAGTTATTTCTAAAGGGGTCACTCCCGGTGAAGGGATCTCGACCCTTTCCTTATCGAATAAGGTGCAGGATGTTCTACAAGGAACACCGCGATGCAAAGCAAGAACTGTAGCTACCTGTTTTTGAAAATTCGATTCCACAACATCTTAGGTTTCTTTTCTTTAATTAATCATATTAATGAAGTCCCATCATTTAAGTTATCTAAACATCACAGATAAATATGACGTATACTTATGCCATCCGCATTCGCCTCGATGTCCCCTCGTGCACCGTTAGGTTAGGTAACTAACGACAGAGCGGGGTAGGGCTAGCGTGGGTGTAAAACATAAGTAACGTCTATATAATATATCATATATACTATATGTTAGGTCCATGTTACCTCTCCCGGTACTTTCGGGGTTGCGGAAACGGTAAAACAAAAAATTTTCTGGACTTGGTAACATGGACCGTAAAAGCCGGATCTTTGCTAAACAATACACTAGCATCCTAACATGAGATGTTATCTACTCGGTTAGGGGTTATACCTCAACTTGAACTCCTTCTCTTCTTGTTGTTCTTCACTTCTTGTTGTTCTTCTCTTCTTGTTGTTCTTCTCTTTGCTTGCTCAATGGTTGATCCGGACTTTGGTCACCTCCGCGGCTTCCTTGAGTCGAAGACGATCCACCCGAGAGATGTACACCGAGCTCCACCTCGAGCCGAGGTAACTAGGGCAAGGAGATTGCTAATCTAGAAGCCCTAGGTTGTGTAGAAGTGGTAGATGAATGGTTTTGTCTTTGTGGGATCTTTATCTCTCAACACATGAGATCAAAAGATAAATCAAGAGGAGGAAGAAGGAGGAGCTAGCTAGCAACCATGGAGCTTCTCATTTCAAGAGAGAGAATGAGAATGAGCAAATGAAAAGCTTAACCAAGAGAAAACCCAACCATGGTTGCAATAATGCAAAAACATTATCATTACTAATCACATCAAGATAAAGGTGATGGCTACAAATGACATGACCATTATCATAACCAAAAAGAAAAAGAAAAAGAAAACCAAAGAATACTTTAGATCTTTCAAGAAGATCCTAGTCAATTTTGGTCAAATGGTCAACAAAGTCAAGATGGTCAAATGGTCAATGTAATTAGCCATAACATAATTATCAATGAAAGGATTAGTAAATAATGTCCCCGGCTCATAATGGTTTTGACCAAACGAACTGTCAAAACCCTAATGAGTCCGCCTCAAAATGGTTTTGACCGAATCAACTGTCAAAACCCTAATGAGCCCGCCACATAACGGTTTTGGCCTAACCAACTGCCAAAACCCTAATGAGGCACCTCCTCCTTCATCACTCCGGAAAACTGTGCATACACACCTGCATCCGCATTCCGCAGAATGCGGATGCGCAGAAGACAAAACAAAACCATCCGTGCAATACTAGGATCCGGCTTAAACCAAAGCCCACTAGTGCTGCCTGCCCGAACACCATATGCACACAAGTGTACGTAAGTGATCGCAGCCCTGCCGTAAAACCATACGGCCTCTACACGTTTCGCTCAGTGCAGGGAAACTCTCTGTGTGGGACTCTAAAGACTCGACACTACGCTGGCAGTGGGTTTAACCACAGACCGCAAGCGGCACTAGCTGTACTTAACGGTCCCCAGGTAGATGTCGATAAGAAGGCCGATGAGGTAAACCCATCCGAACTCCTACTGAGTCTATATGTGACAATCTCCGTACAGTCCGGTCTGTTCGTCTGATACATCGCATGTTGGGCCTAGGGGGCGGCAAGCGTCAGACCCCTAATAGCGGTACAAGTCGTGTCGGAGTGAAGCCCAGAACACCCTGAGATAACACTGGAACCTACCAGTATATCTCGCTTGCCCTGGCCAGGGACTACTTGTGTAATGGCTCTCCTAGACACAGCGCGATGTTAACCCCCAATACCGGGAGAGACGAATCCTGTCTAACTGTCACTGCCTCCAAGTGCTTCGGGACTGCTCCCAACTACTACCTGTTTGCACGACTCAGTAGAGCCGTGGTAGGGTAGTAACCAAAGAACAGTGGGAACACACTCGAGGCGAAGTGACAGTGTCAAGTCAGCGGACTAAGCTGTACTCATGTCACCTGGGAACTGATAACTGACGATAGGTATAATACCAACCATCAGTTCCCGACGAGTCCTGTCCAATGTACTCGTAACCTAACGAGCACCCGCATACTATCTCAAGTACGACGTACTGACGGCTGTGGGACAGACCGTCTCCCGTGCTGGGATGAGAAGCGCATACGCTAGTCTACTCCGGAGCATCGATGCCCTATCTCGATACTCCCACGACTAGGGACGTGTATAAGGATGTTCTTGTAGATTACCCAGCCCCCACGAGTGTGATCGCCATCACAACGCCGGTAATCAAGCAAAGATCCTAAGGGCTCTACTAATGCGTATAGGTGATATAATAAATAAACACACATGTACACATTAAAGCAGAGACAAACCAAGTAGCATACTACTATATTGAGCAGGATTGTCTGTACAACTGTGAATATCCCAAGCTTCCATCAAGTAATATAAATACTAGTATGATACAGTAATGGCCTCTAGGGCATATACACTAACAATCTCCCACTTGCACTAAGGCCATGTACTGGCGTATCGAAGACCTATCATCTCGATCAGCCGCTCGAACTGAGTCTGGGGTAAAGCCTTCGTGAATGGGTCCGCAGTGTTGTCCTTTGTGTCCACTCTCCGCACCTCGATCTCCTGGCGATCAATGATCTCCCTGATCAGGTGATACCGCCTTAAGATGTGCCTGGATTTCTGATGGGACCTTGGTTCCTTCGCTAAAGCTATAGCCCCATTGTTATCGCAATACAAAGGTATTGGGTCAACAATGGACGGAACCACCTGAAGTTCACTAATGAACTTCTTTATCCAGACCGCCTCTTTTGCAGCATCGCTTGCAGCAATGTATTCAGCCTCCATCATCGAGTCTGCGACGGTATCCTGCTTGGAACTCCTCCAACATACCGCCCCTCCATTGAGGGTAAACACAAAACCCGAGACAGACTTGCTGTCATCTTTGTCACTCTGGAAGCTTGAATCGGCAAAGGACTCGACCCTGAGGTCTCCATTACCGTAAACCAGGAACATCTCCATAGTCCTTCTCAGGTACTTGAGAATGTTCTTCACTGCTGTCCAGTGGTCCTCACCTGGGTCTGACTGATACCGGCTTACCGCGCTCAGCGCGTAAGCTACATCTGGTCTTGTACATAGCATCGCATACATTATAGATCCTACCGCCGAAGCGTAGGGTATAGTGCTCATGCGAACCCTCTCCTCGTCAGTCTTAGGGGACATCTTCTTAGAGAGGGTAATTCCGTGCAATGCGGGTATGTTACCGCGCTTGGAACCCTCCATACTAAATCTTTTTAGTACGGTCTCTATGTACCTGGACTGTGAAAGTCCCAATATTTTCATGGATCTATCTCTATAGATCTTGATCCCCAGAATGTACGAGGCATCACCCAGGTCCTTCATGGAGAACCTTTGTGACAAAAATAGCTTGACCGATTGTAGCATAGGAATATCATTTCCTATCAAAAGAATGTCGTCCACGTACAAGACTAGGAATACGACAGTTCGTCCTACAATCTTCTTATATACACAGGGTTCATCTTCGTTCTTGATGAAATCAAATTCCTTGATTGCCTCATCAAAACAGATGTTCCAGCTCCGCGATGCCTGCTTTAATCCATAAATGGATTTAAGCAACTTGCACACCTTTCCGCTGCTCCCACTGTCTACGAAACCTTCTGGTTGATCCATGTAAATGCACTCTTCCAAACAACCGTTTAGGAAAGCCGTTTTAACATCCATCTGCCAGATTTCATAGTCATGGAAGGCAGCAATGGCAAGTAGGATCCGAATGGATTTGAGCATAGCCACCGGAGAAAAAGTTTCATCATAGTCCAAACCAGGTCTTTGACGAAAACCTTTTGCAACGAGTCTAGCTTTATAGGTTTCAACCTGCCCATCTACACCAAGTTTCCTTTTGCAGATCCATTTGCATCCAACGGGTTTTACCCCAGGTGGAGCAATATCTAAGGTCCACACTTTATTGGCGTACATGGACTCCATTTCGGATTGCATTGCTTCCTGCCACTTATCAGAGTCCCTATTGATAATGGCCTTCCTGAAACTGGTAGGGTCATCTTCTTCCAAGATGCAATCCTCTCGATCCCCGTCAATGAGAAAACCGTAGTATCTCTCGGGCGGATGAGAAATCCTACCAGATCTGCGGAGTGGCTGAGGTTCGTCTGGGGTTTTTGAATCCTGAGGTTCTGTCAAATTTTCAGTTTCAGTTTGTGGTCGCTGAATTTCTTCCAATTCTACCGTGCTCCCACTAATTTCTTTTGCAAGAAACTCCGTTTCTAAGAAAACGGCATGCTGAGCAACAAACACCTTCTATTCCTCGGTGTGGTAGAATAGATATCCATAACCATTCTTTGGATATCCCACAAACTTACATAAAACTGACCGTGCCTCTAGTTTATCCGGTTTATGCGTTTTAACATAAGTCGGACAACCCCATATCTTAAATCTTTTAAGATATGGGCTCTTTCCATTCCATATCTCGAACGGAGTCTTAGGCACTGATTTAGACGGAGCATCATTCAATAGGTATGCTGCTGTCAATAGCGCATGTCCCCAAAATGAAAGAGGCAACTCGGCATTACTCATCATAGAGCGAACCATATCCAGTAGGGTACGATTCCTCCGCTCCGAAACACCGTTGTGCTGTGGTGTATAAGGAGGAGTAAGCTGAGAGAGAATACCATTCTCTTTCAAGTAATCTAGGAATTCCGTGCTTAAGTACTCCCCTCCCCTGTCAGACCGGAGGATCTTGATACTTTTGCCTGTCTGGTTCTCTACTTCGTTTCTAAATTCCTTGAATTTATCAAAAGCTTCAGATTTGTGTTTCATCAGATACACATATCCGAACCTAGAGAGATCGTCAGTGAATGTGATGAAGTACGAGAATCCACCCCTTGCATGTATAGACATCGGACCGCATACATCACTATGTACAAGTCCCAAGAGCTCGGTTGCTCTTTCTCCATGTCCGGTGAACGGAGATTTGGTCATCTTCCCTTTTGAGACAAGACTGACAAGTTTCATAAGATGAAAACTCGAACGCATTCAAGAGTCCATCTTTATGCAACTTACTCAGTCTTTTCTCTCCGATATGACCAAGTCTACAATGCCACAAGTAGGATTCATTCATATCTGAATTCTTCCTCTTGCGTGTGTTTTGTATATTGAGAACTGTATTCTGATTTAGAACGTAGATACCATTACACAGTGTACCTTCTGCAACCAGTACCTTATGAAGGTAAATGTTCATGATATTCTTTTCAAGAACAAAGTTATATCCATCTTTATCGAGTAAAGAAACTGATATGATGTTGCAAACCATGGAGGGTACATAGTAGCAATCGTTCAAAATCATAGTCTTGCCATTTGGCAATACTAGGTGATATTCACCGACGGCTGCCGCATTAACTTGTGCTCCGTTCGCTACTCTGAGCGACATATCACCCGGTGCAACTTTCCTACTTTTTCTCAGTCCCTGCAATAAATTACAGATATGAGATCCTGATCCGGTATCAAGTACCCAGGAGGTAGGGCTGACCGTAAAACAGTTCTCAATTACAAGAACACCTGAAGTAGATGCAAAACCATGCTTCTTCTTCAACTGGGTATCCTGGAAATCCATACAATCCCCTTTCCCATTCTCATACTCATGACTGTTGTCACAAGTTAGAGCTGAACCAACTTTCCCCAGTCCCGAATAAGAATTCGGATCGGTCAAGCGATACATTTTATTATCTTGATTAGGGCGTGAAAATGTTGATGCCTGGAGAGAGAGAAAAGAAACACTCAGCGTATGCTCTTGCAAGATTAGATTGGTTTATTAATTTATCTGACCAGGATGTCTCCCACTGTTTACTCAAATTCTTCTTAAAACCTTTTTAAAAGAAGAACTAGCCGGGTTTTAAGTCACGTCACAATACTTGCTTAACCTTTCAGCCAGGCTAGTGTCGGTACTTCGAGGGAGGTTTTCCAACGCTTTCGCGAAGTTCCTTAATTCAAGAACCTCTTTTCCCTGGGGGCTTAGCCCCGCTGACACCTTTCTAGACACCTACTAGGTTTATAGCATTGATCGTTTAAGTGAAATAATCTCCCGAGAGTAATCCAACTCATCAGTGGGATCGGGATCCAACTGTCATTGTGTGATAACCTAGATGGAATCCACTCTAGTCACCACACTCCAGAAGTTATGCTAAATCTGCAAGTTTCAGTTCTTTTGAAACTCCCGATGTGGTTTTTGCCCCTAACGGTTCATGACCTTGACTAGGTCAACAAGCCACAAACTGTTAGACAAGTTCTACCCGTCATAATCCTGATTGCATTAGACCCACCCGTACGTGCCCTTGACTAGGTTAACAAGACCGCACGACTGTCCTAACCAATCACATTTGCAATCCACAGAAAAATATTATTTAGCTACCGTTCACTACGCCTTGACTAGGTCAACAAACGCAGCACGAATACTGAATAATATTAATCCGAAACGACGGAGGGCTACGGCTGGGTTTTTGGCGAAAAACCCGTTAACGTAATGAACTTGATATCGTTGAAGGAACATGATTGCACCTTTTTGAAAATATAGTGGCGAAAACTTTTGCTAAAGAGGTCACTCCCTGTGAAGGGATCTCGGCTCTTTCCTCGTCGAATGAGGTGCAGGATATTCCAAACTGAATACCTCGATGCAAAGTAAGAATAATCGACTATAGTGAAGTTATTACCCTGACGCAAACTTTTGTCCAAGGGGTCACTCCCGATGAAGGGATCTCGGCCCTTGCCTCGTCGACTGAGGTGCTGGGCATTCACAACCGAATACCGCGATGCAAAACAAAAATGAACGTCCTTGGAATAACAGCTTTTTGAAAAATTGTTCCAACAACGTCTTTTAGGTTTATTTTCTTGCATTAGTTCTTTTAATGCGTCCCATCATTTAAATCCTACCATTGCAGAAAACAACCAAAATATGACGTACGCTTATGCCATTCGCATTCGCCACTGGGCCCCGTCATCACCCGTTAGATTACTTAACTAACGACAGAGCGGGGGCTGGGCTAGCGCGGCTGTAAAACATAAGCAACGCCTAAATAGTTATTATATATAGATATACTGCAATGATAGCCAATCCAGATCACAGATGAACACTTTGGATATACTAGGAACCCGCGATTCGTTCGAGCCTGCAACGAAAAGAGGATTACACGGTTGCGATGAATAGCCAATACCCCACCCAAGACCCCTACGGGTGCGGCAAACTACCCGCCAAGTACCCGAAGCGAAGCAACCTCCCTCAACGCCGTGAGTAGGCCACTCGGCACTTCGAGATACCCGGTAGTTTGTGCACCCCCTCTATGGGTCTATCCTAGGAGCAAAAACAGTAAAAGAATTATACAATGACGGCTACAATCCCGACCCGGTTGTGCGGCCATACAAATAATATTACATCAATTTACAAATTATTACATGAATGAAAGAAAAAGAAACTCTCATCTCACATCCATCCCGGTTATTCATCCGCGACAATCCAACGAGTTCATATACACAAACCATCAACAACAATCACAGATATGTATAACCCCCACTAATCGACGTATAGCGATTAGTAGACGTTCAATACACATAAACATCACAGATATAACCTTTATAGTCAAAGTATATTAAAGTTCGGAAAAATACGGATTTATTGGCCCCCAAAAACAAATTTCTATTCTGAAAAATCTGGGCACATATAAACCATCTTAAAAATCCTAAAACCAAGTCAGAAATACACTGCACCAAAATCGACCCAGTGACTCACCAAGATGGCCGCGGTTCCGCGGCAATAGCTTGCTATTGCCGCGGAAACGCGGCTCTTTGGTCGAGTTGCTGGCTCGTTTTTGGTGGCTTTCTTCTAAAAACCCTGAGATGATTTTTGGAGTATGACAAATTTTGTTTTGACCAGAAAAAAATTTAACAGAAACTCAGGATTTTCGTAACTAGGTTTTTCGATTTTTCCGTTTCGAACTTCGATACACTTCACTACCTAGCTAGTTTATGTTTAGTTAGGCTCTGATACTACTGTTAGGTCCACGTTACCTCTCCCGGTACTTTCGGGGTTGCGGAAACGGTAAAACAAAATTTTTTCTGGACTTGGTAACATGGACCGTAAAAGCCGGATCTTTGCTAAACAATACACTAGCATCCTAACATGAGATGTTATCTACTCGGTTAAGGGTTATACCTCAACTTGAACTCCTTCTCTTCTTGTTGTTCTTCACTTCTTGTTGTTCTTCTCTTCTTGTTGTTCTTCTCTTTGCTTGCTCAATGGTTGATCCGGACTTTGGTCACCTCCGCGGCCTCCTTAAGTCGAAGATGATCCACCCGAGAGATGTACACCGAGCTCCACCTCGAGCCGAGGTAACTAGGGCAAGGAGATTGCTAATCTAGAAGCCCTAAGTTGTGTAGAAGTGGTAGATGAATGGTTTTGTCTTTGTGGGATCTTTATCTCTCAACACATGAGATCAAAAGATGAATCAAGAGGAGGAAGAAGGAGGAGCTAGCTAGCAACCATGGAGCTTCTCAATTCAAGAGAGAGAATGAGAATGAGCAAATGAAAAGCTTAACCAAGAGAAAACCCAACCATGGTTGCAATAATGCAAAAACATTATCATTACTAATCACATCAAGATAAAGGTGATGGCTACAAATGACATGACCATTATCATAACCAAAAAGAAAAAGAAAAAGAAAACCAAAGAATACTTTAGATCTTTCAAGAAGATCCTAGTCAACTTTGGTCAAATGGTCAACAAAGTCAAGATGGTCAAATGGTCAATGTAATTAGCCATAACATAATTATCAATGAAAGGATTAGTAAATAATGTCCCCGGCTCATAATGGTTTTGACCAAACGAACTGTCAAAACCCTAATGAGTCCGCCTCAAAATGGTTTTGACCGAATCAACTGTCAAAACCCTAATGAGCCCGCCACATAACGGTTTTGGCCTAACCAACTGCCAAAACCCTAATGAGGCACCTCCTCCTTCATCACTCCGGAAAACTGTGCATACACACCTGCATCCGCATTCCGCAGAATGCGGATGCGCAGAAGAAAAAACAAAACCATCCGTGCAATACTAGGATCCGGCTTAAACCAAAGCCCACTAGTACTGCCTGCCCGAACACCATACGCACACAAGTGTGCGTAAGTGATCGTAGCCCTGCCGTAAAACCATACGGCCTCTACACGTTTCGCTCAGTGCAGGGAAACTCTCTGTGTGGGACTCTAAAGACTCGACACTACGCTGGCAGTGGGTTTAACCACAGACCGCAAGCGGCACTAGCTGTACGTAACGGTCCTCAGGTAGATGTCGATAAGAAGGCCGATGAGGTAAACCCATCCGAACTCCTACTGAGTCTGTATGTGACAATCTCCGTACAGTCCAGTCTGTTCGTCTGATACATGCATGTCGGGCCTAGGGGGCGGCAAGCGTCAGACCCCTAATAGCGGTACAAGTCGTGTCGGAGTGAAGCCCAGAACACCCTGAGATAACATTGGAACCTACCAGTATATCTCGCTTGCCCTGGCCAGGGACTACTTGTGTAATGGCTCTCCTAGACACAGCGCGATGTCAACCCCCAATACCGGGAGAGACGAATCCTGTCTAACCGTCACTGTCTCCAAGTGCTTCGGGACTGCTCCTAACTACTACCTGTTTGCACGACTCAGTAGAGCCGTGGTAGGGTAGTAACCAAAGAACAGTGGGAACACACTCGAGGCGAAGTGACAGTGTCAAGTCAGCGGACTAAGCTGTACTCATGTCACCTGGGAACTGATAACTGACGATAGGTATAATACCAACCATCAGTTCCCGACGAGTCCTGTCCAATGTACTCGTAACCTAACGAGCACCCGCATACTATCTCAAGTACGACGTACCGACGGCTGTGGGACAGACCGTCTCCCGTGCTGGGATAAGAAGCGCATACGCTAGTCTACTCCGGAGCATCGATGCCCTATCTCGATACTCCCACGACTAGGGACGTGTATAAGGATGTGCTTGTAGATTACCCAGCCCCCACGAGTGTGATCGCCATCACAACGCCGGTAATCAAGCAAAGATCCTAAGGGCTCTACTAATGCGTATAGGTGATATAATAAATAAACACATATGTACACATTAAAGTAGAGACAAACCAAGTAGCATACTACTATATTGAGCAAGATTTTCTGTACAACTGTGAATATCCCAAGCTTCCATCAAGTAATATACATACTAGTATGATACAGTAATGGCCTCTAGGGCATATACACTAACACTATATACAGTATCCATCACAGCATATCAAATGATCACATAACAGATATCGCTGCAGAAGAAACATATGAAACATTGGATATACTAGGACGTCCGTGTTTTCAATACGAGCCAGTATAAAACACGGATTCCACGGTCGTGATGAATAGCCAAACCCATACCCCAAGACCCCTATGAGAGCGGCAAGCAACCCTACCAATTCTAGAGTTAGGAGACCCGGACTCGACTCCTCGGGTTGGTCTCCCACTGGACTCCAGAACCCGGTTACTTGTGTTAGTGTATATGCCCTAGGGGCCATTATTGTATCATACTAGTTTGTATATTACTTAATGGAAGCTTGGGATATTCACATGTATATAACAGTCTTGCTAAACATGGTAGTATGCTACTTGGTTTTTCTATCTTAATATGTGAGTATACGTATTGATAGAGCTCTTAGGATCTTGCTTGACTACCAGTGTTGTGATGGCAGTCACACTAGTGGGGGCTGGGTAGTCTACAAGCACATCCTTATTCAGGTCCCTAGTCGTTGGATTATCGAGACAGGGCATCGATACTCCGGAGTAGACTAGTGTGTACGCTTCTCATCTCAGTTGGGGAGATGGTCTGTCCCACAGCCGTCAGTACGTCGTACTGGAGATAGTATGCAGGTGCTCGTTAGGTTACGAGTACACCGGACAGGACTCACAGGGAACTGTTGGTTGGTTTTATACCAGTCGTCAGTGAACAGTTCCCAGGTGACATGAGTACAGCATAGTCCGCAGACTTGACACTGCTACTTCGCCTCGAGTGTGTCCCACTGTTCTTAGATTGCTACCCTACCACGGCTCAAAGGAGTCTTGCAAACAGATAGCAGTTGGATGCAGTCCCGAGCACTTGGAGGCAGTGGCGGTTAGACAGGATTCGTCTCTCCCGGTTTTGGGGTTGATATCGCGCTGTGTCAGAGAGCCATTACGCAAAGTCCCTGGCCTGGGCAAGCGAGATTTGCTGGTAGGTTCCAGTAGTTTCTCAGGGTGTAATGGGCTTCGCTCCGACACGACTTATACCGCTATTAGGGGACTGACGCTTGCCACCCCCCTAGGCCCGATATGCGATTGTCTTAGACGAACGGACCGGACTGTATGGAGATTGTCACATCAGACTCAGTAGGAGTTCGGATGGGTTTCCTCATCGGCCTTCTTATCGACATCTACCTGGGGACCGTTACGTACAGCTAGTGCCGCTTGCGGTCTGTGGTTAAACCCACTGCCAGCGTAGTAGTCGAGTCTCTAGAGTCCCACACAGAGAGTTTCCCTACTCCAGGCGAAACGATATAGAGGTCGTATGGTTTTACGACAAGGGTTCGGACGCATACGTGTGTTTACGCAAGTACGACTTTCGGACAGTTTTTACCAGTCGGCTTTGGTTTAAGCCAGTTACTGGTATCCGGTTATTGGATTTATACAGTCTAAAGTTTTTCCGTATTTTTGCGGAAAGGAGGGGCGTTCTCGTAATTGCGCGAGAAGCTTCTAGAAGGTGGTGACTAAGGAGGTTTAGGTGGCATATACAATGAATGTGATTAGTGAGTCATATGGATGATTCATACATGTCATTATCCATGGAGATGAATCATCACTAGATATTATCAAGCATGGTTGTTAATTTGATTTATTTTCTTTTCTTGATAAAAAGAAATGCTTGATATATATTATCATAACTCACTATTCTCATTTCATTATTATGTTCAACTTCTCTCTCCTCAAGCTCTCCCTCTTCAAACCCTAATCCTCCCCTCTCATGTGTTGAGTACAAGGATTAGTTAGACTAATTAAACCATAACCCTCACTCTATATCACCTAGCTTCTTTGATTAGCACTTAAAGAAGGTTAGTTGCCTCAAGTTTAGAGGCTAAGCTTGGAGTAAAGCTCTCGGGTGGATCGTCTACTACTTCGAGGAGGCCGAGGAGGAGGTGGAGTTCGCAAAGACAAAGGACACGATTCGTTAGGTATAATCCCTAAACATAGTAGTATAGAACTTCTATGTTTCATGTTAGTCATCGTTTAGCTTCGATTCATGCAGTTAGTCGATGTTTAAGTAAAGAACAAGATCGTTTTCTAAATTTCCGCCTCCCCGCAAGTCGTGGGGTGTTGTACATCGACTTACAGTGGTATCAGAGCCTCGCTAAACAATAATTAACTTACTTCCAAATTTGTATGAATTTCGAACGGAAAAAACGAAACCGGAAAAGCCCGAAATCATCAGTTTCTGTCGTTTTTAAAATGAAGTCCAAAATTTTTTCAGGGATGTTCAGAAAGCTTGAAAAGACAGTAGAAGAACACCCAAGAAAATTGGGCCCCTAAATCGCCTAAAGAGCCGCGGAACCGCGGCGGATCCCACCGATCCGCCGGGCTTCCGCCGCCGAGTTGGCGATTCAGGAACCCAATTTTCCTGTGTTGGTTCTCTGGGATATTTGGTATTTTCTGGAATTTTTTAATTTTTGCTCAGGTTTCAGATTTATAGAGAAGTATTGGAGCAAAATTAAAAGTGTTTAATCGATCGAAATTATACATTATTTGCTTGTTGGATTATATCTGTGTTTGTATAATGTGTTCGTAAACCTCCCCTAACTGCTAGTATGTCGGTTGGCAGGGGGTTGCACATTTCTGTAATGGATTTTATCTGTTTGTGCATATGAACTGTGTTGGACTGTTGTGATGTATAGCCGGGGTTATGTGATGGGTTATTATTTAATTCATTTGATGTAAATGTAATTTGTTGTAATATTATTTTGCGGGGCACATCCAGGTTGCGGTTGTAGCCACCGTTGTATTATTTCATTTTACTGTTTTTGCTCCTAGGACAGACCTAAGGTGGGGTGCACAAACTGCCGGGTGGGTAGTTTGCCATACCCGTTGGGGTCTTGGGTGGGGTAATGGCTATTCATCACAACTGTGTAATCCGTCTTTTGTTGCAGGATCAAAACAAACACGGATTGCTTGCAAATCCAATTAAGTTCATCTGTGATCTGGAATGAATATCATTGCGTCAGACGAATGTAAAATATCTATATATATGATAGATATTTAGAAGTCACTTATGTTTTACACCCGTGCTAGCCCAGCTCCCGCTCTGTCGTTAGTTAAGTAACCTAACGGGTAATGACGGGACCCCGTGGCGAATGCGGATGGCATAAGAGGACGTTGTATTTTCTTTGTTTTCTGCAATGATAGGTTAATGATGGGACGCATTATTTATAATGCAAAGAAAATAAACCAAAAGTTTAATCGTTGGAACAATTTAAAAGAAACCACTCGGTTAATTTTAAAAACAGATATTTTTAAATGCGGAGCTTTAACCACTCCTTTTAAAAGCTATCAGGTTCCTTCGGTTATATCAAGTTCACTACGTTCACGGTTTCGCCAAAACCATTCGTAGCCCTCCGTCATTTCATTTGGGTATTCAGTAGTATTCAAGCTATGCATTTTGGCCAAAGTCAAGGCATAGTGTTTGGTAGCTGCTGGGTTTTCATTTGTTGCATAAGATAGATGAGTTGGTTTGGGACAGTCGTATTATCATTTGACCAAAGTCAGGGGTATATACGGATGGGTTCAAATTGACAAGATAATGACGGGTAGAACTTGACATGTGACTTATGACATTTTGACCAAAGCCAAGGTCATAAGAGCATGGGGCAAAAACTTATATCGGGAATTTCTAAAGAAACTGAAATTTGCAAAGAGATGCATACCATTTGAAGTTTGATGAATGTTGGTAGCATTCCTTCAACATTATCATACGATGATATTTGGATCCCGATCCTACTGTGAGTATATGCTACTTATCAGGATATTCGTCACTTAACGATCAATGCTATAAACCAAGTAGGTGTCCAGAAAGGTGTCAGCAGGGTTACGCCCCCAGAGAAAAGAGGTTCTTTAATTAAGGAACTTCGCGAAAGCGTTGGAAAACCTCCTTCGAAGTATCGACACTGGCCTGGCTGAACGGTTAAGCAAGAATTGTACAGTGAGAATAGTCCTGGCTAATTCTTCTTTTATGGTTTGAAGAAGGATTCGAGAAACAGTGGGAGCCATCCAGTTTGGATAAACTAAAAACCACTCTAAACTTGCAAGAGCATCATGCTAAAGAGTTTTCTTCTTTCTCTCCTAATTGCAGCGACCCTGAAAACGACTGGACTTAAGTTACTTTTAGAGAAAAATATACTGACAGGGCCAAACTATAAAGATTGGCTGCGGAATGTCAAAATGGCTTTGACCTATGACAAATTGGGGTACGTCCTCACCGCTATGGCACCTGCTGTCCCTGGTCCCAAATCCAGTAATGCGGATAAGGAAATCCGCAAAACCTGGGATTTCGATTGCGCGAAAGCCAAGTGCATCGTGCTTGCCTCGATGAACAATGAACATCAGAGGAGGCACGAGGATATGGAACTTGATGCCATATTTATCCATACAAAGGAACTTTATGGAGAGCAATCTCGTATAGCAAGATACGAGACCTCTAAGAACTTGTTTCGAGCGAGGTTGGCTGTCGGGTCATCGGTAGGAGAACATGTCCTAAAGATGATCGGCTATATAGAAGAGCTCGCAGACCTTGGGACGACTTTGGATAATGAGCTCTATACAGACCTTATTCTCCAGTCCCTTCCTTCCACCTACGCCCAGTTTATCCTGAACTTCAACATTCAAAGAAAAGAAGTTGAACTTCCGGAACTCCTGAACATGCTAAGGAGTGCAGAGGGCACCTTGCAGAAGGCAAGAGAAACACCCGCTATGTTTGTTGGCGGTGCATCTTCTTCCGGGTCCAAGGCTAGGGCCAAAGGAAGGAAGAAGAAGGCCGCACCCAGACCTAGAGGAGGTGTAAGTAAGGTGGGAGGGAAGGGAAAGAAAAAGTTTGCGGTACCGGTAGTTGGCCAGGATGAGTGCTTCCATTGTCACAGGAAAGGGCACTGGAAGAAGGATTGCAAGGCGTGGAACGCCAAGAATCAGGAACCGAAGCAAGCTGTGGCTTCGACTTCAGGTGTGTTTGTAATTAAGAATTGTCTGTCGATCAACTCTACTTCCTGGGTATTGGATACCGGATCAGGATCTCATATTTGCAATTCATTGCAGGCACTGAGAAACCGTAGAGTGCTGAAGGAAGGTGATATGACCCTAAAGGTTGCTAACGGAGCTAGCGTGGGAGCTGCGTCCGTCGGGGATTATCACCTAGGATTGACGAGTGGACACATTTTGGTTTTACATAACTGTTTTTTTATACCAAGCTTAACGTGTAATATCATATCAGTTTCCTTGTTATCAAATAAAGGTTATGATTTCACGTTTGTAAGAGATGTTGTTAACATCCACCTTAATCATGGTTTGATTGGGTCCGGTACACTAAATAACGGTATATATGTTTTAAACCAACTCCAAATTTTCAATGTCCAGAACACACTAAAAAGAAAGTCTCCAGATTTAAATAAAGCTTTCTTATGGCATTATAGACTGGGTCACATCAATGAGAGAAGGTTGACTAAGTTGCATAGAGAAGGATATTTGGACTCGTTCGAATATCAAACTTATGACACTTGTCAATCTTGTCTCAAAGGAAAGATGACAAAGACTCCATTCACTGAACAAGGAGTAAGAGCGAGCGAGCTCTTAGGACTCATACACAGCGATGTATGTGGTCCAATGTCTACACATGCGAGAGGTGGCTATTCCTACTTCATTACTTTCACGGATGATTACTCAAGATACGGATTCATTTATCTGATGAAACATAAATCCGAGGCTTTTGAGAAATTCCAAGAGTATAAGAATGAAGTAGAAAACCAAACCGGCAAAAGTATCAAGACACTTAGATCTGATCGAGGTGGTGAATACTTGAGTGCCGAGTTCCTAGGTTACCTAAAAGAGAAAGGAATTCTCTCTCAGCTTACTCCTCCATACACTCCACAGCATAACGGTGTATCGGAGAGACGGAATCGAACCCTATTGGATATGGTACGATCCATGATGAGTAATGCTGAGTTACCGCGATCTTTCTGGGGTTATGCGCTAGAATCAGCAGCATATCTTCTGAACAGGGCTCCTACCAAGACTGTGCCTACCACTCCATATCAGATGTGGACTGGGAAGAAACCCCATCTTCAGCATATGAAGATTTGGGGATGTCCAGCTTATGTTAAAAAGCAGCATGTGGACAAGCTCGAGGCATGATCAGTAAAATGTATGTTTGTGGGATATCCAAAGAACTCCAAGGGATATTATTTCTATTACGCAGAGGAACAAAAGGTCTTTATTTCTCGTAATGCCCATTTTCTGGAACATCAGTTTTTAGAAAAGGAAATAAGTGGGAGCGAAATAGAACTGGAAGAAATTCCAGAACCACAAACTGCTACTGAAAGTTTGGTAGAACCGGAAGTTCAAGAAGAACAGGAAATTCCCGCACCCGTCCGCAGGAGTAGTAGGCCGTCTCATCCGCCTGAGAGATACTACGGTTTTCTCATAGATGGGGATAGAGAGGATTGCATCATAGATGATGATGAACCTACTGACTTCCAGCAGGCCATCCAGAGCGGCGACTCGGTACGATGGCTAGATGCAATGCGGACCGAAATGGAGTCCATGTACACCAACAAAGTATGGACTTTGGACTTTGCTCCAGATGGGGTAAAACCCATAGGATGCAAATGGATCTTCAAGAAAAAGATTGGTGTAGATGGACAGGTGGAAACCTATAAGGCTAGACTTGTTGCAAAGGGTTTTCGTCAAAGACCTGGTTTGGACTATGACGAAACTTTTTCTCCAGTGGCTATGCTCAAATCTATTCGGGTCCTTCTTGCTATTGCTGCCTTCCATGATTATGAAATCTGGAAGATGGACGTAAAGACGGCTTTTCTAAATGGAAATTTAGAAGAGTGCGTCTATATGGATCAGCCAGAGGGTTTCAATCAGAGTGGGAGCAGCAGGAAAGTATGCAAGCTGCTCAAGTCCATTTATGGACTAAAGCAGGCATCGCGGAGTTGGAACATCTGTTTTAATGAGACAGTCAAAGAATATGACTTTATCAAAAATCCAGATGAACCGTGCATATATAGTAAAGTTGTAGCCAGAAGTGTCATATTCCTCGTCTTGTACGTGGATGACATTCTATTGATAGGAAATGACATTCCTATGCTACAATCTGTCAAAGGATTCTTGTCACACAGGTTCTCCATGAAAGACCAGGGTGATGCCTCTTACATTCTGGGGATCCGGATCTATCGTGATAGATCCAAGAGGATGTTGGAACTTTCGCAGTCCAGGTATATCGACACTGTACTGAAAAGATTCAGTATGGAAGATTCTAAGCGCGGTAATCTACCGGCTTGTCACGGAATCACCCTCTCCAAAGAGATGTCTCCCAAGACTGATTTGGAAAGGGAACGCATGTCTATTATACCCTACGCTTCTGCGGTAGGCTCTATAATGTATGCGATGTTGTGTACCAGACCAGATGTAGCTTACGCACTGAGCGTGGTAAGCCGGTATCAGTCAGACCCAGGGGAGAAGCACTGGATAGCAGTAAAGAACATTCTCAAGTACCTGAGAAGGACTAAGGAGATGTTCTTGGTTTACGGCGGAAAAGACCTCAGGTTAGAGGCCTTTGCTGATTCCGGCTTCCAGAGTGATAAGGACGATTCCAAGTCCATGTCGGGTTATGTCTTTACCCTCAATGGTGGGGCGGTGTGCTGGAAGAGCTCCAAGCAGGACACCGTTGCTGACTCGACGATGGAAGCGGAGTATATAGCTGCTTGCGATGCCGCAAAAGAAGCAGTCTGGATGAAGAAGTTCCTAACAGAACTTCAGGTGGTTCCTACCATAGTTGATCTAATACCTCTGTATTGCGACAACAACGGAGCTATAGCTTTAGCGAAGGAACCAAGGTCCCATCAGAAGTCCAGACACATCTTAAGACGGTATCACCTGATCAGGGAGATCATTGATCGTCAGGAGATCGAGGTTCGGAGAGTTGCTTCTGAAGAAAACATTGCTGATCCATTCACGAAGGCCCTACCTCAGATTCAGTTCGAGAGGCTACTCGAGATCATCGGTCTTCGATATGCCAGTACATGGCCCTAGTGCAAGTGGGAGATTGTTAGTGTATATGCCCTAGGGGCCATTATTGTATCATACTAGTTTGTATATTACTTAATGGAAGCTTGGGATATTCACATGTATATAACAGTCTTGCTAAACATGGTAGTATGCTACTTGGTTTTTCTATCTTAATATGTGAGTATACGTATTGATAGGGCTCTTAGGATCTTGCTTGACTACCAGTGTTGTGATGGCAGTCACACTAGTGGGGGGTGGGTAGTCTACAAGCACATCCTTATTCGGGTCCCTAGTCGTTGGATTATCGAGACAGGGCATCGATACTCCGGAGTAGACTAGTGTGTACGCTTCTCATCCCAGTTGGGGAGATGGTCTGTCCAACAGCCGTCAGTACGTCGTACTGGAGATAGTATGCAGGTGCTCGTTAGGTTACGAGTACACCGGACAGGACTCATAGGGAACTGTTGGTTGGTTTTATACCAGTCGTCAGTGAACAGTTCCTAGGTGACATGAGTACAGCATAGTCCGCAGACTTGACACTGCTACTTCGCCTCGAGTGTGTCCCACTGTTCTTAGATTGCTACCCTACCACGGCTCAAAGGAGTCGTGCAAACAGGTAGCAGTTGGGTGCAGTCCCGAGCACTTGGAGGCAGTGGCGGTTAGACAGGATTCGTCTCTCCCGGTATTGGGGTTGATATCGCGCTGTGTCAGAGAGCCATTACGCAAAGTCCCTGGCCAGGGCAAGCGAGATTTGCTGGTAGGTTCCAGTAGTTTCTCAGGGTGTAATGGGCTTCGCTCCGACATGACTTATACCGCTATTAGGGGACTGACGCTTGCCGCTCTTAGGCCCGATATGCGATTGTCTTAGACGAACGGACCGGACTGTATGGAGATTGTCACATCAGACTCAGTAGGAGTTCGGATGGGTTTCCTCATCGGCCTTCTTATCGACATCTACCTGGGGACCGTTACGTACAGCTAGTGCCGCTTGCGGTCTGTGGTTAAACCCACTGCCAGCGTAGTAGTCGAGTCTCTAGAGTCCCACACAGAGAGTTTCCCTACTCCAGGCGAAACGATATAGAGGTCGTATGGTTTTACGACAAGGGTTCGGACGCATACGTGTGTTTACGCACGTTCGACTTTCGGACAGTTTTTACCAGTCGGCTTTGGTTTAAGCCAGTTACTGGTATCCGGTTATTGGATTTATACAGTCTAAAGTTTTTCCGTATTTTTGCGGAAAGGAGGGGCGTTCTCGTAATTGCGCGAGAAGTTTCTAGAAGGTGGTGACTAAGGAGGTTTAGGTGGCATATACAATGAATGTGATTAATGAGTCATATGGATGATTCATACATGTCATTATCCATGGAGATGAATCATCACTAGATATTATCAAGCATGGTTGTTAATTTGATTTATTTTCTTTTCTTGATAAAAAGAAATGCTTGATATATATTATCATAACTCACTATTCTCATTTCATTATTATATTCATCTTCTCTCTCCTCAAGCTCTCCCTCTTCAAACCCTAATCCTCCCCTCTCATGTGTTGAGTACAAGGATTAGTTAGACTAATTAAACCATAACCCTCACTCTATATCACCTAGCTTCTTTGATTAGCACTTAAAGAAGGTTAGTTGCCTCAAGTTTAGAGGCTAAGCTTGGAGTAAAGCTCTCGGGTGGATCGTCTACTACTTCGAGGAGGCCGAGAAGGAGGTGGAGTTCGCAAAGACGAAGGACATGATTCGTTAGGTATAATCCCTAAACATAGTAGTATAGAACTTCTATGTTTCATGTTAGTTATCGTTTAGCTTCGATTCATGCGGTTAGTCAATGTTTAAGTAAAGAACAAGATCGTTTTCTAAATTTCCGCCTCCCCGCAAGTCGTGGGGTGTTGTACATCGACTTACAACTTGTGCTTTCCTCCTTGGGTCTATCCTAGTGCGGAAAAGTAAATAATATACAAATGGTGACAACTTCCGCAACCTGGAAGTGCCCCAATAAAAGAATATTACATACATGTTTTTACATGAATGAAAATGAAAAACACTCATCTCACAAAAAACCCCCCGGCTATTCAAACACGACGATCCAATATAACATATCCAGCAACACATAACATCACATGTCATCAACGTAAGTAAATATGCGTATCCCAATTGTCGTTGACATATAGCAACGAAACCGGCGATATCACATATTACACTTACGGTCATAGAAAAGAAAGTGTAAGACTACAACAGTTGGAATCCGCAAACTTTTTAGACATCGCATGCCTAATCAAATGAATTCCTTAGACATCGCATGCCTAACAATTATAAACCCCGCATTTTAGTCTCATTATCGAAAACACTTTTCAATATCAAGTCGGGCAATTCAACAAGATTCCCGGCATTTTGATCGAATGCTCGTCGCAAACTTTAGTAGGCAGCCGCACCCCCGATACCGTCGACGAAGTGCACTAAGGCGGAACACCGCTGCCGTGAGCACCCGAACGGATGCTTTCGGCGACGGGGTTCTCCTACAGTCACTTGGTCGGGGCTATGGGGTGTAGCTGTCTATTAAGTTTATCCGGCGAGTATCCGCGTACGCTACGTGATTGCGACGGACTTTTGATCACATCAAAATTCCGTGGCAACCGATCAAGTGAGACTAAAGTGCTATGTTTATAACATTCAAATCAGTTATCTCATAACTACTTGTGGATTCCAAATATTGTATCACATTCCAGATAAATAGAAAATGTCAAACTTTCCGATCGAACGGTCAAACACCCAAGTTTTCCCGAAACAGCTCAACACATGAAATAAGTTTAAAAACATTCACTCCATGCCTCAGTACCAACGGTCCAGCCGTAGAAGGGTCAAGCCAACGCCTCATATGTGGCACGCTGTACTGCCCCAAACCCAAAGGTTCAAAGGGCAGTTCAAGACGGTCACATAATCGAGTTAAGGTTTGTTGTCTTCTAGAAGGTCCATCGCATTACTTGCACTACTTAGAACGTCTTTAAACCATGGAAAAATTCAACATTTGGAAATTTCCCAACAGGGGAAAAAGTGGGTATTTATATCCGGTCGAACTTTTTAACATATTCTAAAATTACCCGGAAAAACACATAGACGAAATTTGACTTCCCGATCGAAACACTGAGTCCCCAATACAACCCAGAAAACTCAACTCTTGAGTAAAATTTAAAACATCCCAGAAAACACAGCAACTCCAGAAATAAATTACTGTGCAAAACTTGACAAAAGAAGCAACAGTATGGCAGCGGAACCGCCGCACGAGCCATGCTCGTGCCGCGGTTCCGCGGCGCCTTGATTGATTTAAGCGCTCGTTTTACACAGTAACTCCTAGAAAACCCTGCTGATTTTTCTGCATATTTTTAATTAACAAAAAACCAAAATTCCAGAAAATGTCTAGAGAGTGGTTTGAGTTAGGGTTTCGGGGTTCGTTCGGATTTCTAACATCGTCTACACTTCGCCTAAGGCTCTAGCTAGGCTCCGATACCACTGTAGGGATCCTAGGCACACTCAAGAGGTTCCACAACTGATCAACCATGGCAAAATCAAATTTTCTATGTGCCTAACAACCCTAATGATAGATCGATAACTAGAGGCAAAGGCGAAACATGCAAATAAACAACTTTATTGCTAAGTGAATGGAAATACAACCTTTGTAGATCCGGTCCTCCACTTCCTTGGCTCCGTGATGACGTCCCTCCACTGCAACCATCGGAATCCTGGACTCTCGCAGTGGTTTCATCGGAGAAAAGATCGGGCTAGGCCGTTGACTTCGATGCCGAAGATGATCTACGTCGAGGCAACTCTAACTCGAGCTCCATCTTCACCAAGTCATGAAACTTGTGAAGAAAACACCCTACACTACATGGCAAGTGGTAGAAGATGAAGAAATAGGAAGTGGATTCACTTTGGATTTGGATTTCTCACTTGATTTCATCACTTGACATTTTTCTAGAAAGCTTTTCTTTTCTTCACTTGAAGAAGAAGATGAAGAAGAAGAAAAAGAATAATGAATTAATTACAAAAAGAAATATGAAGTGATGGTTATCATAATGCAACCATGGGTGAGTATAGAGAATAAACTAGGGTTTAGTTAAATGGTTAGGTTAAGGATAAAAACAAAATGGCTAAGACTTTGTCAAAACTATCATGAAGCTTCTAGTGTAAAACAAAGAAAGCCTCCCATTTTGTTTTTGCCAAAAGGAATAAATAAATAAATAAAACAAATAAACCAAACCCTAACCATTTACTTAATCATAGTTAAAGCAAACACATACCCAAGTTTGCATGTATCATCAAACATGATACAAGCAAGTGCACAAAAATATATCATATATACAATGTGCACAATCTAGTGAGAAAATAATCTTAAGCGAACCAATACTAGTTAATGTAAAGTAATATATCAAATATATAATTATACATTAAATCATTAAATCAACACTTGATTTAACGATCCGGTCATATCGCATATGACCGACTAATATCCAATGTATCGACTTATCGAATCAATCCTTGATTCGATAACTAGATTATATCGCATATAACCAATCGATACATTCATCGCGAGAATGGAATACGGTATCATATACACGCATTATTCTCGGTCCTGCACATATCTCATATGCGCTCCTATTTCGTTTCGCTTGAGCCAGAAAACCTTTGTGTAGGACTCTAAAGACTCGTTAATACTCCGGCAGTAGGTGATGATCATATCAAACACCCACAAGCCGCAAGCGGTCTGCTAAGCATAACGGCCACCCGGGTATTGAGCGATCAGAAGATCAACGAGCAAGCCCGCTCACACTCCTGTGAATCCAACCAGTAACACTTGCCGTACAATTCGGTCTCGTCGTCTGATATGTCGCATATCTTGCCTAGGGGTGGTAAGCGTCAGACCCCATTAGCTCGATAAGTCGTGTCGATATGAGGTCTATAACAGTTCGAGAAACTACTGGTAACAATTACCAGTAAATCTCAGCAACCCTGGCCAGGGATTTCCGGTTATAGCCAATCGAACACAGCACAACATCAACTCCCTATACCGGGAGAGACGAATCCCATCCTATCGCTCATCGCCTCCATGTGATTCGGGATTGTACCCAAAAACCACCGTTTTGCACGCCCTCTTGGACGTGGTAAGGTGGAAATCAAAGCACAGTGGGAATCACACAAGACTCTATGACGATCTCGGGTCTACAGACTAACCTGTACCGGTGTCACCAGAGAACTGCCATCTGACATAAGGTATAATACCATCTGGGAGTTCTCGGCGAGTCCGTCCAGTGTACCCAGTCTCCACTGAGCACCCGTATATGGGATCATCCATCGCCCATCTGTATGGGTCGAGAAGGTATACGCTAGTCTACTCTGGTATATCGATGCCCCGTCTCGATACACCCACGACTAGGGACCTTGAAGGATGTACTTATGGACAACCATGTCCCCACTAGTATGATCCGCATCATAGTCCAGGTAGTCAAGTACACATCCTAAGGGCTTTACCAACATGTAACAGAAAGACAATCAGTGTACACGTTAAGATAAAGAGCAACCAGATAACATACTATCATGTCGAGCAAGAAAGTCCTCCCTATATATGTCCTAGCATCCACTACAATATACATCCTATGTACTGTAATGGCCTCTAGGGCATACATATAACTAAGATTAACTACAAGTGAAAGTGACTACAACCTTTGCAGATCCGGTCCTCCACTTCTTCAGCTCCGTGATGACGTCCTTCCGCTGCGATCATCGGGATCCCGGACTCTAGCGATGGTTTTGTCGGAGAAATGATCGGGCTAGGTCGTTGACTTCGATGCCGAAGATGATCTACGTCGAGGCAACTCAAACTCAAGCTCCATCTTCACTTGGTCATGAACCTTGTGAAGAAAACACCCTATACAACATGGTAAGTGGTAGAGGATGAAGAAATAGGAATTGGATTCACTTTGGATTTGGATTTCTCACTTGGATTCTTCACTTGAAATTTTCTAGATAGCTTTCTTCACTTGAAGAAGAAGATGAAGAAGAAAGAAAAGAATAAAAAGAATAATCTCTAATGAATAATCAAGTGAAGACTTATCATGTTGCAACCATGGGTGAGTAAACTCTTGTAGAGATTAAACCATAGTTTAGGTCAAAGGAAAAAACAAAATGGTTACCCTTTTTCAAAGATGCTTGAAGCAACATGAAGCTTCTAGCATAAAAACAAAGAAAGCAACCATTCTATTTTACCAAAATAAATAAATAAATAAATAAAACCCTAACCATTAACTAAACATGGTTTAAAACTTACACACCCAAGTTTGCATGTATCATCAAACATGATACAAACTAGTGCACAAACATATATCATATATACAATGTGCACAATCTAGTGAGAAAAACCAATCTTAAGTGAACCAATACTAGTTAATGTAAAGTAATATATCAAATATGTAATTATACATTAAATCATTAAATCAACACTTGATTTAATGATCCGGTCATATTGCATATAACCGACTAATATCAAGTGTATCAATATATCGAATCAACATTTGATTCGGTAACCCGGCTATATCTTATATAACCATCCGATGATACAAATCGCGAGAATAGAATACAGTATCACATACTAGTATTATTCTCGGTCCCGCACATATCTCATATGCGCTCCTATTTCGTTTCGCTTGAGCCAGGAAACCTCTGTGTAGGACTCTAAAGACTCGTCAATAAACCGGCAGCAGGTAATGATCATATCAAACACCCATAAGCCGCAAGCGGTCTCTAAATGTAACGGCCACCCGGGAATTGAGCAATCAGAAGATCAATGAGAAAGCCCACTCACACTCCTGTGAATCCAATCAGTAACACTTACCGTACAGTCCGGTTTGTTCGTCTGATATGTCGCATATCTCGCCTAGGGGTGGTAAACGTCAGACCCCAGTAGCTTGATAAGTCATACAGATGTAAGGTCCATAACAAGTGTGAAACTACTAATAACTCTTACCAGTATATCACTGTAACCCTGGCCAGGGATTTCCAGTTATGGCCAATCGAGCATAGCGCAACATCAACCCCCAATACCGGGAGAGACGAATCCCCTCCTATCGCTCATTGTCTCCATGTGAATCGGGACTGTACCCAAAAACCACCTGTTTGCACGACTCAGTAGAGCCGCGGTAGGGTGGAAATCAAAGCACAGTGGGAGACACACAAGTCTCTATGACGATCTCGGGTCAACAGACTAAGCTATACCAGTGTCACCAGAGAACTGCCATCTGACGTGAGGTATAATACCATCTGGGAGTTCTCGGCGAGTCCGTTCAGTGTACCCAGTCTCCACTGAGCACCCGCATACCATCTCTGATGTCAAACACCAATGGATATGGGATCTGTAGGGTTCTTAGGCACACTGATGAAGGTTCATAAAGCATCAAACATGCCCGAATAAAATTTTACATGTGCCGAACAACCCAAAGACGGGATCTTTGCTAGATTATTAGGGTTTAGCATGCAAGATAACATCTTTAAAGCTAAGTGTGAGGGATTACAACCTTTGTAGTCCACTCCTTCGCTTCACAAGCTCCGAGTAGAAGTCCCTTCGCCGCGATCCACGATCTCCCGGACTCAAGAGAGGCTCCACGACTCGAACGATCCATGCTAGCTTGAAGTGTTCCGATTCTCCGATGATCTACGTCGAAGTTGCTATAACCCAAGCTTTCTCACTCTAAAGAGATGAACACCCTAATCTAATGGGCTAGATTAGATGAGGATGATGGAGTAGTATTTATGCTATCTTTTTATTTCACTTTCTCACAAGAAATCATCACAAAAGGAATTTCAAGTGAGCTCTCTCTCTCAAAAACTAAAGAGAGAAGAAGATGAAGAATGAAAATGATAATCCTTTTGTGATGAATAGTATTGAAGAATATATGATTGATTATCAAACTATGGTCAGGGATTAGAGGCTTAACCTTTGTAGAGAATAAACTAGAGTTAGGGTTTGGTTAGGTTAAGGATAAGTATCAATCATAATATCTTAACCAAGACAAAATAGAATCCTTCTAGAATGAACAAGAAGGAGCTAACCCTAATCCCTTTTTTATCATCCCTAATCATATTTCATAATAAATCATATCATGTCACAATAATATATATCACATATATATTACATATTTGCAATAAAAGAAAATAATACAATTAACATATATCGCATATATATCAATGTATTAATCCGGTGAGAAAATGAAATAATAAAGCGAGCCAATATTAGATAATGTAACACGATATATCATATATATCATTATACATTAAATCATTGAATCAACACTTGATCCAACGATCCGGCTATATCGAATATAACCGACTAATATATCATGTACCGATTCATCGAATCAACACTTGATCCGATGTCCCGGTTCATATCTAAATATCGCGAGAATATAATACGGTATCTCATATCGCATTATCCTCGGTCCTGCACATATCACATATGTGCCTCTACTCCGTTTTGCCTGAGCCAAGAAACCTCTGTGTAGGACTCTAAAGAATCGTCAATACGCCGATAGCAGGTGATGATCATATCAAACACCCACAAGCTGCAAGCGGTCAGCTAAACGTAACAGCCACCCAGGTATTGAGCGATCAGAAGATCAACAAGCTAGCCTATCCGTTCTCCTATGAATCCAATCAGTAACACTCCCGTACAGTCCGGTCAGTTCGTCTAATATGTCGCATATCAAGTCTAGGGGTGGTATACGTCAGACCCCAGTAACCGATAAGTCATGTCGATGTGAGGCTCATAACAGGTCGAGAAACTACTGGTAACACTTACCAGTATATCTATATATCATCCCTGGCCAGGGACTTCCAGTTATAGCCAATCGAACACAGCACGACATCAACTCCCTATACCGGGAGAGACAAATCCCCTCCTATCGCTCATTGCCTCCATGTGATTCGGGACTGTACCCAAAAGACACCATTTTGCACGCCCTCTTGGACGTGGTAAGGTGGAAATCAAAGCACAATGGGAATCACACAAGACTCTATGACGATCACGGGTCTACAGACTACCCTGTACCAGTGTCACCGGAGAACTGCCATCTGACGTGTGGTATATCACCAACTGGGAGTTCTCGGCGAGTCCGTCCAGTGTACCCAGTCTCCACTAAGCACCCGTACACCATTTCTGATGTCAAACACCGATGGATATGGGATCATCCATCGCCCATCATATGGGTCAAGATGCGTATACGCTAGTCTAATCTGGTGTATCGATGCCCTGTCTCGATATACCCTCGACTAGGAACAGTTATCGGATGTACTCATCGACTACTATGGCCCCACTAGTATGATCTCATCATAGTCCCAGTAGTCGAGTACAGATCCTAAGGGCTTTATCTGTAGGGTTTCTATGCACGCGCACAAAGGTCTACGAGGCATCAACCATACACGATTTAAAAATTAGCCATGCCGAACAACCCGAATACGGATCTTTAAACTAGAGATTAGGCGAAAACTAGCATGCTAAACATTTTAACACTAAGCGAGAGGGATTACAACCTTTGTAGATCCGGTCCTTCACTTCATATGCTCCGTGTTGAGATCCCTTCGCTGCGATCATCGGGTTCCGGACTCTCGAGAGGTTCCACGAAGAGAAAGGTGCAACCTTTGCTTCCGATCTTCGATACAAAGATGATCTACCTTGAAGTTTCGTTAACACAAGCTAACACTCATGAAATGATGTGAACACCCTCATCTAAATGGCAAGGAAAGATGAGGATGATGAAGTAGGATTTTTTGCTCTCTTTATTTATCTTTTTCTCACATTTATTCATCACTTTGAAAAAACTAGTAAGCTTTTTCATGAAGAAAGAAGAAGATGAATAATCATTCCATTATCCTTTTGTGATGAATAGAAAGAATTAATATGATAAAAAATGCAACCATGGTCAACCAAACTCATGTAGAGAATTAACTAGGGTTAGGGTTTGGGTTGGGTTAAAGCATGAGTCACTTGAAAATATCTTTCACAAAACAAAACCAAAACCTTCTAGAATCATCTAGAAAGCTTAACCCTAATCCAAACCCTAATCATGTTTAAACTCCACTAAACATGTTGCATTAGTTATCATATCATGTTACAATATTATATATCACATATATAATATTTATCGTAACAAAATAAAATAATACATTTAACATATATCGCATATATATATCAATGTATTACCCGAGTGAGAAAAAGAATCTTTTAGTGAGAAAATATTAGTTAATGTAATTTTAATATATCATATATATTATTATACATTAAATTATCGAATCAACACTTGATCCGACAATCCGGCTATATCGCATATAACCGACTAATATTTATCCGTACCGATTCATCGAATCAACACTTGATCCGATGACCCGGTTGATATCAAATATCGCGAGAATAGAATACGGTATCTCATATCGTATTATCCTCAGTCCCGCACATATCACATATGTGCTCCTACTCCGTTTTGCCTGAGTCAAGAAACCTCGGTGTAGGACTCTAAAGAATCGTCAATACGCCGGTAGTAGGTGATGATCATATCAAACACCCATAAGCTGCAAGCGGTCAGCTAAACGTAACAGCTACCCAGGTATTGAGCGCTCAGAAGATCAACAAGCAAGCCTGTACATTCTCCTGTGAATCCAAACAGTAACACTCCCGTACAGTCCGGTCTCGTCGTCTGATATGTCGCATATCTCGCCTAGGGGTGGTAAACATCAGACCCCAGTTGCTCGATAAGTCGTGTCGATATGAGGTCTATAACAGTTCGAGAATCTACTGATAACACTTACCAGTAAATCTCAGCAACCCTGGCCAGGGATTTCCGGTTATAGCCAATCGAACACAGCACAACATCAACTCCCTATACCGGGAGAGACGAATCCCCTCCTATCGCTCATTGCCTCCATGTGATTCGGGACTGTACCCAAAAGCCACCTTTTTGCACGCCCTCTTGGATGTCGTATGATGGAAATCAAAGCACAGTGGGAATCACACAAGACTCTATGACGATCTCGGGTCAATAGACTACTCTGTACCAGTGTCACCGGAGAACTGCCATCTGACGTATGGTATAATACCATCTGGGAGTTCTCGGCGAGCCCGTCCAGTGTACCCAGTCTCTACTGAGCACCCGTACACCATCCTTGATGTCAAGCACCGATGGATATGGGATCATCCATCGCCCATCATATGGGTCAAGATGCGTATACGCTAGTCTACTTTGGTGTATCGATGCCCTGTCTCGATACACCCTCGACTAGGAACAACTATAGGATGTACTCGTCGACTACCGTGGCCCCATTAGAATGATCTCATCATAGTCCCAGTAGCCGAGTACATATCCTAAGGGCTTTATCAACATGTATCATAGAGACAATCAGAGTACATGTTAAGATAAAGTACAACCAGATAGCATACTATCATGTCGAGCAAGAAAGTCCTCCCTATATATGTCCAAGCAACCATTACAATATACATCGTATGTACAGTAATGGCCTCTAGGGCATACATATAACTAACAATGTCCCACTTGCACTAGGGCCATCTGTTGTGGTATCACATACCCAACAATTAGCTGCGGTTGAAGTATCTCATACTCAACCATCCCATAAAAGTCTCTACTGGGAAAAAGGCCTTTGTGAATGGATCCGCGATGTCGTCCTCTGTGTCTGCTCTCCTAACCTCGATCTTCCTGGAGATCAACCATCTCCATGATCAGGTGATACTGCCTAAGAATTATATCTGGATTTCTGATGGGACGGTAGTTCCTTGGCTAAAGCCACAACTCCATTGTCACACAATGGTAGGAACGAAGTTCATCTCATGAACTTATATATATCCAGACTGCCTCTTTGGTAGCATCCTTGGTAACGATGTATCTTGCCTTTAATCGTCTAGTAAGTCACGGTATCTAGCTTGGAACTCTTCCAACATACCGTCCCTCCACTGAGGGTAAAGACAATGCCTGCGACTGACATTCAGTCGTCCTTATCACCCTGAAACCTTTCCAGTGATTCTCCCCAGGATCGATTGATACCATCTCACTACAACTAGTAAGAATCCTAACATCCAATTAGATCTATCTCATAGATCCAAAACCCAGGATTTAGGAGGTATCATTTTGATCCTATATGGAGAATCCTTGTGATAAGCGGAGACTGACCGAGCGTAGAATAGGAAACTCCTTCCCTATCAAGAGTATGTCATCCACGTACTCTACGAGGATCACCACCATACTCCCTACTATCTTTTTGTATATACAAGGTTCATCTACCATTTTGATGAAGTCAAACTCTTTGACTACCACATCAAAACAGATGTTCCAACTCCGCGATGCCTGTTTTATTATATAAAACATCTTGCACACGTTTCCGCTGCTCCCACTGTCTACGAAGCCCTCTGGCTGTGTACTTATAGACGCTCTTTTCTAAAACATCATTTAGAAAAGCAGTCATGACACCCAACCACCAGATATCGTAGTCATGGTATGTAGCCGTGGCAAGTAGGATCTGGATGGACTTAAGCATAGCTTTGAAAGTCTCAACTTTTCCATATACACCAAGTAATCTTCTCAAGATATACTCGCTCCTGATGGGGATTTAACCCTTCAGATAAAGCAACCAAAGTCCATACTTTGTTGGTGTATAAGGATTCCATCTCAGATCGCTAAGCATCCAGCCATTCTTACAGAGTCCCACTCCCGATGGCCAGCTCGAAACTAGTTGGGTTATCATCTCATAATGTAATCCTCGCTCCCACTGTCATAGAGAAACCGGAGTATCTCTCAGGTGGGTGAGGAACCCTACTAGATCGGCGGAGAGGCTGAGGTTCGTTGGAAACTATTGAATCCTTTGGTTCTACCAAATTATCAGCTGTAGTTTGTATAGTTGGAACATTTCTAGTTCTACATAACAGACCTTGCCTCGAGCTTGTCCGGATTTTGCTTTTAGACATAGGCCGGGCAACCCCAAATCTTAACAAGCTTAAGATATGGGCTCTTCCCTTTCCATATCAAATATGAAGTGGCAGGCAACTGATTTGATTTGAACCCTATTCAATAGGTATGCAGCTTCTCAAGTGCATAACTCCCCAAAGGAAATAGGAAACTCAGTAGTACTCATCATAGAGCACACCATATCAAATAGGGTGCTAATGCTCCGCCCCGATACACCGACGTGCTGTGGTGTATACGGAGGAGTAATGCTGAGAGAGAATCTCATTCTCCTTTAGAATAGTCCAGGTAGTTCCGTGCTCAAGTATTCTCCTCCTTGATCTCATCAAAGGACATAATACTTATACCTGTTGTTGGTTCTCTACTTCTAACTTATATTCTTTGAATATCTCAAAAGGTTCGGACTTATGTTTCAACAGGAACATATGTTTGAATCTTGAGAGATTATCAGAGAATGTAATGAAGTACAAAGAACCGGTCTTGGCATGTGTAGACAGGGGACTTTCATACATCAGCATGTATCAATCCCAAGAGTTTACTAACTCTTTCTCTGTTTCCAATAAACAGAGCTATGGTCATCTTATCTTTGTGACATGACCGGCAAGTTTCACAAGATGTAAATTCAAACTAATTTAAATATGCATCTAAATGTAACTTCAGCCAGTCTGGTCGCATTGATATGACCTAGTCTACAATACCTCAAGAAGGATTCATTCATTTCTGAACTCTTCGTCTCGTGTGTGTTCTGTAAACTAAGAACTGTAGTTTGATTTAGAATGTCAATGCTTTTAGATAACGTGCTTGATCCGATCAACTCTTGATATAGGATATGTTCAAAACATTATCCATCAATACAAAATTATATCCTTCTTTACTAATAAAGAGACCGATATGATTTTGTATATCAGGTTCGGTATCTAATAACATTTGTTCAGAATCAATGTATTCTGGTAATACAGGGTGATAGTGACCAACAGACTTGGCTGCAACACTTGCACCGTTTTCTGTCTCATGAAACTTATCACCCGTTCTCAGTTCTCTACCTATCTGTAGCCCATGTAACAGATTACATATACGGGATCCTGATCCGGTATCATATACCCAGGACGTAAAGGATACTGAGAAACAGTTCTCTGTAATGAACACACCCGAAGATGATGCATCAACATGCACTTTCTTCGTTTGGGTGGCACGGGAAATCTGGTATTCCCCAATTTCCTGCTCTGTCTTATAACAATTATAAGTTGGAGCGGGACCAACGTTCCCAGCTTAGTATAACAAGCGGGTTCGGTCAATATATCCGTTTTATTATCTTGATTAAGGCATGATATGGTCGCTACCTGGAGAGAGAGAGAAGAAAACACTCAGCGTATGCTCTTGCAAGATTAGATTGGTTATTTAATATATCTAATCAGGATGTCTCCCACTGTTTTAATCAAATCTTCCTTCAAACCCTAAAAGGAAAGACTAGCCGGGATTAAATACACGCTACAAGTTCGCCAATCTTTCAGCCAGGCTAGTGTCGGTACTTTGAGGGAGGTCCCCCGTGCTCTCGCACGAACCTAATTAATGTAAACCTCATTTTCCCAGGGGCGTAACCCCGTTAACACCTTTCTAGACACCTACTTGATCGGCTAATTGTAATGTGTAAAACTCTCCCAGGAGTAACTCTTACTCGCAGCGGGTATCGGGATCCAACTATCTCATAGAAGGTATGCAATCTCATTGCAAATTTCAACACTTGAAATTCCCGATAATATTTTTCCCCAAGCCTCCTATGACCTTGACAAAGGCCAACAAACCATAGGCTGCTAGTCAAGTTCAACCCGTCATTTCTTGATTGAAGTAAACCCACCCGCACGGCCCTTGACAAAGGCCAAAAAGGTCGCACGACTACCCTAATCCAATCTGCATCATATGCATAAGCAGATAAGTACTATTCAGCTACCGCACACTACGCCTTGACAAAGGCCAACAAACGCAGCACGAATACTAAACAGTCCTTATCTGAAATGACGGAGGGCTACGACAGGTTTTTAAGAAAACCCTTTGCGTAATGAACTTGATATCGTCGTAGAATCGAGTGATTTTAAATGGAGTGTTTTTGAGGCTTTTTCTAGTTTTGCTAAAGGGGTCACTCCCGGTGAAGGGATCGTCGGCCCTTTCCTCATCGAATAAGGTGCAGGATATATCATATATACCGCTGTGCAAAGCAAGAACTATAGAAGGAATCAAAAGACAAACCGAGTTTGTAGCATTTGCCAGTTATTGCTAAAGGAGTCACTCCCGGTGAAGGGATCTCGGTCCTTTCCTTATCGAATAAGTTGCTGGATGTTCTACAAGGAACACCGCTATGCAAAGCAAGAACTAGAGCTACCAGTTTTTAAATAAGTTTCTACAACATCGTAGGTTTCTTTTATTTCATTAATCTCATTAATGAAGTCCCATTTTAATTATGCTTCACAAGCATCTCATTTGAAACGAAATCTGCAATATAACATATATCTCATATATATAATATAAACATTCGTCTCAGGAAGTAATATGATCTCATCACAGAACATTGCAGCAGAAGAACATATATGAAATATTGGATATACTAGGACGTCCGTGTTTTCAATACGAGCCAGTATAAAACACGGATTCCACGGCCGCGATGAATAGCCAAACCCACATCCCTAGACCCCTACGAGAGCGGCAAGCAACACTGCCAATTCTAGGGTTAGGAGACCCGGTCTCGACTCCTCGAGATGGCCTCCTACTGGACCCTAGAACCCGGTTACTTGTGCTCCCTGCCTTGGGTCTACCTAATGAGGAAAAGTAAATAATATACAACAACGGTGACATCTTCCGCAACCTGGAAGTGCCCCAATAAAAGAATATTACATACAAATTGAATTTTACATGAATGAAAATGAAAAACACTCATCTCACATAAAACCCCCGGCTATTCAGAACGCGACGATCCAATAGAACATATCACAGCAACACATAATATCTCATATCATCAACGTAAGCAAGTATGCGTATCCCGATTGTCGTTGATGTATAGCAACGAAGCCGGCGATACACCACATACTACGCTTACGGTCACAGAAAAGAAAGTGTAAAACTACAACAGTTGGAATCCGCAATCTCATTAGACATCGCATGCCTAACCAAATGAATTCCTTAGACATCGCATGCCTAACTATTATAAACCCCGCATTTTAGTCTCATTATCGAAAACTTTTTTCAATATCAAGTCGGGCAATTCAATAAGATTCCCGACATCCTGATCGAATGCTCGTCGCAAACTTTAGTAGACGGCCGCACCCCCAAATGCCGTCGACGAAGTGCACTAAGGCGGAACACCGCTGCCGCGAGCACCCGAACGGATGCTTTTGGCGACGGGGTTCTCCTACAGTCACTTGGTCGGGGCTATGGGGCGTGGTTGTCTATTAAGTTTACCCGGCGAGTATCCGCGTACGCTACGTAATTGCGACGGACTTTTGATCACATCAAAATTCCGTGGCAACCGATCATTTGAGACTAAACTGCTATGTTTATAACATTCAAATCAGTTATCTCATAACAATTTGTGGATTCCAAATATTGTATCACAATCCAGATAAATAGACAATGTTAAACTTTCCGATCGAATCATCAAACACCCAAGATTTCCCCAATATATCTGATCACTTGAAATCAGTTTAAAAACATCCATCACATGCCACAGTACCAGTGGTCCAGCCGTAGAAGGGTCAAGCCAACGCCTCACATGTGGCACGCCGTACTGCCCCAAACCCTAAGGTTCAAAAGGCAGTTCAAGACGGTCACATAATCGAGTTAAGGTTTGTTGTCTTCTAGAGGGTCCACCGCGTTACTTGCACGACTTAGAACGTTCTTAAATACGAGGAAAAATCCAACTTTTGAAAAATTTTCCGACAGGGGAAAAAGTGAGTTATTGATATCCGTTCGAACTTTTTAACAGTTTCTAAAATTATCCGGACAAACTAAACAAAGTTAAATTATCCGATCGAATCAACGATTCCCCAATACAACCCTTGAAAACTCAACACTTGAGTGGAATTAAAATATTTCCAGAAAAAATTAACAAGAAAGGGCCTAAAAATAATTACATGAAATTTCAGGGACTAAGTCCAAATTTTGGCCGCGGAACCGCCGCAAAACCCATGGTTTCGCCGCGGTTCCACGGTCAAATTTTCGAGTTAGAGGTCCGTACTTCACAGTAATTCTTAGTTTTTCTTGCTTAATTTTCTGAGAATTTTTAATTCAGAAAAAACCACAGTTTTGAAAAATGGACAGAGAGGGTTCCGTGTCGGGGTTTCGGCGTTCGATCGGACTTTAAACTTCGTCTAGACTTCGGCTAAAGCTCTAGCTTGGCTCTGATACCACTGTAGGGTTGCTATGCACGCGCACAAGGGTCTACGAGGCACCAACCATACCCGATTTAAAAATTAGCCGTGCCGAACAACCCGAATACGGATCTTTAAACTAGAGATTAGGCGAAAACTAGCATGCTAAACATTTTAACACTAAGTGAGGGGGATTACAACCTTTGTAGATCCGGTCCTTCACTTCATATGCTCCGTGTTGAGATCCCTTCGCTGCGATCATCGGGTTCCGGACTCTCGAGAGGTTCCACGAAGAGAAAGGTGCAACCTTTGCTTCCGATCTTCGATACAAAGATGATCTACCTTGAAGTTTCGTTAACACAAGCTAACACTCATGAAATGATGTGAACACCCTCATCTAAATGGAAAGGAAAGATGAGGATGATGAAGTAGGATTTTTTGCTCTCTTTATTTATCTTTTTCTCACATTTATTCATCACTTTGAAAAAACTAGTAAGCTTTTTCATGAAGAAAGAAGAAGGAAGAAGAAGATGAATAATCATTCCATTATCCTTTTGTGATGAATAGAAAGAATTAATATGATAAAAAATGCAACCATGGTCAACCAAACTCATGTAGAGAATTAACTAGGGTTAGGGTTTGGGTTGGGTTAAAGCATGAGTCACTTGAAAATATCTTTCACAAAACAAAACCAAAACCTTCTAGAATCATCTAGAAAGCTTAACCCTAATCCAAACCCTAATCATGTTTAAACTCCACTAAACATGTTGCATTAGTTATCATATCATGTTACAATATTATATATCACATATATAATATTTATCGTAACAAAATAAAATAATACATTTAACATATATCGCATATATATATCAATGTATTACCCGAGTGAGAAAATATTAGTTAATGTAATTTTAATATATCATATATATTATTATACATTAAATTATCGAATCAACACTTGATCCGACAATCCGGCTATATCGCATATAACCGACTAATATTTATCCGTACCGATTCATCGAATCAACACTTGATCCGATGACCCGGTTGATATCAAATATCGCGAGAATAGAATACGGTATCTCATATCGTATTATCCTCGGTCCCGCACATATCACATATGTGCTCCTACTCCGTTTTGCCTGAGTCAAGAAACCTCTGTGTAGAACTCTAAAGAATCGTCAATACGCCGGCAGTAGGTGATGATCATATCAAACACCCACAAGCTGCAAGCGGTCAGCTAAACGTAACAGCTACCCAGGTATTGAGCGCTCAGAAGATCAACAAGCAAGCCTGTACATTCTCCTGTGAATCCAAACAGTAACACTCCCGTACAGTCCGGTCTCGTCGTCTGATATGTCGCATATCTCGCCTAGGGGTGGTAAACATCAGACCCCAGTAGCTCGATAAGTCGTGTCGATATGAGGTCTATAACAGTTCGAGAATCTACTGATAACACTTACCAGTAAATCTCAGCAACCCTGGCCAGGGATTTCCGGTTATAGCCAATCGAACACAGAACAACATCAACTCCCTATACCGGGAGAGATGAATCCCCTCCTATCGCTCATTGCCTCCATGTGATTCGGGACTGTACCCAAAAGCCATCTTTTTGCACGCCCTCTTGGACGTCGTATGATGGAAATCAAAGCACAGTGGGAATCACACAAGACTCTATGACGATCTCGGGTCAACAGACTACTCTGTACCAGTGTCACCGGAGAACTGCCATCTGACGTATGGTATAATACCATCTGGGAGTTCTCGGCGAGTCCGTCCAGTGTACCCAGTCTCTACTGAGCACCCGTACACCATCTTTGATGTCAAGCACCGATGGATATGGGATCATCCATCGCCCATCATATGGGTCAAGATGCGTATACGCTAGTCTACTCTGGTGTATCGATGCCCTGTCTCGATACACCCTCGACTAGGAACAATTATAGGATGTACTCGTCGACTACCGTGGCCCCATTAGTATGATCTCATCATAGTCCCAGTAGCCGAGTACATATCCTAAGGGCTTTATCAACATGTATCATAGAGACAATCAGAGTACATGTTAAGATAAAGTACAACCAGATAGCATACTATCATGTCGAGCAAGAAAGTCATCCCTATATATGTCCAAGCATCCATTACAATATACATCGTATGTACAGTAATGGCCTCTAGGGCATACATATAACTAACATTATCAACATGTGAGAGTAAGACAGTAAACCAATACAAGTCAACATGTTAAGATAAAGAGAAACCAAATAGCATAATATCATGACGAGCAAGAAAGTCCTCTCTGTATATATCCAAGCATCCATCATAATATACATCATATGTACAACAATGGCCTCTAGGGCATATACATAACTAACAATCTCCCACTTGCACTAAGGCCAGCTGCTGTAGTGTCTCATACCTAGCATCCCGAATAATCTCTCAAACTGTATCTGGGGAATGGCCTTTGTGAGTGGATCCGCAGTGTTATCCTTCGTATCTACTCTCCTGAGCTCGATCTCCCGGCGATCAACTATCTCCCTGATCAGGCGATACCACTTCAGAATATGTCTGGATTTCTGATGGGATCTGGGTTCCTTGGCCAAAGCCACAGCTCCATTGTTATCGCAATACAGAGGTATTAGATGTTTAATGGATGGAACCACACCAAGTTCAGAGATGAACTTCTTCATCCAGACAGCCTATTTGGCAGTTTCGTTGGCAACGATGTATTCAGCCTCCATCATCGAGTCTGCAACGGTATCCTGTTTGGAACTCTTCCAACATACTGCCCCTCCATTGAGGGCAAAGACAAATCCCGAGTGAGACTTAGAGTCGTCCTTATCACTTTGGAAGCTGGAATTGGTAAAGGACTCCACCCGGGGTTCTCCGTTACCATACACCAAGAACATGTCTCTAGTCCTTCGCAAGTACTTGAGAATGTTCTTCACAGCTGTCCAGTGACTATCTCCAGGATCTGCTTGATACCGACTCACTACACTTAGTGAGTATGCAACATCGGGTCTGGTACATAGCATCGCATACATGATAGAGCCTACTGCCGAAGCATAGGGTATCCCTTACATGCGAGCTCTCTCCAAATCAGTCTTGGGAGACATCTCTTTGGAGAGAGTGAGTCCAGAGATCATGGGTTGGTTCCCACGCTTGGATTCTTCCATACTAAACCTCTTTAGTATGGTGTCAATGTACCTGGATTGGGACAATCTCAGTATCCTTTTGGATCTATCTCTATAGATCCTAATCCCCAATATACAGGAGGCATCACCTAGATCTTTCATTGAGAATCTTTGTGATAAGAAGAGCTTGACTGATTGCAGCATAGGAATATCATTTCCTATCAAGAGTATGTCATCCACGTACAATACGAGGAAGACAACCTTACTCTCTGCTACCTTTTTATAGATACAAGGTTCATCTATGTTTTTGATGAAGTCAAACTCTTTGACTTCTACATCAAAATAGATGTGTCACGACCCGAGTATTTTGACTCGTAACCGGCACTTAACCACGCTACATCTACAGGCGTAACGCGACTAAGTAAACCGAACCTAGAAATCAAAACCATTTAAAAATAGTGAGTGTTGAAAACATTTAGTTAAAACATTTAGAAAACCTTAAATAATTCAATAAGTTCTTTAAAAGTTACTTAATCGTTTAAATAATTTTGGCTGCATTTCCTTTGTAAAAGTAGCCGCGAGACCGGGTATAAAAGAGGATACGAGTAAAAATGAGATATAATGAAACAAAACATTCCTAAACGGGAGCAATCATGCCAAACGGCGGAAACCAACATCACAAGAGTAATATACGACGCCGTAGCGAAGAATGAGCAATAAGTAAACATCACAGAAAATAACTGCATATAAAAACAGTCGGCTCCCATGAGCTCGACACCAGAATACAAAATATACATCATCGTCCTCACACAATATCTAAGTCCAGTACATAAATGGTATATGGAGAGTACTAGATACAAAAAGGGATACAATAGAAGTAATCAGATACCACAACCCACCTAAATGCAAAACAGCTCTCGCCGCAACTGTAGTGGTATCTGTAGCCAAAAGATGCAAAAGACAGCCTTCTGCGACTATGCTGAGGGCAACCTGCAAATACTGTGGCACAACGGGGGTGAGTTGCCAACTCGTGAATAGAGATAACATATAAAGGTAATCACGAGCATGCGCGTACTGCGCTACTCTAACAAATGCCAGCAGATGATATCAATGCGTGATAAGCAGTATGTGCAATAATCATGCAGATGCTCTGTCAGGTAAAATAACTACAGGATGAGATATATGGTAATCAATGCTGAGCATGGGATAAACAACATCTACACGGAATATCAACGTGGAAAACAATCGGTGCCCACAACTGCACCCAAATCTCAAATAACTCAGGCGCCGGCACACCCATCGGCCCTCAAATCCTGTAAATTTCTGAGAAATCACGAGTGCCCAACATCGGCACCCAAAACATCATAAAATACTCGTGTCCAGCATCGACACGCAAATCCTCATATATCGGGCTCCGTCAGTCCGGATCAGCCCACGGGCTCCGTCTGCGGTATCGGCCCTCGGCCCTGGCAGTACGGATCATCCCGCATCCATCTCTCGACTCTGGTCAGTATCCTCCGGATAACCGCCAGGTCCAACCAATCACCGGTAGGTACTCACCACCCTGCCAGGCTCATCGTCTACTCCACGAAAAACATTTCTCATCCCGGGGAACCATACCGGTCCACCACGAACCCGCAAACGGATCATCCATCTCCTCGAATCGGGTTTCAAGCACACGTCTCAGCACCGAGAAAACGCGTGGTGGACGCACCAAAATATCATATCACGAGGAACCGGGTTTTCAAATAGTGCATCTTTTCTTAAAAATCCCACGGTCCTCAAAACCAGAAATCACATGAAAATCCAACACCAAGAAGTAAATCCAATGCGATGTGCTACGTACATCAATCCATGATATAGGTATAAGGGAAAACCGCTTTTAACATTAGTTTCCGTTTTTAAAGATATCATGCGGCTCCCAATTTCCATGAAAGTCATATCGAATCATATATGGAATGAACTACAACAATATAATCATAGCAGTTCTACAGTGAGTGTGTCATAGCAATTACTAACGGTGTGTGTGTAGCATGCAGATTGGTGCTCGTACAACATGAACCGTTAGTAATAGTGCGGTGTTCTATCAATTCTAAGCATACATACAGCAGGGAATGCAATATGCAATGACAGTCCATGAGGTAAATGCAACATATAATAATAAGGTCCTATCAGCCCTGACGCATAACGCCATGCGGGCGATATCCCCGTAGATGTTAAATCTACTCACCGAAGTCTCGCGCTAAGTATAGCCGACGACTTTCTTGCCCTTCTTCTCAGCGTCCGTCTCACTCGCCGGCGAACCTAGAATCACATAACATATATCACACATAAGCTCAATTTCATAAAACGTGATATTACGATACAATTAGAAACCCGTGCCGTAAACCAATCGCGCGTGTGCGCGATACGCTAAAACGTGTGATCACGCTCCTGAAACTACCCTGACGCATCGCGATACGCAGAAACCCCAAACCCACACGCGTATCACGCGTGTCGCGGAGGTTTAAAATACGAGAAATAGGTATATAGTTCCAGACTTTTATACAGAACTTAATTTACAAAAATATATATACCATAACACCACACACAGCAGAAGACACCCAAAGGACCAAACCCCAACCCAAACCCTACCCATCTGGCCGCAAATTGCGGCCAGATCAAATATTTCGGCGGCCACTGTACGGAGTTTGGGGGTCGGGTTCTACCTGGGGTATCAGCACCTAACAAGTATACTGCAGTCTTCTCAAAATTAATCTGAACTCATCGGGTCGATAGCAGTTTCCAGAAACTCAAATTTTGCTTTAAAACGACGAATTGCATCAAATAGGGATCTGGTGGTAATTTAGTGCAATTGGGGGCTAAGCTGGGTTGAAATGGCCTTAACAACACTCTATCAACCTACTGAAACCAAATCACACATCACTTGCTCAAGGTTTCCGCTAAACACCTCATATCGCACTAAATCGCATCAATAACCACTAACCGAAGCAAAACTACACTAAACAAGTAAACTAGGGAGTAAGTTTAGGAAATATACCCCCACACTCGACCCTAGGGAGCTGGAGGAAGAAGAATAAGTGAAGGGAAGGGGCTGCAGCTGGAGTTGTGGCTGCTGCTGCTCTCACTGTTGCTTCTGCTGCGTACTGCTGCTTGTTGCTGCTGTGGCTTGTTGCTGCTGTGCTGCTTGCTTCTGCTGCTGAGATGAGATGGTTGCTGCTGCTACTGCTGTGAGGTAAGTGTGTGTGTGTGTGAGAGAGAGAGAGAGAGTGAGGTTGAGAGAAAAGAACAAAACAAATGAGATGAAAATCAACACCCTAATGTCAACCCCTCCTCTCTCTCTCCTCATTAATTGCAAGCATGGCTTAAGCCATGATGCACTCTCTCTCTCTCTCACCAAGTCAACCCCTAAAGGAATTCAAATTAAAGCAACTATTAATTAACTAATTAAACTCAATTAAAACCCAAAAGACTTAATCCCCATGATTAAACCCACCATGGTTGCTAATCAAAGTATTAACTCTTTTAAAAACCCTAGTTTACATGCACATGTGTGTGCAAGCCTAGGAAAATTTTAGAAAAATATTTATTAAATTAAGAAAAATATTTAAAACCAAATTTGGTAAACTTCTTATTAAAAACCCATTATTTAAATATAATTAGTCACTAACACATCCTAAGGTGTTACAATCTCTCCCCTTAAAGAAATTCGTCCCCGAATTTCAAAATCTAACTACACGTACCTTTGAAGAGATGGGGATACGTCTTCATCATCTCGCTTTCGGTCTCCCAAGTGACCTCCTCACGGTTTTGACCACGTCAAAGTACCTTAACTGATGGGATGTCCTTCGATCTCAATTTCTTCACTTGTCGATCCAAGATCATCACCGGCTGCTCTGCATAGGAAAGGTCGCGCTCAAGCTGGATCGTCGGGTGCTGAATCGCATGCGAAGGATCATGAAGATACCTACGGAGCATCGAAACGTGAAATACGGGGTGCACATCTGGAAAACTGGGCGGAAGGGCTAATCGGTATGCTACTGCACCAACACGCTCGAGGATCTCGAAGGGGCCCACATATCTGGGACTGAGCTTCCCCTTCTTCCCAAACCTCATCACACCTTTCATAGGGGAGACCCTAAAGAAAACATGATCACCAACAGAAAACTCATGTCTGCGCCGCCGACGGTCCGCATAATATCTCTGCCTACTCTGCACTGCTTTCATCCTATCGCAAATCAACTGGATCTTCGCAGTCGTCTCCTCAATAATCTGTGGCCCTAAGATACTGCCCTTACTGAGCTCTGTCCAACAGGCGGGCGATCTGCATCTCCTCCCATAGAGAGCCTCAAACGGTGTCGTCTGAATGGTCTCCTGGTAGCTATTATTGTAGGAGAACTCTACCAAGGGTAAGTGATGATCCCAGCTACCTCCGAATCTAAAACACACGCTCTGAGCATGTCCTCGAGAGTCTGAATAGTCCACTCTGACTGTACGTCGGTCTGCGGATGAAATGTTGTACTGAAACTCAAGCAAGTGCCCAAAGCCTCCTGAAGCCTCTGCCATAATCGGCTGGTAAACTGGGTGCCTCTGTTGGACACGATACATGTCGGGACTCCGTGCAGTCGTACTATCTCGTCGATGTAGATCTGGGCATACTGAGTAAATCCGAAAGTCGTCTTCAATGGTAGGAAGTGAGCCGCCTTCTTCAAACTATCAACGATCACCCAAATGGAGTCATACCCTCGACTAGTCCTGGGTAGACCCACAACGAAATCCATCGAAATCTGCTCCCATTTCCACTCCGGAATGGGTAACGGTTGTAGCTCTCCCGCGGGCCTCTGGTGCTCAGCCTTGACTTGCTGACAAGTCAAGCATCTCGACACGAAATCTGCGATGTCCCTCTTCATTCCGTCCCACCAATAAACACCTCTCATATCATGATACATCTTGGTGGAACCGGGATGGACGCTGTACACCGATCGATGTGCCTCCTCAAGAATCTCGCGCCACAGTCCCTCGGCATCTGGTACGCACAGTCTAACTCCAAATAGTAGTACCCCCTGATCATCGATCACGAACTCGGAAAATCTGCCCTGTCCAATCTGTGCCATGATCTCCGAACATCGGTCATCACTGCGCTGTGCCTCATGTATGCGGTCAAGTAACTGTGGGCATGCACGAACATGCGCGATTTGTCCTCCAATCGGCGTGAACTCGAACTGTATCCGGCTGTCGCATAATATCTTCCAATCTTCCGACGACTGCCCCCGTACCGCGCTCAAATAAGATAGACTACTCCCGGGCCTCCTGCTCAACGCATCCGCCACTACATTCGCCTTGCCCGGGTGGTACAAGATCTCACAGTCGTAATCCTTCACTAACTCCATCCATCGGCGCTGTCGAAGGTTCAGGTCTCGCTGCTGAAATATATATTTTAGACTCTTGTGATCCGTGAATATCTGGCACGACTCGCCGTATAGGTAATGTCGCCAGATCTTAAGTGCAAAGAGCACTGCAGCCATCTCCAAGTCATGAGTGGGGTAGTTCTGTTCATGTTTCTTCAATTGTCGCGAAGCATACGCGATCACCCTGTCATGTTGCACCAAAACGCACCCTAGCCCCACTCGAGAGGCATCACAATAGACCACAAACCCGCCTGAGCCTGACGGTAATGATAATACCGGTGCCGTCGTCAGCCGAGTCCGTAACTGCTGAAAACTGCGCTCGCACTCCTCCGTCCAATCGAAAGGGACTCCCTTCCGGGTCAACCCGGTCAAAGGGGTAGCAATACTGGAGAAGTTCTGCATAAATCGCCTGTAGTAACCGGCCAACCCTAAAAAGCTGCGAATCTCCATAACCGATGTGGGTCTGGGCCAACGCTGAACGGCCTCGATCTTCCTTGGGTATACATATATACCGTCTCGTGAGATCACATGCCCCAAGAAGTCTACGCTGTCCAGCCAAAAAGCACACTTGGAGAATTTCGCATAAAGCTGGTGCTCCCTCAAAGTCTGTAGTGTAATCCGCAGGTGCTGCTCGTGCTCCTCACTACTCTGGGAATACACCAAGATATCGTCAATGAACACTATAATAAACAGATCCAAATATGGCCGGAAAATACGGTTCATCAAGTCCATGAATGCTGCTGGCGCATTGGTGAGTCCGAACGACATCACCAAAAACTCAAAATGGCCGTAGCGCGTACGGAAAGCTGTCTTGGGAATGTCCTCCTGTCGAACCCGCAGCTGATGATAGCCCAATCGTAAATCGATCCTCGAAAAGTACCCTGCCCCCTGAAGCTGGTCGAACAAATCATCGATGCGCGGCAAAGGATACCTGTTCCGCACTGTCACCCTGTTCAGCTGGCGGTAGTCGATACACAGAAGCAAACTGCCGTCCTTCTTCTTGACGAACAGGACTGGAGCACCCCAAGGAGAAACACTGGGTCGAATAAGTCCCTTATCCAACAAATCTTGCAACTGACCCTTCAATTCTCTAAGTTCCGGCGAGGCCATCCGATAAGGCGGTATGGAAATAGGCCCCGGGCCAGGAACCAAATCAATACAGAAAGAAATGTCACGCTCGGGCGGTAGCCCAGGAAGCTCGTCAGGGAACACATCAGGGAACTCGCTAACAACCGGAACCTGATCCAATGGAACCTGTGTAGCACTAGCATCGCAAACATAGGCGAGAAACCCCTGACATCCCTTCCTCAAAACCTGTCCAGCGCGAAAAGAAGAAATCACACTGTGAGGGGCGGCACCACGGTCCCCCAACACAACAAAAACCGACTCGCCGGGAAAATAAAATCTAACTGTCTTCTCACGGCAGTCTACAGAAGCATAGCACGTGGCTAACCAATCCATGCCCAAAAGAACGTCGAAGTCCAACATCTTAAGAAGGATCAAGTCGACAGGCAACTCAATCTCGCCAATACAGACGGTACAGGATCGGAACACGTGCCTAGCAACAAACGACTCTCCCACAGGAGTGGTCACAACAAGCGGCTGATCAAGCAAACCGGACTCTCTACCCAAACTCGGCACGAAGTGTGTGGATACGTACGAGTGCGTGGATCCGGGATCGAACAACACGTGTGCATCAACTGTACATACAGGAAGGATACCTGAAACCACCGCATTAGACGCCTGCGTGTCCTGATGCGTCAAAGCAAAAACCCGCGCCTGTCCACCACTTACGACTGACTGCCCTCTGCCTCGGTCATCCCGTCCTTTCCGAGCAACTCTTCCACGCCCACGACCTCTCTGTGTATGAATCTGGCGCGGAGCAACGGTAGGTACAACAGGCAACGCCCTCTGGGGTGATGAAGGTGGTAAGGTAACATGCGGTGCTGCCGCCTCCCTCCGATGTATCTTAGGACAATCTCTAACGAGGTGAAGTAGACTGCCGCACCTAAAGCAACCCTGCGGTGACTGCTGACTCTCCTGGGGATACGAACTAAACATCCGGCCTCGTCCCGAATCTCTGCTACTCCTCGTACCAGAACGATACTTGTCACGGCGTCTTAATGACTTCCTCCGTGCGGATATACTGGTACGAACTCTCTTCGGCTCTGGAACTACCAAAGTCTCAGCAAGGTGCTCCTCGACTACCAGGGCTGTGTCTACAGCTGCTGCATAGGTCTCGTAGTGCTGCACGCTGATTGCGAGGAACAGTGGTGTAAGCAAGCCTCGAACAAATCTCTTGACTCGCAACTCCTCGGTAGCCACTAAATATGGGGCATAGACTGCTAGCTCTGTAAACATCACGTCATACTCTGCCACTGTCATCCCTGGCGTCTGGCGCAAGGACTCAAATCTGCGTGCTCGGGCATCCCTAACACTCTGGGGAAGGAAACGGGCTAGAAATACTGTCACGAACTCCGTCCAGGTCATAGGAGGAAGAACTGCTGCTCTGCCCTTCTCAACTGAATCACACCACTTCTGCGCAAGACCTTCCAGGCGAAAGCTCGCGAACTCAACCCATCTCGTATCTGCGGATCTGAGGGAACGGCATATCCGGGCCATCCTGTCGATGAAAGACTGTGGGTCCTCTGCTGTATCGGTGCCTGTGAAGACCGGAGGCTTCAGCCTCATGAACTCTGATAGCGATACGGTAATCACCTCCATGGCTGCAGGGGCAACTGGCTGTGCGGTAGGTACCATCGCGGTCTCTGGAATGGGTGGAGCTACCTCTGGTCGCTGTGCTCAAAGCGTCTCAACTAGCGATCCTATCATCTGGCACATCTCCTGCATGCTGGATCCCACCGTCTGGCGCATCTCCTGCATACCAGCCCCTAGCGTGGCGATCTGATCTGTCACAGGAGGAACAGTCTGCTCGGGTACAACGGGTGCACTGCTCGGATCAGTCCTTGTCTCGGACGAGTCGACTCGAATCTCGGCCCTCGCGGCCGCTCTCTGCGCCCTCATAGTCTTTGGCGGCATAATGGCTGAAAGGAAATTAGGATCCGATAAGAATACAGAAATCGAATCACAAGAATATATATACTCAAGAAGGAATTTAAACCAATAAGTCCTAAGGTCGCCTTGGCGGAGTACCGTATCGTGAGTATGCCGCGGAACATACACACGCTACGCCACTCTGCTTCGGCTACCTACTCCATCATACCAAGGTCATCCTACACTCCGAAAGGTAAAACCTACGCTCTGATACCAACTTTGTCATAACCCGAGTATTTCGACTCGTGACCGGCACTTAACCACGCTACGTCTACAGGCGTAACGTGACTAAGTAAACTGAACCCAGAAATCAAAACCATTTAAAAATAGTAAGTGTTGAAAACATTTAGTTAAAACATTTAGAAAACCTTAAATAATTCAATAAGTTCTTTAAAAGTTACTTAATCGTTTAAATAATTTTGGCAGCATTTCCTTTGTAAAAGTAGCCCCGAGACCGGGTATAAAAGAGGATACGAGTAAAAATGAGATATAATGAAACAAAACATTCCCAAACGGGAGCAATCACGCCCAACGGCGGAAACCAACATCACAAGAGTAATATACGACGCCGTAGCGAAGAATGAGCAATAAGTAAACATCACAGAAAATAACTGCATATAAAAACAGTCGGCTCCCACGAGCTCGACACCAGAATTCAAAATATACATCATCGTCCTCACACAATATCTAAGTCCAGTACATAAATGGTAGATGGAGAGTACTAGATACAAAAAGGGATACAATAGAAGTAATCAGATACCACAACCCACCTAAATGCAAAACAGCTCTCGCCGCAACTGTAGTGGTATCTGTAGCCAAAAGATGCAAAAGACAGCCTGCCGCAACTATGCTGAGGGCAACCTGCAAATACTGTGGCACAACGGGGGTGAGTTACCAACTCGTGAATAGAGATAACATATAAAGGTAATCGTGAGCATGCACGTACTGCGCTACTCTAACAAATGCCAGCAGATGATATCAATGCGTGATAAGCAGTATGTGCAATAATCATGCAGATGCTCTGTCAGGTAAAATAACTACAGGGTGAGATATATGGTAATCAATGCTGAGCATGGGATAAACAACATCTACACGGAATATCAACGTGGAAAACAATCGATGCCCACAACTGCACCCAAATCCCAAATAACTCAGGCGCCGGCATACCCATCGGCCCTCAAATCCTGTAAATCTCTGAGAAATCACGAGTGCCCAACATCGGCACCCAAAACATCATAAAATACCCGTGTCCAGAATCGACACGTAAATCCTCATATATCGGGCTCCGTCAGTCCGGATAAGCCCACGGGCTCCGTCTGCGGTATCGGCCCTCAGCCCCGGCAGTACGGATCATCCCGCATCCATCTCTCGACTCTGGTCGGTATCCTCCGGATAACCGCCAGGTCCAACCAATCACCGGTAGGTACTCGCCACCCTGCCAGGCTCATCGTCTACTCCACGAAAAACATTTCTCGCCCTGGGGAACCACACCGGGTCCACTACGAACCCGCAAACGGATCATCCATCTCCTCGAATCGGGTTTCAAGCACACGTCTCAGCACCGAGAAAACGCGTGGTGGACGTACCAAAATATCATATCACGAGGAACCGGGTTTTCAAATAGTGCATCTTTTCTTAAAAATCCCACAGTCCTCAAAACCAGAAATCACATGAAAATCCAACACCAAGAAGTAAATCCAATGTGATGTGCTACGTACATCAATCCATGATATAGGTATAAGGGAAAACCGCTTTTAACATTAGTTTCCGTTTTTAAAGATATCATGCGGCTCCCAATTTCCATGAAAGTCATATCGAATCATATATGGAATGAACTACAACAATATAATCATGGCAGTTCTACAGTGAGTGTGTCATGGCAATTACTAACGGTGTGTGTGTAGCATGCAGATTAGTGCTCGTGCAATATGAACCGTTAGTAATAGTGCGGTGTTCTATCAATTCTAAGCATACATACAGCAGGGAATGCAATATGCAATGACAGTCCATGAGGTAAATGTAACATATAATAATAAGGTCCTATCAGCCCTCACGCATAACGCCATGCGGGCGATATCCCCGTAGATGTTAAATCTACTCACCGAAGTCTCGCACTAAGTATAGCCGACGACTTGCTTGCCCTTCTTCGCAGCGTCCGTCTCACTCGCCGGCGAACCTAGAATCACATAACATATATCACACATAAGCTCAATTTCACAAAACGTGATATTACGATACAATTAAAAACCCGTGCCGTAAACCAATCGCGCATGTGCGCGATACGCTAAAACGTGTGATCACGCGCCTGAAACTACCCTGACGCGTCGCGATACGCAGAAACCCCAAACCCACACGCGTATCACGCGTGTCGCGGAGGTTTAAAATACGAGAAATAGGTATATAGTTCCAGACTTTTATACAGAACTTAATTTACAAAAATATATATACCATAACACTACACACAGCAGAAGACACCCAAAGGACCAAACCCCAACCCAAACCCTACCCATCTGGCCGCAAATTGCGGCCAGATCGAATATTTCGGCGGCCACTGTAGGAAGTTTGGGGGTCGGGTTCTACCTGGGGTATCAGCACCTAACAAGTATACTGCAGTCTTCTCAAAATTAATCTGAACTCATCGGGTCAATAGCAGTTTCCAAAAACTCAAATTTTGCTTTAAAACGACGAATTGCATCAAATAGGGATCTGGTGGTAATTTAGTGCAATTGGGGGCTAAGCTGGGTTGAAATGGCCTTAACAACACTCTATCAACCTACTGAAACCAAATCACACATCACTTGCTCAAGGTTCCCGCTAAACACCACATATCGCACTAAATCGCATCAATAACCACTAACCGAAGCAAAACTACACTAAACAAGTAAACTAGGGAGTAAGTTTAGGAAATATACCCCCACACTCGACCCTAGGGAGCTGGAGGAAGAAGAAGAAGTGAAGGGAAGGGGCTGCAGCTGGAGTTGTGGCTGCTGCTGCTCTCACTGTTGCTGTTGCTGCTTACTGCTGCTTGCTGCTGCTGTGGCTTGTTGCTGTTGTGCTGCTTGGTTCTGCTGCTGAGATGAGATGGTTGTTGCTGCTACTGCTGTGAGGTAAGTGTGTGTGTGTAAGAGAGAGTGAGGTTGAGAGAAAAGAACAAAACAAATGAGAGGAAAATCATCACCCCAATGTCAACCCCTCCTCTCTCTCTCTCCTCATTAATTGCAAGCATGGCTTAAGCCATGATGCACTCTCTGTCTCTCACCAAGTCAACCCACAAAGGAATTCAAATTAAAGCAACTATTAATTAACTAATTAAACTCAATTAAAACCCAAAAGACTTAATCCCCATAATTAAACCCACCATGGTTGCTAATCAAAGTATTAACTCTTTTAAAAACCCTAGTTTACATGCACATGTATGTGCAAGCCTAGGAAAATTTTAGAAAAATATTTATTAAATTAGGAAAAATATTTAAAACCTAATTTGGTAAACTTCTTGTTAAAAACCTATTATTTAAATGTAATTAGTCACTAATACATCCTAAGGTGTTACAAGATGTTCCAACTCCGCGTTGCTTGCTTTAACCCATAAATGGATTTAAGCAGTTTGCACACATTTCCGCTGCTCCCACTATCTACGAAGCCCTCTGGCTGAGTCATGTACACGCACTCTTCTAAATCACCATTTAGAAAGGCGGTCTTAACATCCATTTTCCAGATTTCGTAGTCTTGGTATGCAACAATGGCAAGTAAGATCTGGATGGACTTAAGCATAGCCACTGGAGAAAAGGTTTCTTCATAATCCTTACCTGGTCGTTGACGAAATCCCTTTGCTACAAGTCTAGCTTTGAAAGTCTCAACTTTTCCATCTACACCAAATTTCTTTTTAAAAATCCACTTGCTCCCAATGGGTTTTACCCCTTCAGGAGTATTTTCCAAAATCCATACTTTATTGGTGTACATGGATTCTATCTCAGATCGCATTGCATCCAGCCATTTCACAGAGTCACCACTCGTGATGGCCTGCTCGAAACTAGTCGGGTCATCATCTTCCATGATGCAATCCTCGCTTCCACCATCAATGAGAAAACCGTAGTATCTCTCAGGAGGATGAGAAACCCTACTAGATCGGCGGAGAGGCTGGGGTTCGTCGGGTACTACTGAATCCTCTGGTTCCACTAAATCTTCAGTTGTAGTTTGTGTTGCTGGAACCTCTTCCAGCTCTACCTCATTGCCACTAATTTTTTTTGTAAGAAATTCCTTTTCTAAAAGGGTGGCATGTTGAGCAACAAACACCTTTTGTTGTTCACTGTGGTAGAATAGATATCCATATGAATTGCTTGGACATCTTACAAACTTACAAAGAACTGATCGTGCCTCGAGTTTTTCCGGATTTTGCTTTTTAACATAAGCCGGACAACCCCATATCTTAATTCTTTTAAAAGACGGTCTCTTCCCATTCCATATCTCATATGGAGTGGTAGGCACAGATTTAGTTGGAACTCTATTCAATAGGTATATGGCTGTCTCCGGCGCATACCCCTAGAAGGAAATAGGTAACTCAGCTGTACTCATCATAGAGCGCACCATATCTAATAGGGTGCGATTCCTCCGCTCCGATACACCGTTGTGTTGTGGTGTATAAGGAGGAGTAAGCTGAGAGAGAATCCCATTCTCTTTTAGATAATCTAGGAACTCATTGCTTAAGTATTCACCTCCTCGATCAGATCGAAGAATCTTAATACTTTTGCCCGTTTGATTCTCTACTTCGTGCTTATATTCTCTGAATTTCTCAAAAGCTTCAGACTTGTGTTTCATCAGGAACACATATCCGAATCTTGAGAGATCGTCAGTGAATGTAATGAAGTAGGAAGAACCGTTCCTGGCATGCGTAGACATGGGACCGCATACATCACTATGTACCAGTCCTAAGAGTTCGGTAACTCTTTCTCCATGTCCACTAAACGGAGCTTTGGTCATTTTTCCTTTGAGACATGAATGGCAAGTATCATAAGATGATAATTCGAACGGATTCAAATAACCATCCTTATGTAACTTAGCCAGTCGTGTCGTATTGATATGACCAAGTCTACAATGCCACAAGAAGGATTCGTTCATTTCTGAATTTTTCCTCTTGTGTGTGTTTTGTATATAGAGGACTGTATTCTGATTTAGAATGAATATGCCATTATGTAACGAGCCTGATGCAATCAACTTTTGATCTAGGAATATGTTCATAACATTATCTTTTACTACAAAATTATATCCTTCTTTATTTAATAAAGAAACTAATATAATGTTGCACATCATGTTCGGTATATAATAGCACTCATTTAGAATCAGTGTATTACGACTTGGCAATACAAGGTGATATTCGCCAACTGCTTTGGCTGCAATACTTGCACCGTTCCCTACTTGAACGGAATGATCATCTTTTCCCAGTTCTCTACCTTTACGTAGCCCATATAACTATTTACATATATGGGATCCTGATCCGGTATCTAATACCCAGGACGTAGGGTGAACTGAGAAATAGTTTTCAATAACTAACATACCTGAAGAAGATGCATCAATATGCATATTCTTTTGGGCGGCGTGAGAATCCAGATATTCTCCTGTTTCCTGTTCAGTCTTATAACTCTTATAAGAAAGAATGGGTCCAACGTTCCCCTGCTCAGTATAATAAGCGGGTTCAGTCAATACATCCTTATTATTATCTTGATTATGGCCTGACATGGTCGCTACCTGGAGAGAGAGAGAAGAAAACACTTTAGCGTATGCTCTTGCAAGATTAGATTGGTTATTATCTTATCTAATCAGGATGTCTTCCACTGTTTTTATCAAATCTACCTTCAAACCCTAAAAGGTAAGATTAGCCGGGATTGATTACACCCTACAATTTCGTCAATCTTTCAGCCAGATCAGTGTCGGTACTTTGAGGGAGGTTCCCTGTGCTTTCGCACGGACCTAATTAAAGTAAACCTCGTTTTCCCAGAGGCGTAACCCCGTTAACACTTTTCTAGACACCTACTTGATCGACTAATTATCCCGTGTAAAACTCTCCCAGGAGTAACTCTTACTCGCAGTGGGTATCGGGATCCAACTATCTCATAGAAGGTATGCAATCTCATTACAAATTTCAACACTTGAAATTCCCGATAATATTTTTACCCCTAGCAACTTATGACCTTGGCTAAGGTCAACAAATCATAAGCGCTAGTCAAGTTCAACCCGTCATTTCCTGATTGAATTAAACCCACCCGTACGACCCTTGGCTAAGGTCAAAAAAGTCGCACGACTACCCTAACTCAATCACATCTCATATTTTAGCAGATAAATACTAATTAGCTACCGTACACCACGCCTTGGCTAAGGTCAACAAACGCAACACGAATACTAACTAGTCTCTATCTGAAATGACGGAGGGCTGCGCAGGTTTTTCAGAAAACCATGAGTGTAATGAACTTGATATCGTCGTAGAATCATGTGAAATTTTGAAATGGAGTGTTTTTTAGGCTTTCATTAGTTTTGCTAAAGAGGTCACTCCCGGTGAAGGGATCTCGGCTCTTTCCTCATCGAATAAGGTGCAGGACATATCATATATATCACTGTGCAAAGCAAAACTCTAAAAGCAATCAAAAGACAAATCGAGTTTTGTAGCATCTGCCAGTTTCGCTAAAGAGGTCACTCCCAGTGAGGGGATCTCAGCTCTTTCCTTATCGAATAAGGTGCAGGGTATATCATATATACTACTATGCAAAGCAAAACTGTAGCTACCCTTTTTATAAAGTTTTGATTCTACAACATCTTTAGGTTTCTTTTCTTTTTATTAATCTCATTAATAAAAAATCCCATCAGCTTATGCTTCCTAAGCTTCACAGATAAATACGACGTACACTTATGCCATCCGCATTCGCCTCGATGTCCCCTCGTACACCGTTAGGTTAGGTAACTAACGACAGAGCAGGACAGGGCTACTGTGGGTGTAAAACATAAGTAACGTCTATATATAATATATCATATATACTATATACTGTATCCATCACAATATATCAAATGATCACATTACAGATATCGCAGCAGAAACATAGATATAATGTGGGATATACTAGGACGTCCGTATTTAGTATTTAGCCAACAATAGAAAATACGGATTCCACAGTCGCGATGAATAGCCAAGCTCACACCTTGGACCCCTACGAGAGCGGCAAGCGACCCTACCAATTCTGGAGTTTAGGAGACCCGGTCTCGACTCCTCGAGATGGCTTCCCACTGAACCCCAGAACCCGGTCACCTGTGCTCCCCTCCTTGGGTCCATCCTAATGCGGAAAAGTAAATAATATACAAACACTGGTAGCATCAACCTCAACCTGAAAGTGCCCCAAATAAAAGAATATTACATTACATTTGAATTTACATGAATGAAAATATAAAACTCTCATCTCACATAAAACCCCGGCTATTCAATCGCGACAATCCTGCACATCATATCTCAGCAACACATAATATCTCTTATCATCAACGTAAGTAAGTATGCATACACCGATCGTCGTCGATGTATAGCAACGACAACCGGAAATACAATTACATACTATACTTACGGTCACAGAAAAGAAATTATAAAACTACAATATTTGGAATCCACAATCATTTTAGACATCGTAAATCCGAAATATTACATACTTCGCATTTCATGCCTAACACAATGAATTCCACATATTGTATCACATTCCAGATAAATGGACAGTATTAAACTTTTCGAACAGATAATCAAATATCCAAAATTTCCCAAAGTGCTCAACACTTGAGCGGAGTTCAAATAATCCCAGAATATGTCACAGCACCAGTGATCCAGCCGTAGAAGGGTCAAGCCAACGCCTCACATGTGGCACGCCGTACTGCCCCAAACCCAAAGGTTCAAAAGGCAGTTCAAGACGGTCACATAATCGAGTTAAGGTTTGTTGTCTTCTAGAGGGTCCACCGTGTTACTTGCACATTTTTCCGAAAGATTCAAACCCGATAAAAATTCAACACTTGAAAATTTTGCCGTGCCAGGAAAAATTGAGTTAATGATATCCGTTCGAACATTTTAACAGTTTCTAAATATCCGGAAATATTAACGAATTTAAATATTCCGATCGAATCTATGTTTACAAAATAAACCCCAGAATACACAACACTTGAGTCAGATTAAAAATACCCATAAAATTTAACATACAGAAATAGATATTATAGTCCAAATACCAATGAATTTCTCATCTGTGCGGCCGCGGAACCGCGGTCCAAGCGTGGTACGGCCACGGTTCCGCGGTGGACTGTACGGATCGTGCATTCGTATTTCACTGTAATTCTTCTATTTCCCTGCTGAATTTTTTAGGAATTTTAATTCATAAAAATCCCAGTTTTTGAAAAAAAACCAGAGAGGGGGTTAACTTTGTCGGTTCGGGTTCGATCGGAGTTTTAACTTCGTAAACACGTCGCCTAATACTCTAGCTAGGCTCTGATACCACTGTAGGGTTCCTAGGCACACTGGTGAAGGTTCATAAAGTATCAAACATACCCGAATAAAATTTTACATGTGCCGAACAACCCAAAGACGGGATCTTTGCTAGATTATTAGGGTTTAGCATGCAAGATAACATCTTTAAAGCTAAGTGTGAGGGATTACAACCTTTGTAGTCCGCTCCTTCGCTTTACAAGCTCCGAGTAGAAGTCCCTTCGCCGCGATCCACGATCTCCCGGACTCAAGAGAGGCTCCACGACTCGAACGATCCATGCTAGCTTGAAGTGTTCCAATTCTCCGATGATCTATGTCGAAGTTGCTTTAACCCAAGCTTTCTCACTCTAAAGAGATGAACACCCTAATCTAATGGGCTAGATTAGATGAGGATGATGGAGTAGTATTTATGCTATCTTTTTATTTCATTTTCTCACAAGAAATCATCACAAAAGGAATTTCAAGTGAGCTCGCTCTCTCAAAAACTAAAGAGAGAAGAAGATGAAGAATGAAAATGATAATCCTTTTGTGATGAATAGTATTCAAGAATATATGATTGATTATCAAACCATGGTCAAGGATGAGAGGCTTAACCTTTGTAGAGAATAAACTAGAGTTAGGGTTTGGTTAGGTTAAAGATAAGTATCAACCATAATATCTTAACCAAGACAAAATAGAATCCTTCTAGAATGAACAAGAAGGAGCTAACCCTAATCAAACCCTAATCCCTTTTTATCATCCCTAATCATGTTTCATAATAAATCATATCATGTCACAATAATATATATCACATATATATTATATATTTGCAATAAAAGAAAATAATACAATTAACATCTATCGCATATATATCAAAGTATTAATCCGGTAAGAAAATGAAATAATAAAGCGAACCAATATTAGATAATGTAACACAATATATCATATATATCATTATACATTAAATCATTGAATCAACACTTGATCCAACGATCCGGCTATATCGAATATAACCGACTAATATATCATGTACCGATTCATCGAATCAACACTTGATCCGATATCCCGGTTCATATCTAAATATCGCGAGAATATAATACGGTATCTCATATCGCATTATCCTCGGTCCTGTACATATCACATATGTGCCTCTACTACGTTTTGCCTGAGCCAAGAAACCTCTGTGTAGGACTCTGAAGAATCGTCAATACGCCGGTAGCAGGTGATGATCATATCAAACACCCACAAGCTGCAAGCGGTCAGATAAACGTAACAGCCACCCAGGTATTGAGAGATCCGAAGATCAACAAGCTAGCCTGTCCGTTCTCCTATGAATCCAATCAGTAACACTCCCGTACAGTCCGGTCAGTTCGTCTGATATGTCGCATATCAAGTCTAGGGGTGGTATACGTCAGACCCCAGTAACCGATAAGTCGTGTCGATGTGAGGCTCATAACAGGTCGAGAAACTACTGGTAACACATACCAGTATATCTCTATATCAGCCCTGGCCAGGGACTTCCAGTTATAGCCAATCGAACACTGCACGACATCAACTCCCTATACCGGGATAGACGAATCCCCTCCTATCGCTCATTGCCTCCATGTGATTCGGTACTGTTCCCAAAAGCCACCGCTTTGCACGCCCTCTTGGACGTGGTAAGGTGGAAATCAAAGCACAGTGGGAATCACACAAGACTCTATGACGATCTCGGGTCTACAAACTACCCTGTACCAGTGTCACCGGAGAACTGCCATGTGACATGTGGTATATCACCAACTGAGAGTTCTCGGCGAGTCCTTCCAGTGTACCCAGTCTCCACTGAGCACACGTACACCATCTCTGATGTCAAACACCGATGGATATGGGATCATCCATCGCCCATCATATGGGTCAAGATGCGTATACGCTAGTCTACTATGGGGTATCGATGCCCTGTCTCAATATACCCTCGACTAGGAACAGTTATAGGATGTACTCATCGACTACTATGGCCCCACTAGTATGATCTCATCATAGTCCCAGTAGTCGAGTACAGATCCTAAGGGCTTTATCAACATGTGAGAGTAAGACAGTAAACCAATACAAGTCAACATGTTAAGATAAAAAGAAACCAAATAGCATACTATCATGACGAGCAAGAAAGTCCTCTCTGTATATATCCAAGAATCCATCATAATATACATCATATGTACAACAATGGCCTCTAGGGCATATACATAACTAACAGGATCATCCATCGCCCATCATATGGGTCGAGAAGATATACGCTAGTCTACTCTGGAATATCGATGCCCCGTCTCGATATTCCCACGACTAGGAACATTGAAGGATGTACTCATGGACTACCCAGGCCCCACTAGTATGATCTGCATCATAGTCCTGGAAGTCGAGTACATATCCTAAGGGCTTTATCAACATGTAACAGAGAAACAGAAAGTATACATGTTAAGATAAAGAGCAACCAAATAGCATACTATCATGTCGAGCAAGAAAGTCCTACCTATATATGTCCCAGCATCCACTACAATATACATCCTATGTACAGTAATGGCCTCTAGGGCATACATATAACTAACAATCTCCCACTTGCACTAGGGCCATCTGTAGCAGTGGTTGCCGTATCTAATACTCAACCATCCCATAAAAGTCTCTATTTGGAAAAAGGCCTTTGTGAGTGGATCCGCCGTGTTGTCCTCTGAGTCTACTCTCCTAACCTCGATCACTCTGGAGATCAACTATCTCCATGATCTGGTGATGCTACCTCAGAATATGTCTGGGTCACTGATGGGACCAGGGTTCCCGGGCCAAAGCCACACTTCCATTGTCACACAATAGTAGGAACCTAGTTCATCTCATGAACCAATATACACCCAAACTGCCTCTTTGGTAGTACCTTTAATAGCGATGTTACCAGTCTTTATCGTCTAGTTTGCCACGGTATCTAGCTTGGAACTCTTCCAACATACCGTCCCTTTACTGAGGGTAAAGACAATGCCTGCGACTGACATTCAGTCGTCCTTATCACCCTGGAACTTTTCCAGTGATTCTCCCCAGGATAGATTGATACCATCTCACTAAACCTAGTGAGAAGCCTAACATCCATTTAGATCTATCTCATAGATCCAAATCCCAGGATTTAGGAGGTATCACCTTTATCCTATTGGAGAATCCTTATGATAAGAGGATATTGACCGTGTGTAGCATAAGAAACTCTTTTCCTATCAAGAGTATGTTGTCCACGTACAATACGAGAATGACCACCTTACTCTCTACTACCGTTTTGTATATACAAGGTTCATCTACCATTTTGACGAAGTCAAACTCTTTGACTACCATATCAAAACAGACGTTCCAACTCCGCGATGCCAGCTTTATTTTGTAAAGCAACTTGCACATGTTTCCGCTACTCCCACTGTTTACGAAGCCCTCTGGCTGTGTTCTTATAGACGTTCTCTTCTAAATTATTATTTAGAAAAGTAGTCATGGCACCCAACCACCAGATATCGTAGTCATGGTATGTAGCAATGGCAAGTAGGATCTGGATGAACTTAAGCACCGTCTCTGGAAAAGGTTTCATCATTATCCCCGCCTGGTCGATGACGAAAACCTTTAACAAGTCTAGCTTTGAAAGTCTCAACCTTTCCATCTACACCAAGTAATCTTCTCAAGATATACTTGCTCCTGATGGGGATTTAACCCTTCAGATATAGCAACCAAAGTCCATACTTTGTTGGTGTACATGGATTCCATCTTAGATCGCTAAGCATCCAGCCATTCTTACAGAGTCCCTACTGTCGATGGCCTGCTCGAAACTAGTTGGGTCATCATCTCATTATGCATTCCTCGCTCCCACTGTCATCGAGAAACCGAAGTATCTTTCAGGAAGGTGAGGAACCCTGCTAGTTCGGCGGAGAGGCTGAGGTTCGTCGGGGACTATTGAATCCTTTGGTTCCGTCAAATCATCAGCTGCATTTTGTATAGCTGGAACCTTTCCAGTTCTACAGAACTGACCTTGCCTCGATCTTGTCCGGAGTTTGCTTTTGACATAGGCCGGACATTCCCAAATCTTAACTTACTTAAGAGATGGGCTCTTCCCATACCATATCTTATATGGAGTGGTAGGCAGTGATCTGATTCGAACCTAATTCAAATAGGTATGCAGCTTCTCAAGTGCATAACCACCCAAAAGGAAATAGGTAACTCAGCAGTACTCATCATAGAGCGCACCGTATCTAATATGGTGCGATTGCTCCTCCCCGATACACCTTTGTGCTATGGTGTATACAGAGGAGTAACACTGAGAGAGAATCTCATTCTCCTTTAGAATAGTCCAAGAATTCCATGCTCAAGTATTCTCTTCTCTGATCCCATCATAGGACATAATACTTATACCCGGTTTTTGGTTCTCTATTTCTAACTTATATTCTGTGAATATCTTAAAAGGTTCGGACTTGTGTTTCAACAGGAACATATGTCTGAATCTTGAGAGATTATCAGAGAATGTAATGAAATACAAAGAACCGGTCTTGGCATGTGTAGACAGGGGATCTACATACATCAACATGTATCATCCCAAGAGTTCACTAACTCTTTCTCTGTTTCCAGTAAACAGAGTTATGGTCATCTTATCTCTGTGACATGACTGACAAGTTTCACAAGATGTAAATTCAAACTGATTTAAATATGCATCTTAAATGTAACTTAAGCTAGTCGGGTCACATTGATATGACCTAGTCTATAATACCTCAAGAAGGATCCGTTCATTTCTGAACTCTTCCTCTTGTGTGTGTTCTGTATACTAGGAACTGTAGTTTGATTTAGAATGTCAATGCTTTTAGATAACGAGCCTGAACCGATCAACTTTTGAAATAGGAAATGTTCAAAACATTATCCAACAATACAAAATTTTATCATTTCTTTACTAATAAAGAGACTGATATGTTTTTGTATATCAGGTTCGGTATCTAATAACATTCGTTCAGAATCAATGTACTGGTAATACAGGGTGACAGTGACCAACAGACTTGGCTGCAACCCTTGCCCCGTTTTCTGTCTCATGAAACTTATCACCCGTACTCAGTTCTCTCCCTTTCTGTAGCCCTATGTAACGGATTATATTTGCGGGATCCTGATTCGGTATCTAATACCTAGGACGTAGAGGACACTGAGAAACAGTTCTTTGTAGTGAACACACCCGAAGAAGATGCATCATATGCACTTTCTTCGTTTGGGCGGCATGGGAATCTTGGTATTCCCCTATTTCCTGCTCTGTCTTATAACAATTATAAGTTGGAGCGGGACCAACGTTCCCCAGCTCAGTACAGCAAGCGGGTTCGGTCAATATATCCGTTTTATTATCTTGATTAAGGCATGATATGGTCGCTACCTGGAGAGAGAGAGAAGAAAACACTCTGCGTGCGCTCTTGCAAGATTAGATTGGTTATATATTTTATCTAATCAGGATGGCTCCCACTGTTTTTATCAAATCTTCCTTCAAACCCTAAAAGGAAAGACAAGCCGGGATTAATTACACTCTACAAGTTCGCCAATCTTTCAGCCAGGCCAGTGTCGGTACTTTGAGGGAGGTTCCCCGTGCTTTCGCACGAACCTAATTAAAGTAAACCTCGTTTTCCCAGAGGCGTAACCCCGTTGACACCTTTCTAGACACCTACTTGATCGGCTAATTATAAAGTGCAAAACTCTCCCAGGAGTAACAATTACTCGCAGTGGGTATCGGGATCTAACTATCATATAGAAGGTATGCAATCTCATTGCAAATTTCAACACTTGAAATTCCCGATAAATGTTTTTACCCCTAGCACCTATGACCTTGGCTAAGGTCAACAAACAAATCATAAGCACTAGTCAAGTTCTACCCGTCATTTCATGATTAATTAGACCCACCCACATGACCCTTGGCTAAGGTCAACAAAGCCACATGACTGTCCTAACTAATCGCATCATATGCGGTGTAGGAAGACATCACTTAGCTACCGTACACTGTGCCTTGACTATGGTCAACAAACACAGCACGAATACTAAGTACTCTACTTCCTAAAATGACGGAGGGTTGCGGATGGTTTTTAAGAAAACCTTTAACGCTTTGAACTTGATCTCGTTGCGGAATCAAACGGTTTTAAATGGAGTGTTTTTTAGGCTTTTCTAGTTTTCCTAAAGGGGTCACTCCCGGTGAGGGGATCGTCGGCCCTTTCCTCATCGTATAAGGTGCAGGATATATCATATACACCGCTGTGCAAAGCAAAAACTATAGAAGCAATCAAAAGGCAAACTGATGGTTGTAGCATCTGCCAGTTATTGCTAAAGGAGTCACTCCCGGTGAAGGGATCTCGGTCCTTTCCTTATAGAATAAGGTGCAGGATGTTCTACAAGGAACACCGCGATGCAAAGCAAGAACTGTGGCTACCTGTTTTATTTTGAAATTCGATTCCACAACATCTTTTAGGTTTATTTTCTTTCATTAATCTCATTAATGAATGTCCCATCATTTAAGTCCACCTAAACATCACAGATAAATATAACGTACGCTTATGCCATCGGCATTCGCCTCGATGTCCCGTCTGCACCGTTAGGTTAGGTAACTAACGGCAGAGCGAGGCAGGGCTAGCGCGGGTGTAAAACATAAGCAACGTCTATATAATATATCATATATACTATATACAATATCTATCTGAACATATCACACGATCACATCATAGATAACGCAGCAAAAAATATCATACGAAATATTGGATATACTAGGACGTCCGTGTTTTATTTTGAGCCTGAATAAAACACGGATTCTACGGTCGTAATGAATAGCCAATCCCACACCCCTAGACCCCTACGAGAGCGGCAAGCAACCCTACTAATTATAGGGTTAGGAGACCCGGACTCGACTCCTCGAGATGGTCTCCCACTGGACCCTAGAACCCGGTTACTTGTGCTCCCCTCCTTGGGTCTATCCTAATGCGGAAAAGTAAATAATATACATCAACAGTGAAATCTTCCGCAACCTGGAAGTGCCCCAATAAAAGAATATTACATACAAGTTTTTTAAATGAATGAAAAAGAAAAACACTCATCTCACATAAAAAACCCCGGCTATTCAAACACGACAATCCAATATAACATATCCAGCAACACATAACAACACATGTCATCAACGTAAGTAAATATGCGCATCCCAATTGTCGTTGACATATAGCAACGAAACCGGCGATGTCACATATTACACTTACTGTCACGTCCCGAAAGTACGGAATATGACCGGCACTTAAACTACGAACGTCTTGAGGTGTACGTAATCTAAGTAAGCCGAAAACCCAGAAATCCAAACCAAGAAAGGTAGTAGAGTGAAGGAAAACCAATTTAAAACAAGTAGTTTTAATAGCATAAGCCGAATTATGCGGTTTTTAAAAAAAAACATCAAATATTTCCCGAAAATTTCGGCAGAGTCTCCTTTGTAAATACCGGCCCCCAAACGGGATACAACATGAATAGTATACGAAATCAATAAAAAGGCATCCCCAAGCGGGAGCTAGCTCTTCGTCAATCGACAGTCACAACCACACAAGTAATATAATATACAACGCCAAGGGCGAGGATCAAAACTCAAAAGGAAACGCAAAACAATAAGAAATCCACAGAAATACAACGCGCGACTCTAAGGTCGAAAGAATAACATCACTGGTCTCTATCTCAAAAATAAATACATGTTTGGTTGATGGAACTTCTAGATACAACAGAATAATGATATACAAGATATATAATGGGGGTACGATACAAGTAAACCCACCTACTAGCAAGTCACCCGGAAATGGGAAGCAGTGCCAGCAAAGCCGTAATGAAACCTGTACGGCAAAACCTGCAAGAAACTGGGGCACAACGGGGATGAGTTGCCAACTCGTGAATAGAAAAACATCTACGGAAAGAAACCGCATGAACAACGCAATCCTAGGTCAACGATCATAATATATCCTCAAATATATATAACATGTAGCCTAACAATGATTAGGGTAAATATCTAACCCGAGTGTAATCCCATGTGCCCGCGTCAGTGCCTCAGGTAGCGATATATCATATGGATGATGTATGAATACATGAAACAGAATGCATGTACTGAATAAAGCTACTTTCATAAATCAGTGAGATTTCTGTATTTTAAATAGAAGGTACCATACATGAAATCAGCAAAAAACAGTGCCCAGCATCGACACAAAACAAGTATCCAAATATCTCGATATCTCTGTGTCACAATCTCTGTACCTCAATATCTCAAAATCTCAATGTCTCAATCACAATATCTAGGGCGCCGTCAGTCCAGACCGGCCCCTACCGTCCATCTCAAGACCACGACGGTATCCTCCGGATATCCGACGCGTCGGGAAAAATCACCGGTCGGTAGTGCTCTCCTGCCAGGCTCAACGTCAACAACACGATCCTCTTGCCCCGGGGTACCGCACCGGGCCCACCATGTTCCCGAAACGGTTCCTCCACTCCTCGAATCGGGTCTCGAAATCCATCGGAAAACTCATGGTGGACGACTCATACATCATGGGAAAACCGCACTTTTTATTTTAAAAGAGAGAAAAGGTTTATTTATGTTTTTGCGGTTTTCCTCCAAATCCAGAAAATCTCATGGAAATCCGAATCCAAAACCTCAATAACACGTAAAATAGTGAATATATCCATGAGAATCCATGAATGCGGTATAACAATGAATAATAGTATGCATGAAGTAGCAGGTAATAACTACAATGTCTAAACTAACATATAAGGCAAGTACACTAATATCATGTCTAAACTATTAGCTAACAGGCTATGTCAAGCAATAATATTTTCTAAGGTATACGTGACATGGAAATTACCGATGAATATGTGTGTGAGCCGGCAAGTAAGTGTACGTGGTACATACGCATCATCGGTAATGGTGCTGGTGTCCTAACAGTATGATATCAAAAATGCAATAAGAAATTATAATATAAGTATGCAATGCGGAGCGAACAACAATAATGAGCAGAATACTAGACACAACGATAACTAAAATGCATTACCCTAATATAAGTCCTACAATAGTGCTCTTTGAAATAACACGAATCACAGTGTTTTGAAAATAAGGGCTACGGTGTTTTTAAGAAAAGATACGTCGTTTGAAATATCCGTAGAATCCCTTGACCTGTCTTTTAAAATACCCACGATTCGTTAGTTTTTGAAATAGGCAGGAATCTAATCTAGTCTAACAACTACACTAAACTATACGGCTGAACTAATGAGCTGAACTACAGGTAAGGAAACCACCTAACATCTGAGTCGATACGTATACATACCTGTATATATATTAGTCGGTGATCCCGCCTCAATAATATCATATCCGATACCATATATATAATCAGATATCCTAAGTCAAGAGTGCGGATCAATCATCAATATAGCTTGTACGTAAATCCGTCGTACGGCATCCCAAATCTGGGTACGGGTCAATATCACATTCATCATACTATTCACATGGTATCCTCTGTATCAAATACCATGATCGGGGTATTGATCTACGTCTAGTACAATACTGATACCGCCTAAGTATGTATGGACTTGTGTGAAACACTACGTCAAGGACCCGCTACAACGTCATGTCGTATCTCAAATACGAACCCTGCTATATCACCGATCTCACGGCCTCAAATCAAATCTCATCGACTCATCTTAAATCCTAAGTACTATCCTCATTATCCATGCATGCGTATATGAATGTACATATGTATAGTCCCATACCCATGCATATATACATATATACACATCCCAATCTGCGCACAAGAAAGTAAAGTATGCAAGTCTGTGTGTGCGTATGTGGGTATAACAACTACTCTAGGATTTCGCAACTAACCCAAAGGTACTCTATGAACACATAAACATAACATGAATGAACATTCTCGTATCATAAAACACCTATATAAACATATATATATGAGCTACACTACGGACTGCGGGGGTGCTATACGCCATCCACCCGACTTCTCCCCGTAGATATAAATCTACTCACCTGGTCCTCGCTAGCCGGTGCCGACGTCGCCACGCGCTTGCTTGTCGTCTCTAAGTCTACATGGGTTACCTATATATCATAACGCACCGTGTCGTATTAAAATCCGACTCATGACCCAAAAACGACACGTGAATCCCACATAGGTCAAAACCTATGGTTGCTTTCACAAATCAACCCAAAAACCCTCGACGTCGGCGTACAAACGCCAAACCATCGAGAAAAACTCAAACGTATCAATCGTGGTTTCACAACACCTTAATTATATATATAAAATAGGGTTAAAATCACCAAAACTTCAAATTCGCTTTAAAGCTGTTTTTCCGAAAACCTAATAAGCAAAATTAACCGCTTTAATACAACATCTTGATGTTTAAACGAATCTAGCGGCCACAATATTCACTAAATATCATAACAAAGTCATATAAACCATTCCTATAATTTATTCTCATCAATTTCCATAAATTCCAAAATTCTAGTTTACAATATACCCAAATTTTAACAATTTTATAGCAAAAAATGCACAAACCACTATCTAGCTTGGATTTTCATGAACTAAAGTATTAAAATACACTTTAAAATGTTAATAATGTCATGAATACCCTAATTAGATTTTTATCTCCATTACTTAATCAAATTTCAAAAACCTAGTTTGCTTAAAAACTTGATTTGGACAATTTAAATGCAACAATTTACATAATAGCAACTAGATTAGGTTTTCCATGCCCTCACATGCCAAAATACACTTTGTAAACTTAAAAAGGTGACAATAACCATATTTGAATTCAAACCCTAACTCATAAATTTTCCAAACTAGCAATTAAACCTAATTAAACACCTAATTAAGCTAACTTAAAGCAATTAACAACAATTTAACAAAAAGGTTAGAATTATACCCAAATAAATTTGAAGATCCCACAAGCACACTTAGCCTCCCAAATTGAAATCTAAATCCCTAGATCCATGCTATGGTAGCCAAGAAAAAATGGGTAGGAGGTGGATTTTGATTTGGATTTTTGCTTGATTTTTTGTGGATTTTCAAGCATTTTTGATGAATTTTTTTAAAGAGAAAGAGATGAAGAATGAAAGGGCTAAAATGGATGGGGGGCTCGGCCATTGCAGGTGGGGGAGAGGAGAGAGGGAGTGTGGTGTGAGGTATGGTGAGGGAAAAGTCCAAGTCAACCAAATACCAACTCTTTTATCCATTCTCATTTATTTTCTTTTCTTTTCTTTCTTTTCTTTGAAATTCAAGTGGGGAAAATGGGTGGGGGCTGCTGAATTCAGCCAAGGGAAGAAATAAATGGGGGTGTGTGAGTGTGGGTATGGATGTGGGGTGATGGAAAATGATAAATACAGTACCCCAAACATCCATTTACACTAAAAAAAAGCATTTTTCTTCGATATTTTCTAAACCATTTTGGCAAACGATTTCATTTCAAAAACCATATGATAAAATTTTATTTAATGTTTTATGATGCACAAAATTTGTTTCAACTCATTCCAATTTGTAATTTTCCCTAATTAAATGTATTAGTGACAGCTTAAAATAATATTAAAATAATTAATTTCGGAAAATTTTTCAGAAAATTTGAAATTTCACCAGTGGCTCAATAAACACCAAAAACTAGCAATTACATAGCTAGAATATGTACATTTAATTTTATAATAAAGATATTTGCATTTTGACTTTTTACAGAAAACCCCCTTATTTTACCGTTTTTTCGAAATTTCACCGAAACGATTTTCAAAACGTTACAATCTTCCCCCCTTAAAGAAATTCGGTCCCCGAATTTAAATTAAAACTCCCCCCCCAATTACTAAAATATTTCATCTAAAACCATCAAATCGTCGGGGCTCCGAAATCGTAAACACATAAAACAAATCGTAGCGCAACGCATGCGCATGAAAAATGAGCATAAAACTCAAGATCAAAACTCCGTCAAGCATCCCGCAATCATCGGAGTCATGGTAATGACACAATATCAAATCCAATACCAAAACCAATATGATATAACTCGAAACTATACACGTGAATATCAAATCTATATATGTAATTATCTGAAGGAAATGCATGCCAAATCTCTTAAAGTCGCTATGCAAGGCGCATAACATTGCACAGTAGCGGACGTCTATCATAAGAAAATAACTATATACATATATACCTTTTGTTTGAAATGTACGTTCCGCCGTTTTGGGAAACAATTTAGAAGGGTTTCCTTGTTTTAAACATTTCGCGTCATATCAGACACGTAGATAAATACTGAGACTATAGCTCGCTTTTTGGAATTCCCTTCAATAGCTATCAATGCATGAAAAATACATTCAGGTACTGTCCTCTGACTAGTCCTGCTCAGTACGAAAACACATAGCAAAATATCATAAAAACGTACTGCTCTATAAGAAATCACTCCCAAAATATGCGTATGAATACTACGTGCGTCTGGTGCGCACGGAAATCAAAATCCATGAATGTGACATACATGCACGCAGAAACAATATCTAAGTGCATCGGGTGTGCACGAAACATCTGTCAATGGCAACAGGTGTGCCTGACAGCAAAACAGGTGCATCTGACATGCACGAAGAATCTCGATTTAGTGCATCTGGTGTGCACCAAAATCGTATCTCAAAACATGCGCTCAACATGCGCGAAAATCCAATTCAGGTGCATCCATCATGCACGAAATCATGAAATCCAATATCAAGCGCCGAACATGCGTAAAATCAAATCAGGTGCAACCATGGTACATGAAAAACAAATATCATGAAACTCAATCATCAAAATCAGTCATGCGAATAGATCGTCCAAAATACCGAAATCAAATATGGCGGAATAGTCCCGCTCAAGCACATCCTCCAAGAATCTCTGGCCAACTGTCGTGGTCACTCATAGCATGTCTTGCCGATGATCTTGAACTCTGGCCTGCCAGTGTGCATAACATGACCACTCCTGGGTCCAAGTCTTCTCGTAATTTATTCCAGAAAGGTCCTGTCGAAATCTCTCCCAAATCTCGTCTCTGCCGAACTGTCCGGAAGTCATCGTCCCTTACTAGATCTGTTCTCATTCCGGAACGGCTGCATACTCATCGCGACTCCTTCTGGAAGGTATATCCAAGTGCAATGCCTTGGCATGCGTATCGCATCTCTGATGGCGGAGTGGAACGTCGTCTAATCAAGATCTCGTACGAACCTCTTACTCCACTTTTCTCTGATGTCGACTACTTCGGACTCGTCTCGTCGTGGCTGCATGGACTGAGCTCTAACGGCTATCCTTGTATCTGGAGTCTCCCAAGAATGCATCTCACCACCTAGCATCCGAATGAAGTCGAACCATCCGATCGATTCGTCAAAACCGCATAATCCCTCAATAGCTCAACATCTTGGGTACAGTTTAATAGTATCGAGTACGTACCACAGTATCGATGGTCCAGCCGTAGAAGGGCAAACCCAAGCCTCACTAATGGCACCGCGGAACTGCCGCAAACCATAAGGTTCAAAGGCTTTCACATGGTCATTAAGTCGAGTTAGGGTTTCATTCTTCTAGAGGGTCCATAGAATTGCCTGCATGTTTTTCCGAATACTTCAAACTTGGAATAACAGGTTGCTGAAATTCAATCGTCTCTGTCGACTCTCAACGTCTCCGCGTGAAGTCGTCTCTAGCTGGAATCAATCTATCTGATGACCTCGCATCGGGGTAGCGAACGAACCACATGTCCTAGTCATTCATCCTCGGGTGACTAGCGACATTCTATCATCTCTTAGTACAACCTGTATTGCAATAGCTCCAACATATGGGGCGATATCTCTTCGCTCGCAGCAACAACTGGCTCACTCGTCAGCACGATGAACAGTGCCTCAATCATCATGAGTAAGCAATACACCAACGGTCATCAAAATCTGGCTGGCCTCTGTCAGTGGCTCAATCCTCTAGTGCTGATCGGCACATCCAAGTAATCTCATACAGCGATCCATCCAACGCTCGTGGCGCGAAAGCACAATCAAAAGACGCATCTCTATAATCGTGTGTCGCCGGAATTATGCTCTGGTTAGTCCTCGTTCGTAACGAGCTCGTGCTGACCGCAACTCTAGCCGTAGCTTTCCCTGCCCGTAATCATTGCAGTAAAACCATAAATGGTACTGATGAGGCTAGATCAGAATGAATATAATACTGAGCAAAGAAATGTACATCCTAAGGCTCCTTAAGTGGAGTGGCATGTCGTAAGTATGCCGCGGAACATACCCACGGTACGTCACTCTACTTTAGTCACATATTCCATCAACCAAGGGTCATCCTACGGTTCGAAGGTAAAACCTAACGCTCTGATACCAACTTTGTCACGTCCCGAAAGTACGGAATATGACCGGCACTTAAACTACGAACGTCTCGAGGTGTACATAATCTAAGTAAGCCGAAAACCCTGAAATCCAAACCAAGAAAGGTAGTAGAGTGAAGGAATACCAATTTAAAATAAGTAGTTTTAATAGCATAAGCCGAATTATGCGGTTTTTTAAAAAACATCAAATATTTCCCCAAAATTTCGGCACCTTTGTAAATACTGGCCCCCAAACGGGATACAACATGAATAGTATACGAAATCAATAAAAAGGCATCCCCAAGCGGGAGCTAGCTCTTCGTCAATCGACGGTCACAACCACACAAGTAATATAATATACAACGCCAAGGGCGAGGATAAAAACTCAAAAGGAAACGCAAAACAACAAGAAATCCACAGAAATACAACGCGCGACTCTAAGGTCGAAAGAATAACATCACTGGTCTCTATCTCAAAATCTCAATGTCTCAATCACAATATCTAGGGCGCCGTCAGTCCAGACCGGCCCCTACCATCCATCTCAAGACCACGACGGTATCCACCGGATATCCGACGCGTCGGGAAAAATCACCGGTCGGTAGTGCTCCCCTGCCAGGCTCAACGTCAACAACACGATCCTCTTACCCGGGGGTACCGCACCGGGCCCACCATGTACCCGAAACGGTTCCTCCACTCCTCGAATCGGGTCTCGAAATCCATCGGCAAATTCATGGTGGACGACTCATACATCATGGGAAAACCGCACTTTTTATTTTAAAAGAGAGAAAAGGTTTATTTATGTTTTTGCGGTTTTCCTCCAAATCCAGAAAATCTCATGGAAATCCGAATCCAAAACCTCAATAACACGTAAAATAGTGAATATATGCATGATAATCCATGAATGCGGCATAACAATGAATAACAGTATGCATGAAGTAGCAGGTAATAACTACAATGTCTAAACTAACATATAAGGCAAGTACACTAATATCATGTCTAAACTATTAGCTAACAGGCTATGTCAAGCAATAATATTTTCTAAGGTGTACGTGACATGGCAATTACCGATGAAGATGTGTGTGAGCCGGCAAGTAAGTGTACGTGGTACATACGTATCATCGGTAATGGTGCTGGTGTCCTAACAGTATGATATCAACAATGCAATAAGAAATTATAATATAAGTATGCGATGTGGAGCGAACAACAATAATGAGCAGAATACTAGACACAACGATAACTAAAATGCATTACCCTAATATAAGTCCTACAATAGTGCCTTTTGAAATAACACGAATCACGGTGTTTTGAAAATAAGGGCTACGGTGTTTTTAAGAAAAGATACGTCGTTTGAAATATCCGTAGAATCCCTTGACCTGTCTTTTAAAATACCCACGATTCGTTAGTTTTTGAAATAGGTAGGAATCTAATCTTGTCTAACAACTACACTAAACTATACGGCTGAACTAATGAGCTGAACTACAGGTAAGGAAACCACCTAACATCTGAGTCGATACGTATACATACCTGTATATATATTAGTCGGTGATCCCGCCTCAATAATATCATATCCGATACCATATCTATAATCAGACATCCCAAGTCAAGAGTGCGGATCAATCATCAATATAGCTCGTACGTAAATCCGTCGTACGGCATCCCAAATCTAGGTACGGGTCAATATCACATTCATCATACTATTCACCTGGTATCCTCTTTATCAAATATCATGATCGGGGTACTGATCTACGTCTAGTACAATACTGATACCGCCTAAGTATGCATGGACGTGTGTGAAACACTATGTCAAGGACCCGCCACAACGTCATGTCGTATCTCAAATACGAACCCTGCTAAATCACCGATCTCACGGCCTCAAATCAAATCTCATCGACTCATCTTAAATCCCAAGTACTATCCTCATTATCCATGCATGCGTTTATGAATGTACATATGCATAGTCCCATACCCACGCATATATACATATATACACATCCCAATCTGCGCACAAGAAAGTAAAGTATGCAAGTCTGTGTGTGCGTATGTGGGTATAACAATTACTTAGGGTTTCGCAACTAACCCAAAGGTACTCCATGAACACATAAACATAACATGAATGAACATTCTCGTATCATAAAACACCTATATAAACATATATATATGAGCTACACTACGGACTGCGGGGGTGCTATACGCCATCCACCCGACTTCTCCCCGTAGATATAAATCTACTCACCTGGTCGTCGCTAGCCGGTGCCGACGTCGCCACGCGCTTGCTTGTCGTCTCGAAGTCCACATGGGGTACCTATATATCATAACGCACCGTGTCGTATTAAAATCCGACTCATGACCCAAAAACGACACGTGAATCCTACATAGGTCAAAACCTATGGTTACTTTCACAAATCAACCCAAAAACCCTCGACGTCGACGTACAAACGCCAAACCATCGAGAAAAACTCAAACGTATCAATCGTGGTTTCACAACACCTTAATTATATATATAAAATAGGGTTAAAATCACCAAAACTTCAAATTCGCTTTAAAACTATTTTTCCGAAAACCTAATAAGCAAAATTAACCGCTTTAATACAACATCTTGATGTTTAAACGAATCTAGCGGCCACAATATTCACTAAATATCATAACAAAGTTATATAAACCATTCCCATAATTTATCCTCATCAATTTCCATAAATTCCAAAATTCTAGTTTATAATATACCCAAATTTTAAAATTTTATAGCAAAAAATGCACAAACCACAATCTAGCTTGGATTTTCATGAACTAAAGTATTAAACTACACTTTAAAATGTTAATAATGCCATGAATACCCTAATTAGATTTTTATCTCCATTACTTAATCAAATTTCAAAAACCTAGTTTGCTTAAAAACTTGATTTGGACAATTTAAATGCAACAATTTACATAATAGCAACTAGATTAGGTTTTCCATGCCCTCACATGCCAAAATACACTTTGTAAACTTAAACAAGTGACAATAACCATATTTGAATTCAAACCCTAACTCATAAATTTTCCAAACTAGCAATTAAACCTAATTAAACACCTAATTAAGCTAACTTAAAGCAATTAACAACAATTTAACAAAAAGGTTAGAATTATACCCAAATAAATTTGAAGATCCCACAAGCACACTTAGCCTCCCAAATTGAAATCTAAATCCCTAGATCCATGCTATGGTAGCCAAGAAAAAATGGGTAGAAGGTGGATTTTGATTTGGATTTTTGTTTGATTTTTTGTGGATTTTCAAGCATTTTTGATGAATTTTTTTAAAGAGAAAGAGATGAAGAATGAAGGGGCTGAAATGGAGGGGGGGCTCGGCCATTGCAGGTGGGGGAGAGGAGAGAGGGAGTGTGGTGTGAGGTATGGTGAGGGAAAAGTCCAAGTTAACCAAATACCAACTCTTTTATCCATTCTCATTTCTTTTCTTTTCTTTCTTTTCTTTGAAATTCAAGTGGGGAAAATGAGTGGGGGCTGCTGAATTCAGCCAAGGGAAGAAATAAATGGGGGTGTGTGAGTGTGGGTATGGGTGTGGAGTGATGGAAAATGATAAATACAATACCCCAAACATCCATTTACACTAAAAAAATCCTTTTTCTTCGATATTTTCTAAACCGTCTTGGCAAACGATTTCATTTCAAAAACCACATGATAAAATTTTATTTAATGTTTTATGATGCACAAAATTTGTTTCAACTCATTCCAATTTGTAATTTTCCCTAATTAAATGTATTTGTGACGGCTTAAAATATTATTAAAATAATTAATTTCGGTAAATTTTTCAGAAAATTTGATATTTCACCAGTGGCTCAATAAACACCAAATACTAGCAATTACATAGCTAGAATATGTATATTTAATTTTATAATAAAGATATTTGCATTTTGACTTTTTACAGAAAACCCCCTTATTTTACCGTTTTTTTTCGAAATTTCACCGAAATGATTTTCAAAACGTTACACTTACGGTCACAGAAAAGAAAGTATAAAACTACAACAGTTGGAATCAGCAATCTGCATAGACATCGCATGCCTAACCAAATGAATTCCTTAGACGTCGCATGCCTAACAATTATAAACCTCGCATTTTAGTCGCATTATCGAAAACTCTTTTCAATATCAAGTCGGGCAATTCAATAAGATTCCCGACATTCTGATCGAATGCTCGTCGCAAACTTTAGTAGACAGCCGCACCCCCGATACCGTCGACGAAGTGCACTAAGGCGAAACACCGCTGCCGTGAGCACCCGAACGGATGCTTTCGGCGACGGGGTTGTCCTACAGTCACTTGGTCGGGGCTATAGGGTGTGGCTATCTATTAAGTTTGCCCGACGAGTATCCGCGTACACTACATGATTGCGACAGACTTTTGATCGCATCAAAATTCCATGGCAACCGATCAAGTGAGACTAAACTGCTAGATTTATAATATTCAAATCAGTTATCTCATAACTACTTTTGGATTCCAAATATTGTATCACATTCCGGATAAATAGAAAATGTTAAACTTTCCGATCGAACAATCAAACACCTAAGTTTTTCCGAAACAGCTCAACACATGAAATAAGTTTAAAAACATTCACTTCATGCCACAGTACCAATGGTCCAGCCGTAGAAGGGTCAAGCCAACGCCTCACATGTGGCACGCCGTACTGCCCCAAACCTTAAGGTTCAAAGGGCAGTTCAAGACGGTCACATAATCGAGTTAAGTTTTGTTGTCTTCTAGAGGGTCCATCGCGTTACTTGCACTACTTAGAACGTTCTTAAACTACGAAAAAATCCAACACTTGGAAATTTCCCGGCAGGGGAAAAAATGGGTATTTATATCCGATCGAACCTTTTAACAGTTTCTAAAATATCCGGAAAAGCATAAACGAAGTTAAATTATCCGATCGAATTAACGATTCCCCAATAAAACCCTAGAAAACTCAACACTTGAGTGGAATTAAAAAATTCCCAGAAAAAAATGACAAGAAAGGACCTAAGAATAAATATGTGAAGTTTGAGGGACTAATTCACAATTTTGGCCGCGGAACCGCCGCCAAACCCTTGGTTTGGTTTTGAATTAGGGGTCCGTACTTCACAGTAATTCTTAGATTTTCCTGCTTAATTTTCGGAGCATTTGTAATTCACAAAAATCCACAGTTTGAAAAAATGTACAGAGAAGGGTTTTGATCGGGGTTTCGGGGTTCGATCGGATCTCTAACTTCGTCTACACTTCGCCTAAAGCTCTAGCTAGGCTCTGATACCACTGTAGGGTTCCTAGGCATACCCATGAAGTTCTACAACTGATCAAACATGTCCAATTCAAATTTTATGTACCGAGAAACCCTAATATAGATCGTTAACTAGAGGATAAGCGAAAGAACATGCAAGTTAACAACTTAACTACAAGTGAAAGTGACTACAACCTTTGCAGATCCGGTCCTCCACTTCTTCAGCTCCGTGATGACGTCCTTCCGCTGTGATCATCGGGATCCCGGACTCTAGCGATGGTTTCGTCGGAGAAATGATCGAACTTGGTCGTTTACTTCAATGCCGAAGATGATCTACGTCGAGGCAACTCAAACTCAAGCTCCATCTTCACTTGGTCATGAACCTTGTGAAGAAAACACCCTATACAACATGGCAAGTGGTAGAGGATGAAGAAATAGGAATTGGGTTCACTTTGGATTTGGATTTCTCACTTGGATTCTTCACTTGAAATTTTCTAGCTAGCTTTCTTCACTTGAAGAAGAAGATGAAGAAGAAAGAAAAGAATAAAAAGAATAATCTCAAATGAATAATCAAGTGAAGACTTATCATGTTGCAACCATGGGTGAGTAAACTCTTGTAGAGATTAAACCATAGTTTAGGTAAATGGTTAGGTCAAAGGAAAAAACAAAATGGTTACCCTTTTTCAAAGATGCTTGAAGCAACATGAAGCTTCTAGCATAAAAACAAAGAAATCAACTATTCTATTTTACAAAAATAAATAAATAAAACCCTAACCATTAACTAAACATGGTTTAAAACATACACACCCAAGTTTGCATGTATCATCAAACATGATACAAACTAGTGCACAAACATATATCATATATACAATGTGCACAATCTAGTGAGAAAAACCAATCTTAAGTGAACCAATACTAGTTAATGTAAAGTAATATATCAAATATCTAATTATACATTAAATCATTAAATCAACACTTGATTTAATGATCCGGTCATATTGCATATAACCGACTAATATCAAGTGTATCAATATATCGAATCAACATTTGATTCGGTAACCCGGCTATATCTTATATAACCGTCCGATGATACAAATCGCGAGAATAGAATACAGTATCACATACTAGTATTATTCTCGGTCCCGCACATATCTCATATGCGCTCCTATTTCGTTTCGCTTGAGCCAGGAAACCTCTGTGTAGGACTTTAAAGACTCGTCAATACGCCGGCAGCAGGTGATGATCATATCAAACACCCACAAGCCGCAAGCGGTCTGCTAAACGTAACGGCCACCCGGGTATTGAGTGATCAGAAGATCAATGAGCAAGCCCACTCACACTCCTGTGAATCCAACCAGTAACACTTACCGTACAGTCCGGTCTGTTCGTCTGATATGTCGCATATCTCGCCTATGGGTGGTAAACGTCAGACCCCAGTAGCTTGATAAGTCATGCCGATGTAAGCTCCATAACAAGCGTGAAACTACTGATAGCTCTTACCAGTATATCACTGCAAGCCTAGCCAGGGATTTCCAGTTATGGCCAATCGAGCATAGCGCAACATCAACCCCCAATACCGGGAGAGACGAATCCACTCCTATCGCTCATTGCCTCCATGTGAATCGGGACTGTACCCAAAAACCACCTGTTTGCACGACTCAGTAGAGCCGTGGTAGGGTGGAAATCAAAGCACAGTGGGAGACACACAAGACTCTATGACGATCTCGGGTCAACAGATTAAGCTGTACCAGTGTCACCAGAGAACTGCCATTTGACGTGAGGTATAATACCATCTGGGAGTTCTCGGCGAGTCCGTTCAGTGTACCCAGTCTCCACTGAGCACCCGCATACCATCTCTGAGGTCATACACCAATGGATATGGGATCAACCATCGCCCATCATATGGGTCGATAAGATATACGCTAGTCTACCCTGGAATATCGATGCCCCATCTCGATATTCCCACGACTAGGAACATTGAAGGATGTACTCATGGACTACCCAGGCCCCACTAGTATGATCTGCATCATAGTCCTGGAAGTCGAGTACATATCCTAAGGGCTTTATCAACATGTAACAGAGAGACAGAAAGTATACATGTTAAGATAAAGAGCAACCGGATAGCGTACTATCATGTCGAGCAAGAAAGTCCTACGTATATATGTCCCAGCATCCACTACAATATACATCCTATGTACAGTAATGGCCTCTAGGGCATACATATAACTAACAAATGTTTACAACATTACTTACAAACGCAAATTCATAACCTTCTTTAGAAACTAAAGATACAGAAATGATATTACAAGTTGCATTGGGTACAAAAAAGAAATTACGTAAAACAAAAACATGTCCATCTGACATTCCTAGGTGATAGTCCCCAACGGCCTCAGCATCCATGCTAGCTCCATTTGCAACTTTGAGGGTCATTTCACCTGCCTTAAAAAACCTACGCTTTCTCAATGCCTGCAAAGAATTACAGATATGAGATCCTGACCCGGTATCCAATACCCAGGACGTAGAGTTTATTGATAGACAGTTTTCAATAACATACACACCTAAAGCTGAAGCCGCAACTTGCTCCAGATCCTGTGTTTTGGCCTTCCAAGCCCTGCAATCTTTCTTCCAATATCCACTCTTGTGACAGTAAAAGCACTCTTCCTTATCCACAAGCTTCCCCGCTACCTTTGTTGCTTTTGACTTTCCCTTCGTATCCACTTTACTAACACCGCCCCTTGGTTTGGCGGGGGTTTTCTTCTTCTTTCCCTTGGCTTTCGCCTTGGACCTAGAAGAGGAAGATCCTCCTACAAACAAAGTGGATGTTTCCCTACCTTTCTCTAGGGTGCCCTCTGCACTCCTCAGCATGTTGAGGAGTTCTGAAAGTTCAACTTCCTTTTCCTGCAAGTTGAAGTTCAGGATAAACTGGGCGTATGTGGAAGGAAGGGACTGAAGAATCAAGTCCATATAGAGCTCATTCTCCAACGTGGTCCCAAAGTCCGCAAGCTCCTCTATATAGCCAATCATCTTAAGCACGTGTTCCGCTACCGATGATCCGACGGCCAATCTCGCCGAAAACAACTTCTTCGACACTTCGTATCTGGCGATACGGGATTGCTCTTCATACAGTTCTTTTGTATGGAGAAATATGGATTCGAGGTCCATATTCTCATGCCTCCTCTGATGTTCATTGTCCATAGAGGCAAGCACGAGGCACTTGGCCTTCGCGCAGTCGATTTCCCAGGTCTTACGGATTTCCCTATCTGCGACGCTGGTTTTAGGACCTGGGACAGGGGGAGCTTTGGTGGTAAGAAGATCCCTAACTTGTCATAAGTGATTGCCATTTTGACATTCCTGAGCCAATCTTTGTAGTTTGGCCCTGTCAGTATATTTTTATCTAGAAGTAACTTAAGTCCAATCATGATAATTGGTCGCTGCAATTAGGAGAGAGAGAAGAAACACTTTAGCATGATGCTCTTGCAAGTTTAGAGTGGTTTTTAATTTGTCTAAACAGGATGGCTCCCACTGTCTCTCGAATCCCTCCTCAAACCATAAAGGAAGAACTAGTCGGGATCAATCTCATCGTACAATTCTTACTTAACCTTCAGCCAGGCCAGTGTCGGTACTTCGAGGGAGGTTTTCCAACGCTTTCGCGAAGTTCCTTAATTAAGTAGCCTCTTTTTCCTGTAGGCGTAGCCCCGCTAACACCTTTATAGACACCTACTTGGTTTATAGCATTGATCGTTAAGTGAGAAAGTTCCGGAGGAGTAGCATATACTCACAGTAGGATTGGGATCCAAATATCATTGCGTGACAAAACTAAAGGGATACTACCAGAATCATCACACTTCAAATGGTATGCAGCACTAGCAAGTTTCAGTTTCTTTTGAAACTCCCGATGTGGATTTTTTCCCCATGCTCTTATGACCTTGACTTTGGCCAACAAATCATAAGTCACATGTAAAGTTCTACCCGTCATTCTCTAGGTTAATTTGAGCCCACCCGCACATACCCTTGACTTTGGCCAACAAGGTAGAACGACTGCCCCAAACCAACACATCTATCTATGCTGCACATGAATACCCAATAACTACCAATCACTATGCCTTGACTTTGGCCAACAAACATAGCTTGAATACTTAATGACCATTCATGTGAAATGACGGAGGGCTACGAATGGTTTTGGCGAAACCGTGAACGTAGTGAACTTGATATAATCGATGGAACGAGATAGCTTTCAAAAGGAGTGGCTCAAGCTCCGCATTTAAAATTTGGTTTTGAAAAGAACCGAGTGGTTTTGAAAGTGTTCCAACGACTTTTACTTGGTTTATTTTTTCTTGCATTAATTCCAATGCGTCCCATCATTTAATCCTACCATTGCAGAAAACAACGGAAATATGACGTACGCTTATGCCATCCGCATTCGCCACGGGGTCCCGTCATCACCCGTTAGGTTGCTTAACTAACGACAGAGCGTGGGCTGGACTAGCGCGGATGCAAAACATAAGCAACGCCTAAATAGATATCATATAGATATATATAAACATTCGTCACATGCAATGATAGCCATTCCAGATCACAGATGAATACATTGGTTATACTAGGAATCCGCAATTCGTACGAGCCTGTAACGAAGAACGTATTATACGGTCGCGATGAATAGCCAAACCCCACCCTAGACCCCTACGGGTGCGGCAAACTACCCGCCAAGTACCCGAAGTGAAGCAACCTCCCTGATTGTTAGGATACGAGCGTGTTCAAGTTTAAGTTTAAATACCGCAATCAAGACGGTTTCGCACGTAGCTAGCCATTTGATTGAAAGAATTAAAGTTAACCGCAATCAAGACGGTGTCGCTATGCAGCTAGCCGGTTGAGCACGGGTCGGTCCACAGGGAGATGGTGGTATCTTACCTTCTTATTTTAGACGAGTCAATAAAGAATCTGTGTGAGTTTGATTCTAACCTATGTGTATATCTGCAAGTATAAAGTTGTTAAGAAAAGATACGAGATTGTAAGCTAAGAAATCCGTACTCAAAACCTTTGAGCCGAGTCTTGACCAATTGAAGCTAAGCAATCGGCAACAACGTGGATTAGGGGATTTAAGCGCGGTATTCGTGGAATCCGGCTTATTTACCCTTGTCCTTCCGTTCTTGTCTCTTGCTTTCACCTCCGGCCAAACCGAACGCAACCGGTCGCGGTTAGGAATCACCGTTACCTTGTCAGGGTACGGTGCCTAACGGAGCGCTTGCGTATGGTTTGGGCGAAGTTCAAATGGAAAATAACGGGAAAAGGAATTGGCAAAGAAACGTTAACTTACAATACCGTATGAATTCTTAACAACAACAATAATTACAACATTCACAACATAAACAAAAGAGAACAAAAAGAAAAGAACAAAGAAAAGAAAAGATACAAGTATTAAAGTGCATGAATAAAATTGCAAGTAATAAAAGCAAGAATGAAAAATGCAAGTAATAAATAAGCAAATAAAAAGAACACGGAAATAGAACCCAAGCCAAGCATGTGCTCAATAGCCAACCCTTAAACTTGCAAGCTCAATGAAGAGGTTGCAAGATCAAGAGAAGGGTAGAGAACGCATGTGAAGTGAAGAACTAGTCCCGTGAGAAAATACGACCCTTGAGATCAATAACTAACCCTTAACCATTCAAGCTCAATGAAGAGGTTGAATGAGCAAGAGAAAGCAAAAATCTCAAGGGGGAGCAAACTAACAAGAAAGATAAAAAAACCCTCATCTTCATTAACATCCACTCAAAAGCTCTCACTACAATTTCATTGAGGAAGAATGAAGAAGAAGAAGAAAGAAGAACAAAACTACAAAAAAGAAGAACAAAGAAAGCTCTCTTGGTTTGGCTCAGATCTGCTGTATTTATAGGCAGGGAATGGGAACTCTAGGGCAACCATCAGACCATAGACACAATTACCAAACAGCCCCCAAAAGTTCACAGAGAGAGGACACAGTACGGCCGCGTTTCCGCGGCCAATACCCCCTATTGGCCGCGGAAACGCGGCCATATGGTGGAGTCAGGTCGTCAACTTTTGTGGCTTTCCCTGTTTTGATGTTTCCTCGTGTTTGAAAACTTCAAAATGAATAAAAGTCCTCCAGAATATCTGCAGATTCCAAGTCCAAGATTGCATTATCTTTTCTTTACTTTTGACTTTATCTCCCTCGAGCTCCGCGCACCCATTGATTCTTGTGCAGCCCCCTCGTGCTCTGTGCTTGTCCCAGACACGAATGACTACTGTCACATGTCTTGTATCGGGAACCGGTACTCGGCACTGGACGGATATGGATGACCGGAACCCGGCTTTTATCTGCTGTCGACAGATGTTCTGCTTTTGGCGTAACTGTGGAGATTTTATCCTGATTTGCAATATTTGTACTGGAAACCTGTATTCTGTAAACATGTAACAAACACGGATTAAAAGCACCTACCTATAAACACAAGAGCGTAAGAATGGGCGGTATAAAATGCAATATTCTGATATGAACAAATACCCCCAAACTTAACTTTTGCTCGTCCCGAGCAAAACCAATTATTCACAAAAAAATAAAATGATAACCGCACTTTCGCAGGGAACGCGATTGCACTGAGCATGTGAAACAAGCCGTTAAACCTCTAGGTGTCCCTAGTAGGAGGAGTGTTGTCTCCTGAGGGTTTTCAGCGGATACTACCCACAAAATCCGGTCAAGTTGGTTTTGTACAATAAGTAAGATTCAAACCCTAAAGTTTTTGTTTCAGAAAATAACAATTCTATAATCCTAAGTCTAGACTATCGAACCTTTATTTTTCACACCTCGCTTCTTATTTAACTACAGATTTTATATGTCTTTACGTGCAGTGCAAATAGTGTCGTTAAGTTCCCGAAAGGTCGAATAAAGTCATCACGTCGCACAATAAAGCCCAGATAACAATTTTAAAAGGATCACATAAGTTTTATAAAGAGTTAAGCATTTTTCAAGTTTCGTTTTCCAGTAAGGTTTCAACTTCAGAATTTCTATTTTCCATAACAGGAAACTAAGTCGTATTTTTCACTCCACCCTTTTCTTGTTTTCATTTCATACACACCTCTGTGAACGTGCAGTAGTCTTTATCATAGAATAAAACCTTCATATCTCCGTTAATTTTTTTTTATAAAAGCCTGTCTTATATCAAGATTATTCTCACACAAAGAACCGTTAGGAATTTTAACTCGGAGAGAACACTTGCTTGACTTTGTTTTAAACTGGACTTTCTAGGCTTCTTAGCGAGCTTTGGGCCAATGCACCCAAACCAGTTGGTTTTAGGGCATTAGGTGTAGAAACACCCCAGCGGACTTAATTACTCAAGTTACCTAGGTCCAAAAACAAAAGACAGTTTGGCGTGAAAAACATGATGATTCAATACGAACGGAGATATAACCGGTATTTCAATTATTTTTTGGATAAAAGACGTGTTTAGTGGGTTCGGTGTGTAATCATTCCAATCAAGTTTCAGATGGGTTATTTTTCAGACTTAGTTCCAATTAAGGCATCAATAACATTCCTTCATATTCACTCACTTCATAAACTATTCTTGATATATTACTTATTTCAGAACAAACCTATTTGATCCTCAGAAAATCATTTATCTTATTTAAAAGTTTAAACATGAAAGACTTGTCATCTAATTCCCAAGACTCACAACACGTGTAGTGTGATGTAAAGACGTATATCAGCTATAGTTAACTTCAAAGGAGAGTTATCTTTCAGGTTTTCAAAATCTAAACATAAGATTTAGTTATTCCTATTTTTCAAACAAAAACCGTAGAATGTTGAATCACAGTTCTTCCACAATCTAACTTGACATCAAAGTTTTTATATTTTTTTAGAAATTTTTTGATTTTTATGGGTTTTTTAAATAAGGTATGCAAATGCAAAATATACAAATGAATGCGAAGGAAGAAAGCTTATCGAGCACACCCCCAAACTTAAACTTGACAGTGCCCTCACTGTCAGGCTATACCAAGAGGGTCAAAATTGCCGGTGCTTCCTAAAAACAAATTATATACAAAACAAAAAAAAGAAAACCAAAAATATATACAAAAAAATGTCCCCCCCAAACTTAAGTAAAACAGTGTTTCCACTGTTAAGCGTTGAAATTCAGGATTAGGGGGAAAAGAACAGTATCCATCTATACAAGGCCTTACACAGGCCAAAAGTTAACACCAACCATTCAAAGATTTGATCATGGTAAAGCAGTGGTTGGTGAAAGAAGGTGAAGAGGAAAGAGATGGAAAATACGCGAGACCGCTTGTGGAGAGAAGTGGAATGCGGTCTCGGTAGATGAGAAGAAGAATGGCGGAAGGGAAAAAGAAGTGGAGTACGAACTTGAGGGTGCAAATGGAGTAAATAGATTAGCACAATTTGTGATGAGCGATGTGTAAAAAGCGATTGTGCTAATATATTTACCCGTCGAGAGATTGGGTCAAATCCCTCAAGGTTCGTGAGAAACCATGGGTACGCCGAACTTGGTAAACCAGACATAGTAAATGAAAGTGAGATGGGTTCTTGCAAGGTCGGAACGATGGAAAGGATGGAGGAAAGTGGTTGAGGAAGAGTAACGGTTAAGGGTTCTAGAGGGTGTACACAGTCAGTGAAAGGAACAGGATGAATTGGAAAATCCGACTCATCATCTAGAACTGTTTCATCCTCAAAAATATCCTCAAAATTTTCCTCAAAGTTAAGCTCATCCATGCATATTTCATCAAAGTCCAGACGCATATGGGGTTCGGGAAAAACATTTAATGACTCGGGATGATGAATTGGAGAGAGAAACTCAGTCAAATCTATAGGTTCATCATCCAAAATATTCCCAGCGTCAATATCCTCAATTAAGTGAAAATCATAATTCTCTGACACCTCATCAAAAGCATGGATTTTAATCAATTCTGGTTCTAAGATGGAGGTGTAGAGGTCAAAAGGATTGGGATTGGTTTCACTTGGAATGGACCCTTCACAATCAGGTAAATCAAATACCACAAAGTCGCACAACTCATTAATCATTCTATCTTCAACTGGTGAATCGTTTGGAACACTAGATAGACTTTCAACATAGGAGTTGTGGGATTCAATTTCAGACGGGTAGGTTTGATTCGGAAGGGGGTACATCTCACTCTCTCCACTCAAATTCACAGCCTGTCCTGCCACCTCATCATACATTGAAAAAGTTGGAGCTAGTTGAAAGCTAGCTACCGGGTCACTAGGTTGCATGAGGGCGGCCAAGGACGCATTCAAATTCATCATCTGTTGGCTTGACGCTACCCTAAAATCTTCCAACGACTATTCCAGACTAGACATAGGTTGTGATGGGGTTTCAGTAAAAGATTCGAAGTCGTTTGGATACTGGAAACCCCCAAATGGCTGTGTAGAAGCAATGTCTAGGGAAGGTGCAAAAGTAGGGTAGGTTTGGTAGGAATTGAATGACTGGACAGGAGTGGGATCAACATTGGGATAAGAAGGTGAATTGAATTGTTGATCCCAAGAATTTGTAGTGGTGAAAGGAGTGAAAGATCGGCTACGGGATTGTTCGATATGTTCAGCAATAGACATAGGTCTTGGAGTGGCAACATGACTCGAAGAAGGGATATCAACGTAAGAAGGGGTGACTGTTTGAAATGGTTGATACGAAGTGAATTGCGGAGTCAAATTGTTTGTCCTAGACGCGTCTATCCGATCTCTCAATGAAATTTTTGGCATGGAGGGGTCATTCGATGTTCGGCCAAAACAAGAACCGTATGAAGTAATGTCTGGTTGTGGGTACCAAAGTTCGGCAAGAGTTTTGCGAGGTGGGGTACCCATGATATGAAGAGAGAAAAAGAAAGGTAGAGAAAAGGGAGGGGGAAATGAATGTGACTTTTTTTTATTTTATTTTATTTTATTTTTAGTTAGTTGTTAGCAAAAGAATGAAATATACACAAAAAAGAATATGGACAAAAATAATCATGACACAAAAAATACCACACACCTAATCGTTCTAGGGTTCACCTAGGTCAACTAGACCTGCTCAAGAACTTGATTGTCGAAATTAAACTGTGTCGAGAAACAGGCTCAAGATACACTGATCACGAAGCCAGGTAAGTGCAGAGATAAGGGGAGGTTTTCCAACGCTTTCGCGAAGTTCCTTAATTAAATAACCCTTTCTCTTTTGGCGGATTCGCCGTCAACACTTTCCTAGACACCCCGTAAACAATATACCGTTAAGCGAGCTTCTAAACACAATTAACTTCTCCTAATGAGCGCGAAGTCCTTAAGGCTTAGAGTCTAATTTCTTTTAAAATTTGTGCGGGTAATCGTTATGCTCAAGTTCGTGATTTGTGGGCCACGGAAAAGGTGATGAAATCCTTTACCGTATCTTGTGGGGTTCGCTTGCCCTTAAGTCCGTATTAATTGATGCAATGCGCAATTCAATAAAAATTCTATAAAGAATAAAACAATCGTTTTTTAGTTTAAGCGCGGCGCTGCAACAAATACGGGTTAGTCAATTTTTAGCGTTTGCTAGCGAACTTGCAAAGAATCCTGCAAAGAATAGTATATTGGAAGCGTCGGATTTTAGAAGAAGGTGTTAGGAAAGTACGTACCGTTTAAGTTTTTGGGTTAGGAAACCCCCGTTGAATCAAATCCGGTAAGCTTGAAAGGTTCGCTTGTGCGGGTCAAACTACCCGGATCTTTAGCACTGTACTTCGTAATCACCTTTTCCTTGAATGCACACTTTGCTCCCCACAATTGCAGTTTGCAAATACGCAAAAATCTGCACTCTTGCCCACAAAAATTATCAAAAAAAAACAAAAAGAATATTTTTTTTTATATTATTTTTTTTTTATATATACAAAAAGAATATCAACCCGAATAACAAGAAAGAAAATACGCTACCGTCTCCCCGGCAACGGCGCCATTTGATTGTTAGGATACGAGCGTGTTCAAGTTTAAGTTTAAATACCGCAATCAAGACGGTTTCGTACGTAGCTAGCCATTTGATTGAAAGAATTAAAGTTAACCGCAATCAAGACGGTGTCGCTATGCAGCTAGCCGGTTGAGCACGGGTCGGTCCACAGGGAGATGGTGGTATCTTACCTTCTTGTTTTAGACGAGTCAATAAAGAATCTGTGTGAGTTTGATTCTAACCTATGTGTATATCTGCAAGTATAAAGTTGTTAAGAAAAGATACGAGATTGTAAGCTAAGAAATCCGTACTCAAAACCTTTGAGCCGAGTCTTGACCAATTGAAGCTAAGCAATCGGCAACAACGTGGATTAGGGGATTTAAGCGCGGTATTCGTGGAATCCGGCTTATTTACCCTTGTCCTTCCGTTCTTGTCTCTTGCTTTCGCCTCCGGCCAAACCGAACGCAACCGGTCGCGGTTAGGAATCACCGTTACCTTGTCAGGGTACGGTGCCTAACGGAGCGCTTGCGTATGGTTTGGGCGAAGTTCAAATGGAAAATAACGGGAAAAGGAATTGGCAAAGAAACGTTAACTTACAATACCGTATGAATTCTTAACAACAACAATAATTACAACATTCACAACATAAACAAAAGAGAACAAAAAGAAAAGAACAAAGAAAAGAAAAGATACAAGTATTAAAGTGCATGAATAAAATTGCAAGTAATAAAAGCAAGAATGAAAAATGCAAGTAATAAATAAGCAAATAAAAAGAACATGGAAATAGAACCCAAGCCAAGCATGTGCTTAATAGCCAACCCTTAAACTTGCAAGCTCAATGAAGAGGTTGCAAGATCAAGGGAAGGGTAGAGAACGCATGTGAAGTGAAGAACTAGTCCCGTGAGAAAATACGACCCTTGAGATCAATAACTAACCCTTAACCATTCAAGCTCAATGAAGAGGTTGAATGAGCAAGAGAAAGCAAAAATCTCAAGGGGGAGCAAACTAACAAGAAAGATAAAAAAACCCTCATCTTCATTAACATCCACTCAAAAGCTCTCACTACAATTTCATTGAGGAAGAATGAAGAAAAAGAAGAAAGAAGAACAAAACTACAAAAAAGAAGAACAAAGAAAGCTCTCTTGGTTTGGCTCAGATCTGCTGTATTTATAGGCAGGGAATGGGAACTCTAGGGCAACCATCAGACCATAGACACAATTACCAAACAGCCCCCAAAAGTTCACAGAGAGAGGACACAGTACGGCCGCGTTTCCGTGGCCAATACCCCCTATTGGCCGCGGAAACGCGGCCATGTGGTGGAGTCAGGTCGTCAACTTTTGTGGCTTTCCCTGTTTTGATGTTTCCTCGTGTTTGAAAACTTCAAAATGAATAAAAGTCCTCCAGAATATCTGCAGATTCCAAGTCCAAGATTGCATTATCTTTTCTTTACTTTTGACTTTATCTCCCTCGAGCTCCGCGCACCCATTGATTCTTGTGCAGCCCCCTCGTGCTCTGTGCTTGTCCCAGACACGAATGACTACTGTCACATGTCTTGTATCGGGAACCGGTACTCGGCACTGGACGGATATGGATGACCGGAACCCGGCTTTTATCTGCTGTCGACAGATGTTCTGCTTTTGGCGTAACTGTGGAGATTTTATCCTGATTTGCAATATTTGTACTGGAAACCTGTATTCTGTAAACATGTAACAAACACGGATTAAAAGCACCTACCTATAAACACAAGAGCGTAAGAATGGGCGGTATAAAATGCAATATTCTGATATGAACACTCCCTCAACACCGTGAGTAGGCCACTCGGCACTTCGAGATACCCGGTAGTTTGTGCACCCCACCTTGGGTCTATCCTAGGAGCAAAAACAGTAAAAAAGAAATTATACAATGACGGCTACAACCCCGACCCGGTTGTGCAGCCATACAAATAATATTACATCAATTTACATATTACAAGAATTGAAAGAATAAGAAAACTCTCATCTCACAACCCCCCGGCTATTCATCCGCGACAATCCAACGAATTCATATACACAAACCATCAACATTACAGATCACAGATATGTATAACCCCCACTAATCGACGTATAGCGATTAGCAGACTTTCAATACATATATCACATCACAGACATAACCCATTAACCAAAGTATAAAGAAATTCGATCAAAATACGGATTGGTGACCACCCCAAAAACCCACTTGTTCTCTGGAAAATCTGGGCAGAAATAAACCATCCTAAAAATCACAAAACAGCAACAGAAGAACACTGCAGGAAAAATGACCCACGGCCGAGTCAACTCGGCAGCGGATCCGCGGCAGGAGCAAGCTCTTGCCGCGGAACCGCGGTGAGTTGGTCGACTCACTGGTTCGTTTTTCTTGGGTGTTCTATAAAAACCCTGAGCCGATTTTTAGTGTATGATTTATTATTTTTAAAGCAGAAATAAAAATCGGTAGAAACTTAGGGTTTTTGAAAAATGTTTTGCGATTTTTTTCGATCGAAGTTCTAGATACTTTGCTAACTAGTTAGTTTATGTTTAGCTAGGCTCTGATACCACTGTAAGTCCATGTTGCCCACCCCGGTGCTTGCGGGGAGGCGGAAACGTTATGAAAAATCGGATTTTTACAACACTAGGCAACATGGACTTTGTAAAGGAGGGATCTTTGCTAAACAAAAACTAACTACAAAGCTAAAAGAGTTAGCTACTCGGAAAGGGGGTTATACCTAGGTCTTCAAGTCCTTCTCTTCTTGCTCCTTGGAGTGAAAGAACGGGTTCTCCTTGTCGCCTTCTCTTGCCGAAGAAAGATCCACCCGAGGGCCTCTACCTTTGGCTCCAACCTCAAACTAGAATTAACTAAGGTGCTTGGTGTGCTAAACCTAGGACCCTAGAAAGAGTAGAGAGTATTTTTGAGGGTTTTATCTCAAGCTCAAATGGTTCTCAACTCATGAGAGGGGAGAGCTAGAGAGAGAGGAAGACGAGGAAAGATGTCACGTCCCGAGAGTACGGAACAAGACCGGCACTTAAACTACGAACGTCTCGAGGCGTACGTAATCTAAGTAAACCGAGACCCCAAAAATCCAAACCAAGAAAAGTAGTAGATTAAAGGAAAACCAATTTAAAACAAGTAGTTTTAATAGCATAAGCCGAATTATGCGGTTTTTAAAAACGTCAAGTGTTTTGTAAAAATTTCGGCAGAGTCTCCTTTGTAAATACTGCCCCCCAAACGGGATACAATATGAATAGTATACGAAATCAAAAAAAGGCATCCCCAAGCGGGAGCTAGCTCTTCGTCAATCGACGGCCACAACCACACAAGCAATATAATATACAACGCCAAGGGCGAGGATCAAAACTCAAAAAGAAACTCAAAACAACAAGAAATCCACAAAAAATACAACGCGTGACTCTAAGGTCGAAAGAGTAAACATCACTGGTCTCTATCTCAAATAAATACATGTTTGGTTGATGGAACTTCTAGATACAACAGAATAATGATATACAAGATATATAATGGGGGTACGATACAAGTAAACCCACCTACTAGCAAATCACCCGAAGGAAACTATGCCCGCAAAGCCGTAATGAAACCTGTACGGCAAACCTGCAAGAAACTTGGGCACAACGGGGGTGAGTTGCCAACTCGTGAATAGAAAAACATCTACGAAAAGAAATCGCATAAATAACGCAATCCTAGGTCAATGATCATAATATATCCTCAAATATAAGAATAACATGCAACCTATAACAAGGCTAGGGTAGATATCTAACCCGAGTGTAATCTCATGTGCCCGTGTCAGTGCCTCAGGTAGCAATATATTATATGAATGAGGTATGAATGCATGAAAACAGAATACATGTAAATGAAGAACTGTTTTCATAATTTAGTGAGATTTCCTTTGTATTTTTAAAATGAGGTACCATAATGAAATCAGCATAAAACAGTGCCTAGCATCGGCACAAAACGTAATCCCAATATCTCGATATCTCTGTATCACAGTCTCTGTACCTCAATATCTCGAAATCTCAATATCACAGTCTCAATATCTAGGGCGCCGTCAGTCCAGACCGGCCCCTACCATCCATCTCAAGACTACGACGGTATCCTCCGGATATCCGACGCGTCGGGTAAAATCACCAGTAGGTAGTGCTCCCCTGCCAGGCTCACATCGTCATCATCACGCGCTTCTTGCCCCGGGGTACCTTACCGGGTCCACCATGTACCCGAAACGGTTCATCCGTCTCCTCGAATCGGGTCTCGAAATCAATCAGCAAACTCATGGTGGACGACTCATACATCATAGGAAAAACCGCACTTTTTTATTTAAAAAGAGAGAAATCAGTTTATATAAGTTTTTGTGGTTTTCCTCCAAATCCAGAAAATTTCATGGAAATCCGAATCCAAAACCTCAATAACAAGTAAAATAGTGAATATATGCATGAGAATCCATGAATGTGGCATAACAATGAATAACAGCATGCATGAAGTAGCAGGTAATAACTACAATGTCTAAACTATTAGCTAACAGGCTATGTCAAGCAATAATATTTTCTAAGGTGTACGTGACATGGCAATTACCGATGAAAATGTGTGTGAGCCGGAAAGTAAGTGTACGTAGTACATACGTGTCATCGGTAATGGTGCTGGTGTCCTAACAGCATGATATCAATAATGGAGTATGAAACATAATATAAGCATGCGAAGCGAAGCGAACCACAATAATGAGCGGGAGCTGAATACTAGACGCAACTATAACTAATCTGCATTAATCTAATATAAGTCCTACAAATGGTGCCTTTTGAAATAACACGAATCATGGGGTTTTGAAAATAGGGCTACGGTGTTTTATGAAAAGATATGTCTTTTGAAATATCCGTAGGATCCCTTGGGCTGTCTTTTAAAATACCCACGATTCGTTAGTTTTTGAAATAGGTAAGAATCGAATCTAATCTAACAACTAAACTAAACTAAAGGGCTAAGCTAAACAGCTGGACTACAGGTAAGGAAACCGCCTAACATCTGAGTCGATACATAAACATACCTGTATATATAATAGTCGGTGATCTCGCCTCAATAATATCATATCCGATACCATATCTATAATTAGACATCCCAAGTCAAGAGTGCGGATCAATCCTCAAAATATAGCTCGTACGTAAATCCGTCGTACGGCATCCCCAAATCTGGGTACGGGTTAATATCATATTCATCACACTATTCATCTGGTATCCTCTTTATCCAAGATCATAGTCCAGGGTACTGACCTATGTCTAGTACAATACTAATATCATCAATATAGTCATGATCTGACTACTGATCGACAGTCTCGTACAAACCGATATCACAACCACAAAAAAAATCTCATCGACTCAGCTCAATCCCAAGTATCGTCCTCATATCCGTATGTGAACACATAGTGCCATACCCATGTGAACACATAACTATAAAGAATCCCATGAGCACATATAAATAGGAATGTATGCAAGTATGTATGTGTGTATGTATGTGTGTATGTATGTGTGTATGTGTAGTGCAACACTGCCCTAGGGTTCGCAACACTAAAGTAATCCAACACACCAATATCCATCCTAACATCGTTATTAATCCTAAATAACATATAATAATTGTTGGTGTGTATACGCATCCGTATACACCACCACGGACTGCGGGGGTGCTATACGCCATCCACCCGACTTCTCCCCGTAGATATAAATCTACTCACCTGGTCCTCGCTCGCCGGTGCCGACGTCGCCATGCGCTTGCTTGCCGTCTCAAAGTCCACATGGGGGTACCTACATATCATAACGCACCGCATCGCATTAAAATCCGACTCATGACCAAAACGACACACGAATCCCACATAGGTCAAAACCTATGGTTGCTTCCACAAATCAACCCAAAAACCCTCGACATCGGCGTACAAACGCCAGACCATCGAGAAAAAACCCAAATACACTCATTTGCACATTCACGAACACTAATTTTAATATAAAATAGGTCAAAACTCACAAAACCCCAAATTCACTTTAAAAGTCGTTTTTCCGAAAAACTAGCAAGCAAAATTTCCCGTTTTAGTACAAAACTAGATGTTTTAAACAAAACTAGCGGCCACAATATCCACTAAATATCATAACTAATTCATACAAACTATTTCTATAATTTATTCTTATCAATTTGCATAAATTCCAAAATCCCAGTTTGCAAAAATATCAATTTTTAACACATTTTAAAGCAAAATTCACAATTCAACCATTAAGCTTAGTTTTGCATAACCTAAGATATTAAACCATTCATTATAATGTTAATGATGTCATGAAAAACTAATTGAAATTTTATCTCACCAAAATATATATATTTTAAAAACCTAGTTTGCAATATATATAATTATTACAAATTTAAATTAACAAATTGCAAACTAGCAACTAGATTAGTCTTAGCATTCTATTAACATGTTAATCTCTATATTAAAATCATAATCAATTTATAAAAATCCTAACTAGATTTTTAATTTCACATTTTCAATAATTTCTAAAAACCTAGTTTAGATAAATAAAAAAAGTTTAATTTGGACATTTTACATCTAACAATTTACATATTATCAAAAAGATTAAGTTTTCATTTCCTTAAGATGATAATCTACACTTTGCAACCATGATTACATGATAAGAACCCTAATTGCAAATCACAAACCCTTACTAGATTTTCCAATTATTCAATTAAACCCATAACATTAACTAATTATGTTTGATTTAAAGTATTTAACAACAATTAAACAAAGGGTTAGAATTTATACCCAATCAATTTGAAGATTCCACAAGCACACATAGCCTCCCAAATTACTCTCTTGCTCCCAAAATCCATGCTAGATAGGCAAATAAATAATGGGTAGGAGTTGGATTTCGGTTTTGAGTTTTTGTTGATTTTTCATGAAATTTTTTGTGAATTTTTTTTTGAGAAGAGATGAGATGAGGAATGAGAGGGGAGGGCTGCTGAAAATGATCAGGTCTCGGCCAGCATGGGGGTGGGGAATGGGTGAGGGAGGAGAGAGAGTGAGGTGGAGAAAGTGGAAAAGTCAAAGTCCACCATTTTCTATCATTTTCCTTTCTTTTCTTTTCTTTTCCTGGTGATTGGAGAGAGAGAGAGAGAGGGAGGGTTGTCATGGTGGGGCCGGCCACATGGCGAGAGGGAGAGAGGGTGAGGTGTGGGTGTGTGGGTTAGGGAAAAAGATAAATGTATTACCCCGATTCCCGTTAACACTAAATTCACCGGAAAAAACCTTTTTCTTCGATATTTTCTAAACCGTTTTGGCAAATGTTTTCATTTCAAAAACCACATGATAAAATTTTATTTAATGTTTTATGATGCACAAAATTTGGTTCATCTCATTCCAATTTGTAATTTTCCCTAATTAAATGTATTAGTGACGGCTTAAAATAATATTAAAATAATTAATTTCGGAAAAATTTTCAGAAAATTTGAAATTTCACCAGTGACTCAATAAACACCAAATACTAGCAATTACATAGCTAGAATATGTATATTTAATTTTATAATAAATATATTTTCATTTTGACTTTTTACAGAAAACCCCCTTATTTTACCGTTTTTTCGAAATTTCACCGAAACGATTTTCAAAACGTTACAAAAGAGAATGAAAATGATAAAGTGAGAAGAATAATCCAACCTTCTCACATATATGTGAATTATGAAAAATAGATAATTAGCTAAGGATAATTGTGATGGTTAATCTTGACATGACCATTATCATCTCACATTAATTATTTTTGCAAGGATCAAAGAGCATCTTTCATATGGAATGATGATGGTCAACTTGTCAACCTAGGTCAACAAGTCAAGTATATTCAAATGGTCAACAACCCTAACCATACACAATTATAATTAACTAATATTAATAAATCATATTTCACACATAAACATTAGGGTTAAGAAAATGACAATGGTCATCAACCCTAATGAAAGTCCTCTGCCTCTATCACAGTCAACTGTGCATACACACCCGTATCCGTGTTCCGAGGAACCCGAATACAAAGAGATAAAACCAATCCCAAATCATATACTAGGATCCATCTTAAACCAAAGCCCGCTAGTATAAGCTGTCCGGACACCAAACGTGCACAAGTGCGTGGATGTGAACGAACCCCGTCGCAAAACCATGCGACCTCTACTCATTTTGCCTAAAGGCGAATAACCCTCTGTGTGGGACTCTAAAGACTCGACACTACGCTGGCAGTGGATTTAACCATAGACCGCAAGCGGCACTAGCTGTACGTAACGGTCCCCAGGTAGATGCCGATAAGAAGACTGACGAGGTAAACCCATCTGAACTCCTATTGAGCCTGAATGTGACAGTCTCCGTACAGTCCGGTCTGTTCGTCTAAGAACATCGCATGGCGGGCCTAGGGGGCGGTAAACGTCAGTCCCCTACTAGCGGTACAAGTCGTGTCGGAGTGTAGCCCAGAACACCTGAGATAACACTCGAAACCTACCAGTCTATCTCGCTTGCCCTGGCCAGGGACTTTGTGTAATGGCTCTCCTAGACACAGCGCGATATCAACCCCCAATACCGGGAGAGACGAATCCTATCTAACCGTCACTGCTGTAGCGTCTTGAAAAGTCGTTTTGGTGTTTTCCTGAAATTCGGTGAAAATTCGGTATTTTTCCGAAAACCGTTTTTCTTGTTATTTTGCAGTTTAGGGCTAATTATACCTTAAATGGATAGGTAATTACTTGTTTTTAGTAGCTAATGAGTTAATTATGAAATTTTGGTCATTTAAAAAATTTTCCCTATTTTTCAATTTTTTTATATTATTTTAAGCCGGTAAGAAAATACATTAAATTAGCGATAAATACAAATTTTTCCGGGCTAATTTTAATCTCTAAAATTATGTTAATTATAATCTAGTGATAACATAAATTTTTAGTAATTTATTTTGATTTTTAACAAATTTTTATGTTATGAAACGAATTTATTGAATTTTGAGCTAAAACTTGCAATTTTTGAGTTGTAGGGGGCCTTTTTGCATAAAATTTCTTTTGTAAAACCCCTCTCTCTTTTCCCTCAGCCCTTGGACAGCCCAACCCTGACCAAGTCCAGAAATTTCTGGCCTCTTTTCTTTAGTTGCTTTCTTGAGTTGATTTAAGGGTTTTTTTGGATTTATTTTAATTAAAATGAATAAAGTATGATACATTGACTTTGGAGACTTGACCCTTGACTTTCCCCACTTGCCCACACCCTCCCCCTCACCTCCTACCTGGCCGAAACCTGCACCCCTCTTCTTCATCTCTTTTCTTTTCATTTTTCTTCAAATTTCATCAAAAAACCACATCAAAATCCATAGTTTATTCAAAATCCAAACAAAATCCTTATGCTATCATTATCCTTAGCCATTCTTGCTTGGATCTTGGTGTTTGAGGCCATCATTTGGAGCAAAATCCATTCTTTCTAGATCTCAAGTGAGGTATAATTCTCATCAAAGTTACTTTCTTTTGTTGCTAAATTCCTTTAAATGCATGGTTTAGTGTTAAAAGTTAAATAATTTCTAATCTAGTTTAAAAAAAAAGAGTAGTTTGTTAACTAGGGTTTTGAAGCCATGTTAGTTAATTAGATTGGCTTTTAGTTAATCTAGTTGTTAATTAACTAATCTATATGATCACCTTGTTTATGTAGTTTTCAATTATGCTAATTTAGTTAAAATTAGAAGTGTGAAATTGTTGTTTTAGGATTTTCAAGAGAAGGTTTTTGTATGGAAAATGGTTTGTGAAACATGATAATGAGTTGATTAGGGTTTAGAAAACATTATTTAGTTGATTAAACCTAAATTGTTATCTAGTATTTTGCTAACCTAATCTAAGAAATTAATTTTCTTATGTGGGCTTTTGTTGTGTTAATTTAAGTTTTCAAGTGTGGAAATTGAATTGGAATTTGCTAAGTTATAAATTCAAGAAATGGTTGGTTATGGAAAATAGGATTGGAATCATTGCTATTGTGTTGTAATTAGTGTTTGTAGATTGCTTGTAGTGTGCTTGGGTGAGTATGCTAAATTGTAGTCGTTTTGTCGCAAATCGGCGATTTTTGCACCGATTTTGGAATGCAAATGCTTACTAGTTTTGTATAAAAATTATGTGATGAATTATTTTTGATATCTTGATGATTGTAATGGCTTGTCCTACGACTTTTAGGATGCGTGAGTGCGGATTTTTGGGTAGTCGGGTTTTAGTTTTGCCGGGCGACCAAATCGGCGTTTTTTTGGCAGTTTTTGCGATTTTCGCGTGTGTTCCGCGCACTTTGTGCACGTTGTACCTAGCTAGCGAACTTTAGTAGTTTCGTTGGGGTTTTGCGTCGTTCTTGATATGTAACCTTATATTTGGTATTGATGTAAATTCTAGGTTCGGTCGCGGAGACGTCAGACGCGGCGCGAAAGGGAAAGGCGGTGATTGGACACAGCTAGCCAGGGATCCCGGTGAGTAGATGTAACATCTACGGGGGACTATCGTTGGATGGCGCAAGCCGCCCGATAGTTTTAGTAACTTACAAATCCTTAGTAATGTTAGTAATTAGGGGTGAAATACTTAACTGACTATTTGCTGCATCCATGCATTATATTGACATACCTATACGAAACCATTTCATAGGACACCTGCACCATTACCAGGGTTTTTATATGCAGCACGAGCACTATTCATGTTACACACACACCCTGGTAATTGCCATGCCACCACACTAGATAACTTTTAAAAATGAAACCGTAGTATTGCTATTCATGTGCATGTACTTCATCATATTAATTGTTCATGCTTAATACATTAATCACACATCGCAACTTGATTATTGATATCATACGCATTCATTATCATTGATATATGCACTTATGAGGATTTCTTGAGATTTTATGATATTGCTGGATTTCGGGGGAAAGCCGCAAAATTTCTAAACTTATTATATTTTTTTAAAATATGTAAATTGCGGTTTTCTAGTGATGTAAGTGTCGTCCACCATGAGTTTGCTGTGGATTTGGAAATCCGTGTCGAGGAGTGGAGGAACCGGCACGGGTACATGGTGGGCCCGGTAAGGTACCCCGGGGCAAGAGGAATGTGGTGATGACGTTGAGCCTGGCAGGGGACGGATTACCTACCGGTGACTGTTTGGGACGGCGGATATCCAGAGGATACCGACCGTGGCCGCTAGATGATGAGATATTGATATTTGAGATGGGTCAGCCGGACGGCTGAGGCCAGAGATACATTTATGAGATTTGAGACAGCTTTTGGGTGTCGTTGCTGGACACCGATTTTCGTCGATTCATTGACATTATGCTGGCATTCTAAAAGAGTTTCAAAAACAAAAAGAGATAAAATATTTCTTATATATACCTATTGAGACCTCAGATATTCATGTTGCATACATATTAGTACACTGATGTTATATACACACCTGCTAGTGCATCCAGTCATACCTGTATTATAGATGCTAGGATGCTTGTGTGCATGCATACGATAGCCTTTGTAGATGTTATTTATTACTCACGAGTTGGCAACTCACCCCCGTTGTGCCACAGTCTTTTGCAGGTCCACTCCGTCAGTTCAGTAGCGGCGGGCGCACTTGTTCTTTTGCCTCTTTTGCTTGAGCTCGAGATTTGCTCATAGGTGGGTTATGTTATCATTTTTGTACCACCTTGTATATTCTTTGTATCTAGTGTACTCCATCTACTGTTTCTACCAGATTATTGTATATTGACCTAGAGATGAGACTGTGAGGTTTGTGGATTTTATGTTGTATTTTGGGGTCGAGCTCACTTGAGCCGACATGCTACTTTTTTCATGCTTCCTTATGATTATTATGCTTGTTGCCATTTATATTGCGTGGGATTTGTGACCGCCTTATGGCGAAGAGCTAGCTCCCGCTTGGGGATGCCCTATTTGGTTGGATTCATGTATATTTTGTTGTACCCATTTTGGGGGCCAGTATTTACAAAGGAGACTCTGCCGAAATTTTCGGAAAAATTAGTATTGTTTTTAAAAAGGGTTTTACATGACTTATTTAATAAACTTGCTTTCAAATGTTTGGGTTTTCTTCACTCTTTTGCTTAATTGGTTTTGTCTTCTGGGCTTTGGCTTACTTATTTTACGGACGTCTTTAGACGTTTCGTAAACTTAAGTGCCAGTCACGTTCCGTACCCTGCGGGTCGTGACAAAGTTGGTATCAGAGCGATAGGTTTTACCTTTGTGAGTGTAGGATGACCCTTGGTAGATGGAGTAAGTGACTTAAGCAGGGTAACGTAGCGTGCGTATGTCCGCGGCATACTTACGATACGGTACTCCGCCTAAGTGACTTTAGGATATACTTGCTTGAAAAATTCCTTCTTCAGTTCCGTGTATCCTATAATCCTATTGCACTGTCCTTACTATCCGTTTTCCTGTAACAGCCACTATGCCGCCGAAGGCTACGAGGGCACAGAGGGCTGCCGCCAGAGACGAGATTCGAGCTGGCTCGTCCGAGACTAGGACTGAGCAGGGTGGTATGCCTACGCCGCAGGGACAGACCGATCCACCTTCCCCAGGCCGTATGGATAGGCTCGAGACTGGTATGCAGGAGTTGCGACAGATGATGGGAGGCATGCAGGAGCTGCGTCAGATGGTAGGATCCCTAGTTGCAGCCAGTCGTACACCGAGGCTGGATGACGTACCTACTACATCACAGACGACCATGATACCTGCTCCTACTACTACCACCGTGGCCATTCCGGTTTCACTACAGGATTTCATGAGGCTGAGACCTCCAGTATTCACCGGCACCGAGGCAGCGGAGGACCCACAGACATTCCTTGACAGTTTAGCCAGGATCTGCCGTTCGCTGAGATGTTCGGATGATCGATGGGTAGAGCTTGCGAGTTTCCGACTAGAGGGTCTCGCGCAGACATGGTGGGAGTCAGTCTTGAGAGGTCGAGCTGCAGATCTACCGCCTATGACTTGGGCCGAGTTTACAGCGGTCTTTCTAGCCCGTTTCCTTCCAAAGAGCGTTCGTGACGCCAGAGCTCGCAGCTTCGAGGCCTTAGTCAAGACACCTGGGATGACGGTGTCTGAGTATGACATCAGTTTACACAGTTATCCCGATATGCTCAGTATTTGGTGGATACCGAGGAGAAGATGGTGAAGAGGTTCGTACAGGGACTTGATGCCCAGCTATATCTTGCTATTGGCGCCCAGCACTACGACACTTATTCAGCTGCTATGGATACGGCATTGCGGATGGAGGCACGCATATCACGGACTTCGGCCGTTTCTGGGCCGAAGAGGATGCGCACCGATGTACCGTCTCAGAGGCAGCACGCCAGATTCTTTCCGAGAGATAGGCCTGGCAGAGGATTTGGGCGGGGACAGTTATATGGTTCTTATCCCCAGGGGCAGCAGCCGTCGCCAGGATGTTTTGGGTGCGGGAGTCTGCACCATCTTGTCAGAGACTGTCCGGTGAGACGACAGGGAGCAGCGACAGTTCCGCATGTGACCCTACCACCATCACCACCCCCTCCTCAGAGAGCCCTACTTCCTACCCCAGGCGATGCTCCACGCCAGTTAGGTGCACCGAGAGGCCGTGGACGCGGCGGTCCTGTTCAGAGAGGACGAGGAGGCAGAGGCCGAGGTCGAGGTCAGCCCGCTATCGGTGGAGGACAGGCCCGAGTATTTGCTTTGACACCGCAGGATGCGCAGGCATCCAATGCCGTTGTGACAGGTACTTTGCCAGTTTGTTCTTTCGACGCACGAGTATTATTCGACCCAGGTTCCACACATTCGTACGTATCTACACACTTTGCACCGATGTTGGGCCGTGAGTCGTCGTCGTTAGATCAGCCGCTTGTTGTTGTTACTCCGGTAGGCGAGTCGTTTGTCGCTCGGTTTGTTTTTCATTTGTGTTCCGTTCGTATCGGGGAGAGGGATTCATCAGTTGATTTGATACTCCTCGATATGTTGGGCTTTGATGTGCTTCTGGGCATGGATTGGCTAGCCACTTGTTATGCTTCGGTGGACTGCCGTGAGAAGGCAGTCAGATTTAGCTTTCCGGGAGAGCCAGTCCTTGTTATTCGGGGAGACCGTAGTGTCGCCCTTCCCAGCTTAATTTCGTCTCTTCGCGCTGGTCAGCTCTTGCGGAAGGGATGTCAGGGATTCTTAGCGTTTGTGTGTGATACTCGAGCTGCAGAGGTTCCGTTGGACCGGGTCCCGGTAGTTTGTGAGTTCCCTGATGTTTTCCCTGATGAGCTACCTGGGCTACCGCCTGAGCGCGATGTTGAGTTCTGCATTGATTTGATTCCCGGTTCGGGGCCTATTTCTATACCGCCTTATCGGATGGCCCCGGCAGAGCTTCGAGAGCTGAAGGATCAGTTGCAGGATTTGTTGGATAAGGGGCTCATTCGACCTAGTGTTTCTCCGTGGGGTGCTCCGGTCCTGTTTGTCAAGAAGAAGGATGGAAGTTTGCGCTTATGTATCGACTACCGCCAGCTGAACAAAGTTACCGTTCGGAACAGATATCCGTTGCCGCGCATTGATGATCTGTTCGACCAGCTTCAGGGTGCGGGGTATTTTTCGAGGATCGACTTGCGATCAGGATACCATCAGCTGCGAGTTCGACAGGAGGATATACCGAGGACAGCCTTCCGTACACGCTATGGCCACTACGAGTTTTTGGTGATGTCGTTCGGACTCACCAACGCCCCAGCAGCATTTATGGATTTGATGAACCGTACATTCAGGCCGTATCTTGACTTGTTCATCATCGTGTTTATCGACGATATCTTGGTGTACTCCCGGAGCAGAGAGGAGCACGAGCAGCACTTGCGGATTACGTTACAGACTCTGAGGGAGCACCAGCTGTTCGCGAAGTTCTCCAAGTGTGCATTCTGGCTGGACAGCGTCGGATTCTTGGGTCACGTGGTTACGAGAGACGGCATTTGTGTGGACCCGAAGAAGATTGAGGCTGTTCAGCAGTGGCCCCGACCTACATCGGTTACTGAGATCCGTAGTTTTCTAGGCTTGGCGGGCTACTACAGGCGTTTTGTTCAGGACTTCTCCCGTATAGCTGCACCGTTGACCAGTTTGACCCGGAAGGGAGTTCCTTTTGTCTGGACGGAGGAGTGCGAGCGCAGTTTTCAGCAGCTGCGGACATGTTTGACTACGGCGCCGGTATTATCTTTGCCTTCGGGATCTGGCGGATTTGTTGTCTACTGTGATGCTTCGCGAGTGGGATTAGGATGCGTATTGATGCAGCATGGCCGGGTGATCGCTTACGCTTCTCGGCAGTTGAAGAAGCATGAACAGAACTACCCCACTCATGATTTGGAGATGGCTGCAGTGGTCTTTGCACTGAAGATTTGGCGACATTACCTGTACGGCGAGTCGTGTCAGATATTCACCGATCACAAGAGCTTAAAGTACATATTTCAGCAGCGAGACCTGAACCTCAGACAGCGTCGTTGGATGGAGTTGGTGAAAGACTACGACTGCGAGATCTTATATCACCCCGGCAAGGCAAATGTGGTGGCAGATGCGTTGAGTAGGAGGCCCGAGGGTAGTCTATCCTTTTTGCGCGCAGTGCAGAGGCAGTCGTCAGCAGATTGGCAGACGTTACGCGACAGCCGAGTTGAGTTCGAGTTCACTCAGACAGGGGGACAGCTCGCGCATGTTCGTGCACGCCCACAGTTGCTTGACCGTATATATGAGGCACAGCGCAGTGACGACCGTTGCTCAGAGATCATGGCACAGATGGGACAGGGCAGATTTTCCGAGTTCGTGATTGACGATCAGGGGATTTTACGATATGGATCTAGACTGTGCGTACCAGATGCTGATGGATTGCGGCGCGACATTCTTGAGGAGGCACACCGATCAGTGTATAGTGTCCACCCCGGTTCCACCAAGATGTACCATGATATGAGAGAGACCTACTGGTGGGACGGGATGAAGAGGGACATTGCGGAGTTCGTTTCGAGATGCCTGACTTGTCAGCAAGTCAAGGCCGAGCACCAGAGGCCCGCAGGAGAGCTACAGCCGTTACCCATTCCAGAGTGGAAATAGGAACAGATTTCGATGGACTTCGTTGTGGGTCTACCCAGGACCAGTCGAGGGTACGACTCCATCTGGGTGATCGTGGATAGATTGACGAAAGCGGCTCACTTCCTTCCAGTGAAGACGACTTTCAGCTTCGCTCAGTATGCTCAGCTCTATATTGACGAGATCGTGCGACTACATGGCGTACCGACTTGTATCGTGTCAGATCGAGGCACTCAGTTCACCAGCCGACTTTGGCAGAGACTTCAGGAGGCTTTGGGCACTCGTTTGAGCTTCAGCACAGCGTTTCATCCGCAGACAGACGGACAGTCAGAGCGAACCATTCAGACTCTCGAGGACATGCTCAGAGCGTGCGTTTTAGACTTTGGTGGTAGCTGGGATCGTCATTTACCTCTAGTGGAGTTCTCCTACAACAACAGCTTCCAGGATACTATTCAGATGGCACCTTTCGAGGCATTGTATGGGAGGAGATGCAGATCACCCGTTTGTTGGACAGAGCTCAGCGAGAGCAGCATTTTGGGGCCGCAGCTTGTTGAGGAGACGACATCGAAGATCCAGCTGATCCGAGACCGGATGAGAGCGGCTCAGAGCAGGCAGAAATCCTATGCTGACAGGCGCCGTCGCAGATTAGAGTTCGCAGTTGGCGACCATGTTTTTCTGAGGGTCTCTCCGATGAAAGGCGTGATGCGTTTTGGGCGAAAGGGGAAGCTTAGCCCTAGATTCGTAGGTCCCTTCGAGATCCTCGAGCGTGTTGGCGCTGTTGCTTATCGTTTGGCTCTTCCTCCCAGCTTTCCCGATGTTCACCCCGTTTTTCATGTTTCGATGCTCCGCAAGTACCTTCACGACCCTTCGCATGCGATTCAGCACCCGACAGTCTAGCTAGAGCGCGACCTTTCTTTTGCAGAGCAGCCGGTGGCCATCCTGGATCGGCAGGTGAAGAAGTTGAGGTCGAAGATTATACCAACCGTCAAGGTCCTTTGGCGTAGCCCGAGCAGCGAGGAGGTTACCTGGGAGACCGAGGGCGAGATGAGGAAGAAATATCCCCATCTGTTTGAAGGTACGCGTAGCTATATTTTTAAATTCGGGGACCGAATTTCTTTAAGGGGGGAAGATTGTAGCGTCTTGAAAAGTCGTTTTGGTGTTTTCCTGAAATTCGGTGAAAATTCGGTATTTTTCCGAAAACCGTCTTTCTTGTTATTTTGCAGTTTAGGGCTAATTATACCTTAAATGGATAGGTAATTACTTGTTTTTAGTAGCTAATGAGTTAATTATGAAATTTTGTTCATTTAAAAAATTTTCCCTATTTTTCAATTTTTTTATATTATTTTAAGCCGGTAAGAAAATACATTAAATTAGCGATAAATACAAATTTTTCCGGGCTAATTTTAATCTCTAAAATTATGTTAATTATAATCTAGTGATAACATAAATTTTTAGTAATTTATTTTGATTTTTAACAAATTTTTATGTTATGAAACGAATATATTGAATTTTGAGCTAAAACTTGCAATTTTTGAGTTGTAGGGGGCCTTTTTGCATAAAATTTCTTTTGTAAAACCCCTCTCTCTTTTCCCTCAGCCCTTGGACAGCCCAACCCTGACCAAGTCCAGAAATTTCTGGCCTCTTTTCTTTAGTTGCTTTCTTGAGTTGATTTAAGGGTTTTTTTGGATTTATTTTAATTAAAATGAATAAAGTATGATACATTGACTTTGGAGACTTGACCCTTGACTTTCCCCACTTGCCCACACCCTCCCCCTCACCTCCTACCTGGCAGAAACCTGCACCCCTCTTCTTCATCTCTTTTCTTTTCATTTTTCTTCAAATTTCATCAAAAAACCACATCAAAATCCATAGTTTATTCAAAATCCAAACAAAATCCTTATGCTATCATTATCCTTAGCCATTCTTGCTTGGATCTTGGTGTTTGAGGCCATCATTTGGAGCAAAATCCATTCTTTCTAGATCTCAAGTGAGGTATAATTCTCATCAAAGTTACTTTCTTTTGTTGCTAAATTCCTTTAAATGCATGGTTTAGTGTTAAAAGTTAAATAATTTCTAATCTAGTTTTAAAAAAAAGAGTAGTTTGTTAACTAGGGTTTTGAAGCCATGTTAGTTAATTAGATTGGCTTTTAGTTAATCTAGTTGTTAATTAACTAATCTATATGATCACCTTGTTTATGTAGTTTTCAATTATGCTAATTTAGTTAAAATTAGAAGTGTGAAATTGTTGTTTTAGGATTTTCAAGAGAAGGTTTTTGTATGGAAAATGGTTTGTGAAACATGATAATGAGTTGATTAGGGTTTAGAAAACATTATTTAGTTGATTAAACCTAAATTGTTATCTAGTATTTTGCTAACCTAATCTAAGAAATTAATTTTCTTATGTGGGCTTTTGTTGTGTTAATTTAAGTTTTCAAGTGTGGAAATTGAATTGGAATTTGCTAAGTTATAAATTCAAGAAATGGTTGGTTATGGAAAATAGGATTGGAATCATTGCTATTGTGTTGTAATTAGTGTTTGTAGATTGCTTGTAGTGTGCTTGGGTGAGTATGCTAAATTGTAGTCGTTTTGTCGCAAATCGGCGATTTTTGCACCGATTTTGGAATGCAAATGCTTGCTAGTTTTGTATAAAAATTATGTGATGAATTATTTTTGATATCTTGATGATTGTAATGGCTTGTCCTACGACTTTTAGGATGCGTGAGTGCGGATTTTTGGGTAGTCGGGTTTTAGTTTTGCCGGGCGACCAAATCGGCGTTTTTTTGGCAGTTTTTGCGATTTTCGCGTGTGTTCCGCGCACTTTGTGCACGTTGTACCTAGCTAGCGAACTTTAGTAGTTTCGTTGGGGTTTTGCGTCGTTCTTGATATGTAACCTTATATTTGGTATTGATGTAAATTCCAGGTTCGGTCGCGGAGACGTCAGACGCGGCGCGAAAGGGAAAGGCGGTGATTGGACACAGCTAGCCAGGGATCCCGGTGAGTAGATGTAACATCTACGGGGGACTATCGTTGGATGGCGCAAGCCGCCCGATAGTTTTAGTAACTTACAAATCCTTAGTAATGTTAGTAATTAGGGGTGAAATACTTAACTGACTATTTGCTGCATCCATGCATTATATTGACATACCTATACGAAACCATTTCATAGGACACCTGCACCATTACCAGGGTTTTTATATGCAGCACGAGCACTATTCATATTACACACACACCCTGGTAATTGCCATGCCACCACACTAGATAACTTTTAAAAATGAAACCGTAGTATTGCTATTCATGTGCATGTACTTCATCATATTAATTGTTCATGCTTAATACATTAATCACACATCGCAACTTGATTATTGATATCATACGCATTCATTATCATTGATATATGCACTTACGAGGATTTCTTGAGATTTTATGATATTGCTGGATTTCGGGGGAAAGCCGCAAAATTTCTAAACTTATTATATTTTTTTATAATATGTAAATTGCGGTTTTCTAGTGATGTAAGTGTCGTCCACCATGAGTTTGCTGTGGATTTGGAAATCCGTGTCGAGGAGTGGAGGAACCGGCACGGGTACATGGTGGGCCCGGTAAGGTACCCCGGGGCAAGAGAAATGTGGTGATGACGTTGAGCCTGGCAGGGGACGGATTACCTACCGGTGACTGTTTGGGACGGCGGATATCCAGAGGATACCGACCGTGGCCGCTAGATGATGAGATATTGATATTTGAGATGGGTCAGCCGGACGGTTGAGGCCAGAGATACATTTATGAGATTTGAGACAGCTTTTGGGTGTCGTTGCTGGACACCGATTTTCGTCGATTCTTTGACATTATGCTGGCATTCTAAAAGAGTTTCAAAAACAAAAAGAGATAAAATATTTCTTATATATACCTATTGAGACCTCAGATATTCATGTTGCATACATATTAGTACACTGATGTTATATACACACCTGCTAGTGCATCCAGTCATACCTGTATTATAGATGCTAGGATGCTTGTGTGCATGCATACGATAGCCTTTGTAGATGTTATTTATTACTCACGAGTTGGCAACTCACCCCCGTTGTGCCACAGTCTTTTGCAGGTCCGCTCCGTCAGTTCAGTAGCGGCGGGCGCTCTTGTTCTTTTGCCTCTTTTGCTTGAGCTCGAGATTTGCTCATAGGTGGGTTATGTTATCATTTTTGTACCACCTTGTATATTCTTTGTATCTAGTGTACTCCATCTACTGTTTCTACCAGATTATTGTATATTGACCTAGAGATGAGACTGTGAGGTTTGTGGATTTTATGTTGTATTTTGGGGTCGAGCTCACTTGAGCCGACATGCTACTTTTTTCATGCTTCCTTATGATTATTATGCTTGTTGCCATTTATATTGCGTGGGATTTATGACCGCCTTATGGCGAAGAGCTAGCTCCCGCTTGGGGATGCCCTATTTCGTTGGATTCATGTATATTTTGTTGTACCCATTTTGGGGGCCAGTATTTACAAAGGAGACTCTGCCGAAATTTTCGGAAAAATTAGTATTGTTTTTAAAAAGGGTTTTACATGACTTATTTGATAAACTTGCTTTCAAATGTTTGGGTTTTCTTCACTCTTTTGCTTAATTGGTTTTGTCTTCTGGGCTTTGGCTTACTTATTTTACGGACGTCTTTAGACGTTTCGTAAACTTAAGTGCCAGTCACGTTCCGTACCCTGCGGGTCGTGACAACTGCCTCCAAGTGCTTCGGGACTGCACCCAAAAACTTCCTGTTTGCACGACTCCTTTGAGCCGTGGTAGGGTAGTAATCAAAGTACAGTGGGAACACACTCGAGGCGAAGTGACAATGTCAAGTCAACGGACTAAGCTGTACTCATGTCGCTTGGGAACTGATAACCGACGATAGGTATAATACCAACCAACAGTTCCCGACGAGTCATGTCTAGTGTACTCGTAACCTAACGAGCACCCGCATACTATCCTAAGTACGACGTACTAATGGCTGTGGGACAGACCGTCTCCCAAGATGGGATGAGAAGCGCATACGCTAGTCTACTCCGGAGTATCGATGCCCTGTCTCGATAGTCCTACGACTAGGGACCTGCATAAGGATGTGCTTGTAGATTACCCAGCCCCACGAGTGTGACTACCATCACAACGCTGGTAATCAAGCAAAGATCCTAAGGGCTCTACTAATGTGTAAAGGCGATATGCTAAAAGAAACACATGCACACATTAAAGCAGAAACAAACCAAGTAGCATACTACTATTTTGAGCAAGAATGTCAATACAAGGTGAATATCCCAAGCTTCCATTAAGTAATATACATACTAGTATGATACACTAATGGCCTCTAGGGCATATACACTAACATACCTTACATGACCGTTGCATACATATTGTCATATTATTGCTTCATGTATTAGTTATACCTACTAGTGTATCTTTCATGACTATTGCATACATATGACCTTTTATTGCTATTAGCTTGCATATGTTAGATTCGCGCTGTACGTGCATACTTGCGATTACCTGCATATGTTATTTACTATTCACGAGTTGGCAACTCACCCCCGTTGTGCCACAGTGTTTTGCAGGTTGTTCCCCAAAGTAGTCGAGGCAGGCTATTCATCTATCTTATCATCTTTTGCTGCGGATACCGCTTCGGCTCACAGTGTGCAGTTTTTTCTAGGTGGGTTTTGCGGTTATCCAATGTTGTTTATTGTATATTCGTTGTATCCATGTACTCTCCATCTACTATTTTCATGTATGACTTAGAAACTTGGTGTGAGGACGATATTGTATATTTTTTTGGTGACTTGGATGTCTTTTATGCAGTTTTATTTATATCGTCTTTTATTTCTTCGCTACAGCGTCATATATCTGTTGTGGTGGTTGTTTTCCGCCTTTGGGCGTGTTTTTTCTCCCGTTTTGGGATGCTTTACTTATATTTATGTTGTACCCATTTTTGGGGTTGGTTTTTACAAAGGAGGTGCTGCCAAAATTTTGAAGGAAATAAAGTTGGACTTTTAAAGAATTTGGATTGAGATTTCAAAGGTTTTAAAAATGCTATTATTTCTTATTACTTTTGATGGTTTAGATTGTTGGGTTTTTGGCTTACTTAAATTGCGTTACGCCTGTAGACGTTGCGTAGTTTAAGTGCCGTCACGTGCCAATTTCGGGTCGTGACAAAAGCCCAAAAATCTAAACCCATTTTAAATAATAAATGAAGGAAAACTCATTTTAAAGAAAGTGGTTTTAATAGCATAAACCAAATTATGCGTTTTTAAAACATCGAGTCTTTTCTGAAAATTTCGGCAGAGTTTCCTTTGTAAATACTGGCCCCGAACGGGGTACAACATGAATACTATATGAAATGATAAAAAGCATCCCCAAGCGGGAGCTAGCTCTTCGCCAATCGACGGTCATAACCATGCAAACAATATAATAGACAACGCCGAAGGGCGAGGATCAAAACTCAAAAGGAAAACTCAAATCATCAAGAAAACTCATAATAAAACAATGCGCGACTCTAACGCCGAAAGAATAAAACAACTGGTCTCTAGTCTGAAATAAATATACATGTCTGGTTGATGGAGTTTACTAGATACAACTGAAAATAAATGCATAATGGTGGTCACGATGTGAGTGAACCCACCTACCAAGAAATCACCCGGAAAGGGAGCAGTGTGCCAGAAAGCCACAATGAAACCTGTATGGCAAAACCTGCAAGAAATTGCGGCACAACGGGGGTGAGTTGCCAACTCGTGAATAGAAAAACACCTACAAGTAGAAATCGAATAAACAACGACTCCTAGGTCAACTATATCATGAAGGTAATACTATGATATCTAGGGTGACCGGGTCATCAAATGTGCCAACAATGTAAACAATACCTATATGTATGCGGATATAATCCAACAATATAATCGATGTATGTATGCATGTAGATCTCGTCCAACCGTATAATCAATGTAAATATCATAAAGGCATATGCATGAAAGTATGAGGATATAAATCAATGGGTGTCCCTCGCGATACATCAAAATCATGGAACCTGGGTGTCCAACATCGACATTCGAAAACATCATGAAATCCGTGTCCAGCATCGACACGTAAATCCTCATATATCTCAGGCGCCGCACATCCTAGTCGGCCCTCATATCCATCTCTCTACTCCGGTCGGTATTCTCCGGATAACCGCCGAGTCCAAATACAATCACCGGTAGGTACTCGCCACCCTGTTAGGCTCATCGTCAACTCCACGAAAAACATTCTCGCCCCGGGGAACCATACCGGGTCCACCATGAACCCGCTAACAGATCATCCATCTCCTCGAATCGGGTTTCAAGCACACGTCTTAGAACCGAGAAAACGCATGGTGGATGCACTGAAATAACATATCAAGAGAAACCGGGTTTTTAAAACAACACATAATCTCTTTTAAAATGTCCACGGTTCTCAAATCCAGAAATCTCATGAAAACAGCATACCTCAATGCGTATAATCATAAAGCATAATGTATGCGACATATGATAGAAATGTAAGCATATCCGTATAACATGCAACATGGAACAGTGATATGCACTTATTAAGGAAGGACCGCTCTTTAAAATGAATCCAGTTTTAAAATATATCCTGCGGTTCCCAAATTCTTCAAAGTCAATGCGGCATCGTATAAAGGTGCATATGAAACTATAGCAGGTAGTCTATGCAGGGAGTCATATCATGATGCAGCAATTATACTGTGTAGTGACATGGCAATTATCGATGATGAAGTGTGTGAGCTGGCAAATCTATGTACGTGTAACATACGCACATCGATAATGGTGTAAGTGTACTAGCACAGGTATATGCAATGCAATGAGAATAACATGAATGCAGCATAAGGTAAATCATATGCAAATGCTGACAGGTATACGTATCTAGTATCACCGAGTCGGTGAATCTATCAATCGACACCCAGCCTATCAATCGGCACCCAGCGTCACAACATCACGTATGGTACAATCCATCGTACGACGGCATTAAAACATTTGGGATCCTATCAACCTATAAGACAGTGAGGGGTACGGTCCTAACGTCTTGTACGACACATCACACATGATTCATGGCATTCTATATATACCTATATATCTCTGTCCCAGGTCACATCTATAACAATCTCATATCAGGGGACCGGCAAGGTATCAATCATCTCAATCGACTCGCATCCGTATACCAAAATATCATCATATCACATGTCAAGTCGTATTCTCTTTTCATCGCATTTATATCTTACATAAGGTCAATTTTACAAATACACTCTACCTTTACTATAAGCATAAGTATTTAATCTAACATACACACCCGAACCATAAAATCAGTTTTTTAAAAAGATGCGAACCGTAGTTTTGAAAATAGGGGTTACGGTGTTTTTAAGGAAAAGATATCGTTTGAAAATCCGTAACGATCCTCAAGGTATCAGTTTAAAAGATGCATATGATTCTTCGGTTTGGAAATACGTATGGTTCAGATGACACAATTTCGTCGGCTATCTAGTCCTATAGTACCCTAAACGGCAATATCGTCAAACGTCATCCTCAAATCCCGTCATCACATAATAGTTGTATCAAAACACTTCTAATTATCCTTAGTTTCTAATATGGTTTCTATAGCTATCTTTTAGTTCTAACCCTAGTTTGCTACTCTAGGTTTTCTTAACCATATGCTACAAATCGGTTTCCACCAAAACTTTGCGGGGGTGCTATACGCCATCCACCCGACTTCCCCCGTAGATATAGATCTACTCACCTTGATCCTCGCTTGCTGGAGTCGATGACGCCACGCTCATCCTCGTCGTCTTGAAATCCACGTGGGGGTACCTACAACCAATACACAATCGCAAATGCGTATTAAAATCAAGTCGGAAAACCAAAACGGCACACGTTTCGCTCATAGGTTAAAAACCTATAGCTTACGCCTGCAAAACCACCAAACAACCCCCGTCGCTGACGTACAAATATCAGACGACGGAACACAAAATCAAATACCAAATCCCAAATTAAAACGAAGTCGCAAAACAATGCAGCAACTCAAGAAAATGGTCCCAGATTTTACCCTAAGTGAAATTTGCCAATTTTTCACATATGGAGGGTCTAATTTACTGGAGATAAAGCCCTGGACCAAACACGGATCATTTCCACTCTACCCAGGCCGCAATTTGCATCCAAAATGAGTAAATTTGTGGCCAGAACTTGGAGTGGGGGCCTAAGGTTTTGGGTATAGGTTCTAGGTTGCCTGCACATCTCTCAGTCTTCGCTAAATATTTTTCAGGTCACCCGGGTTATAGCAGATCACCAAAACACATCACAATTCTCACAAATTCCCGATATCGGGGTTTCTAAGTTTGGAAATTTGGGGTTTACTCTAAGGTTTAGCCCACTATACAGCCCCTACAGGGGTCGTAGTCCCTAATTACACCTCAATTGCACCTTTGGAATCAATTCCAACCCTAATCCCTAACTTGGAAATTTCAAAGTTCGCTAAACTACACAATATCGATACTACACATGTATGGATGCTTAAGGAATTGAAATACTATTCTAAAGGTGCAGAAATTACCTCATTTGGCAACTCAAGAAAATTCTTGAGTTGTCCCAAGTGCCCAAAATCCTTGCTTTCTTGGTCCAAAGTGCTTGTAATGGTCTTGTGCATGTTTTTAATGAAAGTGAGATGGACTTTTGGGTTGTTTTTGGGTGGTGTAGTGAGAAATTTGAGGGGGAGGGAGAGAGGGCAGCAGCTTTGAGAGGGAGAGAAGAAGAAAATGAAGAAGATGATGAAGTGAGACCAAGAGCCATACCATGGTTGACCCCTCACATCTCTCTCTCTCTCTCTCTTGCCCATACCTTCTTAAAATAACCATTTCCTTTTCTTTTCTTATCTTTTCTCCTCTTTTCTTTTATAAAACAATAGAAACCCAAATGAAATCAAGGTAGAAAATTGTAACAATGTGAAATATGACATGGTGCATGCCACATGCACAAAACTAGCTAAATGCACGATTAGCGATATTTAATCGCGATTAGCATTAAAAGTAAATATAATTACTCAAAAAAATTTCATAATTTGCATAAATCACATAAAGCACCCTCATTTCGGTAATTTCTATAATTCCCCAATTATCTGTATTTAATTATACCGCACCAATAAAATATTCAATATATTTATTATTTAATTATAAAAATTCACAAAAATAATATTTTATTTTTCTAAAATGTTACAATACCGTTATTAGGGGACTGACGTTTACCGCCCCCTAAGCCCGATATGCGATGCTCTTAGACGAACAGACCGGACTGTACGGAGATTGTCACATTCAGGCTCAATAGGAGTTCGGATGGGTTCACCTCATCGGTCTTCTTATCGACATCTACCTGGGGACCGTTACGTACAGCTGGTACCACTTGCGGCCTGTGGTTAAACCCACTGCCAGCGTAGTGTTGAGTTTTTAGAGTCCCACACAGAGGGTTGTTCACCTTTGGGCGAAACGTAGTAGAGGTCGTATGGTTTTACGGCAGGGTTCGTTCACATACGCGCACTTGTGCGTGTTTGGTTTTCGGACTGTTGATACTAGTGGGATTTGGTTTAAGCCAGATCCTAGTATTTGGTTTTGGGTTGATTCGGTCTTATTGTATTCGTGTTCCTCGGAACACGGATACGGGTATGTATATACAGTTGACAGAGGCAGAGAAATCTCATTAGGGTTTTGACCATTGACTTGATTAAAACCATAATGAGATGGAGAAAATTAATTAATGAGTTTTAATTAGAGATAATTGTATCATGGTAAATTGGTTTGACCATTTGACTTGTTCACTTTTGTTGACTTGGATATTTTTGTTAAGCATGAGATATTTTTTGCTTAGCGTTAATTATGACATGACAATGGTCAAATCAACATCAACCATGACAATTATCCTAATTCAAATTATCATTATTCTTTTTCCTCATATGAGAGCATACACCTCTTTTTATCATGACACATTCTCTCTCTTGCTTGCTCTCTCCTCTTCCTCTCTCAAGGCTCTATTATTTCATGAGTTGAAAACCAAGAGCATTGTGAGATCAAACCACCAAAACACTTCTCTACTCACTCTAGGGTTCTTATTCTAGCACACCAAGCACCTTAGTTACTTCAAGATAGAGGTTGGAGCTCAAGGTAGAGGCTTTCGGGTGAATCTTTCTTTGACATAGAGAAGACAGTGAGGATGAGCCATCTACACCACTCCAAAGAGCTCACAACAAGGAGGACCACAACAAGAAGAGAAGGAGTTCAAGCTTTAGGTATAATTTCTTAACCTAGTAGTTAAAGCTCTATGTTAGTTTGTTAGTTTTTGTTTAGCAAAGATCCTTCATGGTTAGTCTATGTTTCCTTTAAAGAAAATTTTTATTTTTACCTATTCCGCCTCCCCGTTGAGCACCGGGGTGGGTAACATAGACTTACAGTGGTATCAGAGCCTAGCTAAACCAAAGCTAATAGTTTAAATGACGAGTTAAACTACGAAACCGAAACAACCCGAAAGCAACGAACCCAAAACTTAAGTTTCTGTCGATTTTTTATTGCACTCTGAAAATTATTTAAACAAATACAGAGTGCTATTTGAACATTAAAAAGACCACATAACAAAACTGGAGCATTTCCTCGAAAAGAGGGCCGGCCACATGGCTTATTTTTCCGGCGAGCTCGGCCAGTTCATGGAGGAAATGCTTCGTTTTTTGTTTGTGGCTTTTTGACTTAGATCTTGGGTTTCAGGAGTTGTTCGTTTTTGCCAATTTTGATTTTACTGCAAATTATTCACTGTGGCACTGCGAGTGTTTCGAAGTCGTAACTTTAAAGTCGTTTAATATTTCTGAGTTTGTGAAATGATATATGTATTGAACGTCTACTAATCGCTATACGTTGATTAGTGGGGGTTGTACATATCTGTGATCTGTGATGTTGATGGTTTGTGTATATGAACTTGTTGGATCGTCGTGATGAATAGTCGGGGATGTGAGATGAGAGTTTTCATTTTTTATTCGAAGTAAATTTGTAAATTGATGTAATATTGTTTTATGGCCGCACATCCGGGTTGAGGTTATAGCCACCATTGTATATTATTTCTTTTACTGATTTTTCTCCTAGGATAAACCCAAGGTGGGGTGCACAAACTACCGGGTACTTTGAAGTTCTGAGTTTCCTACTCACGTTGTTGAGGGAGGCTGCTTCACTTCGGGTATTTGGCGTGTAGTTTGCCACACCTGTAGGGGTCTAGGGTAGGGTTTGGCTATTCATCGTGACCGTGTAATCCGTCTTTCGTTGCAGGCTCGAACGAAACGCGGATTCCTAGCATATTCAATATGTTCATCTGTGATCTGGAATGAATATCATTGCATCTGACGAATGTATTTATTTCTATATATATGATATCTAGTAGGCGTTGCTTATGTTTTGCATCCGCACTAGTCCAGCCCCCGCTCTGTCGTTAGTTAAGTAACCTAACGGATGATGACGGGGCCCAGTGGCGAATGCGGATGGCATAAGCGTACGTTATATTTTCGTTGTTTTCTACAATAGTAGGATTAATTGATAGGACGTATTATATTAATGCAAAGAAAACAAACCAAAGTTGAATAGTTGGAACAATTTCAAAACTACTCGGTTTTTTCAAAACAGCAAAACTTTTAAAATGCGGAACTTAAACCACTCCTTTTAAAAGTTATCAGCTTCCTTCGATTATATCAAGTTCACTGCGTTCACGGTTTCTCCAAAACCATTCATAGCCCTCCGTCATTTCAGTTAAATATTCAGTGGTATTCAAGCTATGTATTTTGACCTTCGCCAAGGCATAGTGATTGGTAGCTGCCGAATATTTATCTATTGCATAGATAGATGTGTTGGTTTAGGACAACCGTACTGCTATTTTGGCCTTCGTCAAGGGTATGTACGGGTGGGTTCAAATTAACCTGGATAATGACAGATAGAACTTAACATGTGACTTATGATATGTTGGCCTTCGTCAAGGTCATAAGTGCATGGGGCAAAAATCCACATCGGGAGTTTCTAAAGAAACAGAAACTTGCTAGTGTTGCATACCATTTGGAGTGTGATAATTTTGGTAGGATTCCTTCAACTTTATCACACAATGATATTTGGATCCCGATCCTACTGTGAGTATATGCTACTCCTCGGGAATTTTTCTCACTTAACGATCAATGCTATAAACCACGTAGGTGTCTAGAAAGGTGTTAGCGAGGCTACGCCCACAGGGAAAAGATGTTATTTAATTAAGGAACTTCGTGAAAGCATCGTAAAACCTCCCTCGAAGTACCGACACCGGCCTGGCTAAATGGTTAAGAAAGTATTGTACGGTGAGATCAATCCCGACTAGTTCTTCTTTTATGGTTTGAGGAAGGATTCGAGAAACAGTGGGAGCCAACCTGTTTAAACAAACTAAAAACCATTCTAAACTTGCAAGAGCATCATGCTAAAGTGTTTCTTCTCTCTCTCCTAATTGCAGCAACCAAACGACATGACGGACCTTGAGTTACTATTAAATAAAAATATATTGACAGGGCCAAACTACAAATATTGGTTCAGGAATGTCAAAATGGCAATCACTTATGACAAGTTGGGGTATCTCTTTACCACTAAGGCCCCCGCCATACCAGATCCAGAATCCAGTGTCGCGGATAAGGAAATCCGTAAGACCCGAGAGATTGACTATGCGAAGGCCAAGTGCCTCGTGCTTGCCTCTATGGACAATGAACATCAGAGGAGGCACGAGAATATGGATCTTGAATCTATATTTCTCTATACTAAGGAACTATAAGGAGAGCAATCCCGTATCACAAGATACGAGACCTCGAAGAAGCTGTTTCAAGCGAGGTTGGCCGTCGAATCATCTGTAGGGGAACACGTCCTGAAGATGATTGGCTACATTGAGGAGCTCGTGGACCTCGGGACCACGTTAGAGAATGAGCTGTACATTGACTTAATTCTCTAGTCCCTTTCTTCCACCAACGCCCAGTTTATCCTGAATTTCAACATGCAAAGAAAAGAAGTTAAACTTCCGGAACTCCTCAACATGTTGAGGAGTGCAGAGGGCACCCTGCAGAAAGTCAGGGAAACACCCGCTTTGTTTGTTGGCGGAGCTTCCTTTTCTAGGTCCAAGGAAAAAGCCAAAGGAAAGAAGAAGAAGGCCCCCACCAAACCAAGGGGCGGTGTTAGTAAGGTGGAAGCCAAGGGAAAAGCAAAGGTAGCGGGACAGATTGTGAAAGGAAGAATGCTTTTATTGTCATAAGAAAGGACACTGGAAGAAAGATTGCAGGGCTTGGAACGCCAAGAACCAGGACCTGAAGCAAGTTGTGGCTTCGGCTTCAGGTGTGTATGTTATTGAAAACTGTCTTTCAATCAACTCTACTTCCTGGGTATTGGATACCGGATCAGGATCTCATATCTGTAATTCTTTGCAGGCACTGAGAAGCTGTAAGGTTTTGAAGGCGGGTGATATGAGCCTCAGAGTTGCAAACGGAGCAAGCATGGATGATGTGTCCATGGGGGACTATCACTTAGGATTGACTGATGGACATGTTTTGGTTTTGCGCAACTGTTATTTTGTACACAGTTCGACTTGTAATATCATATATGTATCTTTAATGTCTAAAGAAGGTTATGATTTTGCATTTGTAAGCAATGTTGTAAACATTCACCTTAATCATGTTTTGATTGGGTCGGGTACATTAAGAAACGGTATATACATATTAAACGAACTGCAGATTTTCAATATCCAGAATACACACAAAAGAAAGTCTCCAGAATTAAATCATGCTTTCTTATGGCACTGTAGACTGGGTCACATTATTGAAACAAGGTTGACCAAGTTACATAAAGAAGGATATTTGGATCCGTTCGAATATCAATCTTATGCAACCTGTCAATCATGTCTCAAAGGAAAGATGACAAAGACTCCGTTCACTGGACACGGAGTAAGAGCGAGCGAGCTCTTAGGACCCATACACAGCGATGTGTGTGGTCCAATGTCTACACATGCAAGAAGTGGTTTTTCATATTTCATTACTTTTACGGATGATTTCTCTAGGTATGGACATATCTTCTTGATGAAGCATAAATCCGAGGCCTTTGAGAAATTCCAGGAATATAAGAATTAAGTAGAAAAACAAACCGGCAAAAGTATCAAGACACTGAGATCTGATCGAGGTGGTGAATACTTAAGTGCCGAGTTCCTGGATTACCTAAAAGAGAATGGAATTCTCTCTCAGCTTACTCCTCCATACACACCTCAGCACAACGGTGTATCGGAGAGACGGAACCGAAGCCTATTGGATATGGTACGTTCCATGATGAGTAACACTGAGTTACCGCGATCATTCTGGGGTTATGCACTAGAATCAGCTGCATGTCTTTTAAACAAAGTTCCTACCAAAACTATGCCTACCACACCATATCAGATGTGGAGTGGGAAGAAACCTTATCTTCAATATCTGAAGATATGGGGATGTCCAGCTTTTTTCAAAAAGCAACATGCGGACAAACTCGGGGCACGCTCAGTACTGTCTAAGTTTGTGGGATACCCAAAGAACTCCAGGGGGTATCTTTTCTATTACGCAGAGGAACAAAAGGTTTTTGTTTCTCGTCATGCCCACTTTTTGGAACATCGGTTCATAGAAAAAGAAATAAGTGGGAGCGCAATAGAACTGGAAGAAATTCCAGAACCACAAGCTATTACTGAAAGCTTAGTGGAACAAGAAGTTTCAAAAGAACATGACATTCCTGCACCACTCCGCAGAAGTAGTAGGCTTTCTCATCCACCTGAGAAATACTACGGTATTCTCATAGACGGGGATAAAGAGGATTGCATCATTGACAATGATGAGCCGACTAACTTCCAGCAGGCCATTCAGAGCACTAACTCGGTAAAATGGCTGGATGCAATGCGGACCAAGATGGAGTCCATGTACACCAACAAAGTGTGGACTTTAGACATTGCTCCAGAAGTGGTAAAACCCGTAGGCGGCAAATGGATCTTCAGAAAGAAGATTGGTGTAGATGGACAGGTTGAAACCTATAAGGCTAGACTCATTGCAAAGGGTTTTCGTCACAGACCTGGTTTGGACTATGACAAAACCTTTTCTACAGTGGCTATGCTCAAATCCATTCGGATCCTTCTTGCCTTTGCTGCCTTCCACGATTATGAGATTTAGCAGATGGACGTAAAAACCACTTTTCTAAATGGAAATTTAGAGGAGTATGTCTATATGGACCAGCCAGAGGGTTTCATTCAGAGTGGGAGCAGCGGGAAAGTGTGAAAGTTTCTTAAGTCCATTTATGGACTAAAGCGGGCTAAAGAAGGCATCACGGAGTTGGAACATCTGTTTTGATAAGACGGTCAAGGAATTTGACTTTATCAAAAATCCAGATGAGCCATGCATTTATAGTAAGATTGTAGCACGAACTGTTGTATTCCCCGTCTTGTACGTGGATGACATTCTCTTGATAGGAAATGACATTCCTATGCTACAATCTGTCAAAGGGTTCTTGTCACACAGGTTCTCCATGAAAGACCTGGGTGATGCTTCTTACATTCTAGGGATCCAGATCTATCGTGATAGATTTAAAAGGATGTTGGGACTTTCGCAGTCCAGGTACATCGACACCATACCGAAAAGATTCAGTATGGAAGATTCAAAGCGCGGTAATTTACCGACTTGTCACGGAATCACCATCTCCAAAGAGATGTTTCCCAAGACTGATTTGGAAAGGGATCGCATGTATATTATACCTTACACTTCTGCGGTAGGCTCCATAATGTATGCGATGTTGTGTACCAGACCATATGTAGCTTATGCATTGAGTGTAGTAAGCCGGTATCAATCAAACCCTAGGGAGTAGCACTGGATAGCGGTAAAGAACATTCTAAAGTACTTGAGAAGGACTAAGGATATGTTCTTGGTTTACGAGGGAAAAGACCTCCAGATCGAGGCCTTTGCTAACTCCAGCTTCCAGAGTGACAAGGATGACTCCAAATCCATGTCGGGTTATGTCCTTACCCTCAATGGAGGGGCGGTCTGTTGGAAGAGTTCCAAGCAGGAAACCGTTGCTGACTCGACGATGAAAGCGGAGTATATCACAGCTTCTGATGCCGCAAAAGAAGCAGTCTGGATGAGGAAGTTCTTAACAGAACTTCAGGTGGTTCCGTCCATTGTTGCTCCAATACCTCTGTATTGTGACAACAAAGGAGCTATAGCTTTAGCAAAGGAAACCAGGTCCCATCAGAAGTCCAGACACATCTTGAGGCGGTATCACCTGATCCGAGAGATCGTGGATCGCCAAGAGATCGAGGTTCGGAGGGTTGCTGATTGAATACGATTTCGGATTGTGTAGTATGAAATTTGTAAAGAAATCACAACCAAAAATATTTTGACCGCAATCAATAACGGTGTCGAATGTAGCGCGTTAGTAAGTGCGGATCGTCCACAGGGAAACTGTAATCGTTCGTGTTTCGATTTAGATGAGTTGAAACTTTAAAGAAAAGAATACAAACAATTGATGATTTGTAAATTGAATTTCAAGAATTAGAAAAATCTAGTCTAAATCAAGAAACGATAAAATCAAGAATTGAGAATTTGTGATGATTTCTAAATCAAATATCAAGAATCGAAATGATGCTCGTAGGAATCGATCGGATCTATAGATGTGATGAAATCTAGAGATTACGTATTCTTATCCTTTGATGAATTGATACTAGATCGATGATGATCAACGAGAATTAGGGATTTCTTATGAAACTAGGGTTTCAACATCTATCCCTTGTTCCTTCGTCGATATCATTCACATTCTAGCCTCTAGTAAATTCAAGAATCGATCGTGGATCCCTAATTTCGAGCGATCACAATCAAGAAAGCATCGCAGTGAAACTAGGTCGTCGATTCTTCAATTTGCTAGGGTTTACAAAACTAGTAGGACTTAAGAATCGTTTTAAGATTTGTTACATTATCATTCTATTGATCGTCTCGACTCCTTTATGAGCGGAGTTTTACTCAAACATCACAACAAGAACCAAAATCATAAATTGAGATCGAATCATGATGCAAGAATTTAAAGAAAGCAAGATTAAAGAATTTCACCTTTTATTTATCAACAATTCCGTTACAAATCGTTCAAGAACTATAAGAGGAAGAACTCGATCGTCGATTTGTCTTCGCTCGTCTCCTTGAGTCGCGGATCGGCTTGGATCACTTGCTCGATTGAAGATCGGCTCCGCTCCTAAAAGGTTGAAGGCTTCTCGCTTGAATGGTACTCGGGATCTTGAATTTGGCTTAGGATTTTAGATTTAGGATTTACAAGTCGTGTCACTCAACTTGTATTGAAAATGGTGTAGATTAGAGATTAATGAACTAATGAACAACCCTTAACCTTAGATCTAGGCTTCCTTTTATAAGCTTTCATAACCCTAGATCTAGAATTCAAATTTCAAATTTCCCTCCAAAATGAACAACTTTTCCCTCCAAAATGAACCACCTCATTTGAATTTTCCCTCCAAAATGAAACACCTCATTTGAATTTTCCCTCCAAAATGAACTACCTCATTTGAATTTTCCCTCCAAAATGAGGTTGTTAGAAAGAATCTTCTAGAAGAAGTTTGTTGGAGGGAATATTCTAGAATGAGGTTGTTACAAGGAGGCTTCTAGAAGAAGGTTGTTATAAGGAGGCTTCTAGAAGAAGGTTGTTGGAGAGAGCTTTCTAGAAGAAGGTTGTTATAAGGAGGCTTCTAGAAGAAGTTAGTTGGAGGGAGGCTTCTAGAACTAGGTTGTTAGGCCGAACCTTCTAGATGAAGCCATGTGGAGTTTCTGGAGAGTTCTGGAAGCTTTGCCGTTAGAAATAAGTACATGGGGAATATCTGCTTCTCTGTTGACGTCATCATGCCGCGAATCCGCGGCGGGAAGCGCCCATTGGCCTTGAATAAATTTCTTGAATAGTTTTTCACCTTATTGTTTACTGCCAGATCACCAGACTTAGACTTGGTGTAATTTTGATTAGTACTTTTGACAATTTGGCTCGGTTTCTGGAATTCCCTGCACAGACTTCGAAACAAGTGTTGTGCTACACAAGAATGATGCGATGCCATGATAAACAGTCAATTTCCCTTAAAGTGTTGGTTTTAAAGTATAACACATGCAATCTGGTATTTTACGACTGTTTTGCTAATATGTGCAATATGAATACCGAACACTTCTAGATGAGTGCAAATGATAGGGAAATTGATGTGTTAAAAATGCAGTATTTTCGACGGATCAAATTCCCCCAAACTCATTTTCAGTCATCTCAAGCGAAATGTTTTATTAAAAAGGGAAGGAGAAAATAAAGAAAGAGAAAAACTAACTAGCATACTTTCGTAGGCTACACGATTGCACTGAGCACGTGCAACAAGCCTTTAAACCTCTAGGTGTCCCTAGTAGGAGGAGTGTTGTCTCCTGAAGGTTTTCAGCGGATTGCACCCACAAAATCCAATAATAAAAGGAAGATCAAGAATATTACATTTAAAGAAAAGAATTGTAAAAGAAAAGCCTTGAAAATTAGGGTTTCCAACTATGCTAGCTTTTCGGTTGTCATGAGCCCTATCTTAATAGTCATGAAAAGATGTCAGAAATCACGTCCTCCCTCAATAAAACATCGTCTTATTCTTCATTCCTATCTTTCTTCCAAACATCGATCATATAACCCTACGTATGTGTAAAGAACATCCTTACACCCGGAGAATTCAATTCAAGCTTGTAGGGTTCCTAGGCACACTAATGAGGTCTCACAAGGCATCAACCATGCCAATTTCAAATTTTACAAGTGCCGAGAAACCCTAATACAGATCGTTAACTAGATTTTAGGCGAAAACGAAAACTAGTTAACAACTTAACTATGAAGTGAACGAACATACAACCTTTGTAGATCCGTTTCTCCACCTCCATGGCTCCGCGATGAAGTCTCCTCGCTGTCCAAATCGAATCCATGACTCTAGCATCGGCTTCATCGGAGAAATGGGCGGGCTAGGTCATCGACTACGATGCCGAAGATGATCTACGTCGAGGCATCACTAGATCAAGCTCCCACTTCACCAAGTCATGAAACTTGTGAAGAAAACACCCTATACTACTTGGAAAGAGGTAGAGGATGAAGAAATAGGAAGTGGGTTCACTTTAGAATTGGATTTCTCACTCTTTTTCTCAAGTTGCCATTGTTGGTAGCAAGCTTCTTCTTGTTGTTGAAGAAGAAGAAGATGGAATATATTATGATAAGTTTTAGGAAATAGAAAATAAATGAATACTTATCATAATCCAACCATGGTCAAGTGTAGAGAATGAACTAGGGTTAAGTGGAATGGTTAGGGTTAAGCATGAAGACAAAATGATCACTTGGTCAAAGCTTCATGAAGCTTCAAGAACAAACAAAGAAAGCCACCATTTTTCTTTTCTTTTTCCAAAAAGAAATAAATAAATGAATGAATGAATAAATAATATGAAAACCCTAACCATTACACAACTATGGTTTAATCTTTACACAAACCCAAGTGAGCACGTATCATCAAACATGATACAAACAAGTGCACAAAAGTATATCACATATACAACTTGTGAACTTCAAGTGAGAAAATCCATTTATAGTGAACCAATACTAGTTAATGTAAAGTAATATATCATATATATAATTATACATTAAATCATTAAATCAACACTTGATTTAACGATCAGGTCATAACGCATATAACCGACTAATATCTATAGTAACAACTTATCGAATCAACACTTGATCCGATAACCCGGCTATATCGCATATAACCGATCAATGTTACAAATCGTGAGAATCAAATACAGTATCACATACTGGTATTATTCTCGGTCCCGCACATATCTCATATGCGCTCCTATTTCGTTTCGCTTGAGCCAGGAAACCTCTGTGTAGGACTCTAAAGACTCGTCAATACGCCGGAAGCAGGTGATGATCATATCAATCACCCACAAGCCGCAAGCGGTCTGCTAAACGTAACGGCCACCCGGGTATTGAGCGATCAGAAGATCGACGAGCAAGCCCGCTTATACTCCTGTGAATCCAACCAGTAACACTTACCGTACAGTCCGGTCTGTTCGTCTGATATGTCGCATATCTCGCCTAGGGGTGGTAAACGTCAGACCCCAATAGCTCGATAAGTCGTGTCGATATGAGGTTATAACAGTTCGAGAAACTACTGGTAACACTTACCAGTAAATCTCAGCAACCCTGGCCAGGGATTTCCGGTTATAGCCAATCGAACACAGCGCAACATCAACTCCCTATACCGGGAGAGACGAATCCCCTCCTATCGCTCATTGTCTCCATGTGATTCGGGACTGTACCCAAAAACCACCATTTTGCACGCCCTCTTGGACGTGGTAAGGTGGAAATCAAAGCACAGTGGGAACCACACAAGACTCTATGACGATCTCGGGTCAACAGACTACTCTGTACCAGTGTCACCAGAGAACTGCCATCTGACGTAAGGTATAACACCATCTGGGAGTTCTCGGCGAGTCCATCCAGTGTACCCAGTCTTCACTGAGCACCCGTATATCATCTCTGATGTCAAACACCAATGGATATGGGATCATCAATCGCCCATCTGTATGGTTCGAGAAGGTATACGCTAGTCTACACTGGTATATCGATGCCCCGTCTCGATACACCCACGACTAGGGACCTTGAAGGATGTACTTATGGACTACCATGTCCCCACTAGTATGATCCGCATCATAGTCCAGGTAGTCAAGTACACATCCTAAGGGCTTTACCAACATGTAACAGAGAGACAATCAGTGTACACGTTAAGGTAAAGAGCAACCAGATAGCATACTATCATGTCGAGCAAGAAAGTCCTTCCTATATATGTCCCAGCATCCACTACAATATACATCCTATGTACAGTAATGGCCTCTAGGGCATACATATAACTAACAATCTCCCACTTGCACTAGGGCCATCTGTAGCAGTGGTTGTAGTATCTCATACTCAACCATCCCATAAAGTCTCTCTCTGGGAATAGGCCTTCGTGAGTGGATCCGCCGTGTTATCCTCTGAGTCTGCTCTCCTTACCTCGATCACCCTGGAGATCAACTATCTCCATGATCAGGTGATGCTGCCTCAGAATACGTCTGGGTCACTGATGGGACCGGGGTTCCTTGGCTAAAGCCACACTTCCATTGTCACACAATGGTAGGAACCAAGTTCATCTCATGAACCTATATACACCCAAACTGTCTCTTTGGTAGCATCTTAAGTAGCGATGTATCCAGCCTTTATCGTTTAGTATGCTACGGTATCTAGCTTGGAACTCTTCCAACATACCGTCCCTTTACTGAGGGTAAAGACAATGCCTGTGACTGACATTCAGTCGTCTTTATCACCCTGGAACCTTTCCAGTGATTCTCCCCAGGACCAATTGATACCTTCTCACTACAGCTAGTCAGTGTCCTAATATCCAATTAGATCTATCTCATAGATCCAAAAACCAGGATTTAGTAGGTATCACTTTGATCTTTTATGGAGAATCATTGTGATAAGCGGTGATTGACCGAACGTAGCATAGGAAACTCCTTCCCTATCAAGAGTATGTCTTCCACGTACTCTACGAGGATCACTTTCATACTCCCTACTACCTTTTTGTATATACAAGGTTCATCTACCATTTTGATGACGTCAAACTCTTTGACTAATCCATCAAAACAGATGTTCCAACTCCGCGATGCCTGCTTTATCACATAAAACATCTTGCACACGTTTCCACTTCTCCCACTGTCTACGAGGCCCTCTGGCTGTGTACTTATAAACGCACTCTTCTAAAACATCATTTAGAAAAGCAGACCCAACCGCCAGATATCCTAGTCATGGTATGTAGCCGTGGCAAGTAGGATCTAGATGGACTTAAGCATAGATCCTTAGAAAAGGTTTCAACATAATCCATACCTGGTCAATGATGCAAACCTTTAACAAGTCTAGCTTTGAAAGTCTCAACCTTTCCATGTACACCAAGTAATCTTCTCAAGATTTACTTGCTCCTGATGGGGATTTAACCCTTCAGATATAGCAACCAAAGTCCATACTTTGTTGGTGTATAAGGATTCCATCTCAGATCGCTAAGCATCCAGCCATTCTTACAGAGTCCCACTCCTGATGGCCAGCTCGAAACTAGTTGGGTCATCATCTCATGATGCAATCCTCGCTCCCACTATCATAGAGAAACCGAAGTAACTCTCAGGTGGGTGAGGAACCCTACTAGATCGGCGGAGAGGCTGAGGTTCGTCGGTTGCAATTGAATCCTTTGGTTCTACCAAATCATCAGCTGCAGTTTGTATAGCTGGAACCTTTCCAGTTATACATGACTGACCTTTCCTCGAGCTTGTCCGGATTTTGCTTTTATACATAGGCAGGACAACCCCAAATCTTAACTAACTTAAGATATGGGCTCTTCCCTTTCCATATCACATATGAAGTGGTAGGCAACTGATTTGATTTGAAACCTATTCAATAGGTATGCAACTTCCCAAGTGCATAACTCCCTAAAGGAAATAGGTAACTCAGTAATACTCATCATAGAGCACACCATATCATATAGGGTGTTATTGCTCCGCCCTGATACACCGTTGTGCTGTGGTGTATTCAGAGGAGTAATACTGAGAGAGAATCTCATTCTTCTTAAAATAGTCCAGGATTTTTGTGCTCAAGTATTCTCCTCCCTGATCTCATCAAAGGACATAATACTTATACCCGTATTGGTTCTCTACTTCTAACTTATATTCTGTGAATATCTCAAAAGGTTCGGACTTGTGTTTCAACAAGAACATATGTCTGAATCTAAAGAGATCATCAGAGAGTGTAATGAAGTACAAAGAACCAGTCTTGGCATGTGCAGACAGGAGACCTTACATACATCAACATGAATCAATCCTAAGAGTTCACTAACTCGTTCTCTGTTTCCATTAAACAGAGCTGTGGTCATCTTATCTTTGTGACATGACTGGCAAGTTTCACAAGATGTAAATTCAAACTAATTTAAATATGCATCTAAATGTAACTTAGCTAGTCGGGTCGCATTGATATGACCAAGTCTACAATACCTCAAGAAGGATTCGTTCATTTCTGAACTCTTACTCTTGTGTGTGTTCTATATACTAAGAACCGTAGTTTGATTTAGAACATTAATGCTTTTAGATAACGTTCCTGAACCGATCAACTTTTGATACAGGAAATGTTCAAAACATTATCCAACAATACAAAATTTTACCGTTTCTTTAATGAGACAGATATGATTTTGTATATCAGGTTCGGTATCTAATAACATTCGTTCAGAATCAATGTATTGGTAATACAGGGTGACAGTGACCGACAGACTTGGCTGCAACTCTTGCCCCGTTTTCTGCCTCATGAAACTTATCACCCGTTCTCAGTTCTTTACCTATCTGTAGCTCATGTAACAGATTACATATCTGGGATCCTGATCCGGTATCATATACCCAGGACGTAAAGGACATTGAGAAACAGTTCTGTATAATGAACACACCCGAAGATAATGCATCAGCATGCACTCTCTTCGTTTGGGCGGCATGGGAATCTTGGTATTCCCCTATTTCCTGCTCTGTCTTATAACTATTACAAGTTGGAGCAGGACCAATGTTCCCCAGCTCAGTAAAACAAGCGGGTTCGGTCAATATTCCGTATTATTATCTTGATTAAGGCGTGATATGGTCGCTACCTAGAGAGAGAGAGAAGAAAACACTCAGCGTGCGCTCTTGCAAGAATAGATTGGTTATTATTTTATCTAATCAGGATGGCTCCCACTGTTTTTATCAAATCTTCCTTCAAACCCTAAAAGGAAAGACTAGCCGGGATTAATTACACACTACAAGTTCGCCAATCTTTCAGCCAGGCCAGTGTCGGTACTTTGAGGGAGGTCCCCCGTGCTTTCGCACGAACCTAATTAATGTAAACCTCGTTTTCCCAGAGGCGTAACCCCGTTGACACCTTTCTAGACACCTACTTGATCGGCTAATTGTAATGTGTAAAACTCTCCCAGGAGTAACAATTACTCGCGGCGGGTATCAGGATCCAACTATCTCATAGAAGGTATGCAATCTCATTGCAAATTTCAACACTTGAAATTCCCGATAATTTTGCCCCTAGCGTCCTATGACCTTGATGCAGGCCAACAAACCATAGTGCGCTAGTCAAGTTCAACCCATCATTTCCTGATTGAATTAAACCCACCCGCACGACCCTTGACGCAGGCCAACAAAGTCGCACGACTACCCTAATCCAATCTGCATCATATGCATAAGCAGATAAATGCTAGTTAGCTACCGCACACTACGCCTTGACGCAGGCCAACAAACGTAGCACGAATACTAACTACCACTTATCTGAAATGACGGAGGGCTACGACAGGTTTTTCTGAAAACCTATTGCGTAATGAACTTGATATCGTTGTAGGATCGAATGAATTTTGAAATGGAGTGTTTTTGAGGCTTTTCTAGTTTTTCTAAAGGAGTCACTCCCGGTGAAGGGATCGTAGGTCCTTTCCTCGTCGAATGAGGTGCAGGATATATCATATATACCACTGTACAAAGCAAAAACACTTAAAATCAATCAAAAGACAAACCGAGTGTGTAGCATCTGCCAGTTATTGCTAAAGGAGTCACTCCCGGTGAAGGGATCTCGGTCCTTTCCTTATCGAATAAGGTGCAGGATATATCATATATACCTCTGTGCATAGCAAGAACTGTAGCTACCTATTTTAATTTTGAAATTCAATTCTACAACATCTTAGGTTTCTTTTCTTTCATTAATCACATTAATGAAGTCACATCATTTAAATCACCTAAACATCACAGATAAATACGACGTACACTTATGCCATCCGCATTCGCCTCGATGTCCCCTCATGCACCGTTAGGTTAGGTAACTAACGACAGAGCGGGGCAGGGCAAGCGCGAGTGCAAAACATAAGTAACATCTATAAAATATATCATATATACTATATACAGTATTTATCACAGAACATCACATGATCACATCACAGATATCGCAGCAGAAGAATCATATGAAATATTGGATATACTAGGACGTCCGTGTTTTCAATACGAGCCAGTATAAAACACAGATTCCACGGTCGTGATGAATAGCCAAACCCACACCCCTAGACCCCTACGAGAGCAGCAAGCAACCCTACCAATTCTAGAGTTAGGAGACCCGGACTCGACTCCTCGAGTTGGTCTCCCACTGGACTCCAGAACCCGGTTACTTGTGCCCTCCTCCTTGGGTCTTCCTAGTGCGGAAAAGTAAATAATATACATCAACGGTGACAACTTCCGCAACCTGGAAGTGCCCCAATAAAAGAATATTACATACAAGTTTTTACATGAATGAAAATGAAAAACACTCATCTCACATAAAACCCCGGGCTATTCAAAACGCGACGATCCAATATAACATATCCAGCAACACATAACATCACATGTCATCAACGTAAGTAAATGTGCGCATCCCAATTGTCGTTGGCATATAGCAACGAAACCGGCGATATCACATATTACACTTACGGTCACAGAAAAGAAAGTGTAAAACTACAACAGTTGGAATCCGCAACCCCTTTAGACATCGCATGCCTAATCATTGAATTCCTTAGACATCACATGCCTAACTATTATAAACCCCGCATTTTAGTCTCATTATCGAAAACACTTTTCAATATCAAGTCGGGTAATTCAACAAGATTCGCGACATCCTGATCGAATGCTCGTCGCAAACTTTAGTAGGCGGCCGCACCCCCGACGCCGTCGACAAAGTGCTCCAAGGCAGAACACCGCTGCCGCGAGCACCCGAACGGATGCTTTCGGTGATGGGGTTCTCCTACAGTCACTTGGTCGGGGCTATGGGGTGTAGCTGTCTATTAAGTTTATCCGGCGAGTATCCGCGTACGCTACGTGATTGCGACGGACTTTTGATCACATCAAAATTCCGTGGCAACCAATCAAGTGAGACTAAACCGCTAGATTTATAACATTCATTCAGTTATCTCATAACTGGTTGTGGATTCCAAGTATTGTATCCCATTCCAGATAAATAGAAAATGTTAAACTTTCTGATCGAGCATTCAAACACCCAAGTTTTCCCGAAACAAATCAACACATGAAATAAGTTTAAAAACATCCAGTTCATGCCTCAGTACCAACGGTCCAGCCGTAGAAGGGTCAAGCCAACGCCTCACATGTGGCACGCCGTACTGCCCTAAACCCGAAGGTTCAAAGGGCAGTTCAAGACGGTCACATAATCGAGTTAAGGTTTGTTGTCTTCTAGAGGGACCATCGCGTTACTTGCACTACTTAGAACGTCGTTAAACTACGGAAAAGTCCAACAACTGGAAATTTCCCGGCAGGGGAAAAAGTGGGTATTTATATCCGGCCGAACTTTTTAACATATTCAAAAATACCCGGAAAGCTACATAGACAAAGTCTGATAATCCGATCGAATCTACGAACTCCCAATACAACCCCAGAAAACTCAACTCTTGAGTAAAGTTTAAAAATTCCCAGGAAAACCAGCACTATCAATTAAGAGTTACTGTGTAAAATTTATTGAATAAGGAGGCCGTACGGCCGCGGAACCGCCGCACGAGCCATGCTCGTGCCGCGGAACCGCGGCAGTTTGATGGAGTTAGGCACTCAAATTTCACAGTAACTCTTATAATCACCTGCTGATTTTTCTGCATATTTTTAATCCGGAAAAAACCCAGTTTTTGAAAAAAGTACAGAGAAGGCTATTGTATTAGGGTTTCGGGTTCGTACGGACTTCAAACTTCGTCTACACATCGCCTAAGGCTCTAGCTAGGCTCTGATACCACTGTAGGGTTCCTAGGCACACTAATGAGGTCTCACAAGGCATCAACCATGCCAATTTCAAATTTTACAAGTGCCGAGAAACTCTAATACGGATCGTTAACTAGATTTTAGGCGAAAACGAAAACTAGTTAATAACTTAACTATGAAGTGAACGAACATACAACCTTTGTAGATCCATTTCTCTACCTCCATGGCTCCGCGATGAAGTCTCCTCGCTGTCCAAATCGAATCCATGACTCTAGCATCGGCTTCATCGGAGAAATGGGCGGGCTAGGTCATCGACTACGATGCCGAAGATGATCTACGTCGAGGCATCACTAGATCAAGCTCCCACTTCACCAAGTCATGAAACTTGTGAAGAAAACACCCTATACTACTTGGCAAGAGGTAGAGGATGAAGAAATAGGAAGTGGGTTCACTTTAGAATTGGATTTCTCACTCTTTTTCTCAAGTTGCCATTGTTGGTAGCAAGCTTCTTCTTGTTGAAGAAGAAGAAGAAGATGGAATATATTATGATAAGTTTTAGCAAATAGAAAATAAATGAATACTTATCGTAATCCAACCATGGTCAAGTGTAGAGAATGAACTAGGGTTAAGTGGAATGGTTAGGGTTAAGCATGAAGACAAAATGGTCACTTGGTCAAAGCTTCATGAAGCTTCAAGAACAAACAAAGAAAGCCACCATTTTTCTTTTCTTTTGCCAAAAATAAATAAATAAATAAATGAATAAATATATAATATGAAAACCCTAACCATTACACAACCATGGTTTAATCTTTACACAAACCCAAGTGAGCATGTATCATCAAACATGATACAAACAAGCGCACAAAAGTATATCACATATACAACTTGTGAACTTCAAGTGAGAAAATCCATTTATAGTGAACCAATACTAGTTAATGTAAAGTAATATATCATATATATAATTATACATTAAATCATTAAATCAACACTTGATTTAACGATCCGGTCATATCGCATATAACCGACTAATATCTATAGCAACAACTTATCGAATCAACACTTGATCCGATAACTCGGCTATATCGCATATAACCGATCAATGTTACAAATCGCGAGAATCAAATACAGTATCACATACTGGTATTATTCTCGGTCCCGCACATATCTCATATGCGCTCCTATTTCGTTTCGCTTGAGCCAGGAAACCTCTGTGTAGGACTCTAAAGACTCGTCAATACGCCGGCAACATGTGATGATCATATCAAACACCCACAAGCCGCAAGCAGTCTGCTAAATGTAACGGCCACCCGGGTATTGAGCGATCAGAAGATCGACGAGCAAGCCTGCTCATACTCCTGTGAATCCAACCAGTAACACTTATCGTACAGTCCGGTCTGTTCGTCTGATATGTCGCATATCTCGCCTAGGGGTGGTAAACGTCAGACCCCAATGGCTCGATAAGTCGTGTCGATATGAGGTTATAACAGTTCGAGAAACTACTGGTAACACTTACCAGTAAATCTCAGCAACCCTGGCCAGGGATTTTTGGTTATAGCCAATCGAACACAGCGCAACATCAACTCCCTATACCGGGAGAGACGAATCCCCTCCTATCGCTCATTGCCTCCATGTGATTCGGGACTGTACCCAAAAACCACCGTTTTGCACGCCCTCTTGGACATGGTAAGGTGGAAATCAAAGCACAGTGGGTACCATACAAGACTCTATGACGATCTCGGGTCAACAGACTACTCTGTACCAGTGTCACCAGAGAACTGCCATCTGACGTAAGGTATAATACCATCTGGGAGTTCTCGGCGAGTCCATCCAGTGTACCCAGTCTTCACTGAGCACCCGTATATCATCTCTGATGTCAAACACCAATGGATATGGGATCATCCATCGCCCATCTGTATGGGTCGAGAAGGTATACGCTAGTCTACACTGGTATATCGATGCCCCGTCTCGATACACCCACGACTAGGGACCTTGAAGGATGTACTTATGGACTACCATGTCCCCACTAGTATGATCCGCATCATAGTCCAGGTAGTCAAGTACACATCCTAAGGGCTTTACCAACATGTAACAGAGAGACAATCAGTGTACACGTTAAGGTAAAGAGCAACCAGATAGCATACTATCATGTCCAGCAAGAAAGTCCTTCCTATATATGTCCCAGGATCCACTACAATATACATCCTATGTACAGTAATGGCCTCTAGGGCATACATATAACTAACAAAGCTATCATACTCCTGTCCATCAGCCTCAGTACTTTTTTAATTAATGAATATTTAGCTGAATTTGCTCATACACTTTCATGCGACCGTTAATACTTCTTGAGGTACTAACCGACCAATTACTTATGTGCTTGCTTATTTGGTGTATTTCCTCGTCTTGCACCTCCTAAGGCTTAGCAGTGACTCCCAGACCAGTTGGCCTTAGGGCACAAGGTGAAGAGGCACCCTCGCTATATTTTTTTATTGCTGCCTTGGCGATAACAAAACCAGTGTTCATTTTTCTCATAATTTTATATTTTATTCATTTTTTATTTCCTTCATACTTTGGCTTTTAGACAAGAGCATTTCAAGGTATCCTCTACTATCCCGGGCTTCAAGATGTGTGTAAGTGCGAATAGCAGGGTATCAACGTTCAAAATGTTTGGATTCCAGAATAGAAACTATTTTTCAGAATTATTTTTATCCTCATATTGGTGACTTCTTTCATCTTACTAACCCTTGGGACAACGGCTCATAACTACATATTACTAGTTCGTTTAAGAAAAGTTCTAATTTTCTTGGTTTTCTTAAATTTTTCCAATCTTTTGGATGTAATTTTTCACTATCTAAACTTTTATTATCTTATTTATGTACAAAAAATATTTTTATTTTTGAAATTTTTAAAATTTTTATAGGTTTTGAAAATGTTTTGTGCTTATGCAAAGTATGATGCAAATGATGCGAAAATAAGTACAAACCTCCCCCAAACTTGTTTTCAACAGTGTCCTCACTGTTGCCATCCACTAAATCTCAAAAAACCTGTAAGCCTGGGAGGAATTTATTAGTGGGGGCAAAATTTTTAAGTGAAGACCTTCCCCCAAACTTATTTTTGGCTCATCATTTTGTAAAAATTTTCTTTTCAAGAGCCAGAAAATATATCCCCCCAAACTTGAGTTATGCAATGTTAATCTTTTGAAAATCACATGAGGGGGTCAAAAATCAGTGGTCGATGCCAAGCTTTGCAAAGACCGAAAGTTAACACCAACCATTCAAAAATTTTATCAATACAGTGCTCGGGTTGGTGGAAGAAGAAGTGGAGAAAGGGTAAGTGGTGGAATAGAATGTGTGTGCATCTCAGTTTGGAGAGACAATGCAGTGAATGTGATGGATTACTCGCATTCTTTTTACAGTTCAGAAAAAGGGGTGGAGGTTCAATTTCATTGATTGGGACATGATTCATCTCAACACCCGTGTCATTCTGCAAGTTCATCAGCGAAGATCTCATCAAAAGTTCCATCAATACCCCGATGAATAATATCATCACAAAGTGCGGGGTGATCTTCAGACTCTAAAATCGGTTCATAATCGGTGTTAGTTGTTGACCCGGACAACTCGGTGGAAGAGTCCGTATGTGTATGATACATGGTTGGGTCAAACAACAACGTATGAAAAGAGTCATGATCAATATCATGAGGATCATCAAATTCGCTGCTGTCGACATCCATTAAATCGACAGAACAGACCTGAGCAGTAGGTTCGGAGGGTACACTTCCCAACTTGTAAATGTTCAGCTCAATTGACCTATTCCCGAAGGATAGGGTCATAGAACCATTACGACGGTTGATTATAGCGTTGGAAGTGGCCAAAAAGGGGCGATCTAAAATCACCGGAATTTGATTTTGTGGGTTCCCTACAGGCTGTGTATCAATTACAATAAAGTCTACAGGGAATACAAATTCCCCGATTTTTATTAACACATCCTCCAGTTCACCCCTAGGTTTGGTGATTGATCGATCAGCCATCTGGAGAGTTATGCTCGAGGGCTTTAACACTCCGATACCTAACTTCTCATAAACCGAGTATGGAAGCAAGTTAACACTGGCGCCAAGGTCTAGTAGAGCACGGTTGATGTGTTTTTCCCAATAGAAATGGAAATAGTAGGATAGCCAGTGTCCTTACGTTTCCGTAGTACTTGTTGGGGGAAAGCCGTGTCTACAGTCTTTGCCATGAATATCTTCTTGGACACTTGAGTCTTCCTCTTCCTAGTGCACAAGTTCTTAAGAGTTTTCGCATAGGACGGAACTTGTTGGATGGCATCTAGGAGAGGGATGTTGATGTTAACTTGCTTAACCATGTCCATAATCTTCTCCATATGTGGACTCGATTTGTTAGCTCTTAACCGATTAGGATAAGGTGCTTTAGCAATAAGCACTGGGTCCATCATAGGAGAAGGAAGTGTGTGTGGACCCGATTCCAGAATAGAAGTGGGGATCGTCTGTGGAGAACTAGAAGAGATGGGCTGAGGTGGCGAGCCTTGTGGGAAATGAAGAATAGGCTCGCAGAAAGGTGGTGGGGGTAGAAGAACTGGGGTTAGAATTAGAGGTCGAAGTGGAAGGAAAGGTCTCGGCAGGGATATCATCGATAGATTTTTCAGTGTCATCAATCTCTTCCCCAACGTGATTGTCAAGCACTCTTCCAGATCTCAACGTGATTGCATTCACATGATGTGAATAGCCAGGATTGGGTAAAGGTTGAGCTGGAAGTTTCCCTTTCTCTCTTGCACTCATTTCGGCTATTAGTTGTGCAATTTGTGCTTCCATCGATTTGATATTCTCATTTTGAGAGACAATGATCTTCATCACATTCTCGACGGAAGATTGCAAACTTGCCGTCCCTTGGATGGATTGTTTCATGAAAGTATCCAAGGTTTGTGCTAGTGCAGAGGTATTATCTGTACCGGTCAATTGCAAAGAGTTTTCATGTGGTGCAAAAGTGTTGGTTGGATTTTAGAAGTTTTGTGATTGGAAGGGGTGTTGACTCAATTGAAGTGGTTGCTGTTGTGGTGGAGGGACTCTTTGGAAATTGTTTTGGGTTGGAACCGTGTTTTGAGATTGTGATTGGTTCCAAGCAAAGTTAGGGTGATTCCTCCAACCCTGATTATATGTGGAAGAAAATGGATCGTTTCTAGGTCTTTGTTGGAAAGCAGCATTGGTATGCTTGTGACCTTGAAACGGAGAATTTATTGGACATTCTTCCGTGAGATATGATGGATCAGAACAGCATCCACATACAGTTTTGGAGAGTGACATTTGATTTAGGGCGGCAGCTAAAAATTTGTTTTCCATAGTCTCGAGTTTCTTGTGTAAAGCTGAAATTTCAGCTCTAACTCCTATGGAAACATCCGATTGGTTATCGCCAGCCCTAGACGATTGACTCACACCCTCCCACTGTAAAATTTTTTTAGCAAAATCTTCTAGAAATTTCCAGGCTTCCGCATCATCTTTGGTCATGAAGTTGCCTTGACACATGGATTCAAGGGTCTATCTTGTGTTAGGATTAATGCCCATCTAGGGATTCCGTGATAAGGACATTGAACTAACAAATCCTTGAAGCGTTCAAGACATTTTGAGAATGTTTCATTTGGAAGCTGGGTGAATTGATTTATTTCGCTACGGACTCGAGCTGTCTTATGATGTGGGTAGAATTTCTTAAGGAATGTTTTGACGAATTCTCCCCAGTTTGAGATGGAATGTGCGGTAGTGTTATACAGCCACTTCTCGGCTATATCGCACAAGGTGAATGGGAGAAGACGTAGACGCATAGCATCCATAGAAAGCTGTGAGGTACCCATCATTGCGCATACATTTTCAAATTTGGTGATAAAGACATATGCGTCTTCAGTCTCGAGACCGTGATATTTTGGTAGAAGGTTGATGTAAAGGGGTTTTATTTGAAAATTGTCCCCATTGGCTGATGGAATGGATAGACGGGTCGAAAGAGGACCTCGTGTAGGATCGCACCTCTCTTAAAGAGAGATGCGGGGTGGATTCTGCGCACCAACGGACGGCTGCAGAGTACTGGTAAAGAAGTTCGATGGATAATCGTCCATCGAAGTGGGTGTGGTGGTGGGTAAAGAAAAGGTAAATGTAGAAATACTGACTTTTGGGTCGATAGGGGGAACACAGACTAAACGGGCACTAGAATCCCGTGTCCAGCCTATCTTGCACTAAAAAGGGTTAGTACAAGTGGCAGCGTGACTTATAATTAGGGGAAATGAATGAAGTGTTTTGGTGTTTGTTTTGAAAAATATACGGATTTTTGAAAAAAAATGATGCGATCACAACAAATGCAACAAGCAACCCTAAAATCTAGTGGTCACCTAGGTCAAAGCTCTAGACCGCTCCTAACTGCCAAAAGACAAGTCGCAGGATAAATCCTCCACTGCCTCTTTGTCTCTCCTGAGGCCAGGTAAGTGGGAGGTTCTCCACTACGTAAGTAGTGGGCCTAATTAAGTAACCACTAGCCTTCGACACACTTGCCTTAGACACCACAAAAGAAACGCGGATAAGCAATGAATTACCCACAGCCTTCTCTTGTCCTAAGTGAGCGCGACAGTCCTTAGAGTCATCTCTAGATATTTTTTAGTTAATGAGGGTAGATGCAGATGCAAGTTTGTGATTTTTGGGGCTTAGGAAGGGTAATGAACTCCCCACCTAATCTGGATTTGGCTGTGCCCCTTAAATTCCGTATTAATATGCAAACAACCAAAAATCAAAACATGCATAATTTATTTTGCTTTTTGCGGCGCTGCGATTTATTCGTAAAGAAGCCTGCACAAAATTGTTAATGGGAGCAGATGATGGAAGAGATAAGAAAGCAAGAAGTTTACAGAGAAATTTTGGAGCAGGGATGACGTCAGCACGCGGCGGATCCACCGTGGATGCAAGCTTATGCCGCGGAATCGTGGTCACAGGAATAGATCACTGCACAAAAAATTTACAGAGAGCTTCTGTTAACTCCTCAAGCTCTCTGGAATGCTCAGAAAAAATTTTCTCCAGCTCCAATGATTCCAGATTTCCTCGCAACAAATCACAACGAATCGGTTAGTGTTTTGCGCGAATTTTGATCTAAAAATATAGATGGAATAAACTTTTCAACTCAAATTTCAAAATACGAACAATTAGCGCACTATCCCCGGCAACAGCACCATTTGATTGAATACGATTTCGGATTGTGTAGTATGAAATTTGTAAAGAAATCACAACCAAAAATATTGTGACCGCAATCAATAACGGTGTCGAATGTAGCGCGTTAGTAAGTCGGATCGTCCACAGGGAAAGTGTAATCGTTCGTGTTTCGATTTAGATGAGTTGAAATTTTAAAGAAAAGAATACAAACAATTCATGATTTGTAAATTGAATTTCATGAATTAGAAAAATCTAGTCTAAATCAAGAAACGATAAAATCAAGAATTGAGAATTTGTGATGATTTCTAAATCAAATATCAAGAATCGAAATGAGGCTCGTAGGAATCGATCGGATCTATAGATGTGATGAAATCTAGCGATTACGTATTCTTATCCATCGATGAATTGATACTAGATCGATGAATTGATACTAGATCGATGATGATCAACGAGAATTAGGGATTTCTTATGAAACTAGGGTTTCAACATCTATCCCTTGTTCCTTCGTCGATATCATTCACATTCTAGCCTCTAGTAAATTCAAGAATCGATCGTGGATCCTTAATTTCGAGCGATCACAATCAAGAAAGCATCGCAACGAAACTAGGTCGTCGATTCTTCAATTTGCTAGGGTTTACAAAACTCATAGGACTTAAGAATCGTTTTAAGATTTGTTACATCATCATTTTATTGATCGTCTCGACTCCTTTACGAGCGGAGTTTTACTCAAACATCACAACAAGAACCAAAATCACAAATTGAGATCGAATCATGATGCAAGAATTTAAAGAAAGCAAGATTAAAGAATTTCACCTTTTATTTATCAACAATTCCGTTACAAATCGCTCAAGAACTACAAGAGGAAGAACTCGATCGTCGATTTGGCTTCGCTCGTCTCCTTGAGTCGCGGATCGGCTTGGATCACTTGCTCGATTGAAGATCGGCTCCGCTCCTAAAAGGTTGAAGGCTTCTCGCTTGAATGGTACTCGGGATCTTGAATTTGGCTTAGGATTTTAGATTTAGGATTTACAAGTCATGTCACTCAACTTGTATTGAAAATGGTGTAGATTAGAGATTAATGAACTAATGAACAACCCTTAACCTTAAATCTAGGCTCCCTTTTATAAGCTTTCATAACCCTAGATCTAGAATTCAAATTTCAAATTTCCCTCCAAAATGAACAACTTTTCCTTCCAAAATGAACCACCTCATTTGAATTTTCCCTCCAAAATAAAGCACCTCATTTGAATTTTCCCTCCAAAATGAGGTCGTTAGAAAGAATCTTCTAGAAGAAGTTTGTTGGAGGGAATATTCTAGAATGAGGTTGTTACAAGGAGGCTTCTAAAAGAAGGTTGTTATAAGGAGGCTTCTAGAAGAAGGTTGTTGGAGAGAGCTTTCTAGAAGAAGGTTGTTATAAGGAGGCTTCTAAAAGAAGTTAGTTGGAGGGAGGCTTCAAGAATTAGGTTGTTAAGCCGAGCCTTCTAGATGAAGCCACGTGGAGTTTCTGGAGAGTTCTGGAAGTTTTGCCATTAGAAATAAGCACATGGGGAAGATCTGCTTCTCTGCTGACGTCATCATGCCGCGGATCCGCGGCGGGAAGCGCCCATTAGCCTTGAATAAATTTCTGGAATAGTTTTACACCTTATTGTTTACTGCCAGATCATCAGACTTAGACTTGGTGTAATTTTGATCAGCACTTTTGACAATTTGGCTCGGTTTCTGGAATTCCCTGCACAGACTTCGAAACAAGTGTTGCGCTACACAAGAATGATGCGATGCCATGATAAACAGTCAATTTCCCTTAAAGTGTTGGTTTTAAAGTATAACACATGCAATCTGGTATTTTACGACTATTTTTCTAATATGTGTAATATGAATACCGAACACTTCTAGATGAGTGCAAATGATAAGGAAATTGATGTGTTAAAAATGCAGTATTTTCGACTGATCGGTTGCTACAGAAGACAACACTGCAGATCCATTCACAAAGGTCATTCCTCAGACGCAGTTCGAGAGGCTATTCGAGATGATTGGTCTGCGATATGCCAGCACATGGCCTTAGTGCAAGTGGGAGATTGTTAGTGTGATATGCCCTAGAGGCTATTATTGTATAGTACTAGTTTTTATATTACATTTTGGCAGTTTGGGATATATACACGGATTTGTAACAGTCTTGCTCTGTAGGATCCCTTCGACGGCAGCAAGGTTTCGGGAGGCATCTTCCATTCCATTTCAAAAATTTTGCCATAAAAGGGAACTCTAAACTAGAATCGTTGGCTAGAATACAATACGGAAACATATACTAAACCAATTACAATCTAAGTGAAGAAGAAAATACAACCTTTGTAGATCGGTCCTTCACTTCAAAAGCTCCTTGTTGTAGTCCCTTCGCTTCGATCATGGTTCTCCCGGGCTCTTGCATGGCTTCACGAGGCGAAAGAAGCGTCCTTGCTTGAAGTCTTTGAGGCCGAAGTTGATCTACGTCGAGAGAATACCAACTCAAGCTACTACTTCACTGACTAGAGAATTAGTGAAGCAAACACCCTAAACTAAAGTGCTAGTCTAGTAGAGGATGGAGAAATAGGAAGTGGGCTCACTTTAGAATTTATTTTCTCACAATCTTTCACTCTCTTTTGAAAACTCTAGCAAGCTTTTCTTTTGCTCAAAGAAGAAGAAGATGAACAAATGAAAAGATGAGGATAATGATCAAGTCAAGTGAGCTAACCACGGGTGAGTGAGTATCATATACTAACTCATGTAGAGACATAACCATGGCTAATCCAAAATGGTTAGGTTAATAAAAATCTAAAGTAAAACAAAGTTAGTAGACTTTGTCAAAGCATCCACAAGCTTCTACAAGATTCATGCTTGTGACAAAAGCTCCACTAATTTGTAATTGCCTTAAATAATTATAAACCACCATTTAAAATAGAATGGTGTATGTCTTGCACACCCATGAATGATGTATCAACAACCATGATACAAAAAGAAAACACATTTTAATATATATCACATATATATATATTAAAGTTGTGCACATGTGAGAAAAATCCTTAAGTGAAAAAATGTTAGTTAATGTAAATTAGTATATCAAATATACAATTATACACTAAATTATTAAATCAACACTTGACTTAATAATCCGGCTATATCTCATATAACCGACTAACATCTAATGTATCGACTTATCGAATCAACACTTGATTCGATAACCCGGCTATATCACATATAACCAACCGATACAAAAAGTCGCGAGAATAGAATACGGTATCACATACACGCATTATTCTCGGTCCCGCACATATCACATACGTGCCCCTATTTCGTTTTGCCTGAGCCAGTAAAACCTCTATGTAGGACTCTAAAAACTCGTCAATACGCCGGCAGTAGGTGATGATCACATCAAGCACCCACAAGCCGTCAGCGGTACTAGCTGGACGTAACGGCTACCCGGGTATTGAGCGATCAGAAGATCAGCAAGCAAGCCAGCTCCAAATCCTGTAAAAGCCTGACGGTAACACTTGCCGTACAGTCTGGTCTCCTCGTCTGATATGTCGCATATCAAGTCTAGGGGTGGTAAATCTCAGACCCCAATAATCGATAAGTCATGCCGATGTGAGGCTCATAACAGGTCGAGAAACTACTGGTAACACCTACTAGTAAATCTCTAATACAGCCCTGGCCAGGGACTTCCCTGTTATGGCCAATCGAGCACAGTGCAACATCAACTCCCAATACCGGGAGAGACGAAACCCCTCCTATCGCTCACCGCCTCCATGTGACTCGGGACTGTACCTAAAAACCACCGTTTTGAACGCCCTCTTGGACGTTGTAAGGTGAGAATCAAAGCAAAGTGGGAATCACACAAGACTCTATGACGATCTCAGGTCTAGAGACTATCCTGTACAAGTGTCACCAGAGAACTGCCATCTGACGTGTAACGCTTTGAAATTCGTTAGGATGTTTTCACGTTAATTAGCAAGTGTGCGTGTTTTTCATAAAAACGAATATCTTATTTTTCCTTCTTGGATAGTGATAATTTGTGTTGTGAAGTGTTTATATATATATTTATATATATATAATTCTAGGGTTATTAATTATTTTGGTCGTGTTTACCCTAAGTTGGAAAATTTTTGTGTTAGTGTACACTTGCACACTTAGCATTTTGTGACTTAGGTTTTAAGTGTTAGCATGTTAACCCTCTTTCATTTTTCTTGCTTGGATTTATTTATCCCCACCATTTAACCAAGTCAAACCCTTATAAAAATTCAAAATTTAAAAAGGGAATTAGAGGCATGGTGGTTAGGTGGGAATTTGACATTTAATTGACCATTTCCTTCTCTCTTCTCTCTCTTCTCTCATTTCTGAAACTCCAGCAGAAATTCCAGCAGCAACAACCCTATTTTGTTCATCTCCTCTTCTCCTTTTCATATCCCCTTGAGGCCAAACAAAACCCTACATAAAAACAACACTTTCTTTCACAAAACCATGGGAAAAATGGGCTTTTTGAGGTGTTTGGGTGCAATTCTGCATACTTGAGGAGGGAGATGGAACTCTTGGTGTTTCATAAGGTCTTTAGGAGGTATTAGCTCATAATTAACACCCTGTCTCCATATCTTGTAGTATCTTAACTAAAAATCATGTTTTTTATGCATTATTAGTGATATTGAAGGATAATTGTGAAGAATATGTTAGATTGGTGTTCTTATAGTTTAGTTAACTCTTTTAAGTGTTTTTAGAGCTATTTAAACCAGGTTTTGCTTCAGGTTTGCACAAAAATACCATAAAGTACCTTTTTAGTGTAAAATGTGATTTTTAACTAGAAATTGGGTTCTGTTAGATCTGCTTGTGCCGGGTTATTTCAGAACGATTTTGGATTTACCATAGTATAAGAAGGGGGTTTGGAGTGCATACACAAAACCGGGGGACCCACCTCCCTACCCAGGACGCCAGAAAATACATTCTGGCCGCAAATTGGGCCAGATAGGTGAATTGGGGGTTGGGGTTTGGGCCACTGGAGTCTGCATCTATGTGGAGTGTTTTGGCATATATATTTTTGTAAAATCTGTTCTGTATCAAAATCAGGAGTGGAATACCCTATTTCCCGTATTTTTACTCTTTCGCGACACGCGTGATACGTGTATGTGGGTTTTGGGTTTCTGCGTATCGCGACGCGACGGAGTGACTTCAGGCGCGTAATCACACGTTATAGCGTATCGCGCACACGCGAGCTTGGTTTGCGGCACGGGTTTCTAGTTGACTCTAAATGTCGTGTTTGTATGGTTTCGAGCTTATGTGTGATATTCTGTGGAATTCTAGGTTCGCAGGCAAGTGCGACGGACGCCGCGAAGAAAGGGAAGCAAATTGTCGGCTATACCTAGCGACAGACTACGGTGAGTAGATTTAACATCTACGGGGAAATCGCCCGCATGGCGTTATGCGTCAGGGCTGATAGGACCTTGTAGCAGCATATTACACTTACCTACATTGACTGTTCATGGCTACTATTTTGTGCATACCACATTCCCTGCTATAGGTATATAAACTAGAATTGATAGAACACCGCACCATTGCTAACGGTTCATGTTGCACGAGCACTATCCTGCATGTTACACACACACCGTTAGTAATTGCCATGACACTCACACTGTAGAATTTCCATGATCATTATGCGGTAGCTCATCTTTTATGTGACTAAACATGATATTCATACTTGATACATATATCACATTGCTTTACTTGCGCCTTGATTCGGATTACCTGATTTCATACTTGATACATATATCACATTGCTTGACTTGGACATTGATTCGGATTACCTGATATTCATACTTGATACATATATCACATTTCTTGACTTGCATATTGATTCGGATTACCTGATATTCATACTTGATACATATATCACATTGCTTGACTTGCACATTGATTCGGATTACCTGATATTCATACTTGATACATATATCACATTGCTTTGACTTGCACATTGATTCGGATTACTTGATATTCATACTTGATACATATATCACATTGCTTTGACTTGCACATTGATTCGGATTACCTGATATTCATACTTGATACATATATCACATTGCTTGACTTGCGCCTTGATTCGGATTACCTGATATTCATACTTGATACATATATCACATTGCTTGACTTGCACATTGATTCGGATTACCTGATATTCATACTTGATACATATATCACATTGCTTGACTTGCACATTGATTCGGATTACCTGATATTCATACTTGATACATATATCACATTGCTTTGACTTGCACATTGATTCGGATTACCTGATATTCATACTTGATACATATATCACATTGCTTTGACTTTCATATTGATTCGGATTACCTGATATTCATACTTGATACATATATCACATTGCTTTGACATGCATATTGTATATTCATAGCAGTGCACACATACATTGATATCTTCATACTTGCGCATATGCACATTGTATATTCATACCAGTGCACCTATACATTGAGATCTTCATACTTGCTTAGATTACGCATTGAGATATGTTGTTTCCATGTTAATTCTGGATTTGGGAAACCGTGAATATTTCAAAAAAGAATAGTTAATTATTTAAAAACCCGGTTTCCCTTGATATTATATTTCGGTGCGTCCACCATGTGATTTCTCGGTGCTAGAGTGATATATGTGAACCTGAATCGAGGAGTTGGATGAGGCCGATTACGGGAACATGGTGGACCCGGTATGGTACAACGGGGCGAGAACGGTTTCGCTGTGTATTAGACGGTGAGCCTGGCAGAGAGACTACTACCTACCAGTGATTGGTTGGACCTGGCAGTTATCCGGAGGATACTGACCAGAGTCAATAGATGGATGCGGGATGATCCGTACTGCCGGGGCCGAGGGCCGATACCGCAGACGGAGCCCGTAAGCTGATCCGGACTGACGGATGCCCGATGGATGAGGATTTGCGTGTCGATGCTAGACACGAGTACTTATGATATTTGGGTGCTGATGTTGGGCACTCGTGATTCTCAGAGATTTACAGGATTAGAGGGCCGATGAGAGTGCCGGCGCCTGAGCTATTTGGGGATCTGGGTGCATTGATGGACACCGATTATATATATTCCATGTTGACATTCCGTGTAGATGTTAGATTTCCCATGCTCAGCTTTCATTATTGTGTCTCATCCTGTAGATATATATTACCTGATAGAGCACTTGCATGATTATTTCACATACTGATTATCACGCATTGATATTATCTGCTGGCATATGATAGAGTAGCGCAGTACGTGCATGCTCGCGATTACCTTTATATGTTATTTCTATTCATGAGTTGGCAACTCACCCCCATTGTGCCACAGTGTTTGCAGGTTTCCCCTCGGAGTAGTCGCGGCAGGCTGCCCTTTTTTGTATCTTTTGGCTACAGATACCACTACAGTTGGTGCGAGGACTATTTTGCTTTTAGGTGGGTTGTGGTATCTGGTTACTTCTATTGTACACACTTTTGTATCTAGTATTCTCCATCTACCATTTATGTACTGGACTTAGAGACAGTGTGAGGACGATGATGTATATCTTTGTATTTTGGTGTCGAGCTCGTGGGAGCCGACTGTTTATATTTATGCAGTTTATTATGCTGTGGTGTTTACTTATTGCTCATTCTTCGCTATGGCGTCGTTTATTACTTTTGTGTTGTTGTTTTCTGCCGTTGGGCGTGATTGTTCCCGTTTGGGAACGCCTTATTTCATTATATCATTTCACTTATATCCTGATTTATACCCGATTTTTGGGGTTACTTTTTCAAAGGAAATGCTGCCAAAATTATTATAAGGATAACTTAACTTTAAAAAGAACTTTATTTAACTATTTATGGTTTTCTAAATGTTTAATTGAATGTTTTCAACACTCACTACTTTTAATGGTTTTGATTTCTGGGTTCGGCTTAATTAGTCGCATTACGCCTGTAGACGTTGCGTGGTTAAGTGCCAGTCATGAGTCGAAATATTCGGGTTGTGAAAAAGTTGGTATCAGAGCGTAGGTTTTACCTTCGGAGTGTAGGATGACCCTGGTATAATGGAGTAGGTAGCTGAAGCAGAGTGGCGTGGCGTGCGTATGTTCCGCGGCATACTCACGACACGGTACTTCGCCAAGGCGACCTTAGGACTTGTTGAGTTAAATTCCTTCTCGAGTATATACATTCTTGTGATTCGATTTCTGTACCCTTATCGAATCCTACTTTTCTTTTCAGCCATTATGCTGCCAAAGACTACGAGGGCGCAGAGAGCGGCCGCGAGGGCCGAGATTCGAGTTGACTCGTCCGAGACGAGGACTGATCCGGGTAGTACACCGGTTGTGCCCGAGCAGGCTGTTCCTGCCGTGACAGATCAGATTGCTATGTTAGGGGCTGGTGTCCAGGAGATGCGCCAGATGGTGGGATCTGGTATGCAGGAGATGCACCAGATGATGGGATCCCTAGTTGAGACACTTCGAGCGCAGCATCCAGAGGTAGTTCCACCCGTTGCAGAGACCGCGGTGGTACCCACAGTACAGGCAGTTGCCCCTGCAGCTACAGAGGTTATTACAGTATCGTTGTCAGAGTTTATGAGGATGAAGCCTCCGGTCTTCACAGGCACCGATACAGCCGAGGACCCACAGTCTTTCATTGATAGGATGGCTCGGATATGCTGTTCCCTCAGATGCGCAGATGTGAGATGGGTTGAGTTCGTGAGCTTTCTCCTGGAAGGTCTTGCGCAGAAATGGTGCGAATCAGTCGATAAGGGTAGAGCAGCAGGTCTTCCTCCTATGACCTGAACAGAGTTCGTGGCGCTATTCCTTGCCCGCTTTCTTCCCCTGAGTGTCAGAGATGCTAGAGTACGCAGGTTCAAGTCCTTACGCCAGACTCCGGAGATGTCAGTGGCAGAGTACGATGTGCCGTTCACCGAGCTATCAGTTTATGCTCCGTACTTAATGGCTACCGAGGAGATGCGAGTTAAGAGATTTGTCTGAGGCTTGCTCACACCACTGTTCCTTGCAATCAGCGCGCAGCATTACGAGACATACGCAGCAGCAGTAGATGCAGCATTATTTGTTGAGGAGCGCCTTGCTGAGACTTCGGCAGTTCCAGGGCCGAAGAGAGTTCGTACAGATACATCAGTGCAGAGACGGCCTTTTCGGCACTATGACAGGCACCTTGCAGGTGGCAGAGATTCGAGGTGAGGCCGGTTGTTTAGCTCCTATCCACAGGAGGGTCAGCGACCATCATCGGGATGTTTCCGTTGCGGGAGTTCTTATCATCGTATGCGAGATTGTCCTGAGATACCACGGAGGGAGGCGGCAGCACCGCATGTCACATTACCGCCTTCACCACCCCCGAGGGCGTTGCCTATTGTACCTACTGTTACTCAATGTCAGACCCATGCATAGAGAGGTTGAGGACGCGGAGGATTTGTTCATAGAGGACGAGGTGATCGAGGCAGAGGACGACCAGTTGCCGGCAGGGGACAGTCAGTCGCAGGGGGAGGACAGGCGCGGGTTTTTTCTTTGACGCATCAAGACGCGCAGGCGTCCAATGCGGTGGTCTCAGGTATCCTTCTAGTATGTTCTGTTGATGCACACGTGTTATTCGATCCCGGATCCATGCACTCGTACGTATCCACACACTTTGTGCTGAGTTTGGGTAGAGAGTCCGGTTTGCTTGATCAGCCACTTGTGGTGACTACCCCTGTGGGAGAGTCGTTTGTTGCTAGGCACGTATTCCGATCCTGTGCTGTCCATATTGGTGAGAGAGAGTTGCCAGTCGATTTGATCCTTCTTAAGATGTTGGACTTCGACATTTTGTTGGGCATGGATTGGTTAGCCACGTGCTATGCTTCTGTTGACTTCCGCGAGAAGACAGTTAGATTTTGTTTTCCCGGCGAGTCGGTTTTTGTTGTGTTAGGGGACCGTGGTGACACCCCTCACAGTGTGATTTCTTCTGTTCACGCTGGACAGCTTTTGAGGAAGGGATGTTGTCACGCCCCGCTTCCCAGAGTACGCTAAAATGGGAAAGTGACATAGCCAACCATGCTTCCACAGTCACATTACGGCTATAGAGATATCAAGAATAAAATAAAACTATCTAAAACATGTCCATAATCCAAGATAAATCATGAGTCAAGAATAATAAAATGCGGAAGCGAAAGATCCAATACAAATAACTGGAATGTATGTCCCATAATGCGGGCTCACATCAGGAATAAAATGCAGGAAAGGAAAGCTAACTACTGCTGACACTCACAGCTCAGCCTGTCGGCTAAAGTACTCCTGCTCGGACTGCGACAGCGGTACAGAATCTGGGCCATGCAAAACCCAGACGTCAGCGCGTCAAGTCTTCAAGTAATAACATAATAAACATGGCAGCAGGAAATGCGGATATAAACATGAATAAAGCAAGGGTGTAACACTTTGAATTTCCGTTTGATTGTCTTTCATGATAATTAGTGATCTTGTTGGAGATAGTGCCCTCAGAGTCAAATATTGGATCACAGGCACGTGATTGCAATGATTGAGGGAGGACCAATCCCGGTAGGACAGTCTTACTCGAGATGATAGTATGCTATCTGGTTTATCTTTATCATCGTGTACTACTTTAGGTGACCTGACAGGTTGCTATTACACGTTGGTAGAGCCCCTAGGATTCTTGCTTGACTGCCAGCAGTATGAGGGCGATCATATACGTGGGAGCTGGTGGTCTATAAGCACATCCTTAAAAGGTCCCTAGTCGTGGGAGTTTCGAGACAGGGCATCGATACTCTAGAGTAGACTAGTGTATACAGTCGAGACCCCGACGAGGGGCGGTGGCCGGTCTCACAAGCCACTGGTGTCAGTTGGTTCACCTAAGATGTATACAGGTGCTCATTGGGTTATAAGTACACTGGACAGGACTCGCCGGGAACATGCTAGTTGGTCTTATACCAGACGTCAGATAGCAGTTCCCTGGTGACATGTGTACAGGTTAGTTCATCGACCTGGGGATCGTCATTTGTCTCGTGTGAGTTCCCACTGTACTTTGATTACTACCCTACCACGCTCAAAGGAGACGTGCAAACAGGTTTTAGTTGGGTACAGTCCCGAGCCACATGGAGGCAGTGAGCGTATCTTCAGGGGTTCGTCTTTCCCGGTATTGGGGGTGAGGTCGCGCTGTGTCTAGGAGAGCCATTACACAAAGCCCTCGGCCGAGGCAGGAGATTTACTGGTAGGTATTCCAGTAGTATCTCAGGGTGTTCTGGGCTACACTCCGACACGACTTGTACCGCTTTTGGGGGTCTGACTTTTACCAACCGCCTAGGCCCGTCATGCGATGCTCATAGACGAACGGACCGGACTGTACGGATATTGTCACTGACAGGCTCAGTAGGGTGTCAGGATGAGTTCGCTCATCGACGTCCCTTTTGGTCAATACCTGGTAGCCCGTTACGTATTGGCTTATACCTCTGACGTGCTAGTGGTGAAATCCATAACCAAGGTATTGACGAGTCTTTAGAGTCCCACACATTCAGTTACTCAGCTTTCGGGCGAAAAGCTGTAGAGGCCGTATGGAGATATGCCAAGGTCCGATCAGATACGTGCGGTATTGCACGGATCAGGATCGGACAGTTTGTACTATAGGCCGTATGGATATATGGCAGGGTTCGATCAGATACGTGCGGTATTGCATGGATCAGGATCGAACGGATACTACTAGCCGGTTTTGGTTTAAACCGGATCCTAGTATAGTACGGTGTAGATTTTGTCTCATTGCATTTGTATTTCGGTTGGAATACAAATACGGATGTGTATACACAGTATCGGGGTTTTCCTGTAATTTATTACGGGACCAGTTTTCTGGAGTTGCCAGTTTGCTTTCCGTTTCGGCCATTTTCATTTGTATCTTTCCATGGCCGAAGATTGGTGGAGGAGGGCTTATTTGCATTTGTGCAAATAAGCATTAGTGGAGGGGGTTCTTTGCATTTTGTTGCTTCATGATAACTCTTGTTGACCTTGACTTGTTCACTTCTCCATCATGGCTTGACTTTGGAGCAATCATGATTTTGATAATGGTTGTGGTTGAGTGTGGATATGGTTGTGTTCATTACTTGTGATCATTTTCTTGCATGATATCTTTTGACCTCTCTCTCACTTGCTTTATGGAGTGGCTCCCATTATTTTTGATACACTCTCCACTCTCATTCTCTCCACACACACATATATGGCCGGCCAAGCATGATGGGGGCTGCCCATTTTTCTTGTGTGGGGATTTTGGTATTTTTGGCTTTGTAAAATCCCTACAACTCCATCTTCAAAAAGTCCATATCATTTCCTCCACCAATGGCACCTCCAAAAACCCCAAATGAGACACAAGCCTCTACACTACATTCTACAGCAAACCTTGGGCACGTCGACTAGCCAGCTTCGTGCCCGAGTTACCTCGGCATTGAGGTGGGAGCCCGTAAAAGATGTAGGCGATGTGGTGCACTTCCGGCGACGAGGTGGAGACCGGACATTCCGCGGGAGATCGGGACGACGACAAGAAGACCGGAGGACTCGGATCACTCGGTATATTTCTCTTCCCCATCTTGTAGTTAGCTGGGACTAGTTAATGGTTCGATCCGGGTATTAGTGCGCGGTGGTGCCTGTTCATGAAAAATTTAAGTATATCACCGCTTCCGCATTTTGGCCCCCGGATGGAGGCCGGGGCGCCGCCGTGCACTCACAGATCTTACGTGTTATTATATATATGTGTTCCTAGAATTATTAGTTATATTTAGTAGTGTTTGCATATTGGGAAATTTTCCTTAGTAGTGTGCACTTGCACACTTAGCCATTTTTGAGACTTAGGGTTTTTGGTAACATGTTAACCATTCTTTTGTGCATGGTTGTTATATTTTTCCCCACCCTTTTAACCAAAACAAAACCCCATTTGTTAATTCAAAATCCAATTAAACAATAAAGCATGGTGGTTAGGTGAGATGTTGACTTTGGACCCCATTTTCTTCCCTTCTCTCTCTCTCTTTTGACCCCAATTAAACAATAAACCAGGAATTCCAGCAGAGAAACCCCCTCTTCCTCCATCTTTTCTTCTCCTTTTTCATTTCCCTTTGATCCATACACATAACCCTATAGATATCAACTCATTTTCTTCACGAAATTATGGAAAAATGAGGTTTTTGAGGTGTTCAAAGGCAAATCTGCACACTAGAGGGAAAAGCTGAGACTTTTGGTGTTTTACAAGTTTCTTAGAAGGTATTAACTCATATTATCACTCCTTTTCCTTAAACTTGTAATATTCTTTAGTAAAAATATCATTTTTGTGCATTTTTGGTGATATTTAAGGATATTTGTGATTCACATGTTAGATTAGGGTTTTGTTAGTTGTATTAGCTCTATTATGTGTTATTGGAGCTGTCTTAGGCCAAGTTTTGTTTCAGTTTGCACAAAAATACCCTAAAGTTCCATTTTAGTATAAAAGTGTGGATTTTAACTAGAAATAAGGCCCTGTAGGATCTGCTGCTACCCGAGATATTTCAGAGTGAAACTAGATGTTACTGTAGCATATATGGGGGGTATAGAGTGCACACGAAAAACCTGAGAGCCCAATTCCCTACCCAGGCTGCCAAAATATGCTTTCTGGCCGCAAATTGGGGCCAGATGGGGGTGTTTTGGGTTGGGGTTTGGGTGCGGGTGTCTGCTGCTATGTGGGTTATTTTTGTATATATAGTTTTACAATATCTTTTCTGTATCAAAATCTGGAGGTGATTACTTATTTTCCCGTATTTTCAATCTTTCGCGACACGCGTGATACGTGTGTGCGGGTTTGGGGTTTCTGCGTATCGTGACGTGTCGGAGTGGTTACAAGCGCGTAATCACACGTTTTAGCGTATCGCGCACACGCGCGCTTGGTTCATGACACGAGTTACTAGTTCGGCTTTAATGTCGCGTTTGTGTGACTTCAAGCTTATGTGTGATATATTGTGAAATTCTAGGTTCGCAGGCGAGTACGGGGACGCCGCGCAGAAAGGGAAGCAAGTTGTTGGCTATACCTAGCGAGAGACTACGGTGAGTAGATTTCACATCTACGGGGATATCGCCCGCATGGCGTTCTACGTCAGGGCTGATAGGACCTTATAGTTTCCTTTGTATATATTGACTATTCATGGCTACTATTTAGTGCATACTACATTCCCTGCTATTTGGACATAACTAGAATTGATAGAACACCGCACCATTTCTAACGGTCCATATTGCACGAGCACTATCCTGCATGTTACACACACACCGTTAGTAATTGCCATGACACTCACACTGTAGAATTTACATCGGATCATTATATTGTAGCTCATCTATATGTGACTGTTCATACCAGAATTCTGGATTACTGCCAACAACAGATAAAACACGGGTCTCCGCTCTCTATCCGGGTGTTGCCACATACCAGTTTAAGAGACAAGATGGCAAATCGATTGTCATGTCATGCACAAAGCTCAATGTCAACACAAGATCCAAGAAATCCACGCGGAGCTCGAGGAAATCTTGGCAAAAGATCCACATCACATCACCTTTTTGTTCTACTAAAATTCTGGAATAATTGTGAAGAGTTTCTGAGAAAAGTCATATACCACATAGCAGAAAACATCAAACCAGGAAACCCAAAAAAACCACATGGTCTAAGCCCTCTTTATGGCCGCGGAACCGCGGCCTAAGCATGCTTAGGCCGCGGAACCGCGGCCGTATAGTGTCGGCAGGGGGTCGTGTTTCAGGGGTAGTTTGGGTACTTCATTTTATGCCATATTCTTGCCCTAGGGTTTCTGTAAGCAGCCTATAAATACTCCAGAACTGAGCTAAGCCAACGGTCTAATTTCTTGTCCATTCTTTTAGCCACTTTAGTGTAGTTTTAGTTCTTCTTCATCTTCTTCTTCATTCTTCCTCCATGGAAATGTAGTGAGAGCATTGAGTGGATATGAATAAAGATGAAGGTTTTTGTATTATTCTTTTTGCTTAGCTTCCCCCTTGAACTCTCTACCTTAACTTGATCTTGCAACCTCTTAAGTGAGCTTGCAAGTTTAAGCTTTGGTCATTGGTCTCAAGGGGTTGTATCATTTTGTTCTCTCCTTAGTGCTTCATTTCACATGAGTTCTTTACCCTTCTCTTGATCTTGCAACCTCTTGATTGAGCTTGCAAGTTTAAGGGTTGGCTATTGATCCCATGCTTGTTTTGAGTTCTATGGTTCTTGTAATTACTTTCTTGCATTTTTCATTCTTGTCTTTAATTACTTTCAATTTATTACCATGCACTTTAATTACTTGCTTGTAATCTTTTCTTTTCTTTGTTCTTTTCTTTTTCTCTTTTTGGTTTTTTTTGTGAATGGTTGTAATTATTATTGTTAAGAAGAAATACGATATTATAAGTTAACGTTTCTTTGCCCATTTCCTTTTCCCGTATTTTCCATTGAACTCTGCCCAAACGATACGCAAGCGCTCCGTTAGGCACCCTACCCTAACAAGGTAACGGTGATTCCTAACCGCGACCGGTTGCGTTCGGTTTGGCCGGAGGCGAAAGCAAGAGACAAGAACGGAAGGACAAGGGTAAATAAGCCGTATTGCACGAATACCGCGCTTAAATCCCCTAATCTGCGTTGTTGCCGATTGCTCTAGCTTCAATTGGCCAAGACTCGGCTCAAAGGTTTTGAGTACGGATTTCTTTAGCTTATAATCTCGTATCTTTTTCTTAACAACTTTATACTTGCAAATAATACACATAGGTTAGATTGAACAAACATATACTCATTCTTTATTGACTCGTCTAAAACAAGAACGGAAATACAACCATCTCCCTGTGGATCGACCCGTGCTCAACCGGCTAGCTGCATAGCGACACCGTCTTGATTGCGGTTAACTTTAATTCTTTCAATCAAATGGCGCCGTTGCCGGGGAGACGGTAGCGTATTTTCTTTCTTGTTATTCGGGTTAATATTCTTTTTGTATATATTTATTAAAAAAAAATCTTTTTGTTATTTTTGATCATTTTTGTGGGCAAGAGTGCAGATTATTGCGGATTTGCAAACTGCGATTGTGGGGAGCAAAGTGTACGTTCAAGGCTAAGATGATTGCAAAGTACAGTGCCAAAGATCCGGGTAGTTTGACCCGCGCAAGCGAACTTTTCAAGCTTACCGGATTTGATTCAACGGGGGTTTCCTAACCCAAAAACTTAAACGGTACGTACTTTACTAACACCTTCTTCTCAAATCCGACGCATCCAATATACTATTCTTTGCAGGATTCTTTGCAAGTTCGCTAGCAAACACAAAAAAATTGACTAACCCGTATTTGTTGCAGTGCCGTGCTTAATATAAAAAACGATTGTTTGATTCTTTGAATAATTTTTTTTTATTGAATTGCGCATTGCATCAATTAATACGGACTTAAGGGCAAGCGAACCCCACAACATACGGTAAAGGATTTCATCACCTTTTCCGTGGCCCACAAATCACGAACTTGAGCATAACGTTTACCCGCACAAAATTTAAAAGAAACTAGACTTTAAGCCTTAAGGACTTCGAGCTCATTAGGAGAAGTTAACCGTGTTTAGAACCTCGCTTAACGGTACATTGTTTACGGGGTGTCTAGGAAAGTGTTAACGGCGAAACCGCCAAAAGAGAAAGGGTTATTTAATTAAGGAACTTCGCGAAAGCGTTGGAAAACCTCCCCTTATCTCTGCACTTACCTGGCCTCGTGATCAGTGTATCTTGAGCCCGTTTCTCGACACAGTTTTATTTCGACAATCAAGTTCTGGAGCAGGTCTAGTTGACTTAGGTGAACCCTAGAACGATTAGGTGTGTGGTATTTTTGTGTCGTGATTGTTTTTGTCCATATTCCTTTTTACTTTTGTTGATATATAAACAAAAAAAAATAAAAAATATCACATTCTTTTTCCCCTCCTTTTCTCTACCTTTCTTTCTCTCTCTTCATATCATGGGTACCCCACCGCGAAAAACTCTTGCCGAACTTTGGTACCCACAACCAGACATTACTTCTTACGGTTCTTGCTTTGGCCGAACTTCGAACGACCCCTCCATGCCCAAAATTTCATTGAGAGATCGGATAGACGCGTCTAGGACAAACAATTTGACTCCGCAATCCACTTCGTATCAACCATTTCATACATTCACCCCTTCTTACGTTGATACCCCTTCTTCGAGTCATGTTGCAACTCCAAGACCTATGTCTATTGCAGAACATATTGAACAATCTCGTAGCCGATCTTTCACGCCTTTCACCACTTCAAATTCTTGGGATCAACAATTCCATTCACCTTCCTATCCAAATGTTGATCCTGCTCCTATCCAGCCATTCAATTCCTACCAATCCTACCCTACTTTTGCACCTTCCCTAGACATTGCATCAGAACCGCCATTTGGGAGTTTTCAGTATCCAAACAACTTTGAATCTTTTACTGAAACCCCTTCACAACCAATGTCTAGTCTAGAACAGTCGTTGGAAGACTTTAGGGTAGCGTCAAGCCAACAGATGATGGATTTGAATGCGTCCATGGCCGCTCTCATACAACCTACTGACCCGGTAGCTAGTTTCCAGCTAGCTCCAAATTTTCCAATGTATGATGAGGCGGTAGGACAGGCGGAGAATTTGAGTGGAGAAAGTGAGCTGTATACCCTTCCAAATCAAACCTACCCGTCTCAAATTGAATCCCACAACTCCTGTGTTGAAAGTCTATCAAGTGTCCCAAATGAATTATCAGTTCAAGATAGAATGTTTAATGAGTTGTGCGACTTTGTAGTGTTTGATTTGCCAGATTGTGAAGGGACCTTGCCAAGTGAAACCACACCCAATCCTTTTGACCTCTACACCTCCATCTTAGAACCTGAATTGATTGAAATCCATGCTTTTGATGAGGTGTCTGAGAATATTGATTTTCACTTGATTGAGGATATTGACGCTGGGAATATTTTGGATGATGAACCCATAGATTTGGCTGAGTTTTTCTCTTCAAATCATCATCCCGAGTCATTAAATGTTTTTCCCGAACTTCATATGCGTCTTGATATTGATGATAAAGGCATGGATGAGCTTAACTTTGAGGAGAATTCTGAGGATAGTTTTGAGGATGAACCAGTTATAATTGATGAGTCGGATTTTCCAATTCATCCTATCCCTTCCACTGACTGTGTACACCCTCCTGAACCTTTAACCGATAACCTTCCTCAACCACTTCCCTCCATTCTTTCCATCGTTCCGACCTTGCAAGAAACCGTCTCACTATCATTTACTATGTCTGGTTTACCAAGTTCGGCGTACCCATGGCTTCTTACGAATCTTGAGGGATTTGACCCAATTTCTCGCCATATTGATAGATTAGTACAATCCATCTTTTCACATCGATCATTACAGATTGTACTAATTTATTCAATCCATTTCCACCCTCAAGTTCGTATTCCATTTCTTTCTCCCTTCCACCATTCTTCTTCCGATATACCGAGACCGTATTCCGCACGGTCTCGCGTATTCTCCATTTCTTTTCTCTACGCCTTCTTTCACCGGCCACTGCTTTATAGCGATAAAATCTTTGAATGGTTGGTACTCACTTTTGGCCTGTGTAAGGCCTTGTATAGTTTGATACTGTTCTTTCCCCCCTAATCCTGAATTTCAATGCTTAACAGTGGAAACACTGCTTTACTTAAGTTTGGGGGGACACCTTTTTTGTATATATTTTTTTGGTTTTGTATATAATCTGTTTCTAGGGAGCGCCGACAATTTTGACCCTCTTGGTGTAGCCTGACAGTGAGGGCACTGTCAAGTTTAAGTTTGGGGGTGTGCTCGGTAAGCTTTCTTCCTTCGCATTCATTTGTATATTTTGCATTTGCATACCTTATTGAAAACCCACAAAAATTGAAAATTTTCCAAAAAAAATATAAAAACTTTGTCGTCAAGTTAGCTAATAGGGTAACTTAGATTTTTTCTGAAAGCTTAGTAGATATGTTAGAAATAACTAAATTCTAGACTTAGGAATTGAAAATCCTTAAAGTAACCCTCATTCTGTCTAACTTTGGTAAGTATACGTCCTTACAGTTTTTTGAGTTCAGTTCTTGAGTTAAGTCAAGATGAAGGGAAAGTATTGAAGCTTTACTGGAGGATAAGTCTGAAAAATAGTTTCTTTTCTTGAGTTCAAATTCAGAAAGTATATACCCTACAAACTGCACTTACACGCACCTTGAAACTTGGGATAGTAGAGGATACCTAGAAATACTCTTGCCTGAAAGCCTAGTATGAAAGAAAAAACGGTATTTAAAGCTAAACACCAAAAGAGCATTATTGAAAAATATATCCGGTCTTGAAAAAAAGAAAAAAGAAGAAAAAGAAAAAGAAAAAAATAGAATAAAGTCAAGACCTGGAAACTGCTATTTACGCTTTAAGTTCACACATTCAGTAATCGGTCGTTAGTGCCTCAAGAAGCATTAATAGTCGCATGAAAAGTGTGTGAGCAAATCCGTCCATCCTTAATGAAAGAAGTAGTATTAGGTATTAGGACAAGGGTATTATAGCTTGAATTGAATTCTCAAGTATAGGGGTGCAAATATACACACACGTAGGGGTATACAATCGATGTTTGGATAAAAGATAGAAATGAAAAATAAGACTTGTGTTTTCTGTAAAGGTGATAAAAATCCCTAATTTGAGGCCGCACTTTAGAAGGAAAACTCAGGAGAACCAATATCTTTTTAAACTTTTTTGGAACGTATATGAACCAAGGTTAAATAGATAGGAGGTGTGAAGCATTAGGGTTGAATATTTCTAACTTAGGATGATAGAGTTTCTAATGTAAATACTAAAATGTAGGAGTAGAATCAATGTTAACTTACGAAACTAGCTTGACGGGATTTTGTGGGTAGTATCCGCTGTAACCCTCAGGAGACAACACTCCTCCTACTAGGGACACCTAGAGGTTTAACGGCTTGTTGCACACGCTCAGTGCAATCGCGTTCCCTGCGAAAGTGCGGTTAGGATTTTATTTTTGTGAATAATTGGTTTTGCTCGGGACGAGCAAAAGTTAAGTTTGGGGGTATTTGTTCATACCAGAATATTGCATTCTATACCGCCCTTTCTTACGCTCGTTTGTTTATAGGCAGGTGCTTTTTATCAGTGTTTGCTACATAATTGCAGGATACTGGTCTCAGCTCTAAACAGTGAATATCATGGAATAGTACGACAAATTCTGGATTACTGCCAACAACAGATAAAACACGGGTCTCCGCTCTCTATCCGGGTGTTGCCACATACCAGTTTAAGGGACAAGATGGCAAATCGATTGTCATGTCATGCACAAAACTCAATGTCAACACAAGATCCAAGAAATCCACGCGGAGCTCGAGGAAATCTTGGAAAAAGATCCACATCACATCACCTTTTTGTTCTACTAAAATTCTGGAATAATTGTGAAGAGTTTCTGAGAAAAGTCATATACCACATAGCAGAAAACATCAAACCAGGAAACCCAAAAAAACCACATGGTCTAAGCCCTCTTTATGGCCGCGGAACCGCGGCCTAAGCATGCTTAGGCCGCGGAACCGCGGCCGTATAGTGTCGGCAGGGGGTCGTGTTTCAGGGGTAGTTTGGGTACTTCATTTTATGCCATATTCTTGCCCTAGGGTTTCTGTAAGCAGCCTATAAATACTCCAGAACTGAGCTAAGCCAAGGGTCCAATTTCTTGTCCATTCTTTTAGCCACTTTAGTGTAGTTTTAGTTCTTCTTCTTCTTCTTCTTCTTCTTCTTCATTCTTCCTCCATGGAAATGTAGTGAGAGCATTGAGTGGATGTGAATAAAGATGAAGGTTTTTGTATTATTCTTTTTGTTTAGCTTCCCCCTTGAGCTCTCTACCTTAACTTGATCTTGCAACCTCTTAAGTGAGCTTGCAAGTTTAAGCTTTGGTTATTGGTCTCAAGGGGTTGTATCATTTTGTTCTCTCCTTAGTGCTTCATTTCACATGAGTTCTTTACCCTTCTCTTGATCTTGCAACCTCTTGATTGAGCTTGCAAGTTTAAGGGTTGGCTATTGATCCCATGCTTGTTTTGAGTTCTATGGTTCTTGTAATTACTTTCTTGCATTTTTCATTCTTGTCTTTAATTACTTGCAATTTATTACCATGCACTTTAATTACTTGCTTGTAATCTTTTCTTTTCTTTGTTCTTTTCATTTGCTCTTTTTGGTTTGTTTTGTGAATGGTTGTAATTATTATTGTTAAGAAGAAATACGATATTATAAGTTAACGTTTCTTTGCCCATTTCCTTTTCCCGTATTTTCCATTGAACTCCGCCCAAACGATACGCAAGCGCTCCGTTAGGCACCCTACCCTAACAAGGTAACGGTGATTCCTAACCTCGACCGGTTGCGTTCGGTTTGGCCGGAGGTGAAAGCAAGAGACAAGAACGGAAGGACAAGGGTAAATAAGCCGTATTCCACGAATACCGCGCTTAAATCCCCTAATCCACGTTGTTGCCGATTGCTCTAGCTTCAATTGGTCAAGACTCGGCTCAAAGGTTTTGAGTACGGATTTCTTTAGCTTATAATCTCGTATCTTTTTCTTAACAACTTTATACTTGCAAATAATACACATAGGTTAGATTGAACAAACATATACTCATTCTTTATTGACTCGTCTAAGACAAGAACGGAAATACAACCATCTCCCTGTGGATCGACCCGTGCTCAACCGGCTAGCTGCATAGCGACACCGTCTTGATTGCGGTTAACTTTAATTCTTTCAATCAGTGACTTGGCATGATATTCATATTTGATGCACATATCATATCGGATCATTGACTTGCATATTGGTTTGGATTACATATGATTTCTGGATTTGGGAACCGTGGCTATTTCAAATATGTAATCATTTAAAAACCCGGTTCCCTTGATATGATATTTCGGTGCGTCTACCATGTGTTTCCTCGTTGGTGCTAGAGTGATATATGTGAATCCGAATCGAGGAGCTGGTTGAGGCCGATTACGGGTACATGGTGGACCCGGTATGGTACCCCGGGGCGAGAACGGTTTCGCTGTGTAGTAGACGGTGAGCCTGGCAGAGGGACTACTACCTACCGGTGATTGGTTGGACCTGACAGTTATCCGGAGGGTACTGATCAGAGTCGATAGATGGATGCGGGGTGATCCGTACTGCCGGGGCCGAGGGCCGATACCGCAGAGGGAGCCCGTGGGCTGACCCGGACTGACGGGGCCCGATGGATGAGGATTTGCGTGTCGATGCTGGACACGAGTATTTTATGATATTTGGGTGCCGATGTTGGGCACTCGGGATTCTCAGAGATGTACAGGATTTGAGGGCCGATGAGAGTGCCGGCGCCTGAGCTATTTGGGGGATCTGGGTGTATTGATGGACACCGATTATATATTCCACGTTGGCATTCCGTGTAGACATTATGTTGCCCATGCTCAGCATTTACTATTGTACCTCATCCTGTAGTTACATTACCTGATAGAGCACTTGCATGATTATTGCACATACTGCTTATCACATATTGATATCATCTGTTGACATATGATAGAGTAGCGCAGTACGTGCATGCTCGCGATTACCTTTATATGTTATCTCTATTCACGAGTTGGCAACTCACCCCCGTTGTGCCACAGTGTTTGCAGGTAGCCCTTCGGAGTAGTCGCGGCAGGCTGCGTTTGCATCTTTTGACACAGATACCCCCATAGTTGGTGTACTAGCTCTTTTGCTGATAGGTGGGTTTTATGCAGTATCTGTTTATCTTTCAGTTATGTACATTGTTGTATCTAGTATTCTCCATCTACCATGTATGTATTTGACTTAGAGACAGTGTGAGGACGATGATGTACTTTAATTGTATTCTGGTGTCGAGCTCGCTGTGAGCCGACTGTACTTGCAGTTTATTCTATCTGTGATGTTCCCACTTGTGGATCTTGATCTTCGCTACGGCGTCGTATATTGTTATCTTGGTGATTGTTTACTTAGATTTCTTAACATGTTAGTAAGTGCTTTCATTTAAAACTTATAACACTCTATACTTTCACTGGTTTGATTTCTGGGTTTTCGGTTCACTTGGTCGCGTTACGCCTGTAGACGTTACGTGGTTAAGTGCCGGTCACGGGCCAAACTTTGGGTCGTGACAGAGGGTAACAATAATATAAATCAGAGCAGTGCAGGGTAGTGTGCAGTGGATAAACTAAACTGTTCTATCAAGTTTTCTGTTCTAAAGTCTTTGAAACCAAATTGATGAATCATCGATGTAACTCAATAGTATCCCGTACATACCCGGGACCACGGCCCAGATTCTCGGGCTGAAACCGAGACATGCCGCTAGGCACTAAACAGGAATGTATACAGATGAATGATGTCAGCAGCATCATTCCAAGGCTGGCCTAGCCTCTAAAACTGATCAGAAAAAGTAGCGAACTGTTGAGTTACAAGTCAGGTTTCACCTTTGATTTCCCCATACCCCCAAGTTATATGTGTATGTTAAGTCAGGTATCCCGTAATCAAGAAACTAATGCCCACACAGGATCAGGTAAACAAGTTTGTCTGGATAGACAACAGGAACGGTCCATGAGGACTACATGTCAGGTTTGTTGGCATTAGACACAAGATCAGGTAACGGGTCAGGTCATGGTACATCAGGTCAGGTCAAGCAGTATACAGTACCATGTCGGGTCAATCAATATGTAAGTAGCAAGTCAGGTCAAGATGTAAACGGTATCATGGGTGTACTCATACTCAGTGACAAAATCAAGCATGGTCATCAACAACATAAATTTAAGCAATGAATTAAACAATAAAGAAGCTTCGATTAATTTGCAGCACAGTTATCAATTGTGTTTCAGATATGTTATCAACATTATAAGAATACAATATGACAGTTGTGGCCGTTGAATTATGTTAACCATTTTAAGAATTTTATGGATGCAATGATATATATATATATATATGGGTTCAATGGATGAAATCACAATTAATACGGGTTAAATGTACACGAGTGTCCAAATAAAGTAAAACTATAGAGAAAGTGCCATAGGCTATGTCAATAGTGAAAGTGTGATTAAAACATGCAAATGTGGTTATTAGGTTTAATATAGTAAATGGAGATGGTAGGTTTCAAGCTTGGAAGATAAAATGATATATAGCAATATTGAACACGAAAAATGGGAAATTTAGTATTAAAGTTAAACTGCAGGTTTAGGGAGTTCTCAATGTATATGTAAATATTATTTAGCATGTAGCAAAGGGTACTTGCCTCGATGGGTCGCGAATCGGGAAAACGGAACGTAAAACGTCGGCGGGGAAAACTCGCGACGGGCGCACGGTTCACGGAATGAACCCAAACGATGAACAATGGAACCACACAGATCAGAGTATCTCGCTGGATCATCGAGACATGTCGCCGGCACGGCCGGATTCCGGCGAGATGCAAAAACAGCGAACGATCAAGAATGCAACAAGAAAAGAAAAGAAAATAAAGAAGAAGGGAAGGAGGACAGAGAAGGGGGTGCTCACGAGGATCTGTGGGGAGGTTGTGATTTCCGACCATGTCGACGGAGCTCCGGCGGTCGGCCTACGATGACAGCGACGGAAACCTACAGATCAAGAACCATGAGCAGGGAGAAAGGAGAAGAAAGGAGAAGAGAGAGGGAGCATCACTCACAGAGGGGGTGTGCGCGATGGCCAGGGGCACGGAGACGGTCGTCGGCAGCGATTTCCGGCGGCGCCGGCGTGTGCAGGGGTGCGCAGTTCCCTCGTGCAGGTGCTCGGGAGGAATGGGAAAGGAGGAAGGAGGTGCAGCTGAGATGACGAGGGCGAGGAGGCGAGGGGGCTGGCAATGAGGGCGTCGGCGTTGGGGCTGCGGCGGCGAAGGGCAAGACGGCTAGGGCTTCATGAGGTTGGGTTCGCGTTAAAAAGAAAAAGGGAGGAGGAAAATATATAGGGGGAGAGAGAGAGAGTGTGAGAGAGAGAGAGAGAAAGTTTGCGAGAGGAGAGAGAGAGAGGACAGAGATAGAGAGAGGGGAGAGATCGAGAGGAGAGAGGAAATTTAGAGGAGAGAGAAATTTGGAATTTAGTGGAAGAGAAAAGAGAGAGAGAGAGGCATAGAAAAATAGTGGGGCCCAAGGGTTTAAAATGAACCTGATTGGCTCATGGTAAAAGAAAAAGAAGAGAAAGAAAAATATTTAAAGAAAGGAAATATATTATATGGGTTTTAAAAATATATTCGACAGTTTAAAATATATTAGAAATTGGGATTTGGCGCAAAGTAAAATATTTCCAAATTGCGCCCGGGTCAGGTCCAAAAATTTGAAATTGAAATAAGAAAATTTTAGGCGGGATCCAAAATTTAAAATGAAGTATTTTACAATCAAAAAGCATACCCCCAAAACGGACACACGCACGTGCGCGTAGCCGTCCAAACTCACCCGTTTCACTGAACGGGATGAGAACACGATGCACGGACGCTACAACAGGGTTAGGGGTGTCAAGCATGCCATGACGAATATTTTTAATTTTATCTTAGATGCCTTAAATTGTTATATGCAGAAATGATTTGCCGGGTAAAATTTATAACTCACAACAGTCAAGTAGGATCAACGAAATAAATACCATACGCAAACATACGACAACAGAAACCAGTAGCATTGGGCTCGGGTGTTACATTATACCCAACTACAAAAAGAATTTCTTCCTCGAAATTCCAAGAATACAAAGATAGATGACAAAATAACTACAAGAAAAGATGAGGAAACTTCTGCCGGATTTCATCTTCTCGTTCCCAAGTGGACTCTCCATGCGAGCGATTACCCCAAGAAACAAGCACAAGAGGGATCATCTTGTTCTTAAGAACCTTTTCCTTTCGATCCACGATTTCAATCGGTCGCTCCTCAAAAGTCAAGTCTTCTCGTACTGTTAGCTCCGAATGATCCAATACGTGCGTTTCATCTTGAACATACCTACGGAGTTGAGATACGTGAAACACATCGTGCACATTCGCCAAGGACTGCGGTAACGCCAAACGATATGGTACCTCACCAACATGCTCCAAGATCTCAAAGGGTCCAACGAATCGAGGACTAAGCTTTCCTCGACTTCTAAAACGAATCACCCCTCTAGTCGGTGATATCTTCAAGAATACCAAATCACCCACGGCGAACTCTAGAGATCTTCTTGACGTGTCTGCCCAACTCTTCTGTCGGTCTTGTGCTGCCTTCATATGATTTCTGATAGTGTTAACCTTCTCAACTGTATGCACAACCAAATCCGGTCCCAATAATCTTCGTTCACCGACATCGTCCCAACAAACAGGTGAACGGCATTTACGACCATACAAAGCTTCAAATGGAGCCATCTGGATAGTTTCCTGAAAACTGTTGTTGTAAGAAAACTCCACCAAATGTAGATGATCCTCCCAAGACCCCTTGAAGTCCAACATGCATGCTCTCAACATATCTTCAAGAGTTTGGATTGTTCTCTCGGACTGACCATCAGTTTGAGGATGATAAGTTGTGCTAAACTTCAACCGAGTCCCCAAACTTTCCTGTAAACTCCTCCAGAAGTGTGATAAAAACCGAGTGTCACGATCAGACACTATGCTTACCGGTACTCCATGAAATCTTACAATCTCCTGCATGTACCACTCCACCAAAGTCTCTGTTGATTGACCAACCCGAAAAGGAATAAAGTGAGCTGCCTTGGTCAATCGATCAACAATCACCCATACAGCATTGTTGCCTTTTGGACTTCGCGGTAAAGCCGTCACGAAATCCATGGTTATATGTTCCCACTTTCACTAAGGAATCGGAAGTGGTTGCAATAAACCAGCAACCCTTTGATGTTCAGCCTTAAGTTGCTGACACACCAAGCACTTTGCCACAAAGCGAGCAATCTCCTATTTCATGCCTTCCCACCAGAAATGCTGTCGAATATCTCGGTACATCTTTATGCCTCCTGGATGTACAGAATAAGCTGAACTGTGTGCCTCCTTCATAAGCTCTTCACGAATATCTCCCTTTGGCACACATAAACGGCTACCATACCTCAACGAACCATCTTCGTGGATTAATAAATCCGTTCGTAGTCCGGCTTCAACCTGTTCTCGAAACTTTTGCAGTCTAGGATCCTGCGATTGTGCTGCTTTAATATTCTCGATCAACGATGAATGTACTTGCAGCTGCATCAACTGTCCCATAGAATGCGGTAGCACAACCTCCAAGTCAAATCTTCAAAAATCTTCAACGATCTCCTTCTGCGTAGTTAACACCTGAATTGCTGGTAACCGACTAAGCGCATCCGGCACGACATTAACCTTCTCCGGATGGTACTTAAGATCAAGATCGTAGTCAGCCATCAGCTCCAACCATCTACGATGCCTCATATTAAGCTCCTTCTGCGTGAACACATACTTCAAGCTCTTATGATCAGTAAAAACTTCGACCCTTTCGCCTAAAAGGTAGTGTCTCCAAATCTTCAACGCGAAAATCACAGCCGCAAGCTCCAAGTCATGCGTTGGGTAATTCTTCTCATGGGTCTTCAACTGTCTCAATGCGTACGCTACAACCTTCCCATGCTGCATCAAAACACATCCCAATCCTTTCCCAGATGCGTCGCTGTGAATCACCAATCCTCCAGAATTGTCTGGCACGGTCAGAATAGGGGCGGTTATCAATTTATGCTTCAACGTCTCAAAAGCTAACGCACATTTATCCGTCCACACAAAAAGTACCTCCTTGCACGTAAGCTTGGTTAACGGCTCTGCCAGATGAGCAAAGTTCTCCACAAATCTTTTGTAATACCCGGCGAGTCCAAGAAAACTTCTTATCTCCGCAACATTCTTTGGAATCGGCCAATCTCGAACTGCTGCAATCTTTTCTGGATCGACGGCAATTCCATCGCCAGACACAACATGCCCCAAAAACATTACTTCCTCCAGCCAAAACTCGTACTTACTCATCTTCGCATATAACTTCTCTTGTCTCAACGTTTACAGTGCGATCTTCAAATGCTCAACATGCTCTTCAAAACTCTTCGAGTAAACCAGAATATCGTCAATGAACACCACAATAAACTGATCCAAGAATGGTGAAAAGATTCGGTTCATCAAGTCCATGAATACTGCCAGCGCATTCGTTACTCCGAAGGGCATCACTAAGTATTCGTAATGTCCATACCGAGTTCGGAACGCCGTCTTGCAAATATCTTCTGCTTTCACTCGGACCTGATGATATCCGGATCGCAAATCCAGCTTCGAGAATACCCTCGCGCCACTAAGCTACTCGAAAAGTTCGCCAATGCGAGGGATCGGGTACTTGTTCTTAATAGTCACCCGGTTTAATTCTCGATAGTCGATGCACATCCTTCTTGTGCCATCCTTCTTCTTTACTAGAAGAACTGGAGCTCCCCAAGGCGAGTTACTGCTTCGAATCCAACCCTTCTCAAGCAATTCAGCAACCTGTTTCTTGACTTCTTCCAACTCTACTGGTGCCATTGGATAATACGCTTTGGATACTGGCGCTGCACCAGGAATAAAGTCAATTGCGAACTCCACGTCTCGCTTCGGCGGTAATCCCGATATATCTTCAAACACGTCCATAAAATCACGAACGACAGCTGGCTCCTCACTTTTAACAACTTCCATTGATGCAAGAATATTGTTTGTCGGCCTAGCCCTAAACTTGACTGGCCCGACAGAACTGCTTTCTCCAGTGAAGCTAAACTCGGGATGTCCGGGAATCTGGAAAATTACTTTTCTTGCCCTACAATCAATGTGAGCGTGGAAAGTGACAAGAAAATCCATTCCCAAGACGACCTCGTAGGTTCCCGTATCAATCACCAAGAAATCTGCAAAAAGCTCCCGTCCGCACACAACAACTGTACAATCTTTACATTCCCTACTAGCTATGATTTTCCCATTCCCAGTGTGTATGTCCCAGAAACTAGACAGGGTCGTGTAGTCAATAGAGTGTGTAGTTAAAAACTTCGATGACATAAAACAATGGGATGCACCAGAATCAAATAACGCTAATGCGGGAAAACCATGAATGAGTAGAGTACCTGAGACAACTTCTCCTGACGCCTTAGCTTCTTCCGCTGTCAAGGTAAAAGCTCGAGCCTGATTAGGTCCTTGAGTCAGCTGTTTCTGTCCTTGGAACGGTCTCTACGGAGGCTTCTGAAAATCATCCCTCGTACGAAGCTTCGACGGACAAGCGCTAACAGCGTGATCTGCCGCTCCACAAACCAAACAGAGTCGCAGCCTCCTTCGACAATCCTTTTGCACGTGGCCAGGTAAATTGCAGTAGTTACAAGTCATGCTCTTTCTTCGATCAACGACAACAGGCTTCTTCATGGGCGCTATACCTCGACGGTCCACTGGAATACCTTTGCGACCATGAGCTCGGTTTGGTACAAATGCTGGCTTCCTTACCGCAACTGCTGTCTGCTGCAAACTCCCCTTCATCCCGGATAAACTCTGCTGCTCTCGGGCTGCCGCAAGTACTTGTGAGAAAGTGGTCAAAACCAGGGAGACAATCTGCCTCTGGATGTCTACGTCCAAGCTGCGCATGAACCTCCGTGCCCTGTCTGCATCGTTGGCAACTAAAGGTCCAGTGAATCTGCTGAGTCTTGTCCATTCTGCTGCATGCACATCTACGGGTGCTCCATTCTACTTTAGCCCGATGAACTTCTCCTCCATTTCCTCCCGTGCGGTCAGTGGGAAGAACTTCTCCAGGAAACTCTTTGAAAAATCCGCCCACTTGATCGGCTTGGGCCAACGGTTCTCCTCCACAAGCCACCATTCTCGGTCGTAGTCCACTAATTGAATGCGTACCACATCAACTCTTTTTTCATCTGGAATCTGTGCCGCAATAAGCAAATTCTCTGTGTCAACTAGCTACTGCTCCGCTGGCAACGGCTCCTCCAAACCAGTAAATGCATACGGACCCAAACGCCTGAAATCTGCTACGGTCCCTACTCGGTCAATTGGTTTAGCTCCAACCTTGTTCACAGACTGCTGGACGATCTGCAAAGCTTCCTGAAACGATTCCTCTTGCTGCTGGATCAGCTCGGTCTGTTTCTTTTGATTCTCCAGCATTCCCCTTATCACTCCAAGCATGGCGGCTTCGTCCACACGCCTTTGGTCTCCAAATTCTTACCTGACATATTCCTGAAATCAAAACACCCAACGTTAGCATGATTATAGATTCAAAATATAGATCAAGGCTAGAACTCCAAGTTACTTAAATAGAGTGCCGCATTGTAACTATGTCGCGGTATCATAGCCATAATTACATAACTCCACCCAAGTCGCCTAAGTCCTAGAAATAACAAGGAATCAGGTTTCGAGTCGACATGCAAAGGAAGTTTGCACATCGTAGAAGATATAATCAGGAAGAATTTGATTCAAGAACGGTAAAACGGCAAGGTGGCAGGACATGTTTCCTAAACACGGATATTCTGATTCGTGTATGTAGGGTTCCTAGGCACACCCATGAGGTTCCACAAGGCATCAACCATGCCAAATTCAACAATTTCCGGTGCCGAGAAACCCTAATGCGATCGTTGACTAGAGGTAAAGGCGAAAACTATGCAAGTAAACAACTTTACTCTAAAGTGAATGGAAATACAACCTTTGTAGATCCGGTCCACCACTTCTCTAGCCGCGTGATGACGTCCCTTCGCTGCGATCACCGAGTCCCGGACTCTCGCGGTGGTTTCATCGAAGAAATGATCGGGCTAGGTCGATGACTTCGATGCCGAAGATGATCTACGTCGAGGCGACTCTAACTCGAGCTCCAACTTCACCAAGTCATAAAACTTGTGAAGAAAACACCCTATTCTACATGGCAAGTGGTAGAGGATGAAGAAATAGGAAGTGGGTTCACTTTGGATTTTGATTTCTCACTTAGAAATTTTCAAGCAAGCTTTCTTCTTTTCTTCACTTGAAGAAGAGGATGAAGAAGAAAGAAAAAGAATTCTCAAAAAAAAAAATTAAATCAAGTGATGGTTATCATATTTGCAACCATGGGTGAGTGTTAACTCATGTAGAGAATGAACTAGGGTTTAGGCAAATGGTTAGGTTAAGCAAAAGAAACAAAATGGTTGAACTTTTCAAAGCTTCATGAAGCTTCAAAGAAAGTCCAAAGATAGCCACCATTTTATTTCTTGCTTAAAAGAATAAATAAATGAATAAATAAATAAGAAAAGATAACAAAACCCTAACCATTAACCTAAACATAGTTCAAAGCATACACACACCCAAGTTTGCATGTATCATCAAACATGATATAAACTAGTGCACAAAAATATATCACATATATAACTTGTGCACATCAAGTGAGAAAATCCAACCTAAGTGAACAATACTAGTCAATGTAAAGTAATATATCTAATATATAATTATACATTAAATCATTAAATAAATACTTGATTTAACGATCCGGTCATATCGCATATAACCGACTAATATCAATAGTAACAAATTATCGAATCAACACTTGATCCGATAACCCGGCTATATCACATATAACCGATCAATGTCACAAATCGTGAGAATCGAATACAGTATCACATACTGGTATTATTCTCGGTCCCGCACATATCTCATATGCGCTCCTATTTCATTTTGCTTGAGCCAGGAAACCTCTGTGTAGGACTCTAAAGACTCGTCAATACGCCGGCAGCAGGTGATGATCATATCAAACACCCACAAGCCGCAAGCAGTCTGCTAAACGTAACGGCCACCCGGGTATTGAGCGATCAGAAAATCGACGAGCAAGCCCGCTCACACTCCTGTGAATCCAACCAGTAACACTTACCGTACAGTCCAGTCTGCTCGTCTGATATGTCGCATATCTCGCCTAGGGGTAGTAAACGTCAAACCCCAGTAGCTCGATAAGTCGTGTCGATATGAGGTCTATAAAAGTTCGAGAAACTACTGGTAACACTTACCAGTAAATCTCAGCAACCCTGGCCAGGGATTTCCGGTTATAGCCAATCGAACACAGCGCAACATCAACTCCCTATACCGGGAGAGACGAATCCCCTCCTATCGCTCATTGCCTCCATGTGATTCGGGACTGTACCTAAAAACCACCGTTTTGCACGCCCTGTTGGATGTGGTAAGGTGGAAATCAAAGCACAGTGGGAATCACACAAGACTCTATGACGATCTCGGGTCAACAGACTACTCTGTACCAGTGTCACCAGAGAACTGCCATCTGACGTAAGGTATAATACCATCTGGGAGTTCTCGGCGAGTCCGTCCAGTGTACCCAGTCTCCACTGAGCACTCGTATATCATCTCTGATGTCAAACACCAATGGATATGGGATCATCCATCGCCCAGCTGTATGGGTCGAGAAGGTATATGCTAGTCTACTCTGGTATATCGATGCCCCGTCTCGATACACCCACGACTAGGGACCTTGAAGGATGTACTTATGGACTACCATGTCCCCACTAGTATGATCTGCATCATAGTCCAGGTAGTCAAGTACACATCCTAAGGGCTTTACCAACATGTAACAGAGAGACAATCAGTGTACATGTTAAGGTAAAGAGCAACCAGATAGCATACTATCATGTCGAGCAAGAAAGTCCTCCTTATATATGTCCAAGCATCCACTACAATATACATCCTATGTATAGTACTGGCCTCTAGGGCATACATATAACTAACAATCTCCCACTTGCACTAGGGCCATCTGTAGCAGTAGTTGTAGTATCTCATACTCAACCATCCCATAAAAGTCTCTATCTGGGAAAAGGCCTTTGTGAGTGGATCCGCCGTGTTGTCCTCTGAGTCTACTCTCCTAACCTCGATCACCCTGGAGATCAACCATCTCCACGATCAGGTGACACTGCCTTAGAATATGTCTGGATCACTGATAGGATGGGCGTTCCTTGGCATAAGCCATAACTCCATTGTTACACAATGGGAGGAATTAAGTTCATCTTATGAACAAATATAGATCCAGACTGCCTCTTTGGTAGCATCTTAAGTAGCGATGTATCCAGCCTTTATCGTCTAGTTTGCCACGGTATCTAGCTTGGAACTCTTCCAACATACCGTCCCTTTACTGAGGGTAAAGACAATGCCTGTGACTGACTTTCACTCGTCCTTATCACCCTGGAACCTTTCCAGTGATTCTCCCCAGGATCAACTGATACCATTTCACTACAACTAGTGAGTATCCTAACATCCAATTAGATCTATCTCATAGATCCAAAACCCAGGATTTAGGACGTATCATCTTGATCCTTTATGGAGAATCATTGTGATAAGCGGAGATTGACCGAGCGTAGTATAGCAAACTACTTCCCTATTAAGAGTATGTCATCCACGTACTCTACGAGGATCACCACCATACTCCCTACTACCTTTTTGTATATACAAGGTTCATCTAACATTTTGATGATGTCAAACTCTTTTACTAACACATCAAAACAGACGTTCCAACTCCTCGATGCCTACTTTAATTACGTAAAACATCTTGCTCGCGTTTCCGCTGCTCCCACTGTCTACGAGACCCTCTGGTTGTGTACTTAAAGACGCACTTTTCTAAAACATCACTTAGAAAAGCAGTCATGGCACCCAACCAGATATCGTAGTCATGGTATGTAGCCGTGGCAAGTAGGATCTGGATGGACTTAAGCATAGCTACCGGAAAAGGTTTCATCATTTTCCACGCCTGGTTGATGAAGAAAACCTTTAACAAGTCTAGCTTCGAAAGTCTCAACTTTTCAATCTACACCAAGTAATCTTCTCAAGATATACTTGCTCCTGATGGGGATTTAACCCTTCAGATAAAGCAACTAAAGTCCATACTTTGTTGGTGTATAAGGATTCCATCTCAGATCGATAAACATCCGGCCATTCTTACAGAGTCCCACTCCTGATGGCCAGCTCGAAACTAGTTGCGTCATCATCTCATGACGCAATCCTCGCTCCCACTGTCATAGAGAAACGTAAGTATCTCTCAGGTGGGTGAGGATCCCTACTAGATCGGCGGAGAGGCTGAGGTTCGTTGGTAACTATTGAATCCTTTGGTTCTTCCAAATCATCAGCTGCAGTTTGTATATCTTGAACCTTTCCAGTTCTACATAACAGACATTGCCTCGAGCTTGTCTAGATTTTGCTTTTAGACAAAGGCCGAAAAACCCCAAATCTTAACTAACTTAAGATGTGGGCTCTTCCCTTTCCATATCACATATGAAGTGGTAGGCAACTAATTTGATTTGAATCCTATTCAATAGGTATGCAGCTTCTCAAGCGCATAACTCCCAAAAGGAAATAGGAAACTCAGTAGTACTCATCATAGAGCGCACTATATCATATAGGGTGTGATTGCTCCGTCCCGATACAACGTTGTGCTGTGGTGTATTCGGAGGAGTAATGCTGAGAGAGAATCTCATTCTCCTTTAGAATAGTCCAGGAATTCCATGCACAAGTATTCTCCTCCCTGATCTCATCATAGGACATAATACTCATACCTGTATTTTGGTTCTCTTCTTCTAACTTATATTCTGTGAATATCTCAAAAGGTTCGGACTTGTGTTTCAACAGGAACATAGGTCTGAATCTCGAAAGATCATCAGAGAATTTAATGAAGTACAAAGAACCGGTCTTGGCATGTGTAGACAGGGGACCTACATACATCAACATGTATCATCCCAAGAGTTCACTAACTCTTTCTCTGTTTCCAGTAGACGGAGTTATGGTCATCTTATCTCTGTGACATGACTGGCAAGTTTCACAAGATGTAAATTCAAACTAATTTAAATATGCATCTAAATGTAACTTCAGCCAGTCGGGTCGCATTGATATGAATGCCTCAAGAAGGATTCGTTCATTTCTGAACTCTTCCTATTGTGTGTGTTCTATATACTAAGAACCGTAGTTTGATTTAGAACATCAATGCTTTTAGATAACGTGCCTGAACCGATCAACTTTTGATATAGGAAATGTTCAAAACATTATCCAACAATACAAAATTTTATCATTTATTTACTTATAAAGAGACTGATATGATTTTGTATATCAGGTTCGGTATCTAATAACATTCGCTCAAAATCAATGTATTTGTAATACAGGGTGACAGTGACCAACAGACTTGGCTGCAACACTTGCCCCGTTTTCTGCCTCATGAAACTTATCACCCGTTCTCAGCTCTCTACCTTTCTGTATCCCTATGTTATAAATTACATATGCGGGATCCTGATCCGGTATCAAATACGTAGGACGTAGAGGATACTAAAAAACAGTTCTTTATAACGAACACACCCGAAGATGATGCATCATCATGCACTTTCTTCGTTTGGGCGGCACGGGAAATTTGGTATTTCCGTATTTCCTGCTCTATCTTATAACATTTATAAGTTGGAGCGGGACCAATGTTCCCCAGCTCAGTATAACAAGCGGGTTCGGTCAATATATCCATTTTATTATCTTGATTAAGGCGTGATATGGTCGCTACCTGGGGAGAGAGAGAAGAAAACACTCAGCGTATACTCTTACAAGATCAGATTGGTTATTATTTTATCTAATCAGGATGGCTCCCACTGTTTTTATCAAATCTTCCTTCAAACCCTAAAAGGAAAGACTGGCCGGGATTAATTATACGCTACAAGTTCGCCAATGTTTCAGCCACGCCAGTGTCGGTACTTTGAGGGAGGTTCCCCATGCTTTCGCATGGACCTAATTACAGTAAACCTCGTTTTCCCAGAGGCGTAACCCCGTTGACACCTTTCTAGACACCTACTAGATCGGCTAATTGTAATGTGTAAAACTCTCACAGGAGTAACAATTACTCGCAGCGGGTATCGGGATCCAACTATCTCATAGAAGGTATGCAATCTCATTGCAAATTTCAACACTTGAAATTCTCGATAATTTTGCCCCTAGCGTCCTATGACCTTGACGCAGGCCAACAAACCATAGTGCGCTAGTCAAGTTCAACCCATCATTTCCTAATTGAATTAAACCCACCCGCACGACCCTTGACGCAGGCCAACAAAGTCGCACGACTACCCTAATCCAATCTGCATCATATGCATAAGCAGATAAATACTAGTTAGCTACCGCACACTACGCCTTGACGCAGGCCAACAAACGTAGCACGAATACTAACTACTACTTATCTGAAATGACGGAGGGCTACGACAGGTTTTTCTGAAAACCTACTGCGTAATGAACTTGATATCGTTGTAGAATCAAATGATTTTAAAATGGAGTGTTTTTTAGGCTTTTCTAGTTTTGCTAAAGGGGCCACTCCCCATGAAGGGATCGTCGGCCCTTTCCTCGTCGAATGAGGTGCGGGATATATCATATATATCGCTGTGCAAAGCAAAAACTATAGAAGCAATCAAAAGACAAACCGAGGGTTGTAGCATCTACCAGTTATTGCTAAAGGAGTCTCTCCCGGTGAAAGGATCTCGGTCCTTTCCTTATCGAATAAGGTGCAGGATGTTCTACAAGGAACACCGCGATGCAAAGCAAGAACTGTAGCTACCTGTTTAATTTAGAAATTCGATTCCACAATATCTTAGTTTTCTTTTCTTTCATTAATCACATTAATGAAGTCTCATCATTTAAATCACCTAAACATCACAGATAAATACGACGTACACTTATGCCATCCGCATTCGCCTCGATGTCCCCTCGTGCACCGTTAGGTTAGGTAACTAACGGCAGAGCAGGGCAGGGCTAGCACGGGTGTAAAACATATGTAACGTCTATATAATATATCATATAAACTATATATAGTATCTATCACAGAATATCAAATGATCACATCACAGATATCACAGCAGAAGAATCATATGAAATATTGGATATACTAGGACGTCCGTGTTTTCAATACAAGCCAGTATAAAACACGGATTCCACGGTCGCGATGAATAGCCAAACCCACACCCCTAGACCCCTACGAGAGCGGCAAGCAACCCTACCAATTCTAGGGTTAGGAGACCCGGACTCGACACCTCGAGATGGTCTCCCACTGGACCCTAGAACCCGGTTGCTTGTGCTCCCCTGGTTGGGTCTATCCTAGTGCGGAAAAGTAAATAATATACAAAAGGTGACATCTTCCGCAACATGGAAGTGCCCCAATAAAAGAATATTACATACAAGTTTTTACATGAATGAAAATGAAAAAAACACTCATCTCACATAAAACCCCCCGCCTATTCAAACACGACGATCCAAAATAACATATCCAGCAACACATAACATCACATGTCATCAACGTAAGTAAATATGCGCATCCCAATTGTCGTTGGCATATAGCAACGAAACCGGCGATATCATATATTACACTTATGGTCACAGAAAAGAAAGTGTAAAACTACAACAGTTGGAATCCGCAAACCCTTTAGACATCGCATGCCTAATCAAATGAATTCCTTAGACATCGCATGCCTAACAATTATAAACCCCGCATTTTAGTCTCATTATCGAAAACACTTTTCAATATCAAGTTGGGCAATTCAACAGGATTCCCGACATTCTGATCGAATGCTCGTCGCAAACTTTAGTAGACGGCCGCACCCCCGATACCGTCGATGAAGTGCACCAAGATGGAACACCGCTACCTCGAGCACCCAAACGGATGCTTTCGGCGACGTGGTTCTCCTACAGTCACTTGGTCGGGGCTAAGGGGTGTAGCTGTCTATTAAGTTTATCCAGCGAGTATCCGCGTACGCTACGTGATTGCGACGGACTTTTGATCACATCAAAATCCCATGGCAACCGATCAATTGAGACTAAAGTGCTATGTTTATAACATTCAAATCAGTTATCTCATAACTACATATGGATTCCAAATATTGTATCACATTCCAGATAAATAGAAAATGTTAAACTTTCCGATCGAACAATCGAACACCCAAGTTTTCCCGAAATAGCTCAACACATGAAATAAATCTAAAAACATCCACTTCATGCCACAGTAGCAACGGTCCAGCCGTAGAAGGGTCAAGCCAACGCCTCACATGTGGCACGCCGTACTGCTCCAAACCCGAAGGTTCAAAGGGCAGTTCAAGACGGTCACGTAATCGAGTTAAGGTTTGTTGTCTTCTAGAGGGACCATCGCGTTACTTGCACTACTTAGAACGTCATTAAACTACGGAAAGATCCAACAAATGGAAATTTCCCGGCAGGGGAAAAAGTGGGTATTCATATCCGGTCGAACTTTTTAACATATTCTAAAATTACCTGGAAAAACACACGGACAAAATTAGACAATCCGATCGAATCTACGAACTCCCAATACAACCCAGAAAACTCAACTCTTAAGCAGAAGTTAAAATATCCCAGAAAATACAGCACTTAAATATATGAATTACTGTGCAAAAATAGTTGAAAGATGCTGCCGTACGGCCGCGGAACCGCCGCACGAGCCATGCTCGTGCCGCGGTTCCACGGCGGTTTGATCGATTTAGCCGCTCGTATTTCACAGTAACTCCTAAAAACGCCTGCTGATTTTTCTGCATATTTTTAATTTGGAAAAATGCACAGTTTTGAAAAATGTACAGAGAAGGGGTCGGATTAGGGTTTCGGGATTCGTTCGGATTTCTAACATCGTCTACACTTCGCCTAAGACGCTAGCTAGGCTCTGATACCACTGTAGGGTTCCTAGGCACACCCATGAGGTTCCATAAGGCATCAACCATGCTAAATTCAACAATTTTCGGGGCCGAGAAACCCTAATGCGATCGTTGACTAGAGGTAAAGGCGAAAACTATGCAAGTAAACAACTTTACTCTAAAGTGAATGGAAATACAACCTTTGTAGATCCGGTCCACCACTTCTCTAGCTCCGTGATGACGTCCCTTCATTGCGATCACCGAGTCCCGGACTCTCGCGGTGGTTTCATCGAAGAAATGATCGGGCTAGGTCGATGACTTCGATGCCGAAGATGATCTACGTCGAGGCGACTCTAACTGTAGCTCCAACTTCACCAAGTCATAAAACTTGTGAAGAAAACACCCTATACTACATGGCAAATGGTAGAGGATGAAGAAATAGGAAGTGGGTTCACTTTGGATTTTGATTTCTCACTTGAATTCATCACTTAGAAATTTTCAAGCAAGCTTTCTTCTTTTCTTCATTTGAAGAAAATGATGAAGAAGAAAGAAAAAGAATTCTCAAAAAAAAAAAATTAAATCAAGTGATGGTTATCATATTTGCAACCATGGGTGAGTGTTAACTCATGTAGAGAATGAACTAGGGTTTAGGCAAATGGTTAGGTTAAGCAAAAGAAACAAAATGGTTGAACTTTTCAAAGCTTCATGAAGCTTCAAAGAAAGTCCAAAAATAGCCACCATTTTATTTCTTGCCTAAAAGAATAAATGAATAAATAAATAAATAAGAAAAGATAACAAAACCCTAACCATTAACCTAAACATAGTTCAAAGCATACACACACCCAAGTTTGCATGTATCATCAAACATGATACAAACTAGTGCACAAAAATATATCACATATATAACTTGTGCACATCAAGTGAGAAAATCCATCTTAAGTGAACAATACTAGTCAATGTAAAGTAATATATCTAATATATAATTATACATTAAATCATTAAATCAATACTTGATTTAACAATCCGGTCATATCGCATATAACCGACTAATATCAATAGTAACAAATTATCGAATCAACACTTGATCCGATAACCCGGCTATATCGCATATAACCGATCAATGTCACAAATCGCGAGAATCGAATAAAGTATCACATACTGGTATTATTCTCGGTCCCGCACATATCTCATATGCGCTCCTATTTCGTTTCGCTTGAGCCAGGAAACCTCTGTGTAGGACTCTAAAGACTCGTCAATACGCCGGCAGCAGGTGATGATCATATCAAACACCCACAAGCCGCAAGCGGTCTGCTAAACGTAACGGCCACCCGGGTATTGAGCGATCAAAAGATCGATGAGCAAGCCCGCTCGCACTCCTGTGAATCCAACCAGTAACACTTACCGTACAGTCCGGTCTGTTCGTCTGATATGTCGCATATCTCTCCTAGGGGTGGTAAACGTCAGACCCCAGTAGCTCGATAAGTCGTGTCGATATGAGGTCTATAACAGTTCGAGAAACTACTGGTAACACTTACCAATAAATCTCAGCAACCCTGGCCAGGGATTTCCGGTTATAACCAATCGAACACAGCGCAACATCAACTCCCTATACCGGGAGAGACGAATCCCCTCCTATCGCTCATTGCCTCCATGTGATTCGGGACTGTACCCAAAAACCACCGTTTTGCATGCCCTCCTGGACGTGGTAAGGTGGAAATCAAAGCACAGTGAGAATCACACAAGACTCTATGACGATCTCGAGTCTACAAACTAACCTGTACCGGTGTCACCAGAGAACTGCCATCTGACGTAAGGTATAATACCATCTGGGAGTTCTCGGCGAGTCCGTCCAGCGTACCTAGTCTCCACTGAGCACCCGTATATCATCTCTGGTGTCAAACACCAATGGATATGGGATCATCCATCGCCCATCTGTATGGGTCGAGAAGGTATACGCTAGTCTACTCTGGTATATCGATGCCCCGTCTCGATACACCCACGACTAGGGACCTTGAAGGGTGTAATTATGGACTACCATGTCCCCACTAGTATGATCTGCATCATAGTCCAGGTAGTCAAGTACACATCCTAAGGGCTTTACCAACATGTAACAGAGAGACAATCAGTGTACACGTTAAGGTAAAGAGCAACCAGATAGCATACTATCATGTCGAGCAAGAAAGTCCTCCCTATATATGTCCAAGCATCCACTACAATATACATCCTATGTATAGTAATGGCCTCTAGGGCATACATATAACTAACAGTGTATTGGGTATAATACCCAACTACAAAAGAATCAACCCGACTAACCTATGGTTCTGATACCAAAAGAACCATGTCACACCCCGCTTTCCAGAGTACGCTAAAATGGGCACGTGACATAGCCAACCATGCTACCTGTGGGTTGGAAGTATCCATCCACAGTCACATTACGGCTGTAGAGATATCAAGAATAAAATAAAAATATCTAAAACATGTCCATAATCCAAGATAAATCATGAGTCAAGAATAATAAAATGTGGAAGCGGAAGATCCAATACAAATAACTGGAATGTACGTCCCATAATGCGGGCTCACATCAGGAATAAAATGCAGGAAAGAAAAGCTAACTACTGCTGACACTCACAGCTCAGCCTGTCGGCTAAAGTACTCCTGCTCTGACCGCGACAGCAGTACAGAATCTGGGCCATGCAAAACCCAGACGTCAGCGCGTCAAGTCATCAAGTAATAACATAATAAACAGGGTAGCAGGCAATGCGGATATAAACATGAATAAAGCAAGGGCAACAATAATATAAAATAGAGCGGTTCAGGGTAGTGTGCAGTGGATAAACTAAACTGTTCTATCAAGTTTTCTGTTCTAAAGTCTTTGAAACCAAATTGATGAATCATCGATGTAACTCAATAGTATCCCGTACATACCCGGGACCACGGCCCAGATTCTCAGGCTGAAACCGAGACATGCCGCTAGGCACTAAACAGGAATGTATACAGATGAATGATGTCAGCAGTATCATTCCAAGGCTGGCCTAGACTCTAAAACTGATCAGAACAAGTAGCGAACTGTTGAGTTATAAGTCAGGTTTCACCTTTTATTTCCCCATACCCCCAAATTATATGTGTATGTCAAGTCAGGTATCCCGTAATCAAGAAACTAATGCCAACACAGGATCAGGTAAACAGGTTTGTCTGGATAGACAACAGGAACGGTCTATGAGGACTACATGTCAGGTTTGTTGGCATTAGACACAAGATCAGGTAACAGGTCAGGTCATGGTACATCAGGTCAAGTCAAGCAGTATACGGTACCATGTCGGGTCAATCAATATGTAAGTAGCAAGTCGGGTCAATCAATATGTAAGTAGCAAGTCAGGTCAAGATGTAAACGGTATCATGGGGGTGCTCATACTCAGTGACAAAATCAAGCATGGACATCAACAACATAAATTTAAGCAACGAATTAAACAATAAAGAAGCTTCGATTAATTTGCAGCACAGTTATCAATTGTGTTTCAGAGGTGTTATCAACATTATAAGAATACAATATAACAGTTAGGGCCGTTGAATCATGTTAACCAGTTTAAGAATTTTATGGATGCAATGATATATATATATATATATATATATATATATATATATATATATATATATATATATATATATATGGGTTCAATGGATGAAATCACAATTAATACGGGTTAAATGTACACGAGTGTCCGAATGAAGTAAAACTATAGAGAAAGTGCCATAGGCTATGTCAATAGTGAAAGTGTGATTAAAACATGCAAATGTGGTTATTAGGTTTAATATAGTAAATGCAGACGGTAGGTTTCAAGCTTGGAAGATAAAATGATATATAGCAATATTGAACACGAAAAATGGGAAATTTAGTACTAAAGTTAAACTGCAGGTTTAGGGAGTTCTCAATGTATATGTAAATATTATTTAGCATGAAGCAAGGGGTACTTGCCTTGACAGGTCGTGAATCGGGAAAACGGAACGTAAAACGTCGGTGGGGAAAACTCGCGACGGGCGCACGGTTTACGGAATGAACCCAAACGACGAACAGTGGAACCACACAGATCAGAGTATCTCGCTGGATCGTCGGGACACGTCGCCGGCACGGCCGGATTCTGGCGAGATGCAAAAACAGCGAACGATCAAGAATGCAACAAGAAATGAAAAGAAAATAAAGAAGAAGGGAAGGAGGACAGAGAAGGGGGTGCTCACGAGGATTTGTGGGGAGGTTGTAATTGCCGACCACGTCGACGGAGCTCTGGCGGTCGGCCTACGATGACAGCGATGGAAACCTACAGATCAAGTACCATGAGCAGGGAGAAAGGAGAAGAAAGGAGAAGAGAGAGGGAGCATCACTCACGGAGGGGGTTTGCACGATGGCCAGGGGCACGGAGACGGTCGTCGACAGCGATTTCCGGCGGCGCCGACGTGTGCAGGGGTGCGCAGTTCCCTCGTGCAGGTGCTCGGGAGGAATGGGAAAGGAGGAAGGAGGTGCAGCGGAGATGACGAAGGCAAGGAGGCGAGGGGGCCGGCGATGAGGGCGTCGGCGTTGGGGCTGCGGCGGCGAAGGGCAAGGCGGCTAGGGCTTCGTGAGGTTGGGTTCGCGTTAAAAAGAAAAAGGAAGGTGGAAAATATATAGGGGGAGAGAGAGAGAGATACGGGGAAAGCGAGAGAGAGAGAGAAAGTTAGCGAGAGGAGAGAGAGAGGAGAGAGATAGAGAGGGGAGAGAGATCGAGAGGAGAGAGGAAATTTAGAGGAGAGAGAAGTTTGGAGTTTAGTGGAAGAGAAAAGAGAGAGAGAGAGAGGCGTAGAAAAATGGTGGGGCCCAGGGGTTTAAAATGAACCTGATTGGCTCGTGGTAAAAGAAAAAGAAGAGAGAGAAAAAGATTTAAAGAAATGAAATATATTATATGGGTTTTAAAAATATATTCGACGGTTTAAAATATATTAGAAATTGGGATTTGGCGCAAAGTAAAATATTTCCAAATTGCGCCCGGGTCAGGTCCAAAAATTTGAAATTGAAATAAGAAAATTTTAGACGGAATCCAAAATTTAAAATGAAGTATTTTATAATCAAAAAGCATACCCCCAAAACGGACACACGCACGTGCGCGTAGCCGTCCAAACTCGCTCGTTTCACTGAACGGGACGAGAACACGATGCACGGACGCTACAACAGGGTTAGGGGTGTCAAGCATGCCATGATGAATATTTTTAATTTTATGTTAGATGCCTTAAATTGTTATATGCAGAAATGAATTGCCGGGTAAAATTTAAAACTCACAACAGTCAAGTAGGATCAACGAAATAAATACCATACGCCAACATACGACAACAGAAACCAGTAGCATTGGGCTCGGGTGTTACAGATGTCAGGGGTTTCTCGCCTATGTTTGCGATACTAGAGCTACAGATGTTCCGATGGATCAGATTCCTGTGGTTAGCGAGTTCCCTGATGTGTTCCCTGACGAGCTTCCTGGGCTACCGCCCGAGCGCGACATTTCTTTCTGTATCTATTTGGTTCCTGGCACGGGGCCTATTTCCATACCGCCTTATCGGATGGCCCCGGCGGAACTTAGTGAATTGAAGGGTCAGTTGCAAGATTTGCTGGACAAGGGACTTATTCGACCCAGTGTTTCTCCTTGGGGTGCTCTAGTCCTGTTTGTCAAGAAGAAGGACGGCAGTATGCATTTGTGTATCAACTACCGTCAGCTGAACAAGGTGATAGTGCGGAACAGGTATCCTTTGCCACGCATCGACGATTTGTTCGACCAGCTTCAGGGGGCAGGATACTTTTCGAGGATCGATTTGCGATCAGGCTACCATCAGCTGCGGGTTCGGCAGGAGGACATTCCTAGGACAGCCTTCCGCACGCGCTACGGCCATTACGAGTTTCTGGTGATGTCGTTCGGACTCACCAACGCGCCAGCAACATTCATGGACTTGATGAACCGCATTTTCTGGCCGTATCTTGATCTGTTCATCATAGTGTTCATTGACGATATTCTGGTGTATTCTCAGAGTAGAGAGGAGCACGAGCAGCACCTGCGGATTACACTGCAGACCTTGAGGGAGCATCAGCTTTTCGCCAAATTATCCAAGTGTGCTTTCTGGCTGGACAGCGTAGATTTCTTGGGGCACGTGATTACACGAAATGGTATATGTTTAGACCTGAGGAAGATTGAGGCCGTTCGGAGTTAGCCCAGACCCACATCTGTTACGGAGATTCGCAGCTTTCTAGGGATGGCCGGCTACTACAGGCGATTCGTGCAGGACTTCTCCCGTATTGTTACACCTTTGACCGGGTTGACCCGGAAGGGAGTTCGTTTTGATTGGACGGAGGAGTGTGAGCATAGTTTTCAGCAGCTACGGGCTCTACTGACTACGACACCAGTGCTATCTTTGCCTTCAGGGTCAGACGGATTTGTGGTTTACTGTGATGCTTCATGAGTGGGACTAGGGTGCGTATTGATGCAGCATGACCGGGTGATCGCGTATGCTTCGCAGCAATTGAAGAAACATGAACAGAATTACCCTACTCACGATTTAGAGATGGCTGCAGTAGTCTTTGCACTTAAGATCTGGCGACATTACCTATACGGTGGGTCATGCCAGATATTCACTGATCACAAGAGCTTAAAGTATATATTTCAGCAGCGAGACCCGAACCTTAGACAGCACCGATGGATGGAGTTAGTGAAGGATTACGATTGCGAGATCTTATACCACCCGGGCAAGGCTAATGTGGTAGCGGATGCTTTGAGCAGGAGGCCCGGGGGTAGTCTATCTTGTTTGAGCACAGTGCAGAGGCAGTCGTCGGTAGATTGGCAAATTTTATGCGACGCCGGGTACAGTTCGAGTTTACGCCGATCGGAGGATAGATTGCGCATGTTTATGCACGCCCACAGTTGCTCGATCGTATACATGAGGCACAGCACAGTGATGACCGATGTTCAGATTTTAGGACACAGAATGGACAGGGTAGATTTCCCAAGTTCATGATCGATGATCAGGGGATACTATGATTTGGGGCTAGACTGTGCGTACCTGATGCTGAGGGATTGCGGCGCGAGATTCTTGAGGAGGCACATCGATCGGTATACAGTGTCCATCCCGGTTCCACTAAGATGTACCATGACATGAGAGGTGTTTACTGGTGGGACGGAATGAAGAGAGACATCGCAGATTTTGTGTCGAGATGCCTGACTTGTCAGCAAGTCAAGGCTGAGCACCAGAGGCCTGCGGGAGAGCTACAGCGGTTACCCATTCCGGAGTGGAAATGGGAGCAGATTTCTATGGACTTCATCGTGGGTCTACCCAGGACTAGTCGAGGGTATGACTCTATCTGGGTGATCATAGATCGTTTGACGAAAGCGGCTCACTTCCTACCGGTGAAGACGACTTTCAGATTTGCTCAGTATGCCCAGATATACATTGACGAGATTGTACGACTGCATGGAGTTCCAACATGTATCGTGTCCGACAGAGGCACCCAGTTTACCAGCCGACTATGGCAGAGGCTCCAGGAGGCTTTGGGCACTCGCTTGAGTTTCAGCACAGCATTTCATCCGCAGACCGACGGACAGTCAGAGTGGACTATTCAGACTCTCGAGGACATGCTCAGAGCGTGCGTCTTAGACTTTGGAGGTAGCTGGGACCATCATTTGCCCTTAGTAGACCATTCAGATGGCACCATTTGAGGCTCTTTATGGGAGGAGATGAAGATCGTCCGCCTGTTGGACGGAGCTCAGTGAGAGCGGTATCTTAGGGGCACAGATTGTGGAGGAGACGACTGCGAAGATCCAGTTGATCCGCGATAGGATGAGAGCAGCCTAGAGTAGGCAGAGATCTTATGTGGACCGTCGTCGGCGCAGACTTGAGTTTTCTGCTGTTGATCATGTTTTCTTGAGGGTCTCCCCAATGAAAGGTGTGATGAGATTTGGGAAGAAGGGGAAGCTTAGTCCCAGATATGTGGCCCCTTCGAGATCCTCGAGCGTGTTGGTGCAGTTGTGTATCGGTTAGCCCTTCCGCCCAGTTTTCCAGATGTGCACCCAGTATTTCACGTTTCTATGCTCCGCAGATATCTTCATGATCCTTCGCATGCGATTCAGAACCCGACGATCCATCTTGAGCGCGACCTTTCATATGCAGAGCAGCCGGTGATGATCTTGGCTCGCCAAGTGAAGAAATTGAGGTCGAAAGATATACCGTTCGTCAAGGTACTTTGGCGTGGTCCGAACAAAGAGGAGGTCACTTGGGAGACCGAGAGCGAGATGAGGAAGAGGTATCCCCACCTTTTTGAAGGTACGTATAGTTAGATTTTTAAATTCGGAGACCGAATTTCTTTAAGGGGGGTAGATTGTAACGCCTTGAAATTCGTTAGGATGTTTTCGCGTTAATTAGCAAGTGTGCGTGTTTTTCATAAAAACGGATATCTTATTTTTCCTTCTTGGATAGTGATAATTTGTGTTGTGAAGTGTTTATATATATATATATATATTTATATATATATATATATATATATATATATATATAATTCTAGGGTTATTAATTATTTTGGTCGTGTTTACCCTAAGTGGGAAAATTTTGTGTTAGTGTACACTTGCACACTTAGCATTTTGTGACTTAGGTTTTAAGTGTTAGCATGTTAACCCTCTTTCATTTTTCTTGCATGGTTTTATTTATCCCCACCATTTAACCAAGTCAAACCCTTATAAAAATTCAAAATTTAAAAAGGGAATTAGAGGCATGGTGGTTAGGTAGGAATTTGACCTTTAATTGACCATTTCCTTCTCTCTTCTCTCTCTTCTCTCATTTCTGAAACTCCAGCAGAAATTCCAGCAGCAGCAACCCCATTTTGTTCATCTCCTCTTCTCCTTTTCATTTCCCCTTGAGGCCAAACAAAACCCTACACAAAAACAACACTTTCCTTCACAAAACCATGGGGAAAAGGGGCTTTTTGAGGTGTTTGGGAGTAATTCTGCATACTTGAGGAGGGAGCTGGAACTCTTGGTGTTTCATAAGGTCTTTAGGAGGTATTAGCTCATAATTAACACCCTTTCTCCATATCTTGTAGTATCTTAACTAAAAATCATGTTTTTTGTGCATTATTAGTGATATTGAAGGATAATTGTGAAGCCTATGTTAGATTGGTGTTCTCATAGTTTAGTTAACTCTTTTAAGTGTTTTTAGAGCTATTTAAATCAGGTTTTGCTTCAGGTTTGCACAAAAATACCATAAAGTACCTTTTTAGTGTAAAATGTGATTTTTAACTAGAAATTGGGTTCTGTTAGATCTGCTTATGCCGGGTTAGTTCAGAACGATTTTGGATTTACTGTAGTATAAGAAGGGGGTTTGGAGTGCATGCACAAAACCGGGGGACCCACCTCCCTACCCAGGCCGCCAGAAAATACATTCTGGCCGCAAATTGTGGCCAGATAAGTGAATTGGGGGTTGGGATTTGGGCCACTGGAGTCTGCATCTATGTAGAGTGTTTTGGTATATATATTTTTGTAAAATCTATTCTGTATCAAAATCAGGAGTGGAATACCCTATTTCCCGTATTTTTACTCTTTCGCGACACGCGTGATACGTGTGTGTGGGTTTTGGGTTTCTGCGTATCGCGACGCGACAGAGTGACTTCAGGCGCGTAATCACACATTATAGCGTATCACGCACACGTGCGCTTGGTTTGCGGCACGGGTTTCTAGTTGACTTTAAATGTCGTGTTTGTATGGTTTCGAGCTTATGTGTGATATTCTTTGGAATTCTAGGTTCGTAGGCAAGTGCGACGGACGCCGCGAAGAAAGAGAAGAAAATCGTCGGCTATACCTAGCGAGAGACTACGGTGAGTAGATTTAACATCTACGGGGAAATCACCAGCATGGCGTTATGCGTCAGGGCTGATAGGACCTTGTAGCAGCATATTACACTTACCTACATTGACTGTTCATGGCTACTATTTTGTGCATAACACATTTCCTACTATAGGTATATAAACTAGAATTGATAGAACACTGCACCATTACTAACGGTTCATGTTGCACGAGCACTATCCTGCATGTTACACACACCGTTAGTAATTGCCATGACACTCACACTGTAGAATTTCATGATCATTATGCTGTAGCTCATCTTTTATGTGACTAAACATGATATTCATACTTGATACATATATCACATTGCTTGACTTGCGCCTTGATTCGGATTACCTGATATTCATACTTGATACATATATCACATTGCTTGACTTGCACATTGATTCGGATTACCTGATATTCATACTTGATACATATATCACATTGCTTGACTTGCACATTGATTCGGATTACCTGATATTCATACTTGATACATATATCACATTGCTTGACTTGCACATTGATTCGGATTACCTGATATTCATACTTGATACATATATCACATTGCTTTGACTTGCACATTTATTCGGATTACCTGATATTCATACTTGATACATATATCACATTGCTTTGACTTGCACATTGATTCGGATTACCTGATATTCATACTTGATACATATATCACATTGCTTGACTTGTGCCTTGATTTGGATTACCTGATATTCATACTTGATACATATATCACATTGCTTGACTTGCACATTGATTCGGATTACCTGATATTCATACTTGATACATATATCACATTGCTTGACTTGCACATTGATTCGGATTACCTGATATTCATACTTGATACATATATCACATTGCTTTGACTTGCACATTGATTCGGATTACCTGATATTCATACTTGATACATATATCACATTGCTTTGACTTGCACATTGATTCGGATTACCTGATATTCATACTTGATACATATATCACATTGCTTGGACATGCACATTGTATATTCATACCAGTGCACACATACATTGATATCTTCATAATTGCGCACATGCACATTGTATATTCATACCAGTGCACCCATACATTAAGATCTTCATACTTGCTTAGATTACGCATTGAGATATGTTGTTTCCATGTTAATTCTGGATTTGGGAAACCATGAATATTTCAAAAGAGAATAGTTAATTATTTAAAAACCTGGTTTCCCTTGATATGATATTTCGGTGCGTCCACCATGTGATTTCTCGGTGCTAGAGTGATGTATGTGAACCCGAATCGAGGAGTTGGATGAGGCCGATTACGGGAACATGGTGGACCCGGTATGGTAGCCCGGGGTGAGAACGGTTTCGCTGTGTATTAGACGGTGAGCCTGGCAGAAGGACTATTACCTACCGGTGATTGGTTGGACCTGGCAGTTATCCGGAGGATACTGACCAGAGTCGATAGATGGATGTGGGATGATCCGTACTGCCGGGGCCGAGGGCCAATACCACAGACGGAGCCCGTGGGCTGATCCGGACTGACGGATGCCCGATGGATAAGGATTTGCGTGTCGATGCTGGACATGAGTACTTATGATATTTGGGTGCCGATGTTGGGCACTCGTGATTCTCAAAGATTTACAGGATTAGAGGGCCGATGAGAGTGCTGGCGCCTGAGCTATTTGGAGTTCTGGGTGCATTGATGGATGTTAGATTTCCCATGCTCAGCTTTCATTATTGTATCTTATCCTGTAGATATATATTACCTGATAGAGCACTTGCATGATTATTTCACATACTGTTTATCACGCATTGATATTATCTGCTGGCATATGATAGAGTAGCGCAGTACGTGCATGCTCGCGATTACTTTTATATGTTATTTCTATTCACGAGTTGGCAACTCACCCGCATTGTGCCACAGTGTTTGCAGGTTTTCCCTCGGAGTAGTTGCGGCAGGCTACCCTTTTTTGCATCTTTTGGCTACAGATACCACTACAGTTGGTGCGAGGACTATTTTGCTTTTAGGTGGGTTATGGTATCTGGTTACTTCTATTGTACACACTTTTGTATCCAGTATTCTCCATCTACCATATATGTACTGGACTTAGAGACAGTGTGAAGACGATGATGTATATCTTTGTATTCTGGTGTCGAGCTCGTGGGAGCCGATTGTTTATATTTATGCAGTTTATTATGCTGTGGTGTTTACTTATTGCACATTCTTCGCTACGGTGTCGTATATTACTTTTGTCTTGTTGTTTTCTGCCGTTGGGCGTGATTGTTCCCGTTTGGGAACGCCTTATTTCATTATATCATTTCACTTATATCCTGATTTATACCCGATTTTCGGGGATACTTTTTCAAAGGTTTTCTAAATGTTTAATTGAATGTTTTCAACACTCACTACATTTAATGGTTTTGATTTCTGGGTTCGGCTTACTTAGTCGCGTTATACCTGTAGACATTGCGTGGTTAAGTGCCAGTCACGAGTCGAAATATTCGGGTTGTAACATGACGTGAGGTATAATACCATCTGGGAGTTCTCGGCGAGTCCGTCCAGTGTACCCAGTCTCTACTGAGCACCCGAATACCATCTCTGATGTCAAACACCAATAGATATGGGATCATCCATCGCCCATCTCATGGGTCGAGAAGCGTATATGCTAGTCTGCTCTGGTATACCGATGCCCCATCTCGATATACCCACGACTAGGGACTTTAAAGGATGTACTTATGGACTACCATGGCCCCACTAGTATGATCTGCATCATAGTCCTGGTAGTCAAGTACACATCCTAAGGGCTTTACCAACATGTAATTATAAGACAGTATCAAGAGACAAGTATAGATTTTAAGATAAAGAGAAACCAGGTAGCATACTATCATATCGAGCAAGAAAGTCCTCTCTATATATGTCCAAGCATCCAATATAATATATATCATCTGTACAATACTGGCCTCTAGGGCATACATACAACTAACAATCTCCTACTTGCACTAGGGCCAGCTGCTGTAGTATCGCATACCAAGCATCCCGAAGAGTCTCTCAAACTGTATCTAGGGAATGGCCTTCGTGAGTGGATCCGCAGTGTTGTTCTTCGTGTCAACCCTCCTGACCTCGATCTCCCGGCGATCTACTATCTCCCGGATTAGGTGATACCGTCTTCGAATATGCCTGGATCGCTGATGGGACCTGGGTTCCTTGGCCAAAGCCACCGCTCCATTGTTATCACAATACAAAGGTAATGAATGCTCAATGGACAGAACCACTCCAAGTTCAGTAATGAACTTCTTGATCCAGACAGCCTCTTTGGAAGCATCGTTGGCAGTGATGTATTCAGCCTCCATCGTCGAGTCTGCCACGGTTTCCTGCTTGGAACTCTTCCAGCATACCGCCCTTCCGTAAAGGGTAAAGACAAATCCCGAGTGCGACTTAGAGTCGTCCTTATCACTCTGGAAGCTCGAATCGGTAAAGGACTCCACTTGGAGTTCTCCATTACCATACACCAAGAGCATCTCTTTAGTCCTTCATAAGTACTTGAGAATGCTCTTCACAGCTGTCCAGTGACTCTCTCCAGAATCAGCTTGATACCTACTCACTATACTTAGTGAGTGTACTACATCGGGTCTGGTACATAGCATCACGTACATGATTGAGTCTACTGCCGAAGCATAGGGTATCCCTTGCATGCGAGCTCTCTCCAAATCAGTCTTGAGAGACATCTCTTTGAGAGAGTGAACCCTGAGATCATGGGTAAAAACCCACGTTTTGACTCTTCCATACTAAACCGCTTTAGTATGGTGTCAATGTACCTGGATTGGGACAATCACAGTATCCGTTTGGATCTATCTCTATAGATCTTAATCCCCAAGATGTAGGAGGTATCCCCTAGATCTTTCATTGAGAATCGTTGAGATAAGAAGAGCTTGACCGATTGCAGCATAGGAATGCCACTTCCTATCAAGAGTATGCCGTCTACGTACAATACGAGGAAGACAACCTTACTCTCTGCCACCTTCTTGTAGATACAAGGTTCATCTACGTTTTTGACGAAACCAAACTATTTGATAACGACATCAAAGAAGATTTTCCAACTCCGCGATGCTTGCTTTAATCCATAAATGGATTTAAGCAGCTTGCACACCTTCCCGCTTCTCTCACTAGCTATGAAGCCCTCTGGCTGAGTCATGTACACGCTCTCTTCTAAATCACCGTTTAGAAAGGCGGTCTTAACATCCATTTGCCAGATTTCGTAGTCATGATATACAGCGATGGAAAGCATGATCCGGATGGATTTAAGCATAGCCACTGGAGAAAAGGTTTCGTCATAGTCCACACCTGGTCTTTGACGAAAACCCTTTGCAACAAGTCTAGCTTTGAAAGTCTCCACTTTCCCATCTACACCAAGTTTTTTCTTGAAGATCCACTTGCTCCCAATGGGCTTTACTTTTTCAAGAGCATCTTCCAAAGTCCATACTTTGTTGGTGTACATGGATTCCATCTCGGACCGCATTGCATCCAGCCATTTCACCGAGTCACCACTCGTGATGGCCTGCTCGAAGCTAGTTGGGTCATCATCCTCCATGATGCAATCCTCGCTCCCACCATCCATGAGAAAACCGTAGTATCTCTCAGGTGGGTGAGGAACCCTACTAGATCGGCAGAGTGGCTGGGGTTTGTTGGGAACTGCTGAATCCTCTGGTTCCACTAAATCTTCAGTTTGAGTTTGTGTAGCCGGAATTTCTTCCAGTTCTACCTCGTTGCCACTAATTTCTTTTGTAAGAAATTCCTTTTCTAAAAAGGTGGCATGTTGAGAAACAAACACCTTTTGTTCCTCGCTATGGTAGAAAAGATATCCATGTGAATGTTTGGGAAATCCCACAAACTTTCATAGAACTGACCGTGCCTCGAGTTTGTCCGGATTTTGCCTTTTGACATAGGCTGGACAACCCCATATCTTAACTCGTTTAAGACATGGTCTCTTCCTACTCCATATCTCATATGGTGTGGTAGGTATAGATTTAAGTGGAACTTGATTCAATAGGTATGATGTTTTCTCCAACGCATACCCCCAGAAAGAAATAGGTAACTCAGCTGTGCTCATCATAGAGCGCACCATATCTAATAGGGTGCAGTTCCTCCGTTCCGATACACCGTTGTGCTGTGGTGTATATGGAGGAGTTACCTGAGAGAGAATCCCATTCTCTTTTAGGAAGTCCAGGAATTCATTGCTCAAGTATTCACCTCCTCGATCAGATCGAAGGATTTTAATACTTTTCCCAGTTTGGTTCTCGACTTCTTATTTATATGCTCTAAATTTCTCAAAAGCTTCTGATTTGTGTTTCATCAGGAACACATACCCGAATCTAGAGATCGTCAGTGAATGTAATGAAGTACGAATAACCATCCCTGGCATGTGTAGACATGGGACCGCATACATCACTATGTACCAGTCCCAAGAGTTCCGTAACTCTTTCTCCGTGTCCCGTAAACAGAGTTTTGGTCATGTTTCCTTTGAGACATGACTGGCAAGTATCATAAGATGAAAATTCAAATGGATTCAAATATCTTTCCTTATGCAACTTAGCTAGCCGTGTCTCATTGATGTGACCTAGTCTATAATGCCACAAGATGGATTCGTTCATTTCTGAACTCTTCCTCTTATGTGTGTTTGTTATGCTCAGAACTGTTAATTGATTTAGAACATAAAAGCCATTGCACATCGTGCCTGATCCAACCAACTTTTGGTTTAGAAAAATGTTCATAACATTATCCTGTAATACAAAATTATATCCCTCTTTACTCAACAAAGAGACCGATATAATGTTGCATATCAGGTTCGGCATGTAATAGCATTCGTTCAGAATCAATGTATTACCAGTTGGCAATACAAGGTGATACTCCCCGACTGTTTTAGCCGCAACAATTGCACCATTTCCAACCCTTTTGTCTTTATCACCTTCTCCAAGTTCTCTACATTTTCTCAGCCCATGTAACTGATTACATATATAGGATCCTGACCCAGTATCTAATACCCAAGACGTAGAGGAAATGGAGAAACAGTTCTCTGTAACGAACACACCCAAAGAAAATGCATCATCATATACTTTCTTCACTCGGGTGGCATGGGAATCCTGGTATTCCCCTATATCATGTTCAGTCTTATAACTTTTATAAGAAAGAACGGAACCAACGTTCCCCAGCACAGTATAACATGTGGGTTCGGTCAATACATCCATATTATTATCTTGATTAAGGCATGATATGGTCGCTACCTGGAGAGAGAGAAGAAAACACTTTAGCGTATGCTCTTGCAAGATCAGATTGGTTATTATTTTATCTAATCAGGATGGCTCCCACTGTTTTTATCAAATCTTCTTTCAAACCCTAAAAGGAAAGACTAGCCGGGATTAATTACACTCTACAATTTCGCCAATCTTTCAGCCAGGACAGTGTCGGTACTTTGAGGGAGGTTCCCCGTGCTTTCGCACGGACGTAATTAAAGTAAACCTCATTTTCCCAGAGGCGTAACCCCATTGACACCTTTCTAGACACCTACTTGATCGGCTAATTGTCCTGTGTAAAACTCTTCCAGGAGTAACAATTACTCGTAGTGGGTATCGGGATCCAACTATCTCATAGAATGTATGCAATCTCATTACAAATTTCAATACTTGAAATTCCCGATAATATTTTACCCCTAACCCCTATGACCTTGACAAAGGCCAATAAATCATAGGATGCAAGTCAAGTTCAACCCGTCATTTCTTGATTGAATCAAACCCACCTGCATGACCCTTGACAAAGGCCAACAAGGTCGTACGACTACCCTAAAACAATCTGCATCATATGCATAAGCAGATAAGCACTATTCAGCTACCGCACACTACGCCTTGACAAAGGCCAACAAACGTAGCACGAATACTAAACAGTTCTTATCTGAAATGACGGAGGGCTACGACAAGTTTTTCTGAAAACCTATTGCGTAATGAACTTGATATCGTTGTAGAATCGTGTGAAAATTTGAAAAGGAGTGTTTTTAGGCTTTCACTAGTTTTTCTAAAGAGGTCATTCCCGGTGAAGAGATCTCGGCTCTTTCCTTATTGAATAAGGTGCAGGACATATCATATATATCACTATGCAAAGCAAAACTCTAAAAGCAATCAAAAGACAAACCGAGTTTTGTAGCATCTGCCAATTTTGCTAAAGAGGTCATTCCCGGTGAAGGGATCTCGGCTCTTTCCTCATCGAATAAGGTGCGGGATATATCTCATATATCGCTATGCAAAGCAAAAAACTGTAGCTACCCTTTTTAAAAAATTGATTCTACAACATCTTTTAGGTTTCTTTTCTTTCATTAATCATATTAATGAAGTCCCATCATTTAAGTCACCTAAACATCACAGATAAATACGATGTACACTTATGCCATCCGCATTCGCCTCGATGTCCCCTCGTGCACCGTTAGGTTAGGTAACTAACGGCAGAGCGGGCCAGGGCTAGCGTGGGTGTAAAACATAAGTAACGTCTATATAATATATCATATATACTATATACAGTATCCATCTTAACATATCAAATGATCACATCACAGATATCGCAGCAGAAGAATCATATGAAATAATGGATATACTAGGAGGTCCGTATTTTATTTTGAGCCTGTATAAAACACGGATTCCACGGTCGCGATGAATAGCCAAACCCACACCCTTAGACCCCTATGGAGCGGCAAGCAACCCTACCAATTCTAGAGTTAGGAGACCCGGACTCGACTCCTCGAGTTGGTCTCCCGCTGTACCCTAGAACCCGGTTACTTGTGCTCCCCTCCTTGGGTCTACATAATGCGGAAAAGAAAATAATATACAATGGTGACATCATCCTCATCCCGAAAGTGCCCCAATAAAAGAATATTACATACAATGAATTTTACATGAATGAAAATAAAAACCCTCATCTCACATAAAAACCCCGGCTATTCAGAACACGACGATCCAATATAACATATCTCAGCAACACATAATATCTCATATTATCAACGTAAGCAAGCATGCGTATCCCGACTGTCGTTGATGTATAGCAACGAAGCCGGTGATACACCACATACTACGCTTACGGTCATAGAAAAGAAAGTGTAAAACTACAACATTTGGAATCCACAATCTCTTTAGACATCGTAAATCCGAAATATCACATACTTCGCATTTCATGCCTAACTATATGAATTCCACATATTGTATCACATTCCAGATAAATAGACAGTATTAAACTTTCCGATCGAATAATCAAATACCCAAGATTTCCTTAATAGCTCAACACTTGAGCGGAGTTTAAAAATTCCAGAAAACGTCACAGTACCAATGGTCCAGCCGTAGAAGGGTCAAGCCAACGCCTGACATGTGGCAACGCCGTACTGCCCCAAACCATAAGGTTTAGAGGCGGTTCAGACGGTCACATAATCGAGTTAAGGTTTGTGTTCTTCTAGAGGGTCCATCGCGTTACTTGCACGTTTTTCCGAAAGATTTGAACTCAAGAAAAATTCAACACTTGAAAGTTTTTCGTGCCGGGAAAAAATGAGTTAATGATATCCGTTCGAACATTTTAACAGTTTCTAAGTTATCCGGAAAAAAGAACGAAATTAAACTTTCTGATCGAATCAACGAATTCAAAATAATTCCCAGAACACTCAACACTTGTGTCAGATTAAAAATACCCAGAAGAATGTACAAGTACCGACGGATATTACTGCACAAAACACTAACCCTAATTCTAATGTTCCGCCGCGGAACCGCCGCGCAAGCAAGGTATTGCTGCGGTTCCACGGCTCTTTAGTGTAATTAGGATGTCGTGTTTTACAGTAACTCTTAGAATTCCCTGCTTATTTTTTTGAGTATTTTTAATGCAGAAAAAATCACATTTTTACAAAATTTCCAGAGAGGGGGTCATTTTCGATGTTTCGGGGTTCGATCAGAGTTTTAACTTCGTATACATGTCGCCTAATGCTTTAGCTTGGCTCTGATACCACTGTAGGGACCCTTCGACGACATCAAGGTTTCGGGAGGCATCTTCCATGCCATTTCAAAAAAATTTCCGTGAAAAGGAACTCTAAACTAGAATCGTTGGCTAGAATACAATATGGAAACATATACTAAACCATTTACAAACTAAGTGAAGAAGAAAATACAACCTTTGTAGATCGGTCCTTCACTTCAAAAGCTCCTTGTTGTAGTCCCTTCGCTTCGATCATGGTCATCCCGGGCTCTTGCATGGCTTCACGAGGAGAAACAAGCGTCCTTGCTTGAATTCTTCGAGGCCGAAGATGATCTACGTCGAGAGAATACCAACTCAAGCTGCTACTTCACTGACTAGAGAATTAGTGAAGCAAACACCCTAAACTAAAGTGCTAGTCTAGTAGAGGATGGAGAAATAGGAAGTGGGCTCACTTTAAAATTTGTTTTCTCGCAATCTTTCACTCTCTTTAGAAAACCTTAGCAAGCTTTTCTTTTGCTCAAAGAAGAAGAAGATGAACAAATGAAAAGATGAGGATAATGATCAAGTCAAGGGAGCTAACCATGGATGAGTGAGTATCATATACTAACTCATATAGAAACATAACCATGGCTAATCCAAAATGGTTAGGTTAATAAAAATCTAAAGTAAAACAAAGTTAGTGGACTTTGTCAAAGCATCCACAAGCTTCTACAAGCTTCATGCTTGTGACAAAAACTCCACTAATTTGTAATTACCTTAAATAATTATAAACCACCATTAAAAATATAATGGTGTATGTCTTGCACACCCATGAATGATGTATCAACAACCATGATACAAAAAGAAAATACGTTTTAATATATATCACACACACACATATATATATATATTAAAGTTGTGCACATGTGAGAAAAATCCTTAAGTGAACAAGAGTTAGTTAATGTAAATTAGTATATAAAATATACAATTATACACTAAATTATTAAATCAACACTTGACTTAATAATCCGGTTATATCTCATATAACCGACTAACATTCAATGTATCGACTTATCGAATCAACACTTGATTCGATAACCCGGCTATATCACATATAACCGACCGATACAAAAAGTCACGAGAATAGAATACGGTATCACATACATGCATTATTCTCGGTCCCGCACATATCACATACGTGCCCTGAGCCAGTAAAACCACTATGTAGGACTCTAAAGACTCATCAATACGCCGGCAGTAGGTGATGATCATATCAAGCACCCATAAGCCGTCAGCGGTACTAGCTGGACGTAACGGCTACCCGGGTATTGAGCTATCAGAAGATCAGCAAGCAAGCCCGCTCCAACTCCTGTAAAAGCCTGACGGTAACACTTGCCGTACAATCTGGTCTCCTCGTCTGATATGTCGCATATCGAGTCTAGGGGTGGTAAACGTCAAACCCCAATAACCGATAAGTCATGCCGATGTGAGGCTCATAACGGGTCGAGAAATTACTGGTAACACTTACCAGTAAATCTCTAATACAGCCCTGGCCAGGGACTTCCCTGTTATGGCCAATCGAGCACAGTGCAACATCAACTCCCAATACCGGAAGAGACGAAACCCCTCCTATCGCTCACCGCCTCCATGTGACTCGGGACTGTACCCAAAAACCACCGTTTTTCATGCCCTCTTGGACGTGGTAAGGTGGAAATCAAAGTATAGTGGGAATCACACAAGTCTCTATGACGATCTCGGGTCTACAGACTAACCTGTACAAGTGTCACCAAAGAACTGCCATCTGACGTGAGGTATAATACCATCTGGGAGTTCTCGGCGAGTCCGTCCAGTGTACCCAGTCTCTACTGAGCACCCGAATACTATCTCTGATGTCAAACACCAATGGATATGGGATCATCCATCGCCCATCTCATGGGTCGAGAAGCGTATACGCTAGTCTACTCTGGTATATCGATGCCCCGTCTCGATATACCCACGACTAGGGACTTTAAATGATGAACTTATGGACTACCATGGGCCCACTAGTATGATCCGCATCATAGTCCTGGTAGTCAAGTACACATCCTAAGGGCTTTACCAACATGTAATTATAAGACAGTATCAAGAGACAAGTATACATGTTAAGATAAAGAGCAACCAGATAGCATACTATCATATCGAGCAAGAAAGTCCTCTCTATATATGTCCAAGCATCCAATATAATATACATCATATGTACAATACTGGCCTCTAGGGCATACATACAACTAACATGCTCAATATGGTAGTATGCTACTTGGTTTGTATCTATCTTAATATGTGTATATGTTTCTTGTAACGTATCGCTAATACATATTGATAAAGCTCTTAGGATCTTTACTTTACAACCAGCGTTGTGATGGCAGTCACACTTGTGGGGGTTGTGTAGTCTACAAGCACATCCTTATACAGGTCCCTGGTCGTAGGATTATCGAGACAGGGCATCGATACTCCAGAGTAGACTAGTGTGTACGCTTCTCGTCCCAACTGGGGAGATGGTCTGTCTCACAGCCATCAGTACGTCGTACTGAAGATAGTATGCAGGTGCTCATTAGGTTATAAGTACACTGGACAGGACTCGTCAGGAACTGTTGGTTGGTACTATACCTATCGTCAGTAAGCAGTTCCCAGGTGACATGAGTACAGCTTAGTCTGTTGACTTGACACTGTCACTTCGCCTCGTGTGTGTTCCCACTGTTCTTAGGTTACTACCCTACCACGGCTCTATTGAGTCATGCAAATAGGTAGTAGTTGGGTGCAGTCCCGAAGCACTTGTAGGTAGTGACGGTTAGATAGGATTTGTCTCTCCTGGTATTTGGGGTTGACATCGCGCTGTGTTTGGAGAGACATTACACAGAGTTTCTGGCCAGGGCAAGCGAGATTTGCTGGTAGGTACTCTAGTAGTTTCTCAGGGTGTTTTGGACTACACTCTGGCACGACTTATACCGCTATTAGGGGACTGACGTTTACCGCCCCCTAGGCCCGATATGCGATGCACTTAGACGAACATACCGGACTGTACGGAGATTGTCACATTCAGGCTCAGTAGGAGTTCGGATGGGTTCACCTCATCGGACTTCTTATCGACATCTACCTGGGGACCGTTACGTACAGCTAGTACCACTTGCGGCCTGTGGTTAAACCCACTGCCAGCGTAGTGTCGAGTCTTTAGAGTCCCACACAGAGGGTTGTTCACCTTTGGGCGAAACGTAGTAGAGGTCGTATGGTTTTACGACAGGGTCCGTTCACATACACGCACTTGTGCGTGTTTGGTGTTCAGGCAATTGATACTAGTGGGTTTTGGTTTAAGCCAGATCCTAGTATTTGGTTTTAGGTTGGTTCGGTCTCATTGTATTCGTGTTCCTCGGAACACGGATGCGGGTTTGTATATATAGTTGACAGGGGCAGAGAAACCTCATTAGGGTTTTGACCATTGACTTGATTAAAACCATAATGAGATGGAGAAAATTGATTAATGAGTTTTAATTAGAGATAATTGAATCATGGTAAATTGGTTTGACCATTTGACTTGTTGACTTTTGTTGACTTAGATATTTTTGTTAAGCATGAGATATTTTTTGCTTAGCATTAATTGTGACATGATAATGGTCAAATCAACATCAACCATGACAATTACCCTAATTAAAATTATTATTATTCTTTTTCCTCATATGAGAGCATACACCTCTTTCACATACATGCACTTGTGCATGTTTGGTGTTCAGGCAATTGATACTAGTGGGCTTTGGTTTAAGCCAGATCCTAGTATTTGGTTTTGGGTTGGTTCGGTCTCATTGTATTCGTGTTCCTCGGAACACGGATGCGGGTATGTATATACAGTTGACAGAGGTAGAGAAACGTCATTAGGGTTTTGACCATTGACTTGATTAAAACCATAATGAGATGGAGAAAATTTATTAATGAGTTTTAATTAGAGATAATTGTATCATGGTAAATTGGTTTGACCATTTGACTTGTTGACTTTTGTTGACTTAGATATTTTTGTTAAGCATGAGATATTTTTTGCTTAGCATTAATTGTGACATGATAATGGTCAAATCAACATCAACCATGACAATTACCCTAATTAAAATTATCATTATTCTTTTTCCTCATATGAGAGCATACACCTCATTTTATCATGACACATTCTCTCTCTTGCTTGCTCTCTCCTCTTCCTCTCTCAAGGCTCTATTGTTTCATGAGTTGAAAACCAATAGCATTGTGAGATCAAACCACCAAAACACTTCTCTACTCACTCTAGGGTTCTTAGTCTAACACACCAAGCACCTTAGTTACTTCAAGATAGAGGTTGGAGCTCAAGGTAGAGGCCTTCGGGTGGAACTTTCTTTGATATAGAGTGTAAGTCCACGGTAGCGCCCCGGCCGTCTACAGACGCCAAATGCGGAACAAAAACTTTTTAACTGGCGCTATCATATACTTTAACCCGGATCTGCCATTATTGTAATGTAACAAACTGTAATGAGTGTAGAAAGGTTATACCGAACGATCCGAGTCCTTCATTCTTTAACCATCATCCCACGCTCCGTTACGGCTGCTCCGATCTCGTCGATCTCCGATCTGCTCGTCCAGGTGGCACCACGTCGATGATTCTTTAAACGGGCTCCCGCCTCTGACTCGAGGCAACTCGGTCGTCAAGTTTGCTAAAAGAGACGACCAAGAATGATGTAGAATATGAGTAGAATACTTTGTCTCACCTCGTCCAAAACCGTGGACGATCGGTTAATGAAGTTGCCACTCAGATCGGGTGATGGAATGAAAAAGGCTATGAAATTTCCATGCACCCAAAACCATAGTCTTTTCTCTCAAGAATGAAATTAATCTCTCTCTTTCTCTCTCAAGGGGGCTGGCCACTTTTATACAAAGAGGGAGGTGATGGTAGGAGCAATCAAGGAGGTGACCATAAACCAGAAGCTTATCCTCACAAAAAAATCAAGAACAAATATCCTAAAGATAAACAAGAATCATTAATGTCAAAGCATGAGTCATAATACACCTCATCACCCTAGTCATCATTTCTAGAACCTTCTAGAAGCATGACTCACCCTCATCCAAGAAAAGATAAATCCGTCTTTAACCGAATGTTAAAAGACGGCTGATAGAAAACTGGAAACTGGCAACTTCCAAAAGTGATCCTGAAACGACTTTCAGGATAACCCCGTATCTGTATAAATATACCTGCATTTGTATTACGACCGAATACAAATGCAACTGAGACAAAGATATTATATCTACTCAATATAATACTCGGATCCGGCTTAAACCAAAGCCGACCAGTATCATCTGCCCGAAAAATAACACGTGCGTAAACGCACTTGCATTTTTCGAACCCTGCCATAAAACCATACGGCCTCTACAACGTTTCGCCCGAACTTGGGAAACTGTCTGTGGGGGACTCTAATGACTCGTCAGTACCCTGGCAGTGGGTTTAACCACAAACCGTCAGCGGCACTAGCAATGCGTAACGGCTGCCCATGGACTGACCTTAAGGGAGGCTGATGAGCGAACTCATCCAGAAACCCTACTGAGCCTAACAGTGACAATGTATATACAGTCCGGTCCGTTCGTCTATGAGTATCGCATATCTGCCTAGGGGCTAGTAACGTCAGACCCCCAATAGCAGTATAAGTCGTGTCGGAGTGTAGCCCAATAACACCCTGAGATACTACTGGAGTACCTACCAGTAAATCTCCTGCCACAGCCGTGGGCTTTGTGTAATGGCTCTCCTAGACACAGCACGACCTCGCCCCCAATACCGGGAGAGACGAATCCCCTGCCGATCCGCTCACGTGCCTCCATATGGCTCGGGACTGTACCCAAAAGCTACCTATTTGCACGACTCCTTTGAGCCGTGGTAGGGTAGAAATCAAAGCACAGTGGGAACTCACACGAGACAAATGACGACCTCAGGTCGATGAACTAACCTGTACACATGTCACCAGGGAACTGCTATCTGACGATAGGTATAGTACTAACTAGCAGATTCCCGGCGAGTCCTGTCCGGTGTACTCATAACCCAATGAGCACCTGTATACATCTTAGGTGATCCAACTGACACCAGTAGCTTTTGAGACCGGCCACCGCCCCTCGTCGGGGTCTCGACTGAATACACTACTTTACTCCGGAGTATCGATGCCCTGTCTCGAAACTCCCACGACTAGGGACCACAATTAAGGATATGCGTATAAACCACCCAACTCTCACGTATATGATCGCCATCATACTGTTGGTAGTAAAGCAAGATCCTAAGGGCTCTATCAAAGTGTAACATGTAATCAGTCACCTGAACATGTACACGACTGATAAAGGCAAACCAGATAGCATACTATCATCTCGAGTAAGACTGTCCTACCGGTATAGGTCCTCTGCAATCATTGCAATCACGTACCTGCGATCCAATAATTGACTCTGAGGGCACTATCTCCAACAATCTCCCACTTGCACTCAAGGCTAATTATTGCGATGTCGACTACTCATAGCCCGTGTGAAACCGAACATCCAACTCCTCTGCTAATCAGTTTCACAAAGCCCGTTTGTAAAACTATTGTGTTCGAGAAATAGCCTCAGTGAGTGGATCCGCCTTGATGTTTCTTTCTATATCTCTCTTAATCTCAAATTCGCGGAGAAAGCCATCTCCCGAATTGAGTAATACCTGTCTTAGAATATGTCTGGATATCTGATGGGACCAAGTTCATAAATGAACTCCAAATCCAAACTTCTTAGACGGTATCGATCACTGAACCTAATCAGTATCCGGCACCATGCCTCCCACAGTATCCTCTTGGACCACCTATCCATAATACTGTCCCTCTTCGTCAGAGGGAAAAACTATAACTCTGACAATCACTCTGTCAACCATGTCACCTTTGAAGCCTGGAATGATAATCGTCTCCCGAAGGAGGCTGCCGTCATCAAATCCGTAGAACATGTACTTATGTTCTAAAACTGCTTCCTTATGTTTCTCCAGGATTGGATTAATACAAACTTATTGCATCTGGTGCAAAAACAACATCTGGTGTGGTACTTGACATCTCATGATTGACTCAGTTGCCTAAGCAAGTGATTTGCCAATCATGCACATCCCTCTCCCCTTTAGTCTGTAAGACATCTTTAGAGAAGGTGACTCCATCACCTGCAGGTACACCACCATGCTAGGAGTCATCTATTCTAAAAACCATTAGAATACTGTCAAAATACCCACATTGGGAAACTACCCAAATCCAGATCTAAAACCATAGATCTAGAAACCAGAATGTCAAGTATTATATCCATATCCTGTCTGGAGAAACAACTGTGTGACGACCACAGTACAACCGATCGTAGTATAGGAATTTTACTTCCTACTCTGTGTATGTCATCCAGATACCATGACATCACACCCTACTACCTTCTTAACAGATCCATCCCTTATTCTGATTGAAGTCAAAACCATGACTGTCACATCAAAAATAGATAATCTATCTCCGCTATAACTGTTGTAGTCTATAAATAGACATAAGTGTAAGGTTAGTATAGCACCCTATGAAGAGTTTTGAAGCATCACATGACCCAAAGTTTTAATTTTTAAGGTGCTAAACTAACATGCAAAGGATAAATCCAAGAAAATTAGGGTTTACTAAACTTTAAGCTAACAAAAGTTAGGGTTTGAAGACTACAACCTTTGTAGCTCCCGTTTTTGCTTCGCTCCTTAGGCTCTTTGGTGTTGAATCAAGGTCCTCTTGAACTCCTCTTGTGTCCACGATGATCCACCGCGGAGATCTCCGTCCAAGCTCGCTACTTTGTAAAATCGGAGTAAACACTCTAATCAAGTTGGCTAGACTTGAGTAGAATGGTGTTATGGCTTTAGATCTCACTTCAAAAACCTTTCTTTTGTTGTATTTCACTCACTAGAAAAGAACTAGAGAGGAGAAGATGAAGGAGGATGAAAATGGTGGCTATTTCTTTTCAAGAGATAAAATGATAACCATAAGGTTAAGCTTGCAAAAGAAAATAAATATCACTATATATATATTTATTCCTTCTTGACTCCAACCATGATTAAATGATAGATGATTAATTTAACTTGGGTTTAGAATGATAAAGGAAAAGATAACCATGGTTTAGTGGTGGGTGAGAATGGTTAGGTTAAAAGAAGCATGTAGAAACTAGCATAATTATCCTTTCCTTTTCATTTTCTTTTTAAAACCAAAATTAAATAATTATCCATTGTATAATCTATGGTGTGAGTCTTATATTTCCACCATTTCCATATATAATCAACCATGATGGTTTGATGTATGTATGTGTACATGTATGCACATCTACATGTGCATGAAACTAGAAAAGAAGAAAGAAACACATGCATGCATGCATACATCCATCAAACCCTAGAAAGGTTTTAAGTGAGAAAACTAATGGTTAAATGATAAATCAACACTTGATTTATCAATCCGGTCATATCTCATATGACCCCACCAAAAGCAGTTCACCCGATCAATGTTCGGTATCATATACTCACATTTCAATCGGGTGCATGCGCATATCGCATATGCACACAACAACGTTTCGCCTGGACTGGGTAACTCCTCTGTGGGACTCTAAGACTCGTCAATACGCCGGCAGAGGGTAATGATCATATCAAGTACCCTCAAGCCGCAAGCGGTCAGCTAAACGTAACGGCCATCCGGGCATTGAGCGATCAGAAGACAACAAGCGAACCTGTTACAACTCCCGTCGAGCCATCCGGCAACACTACCGTACAGTCCGGTCTCTTCATCAGATATGCTGCATATCGAGCCTAGGGATGGTCACGTCGACCCCAATAACTCAATAGGTCATGTCGGTGAATGGTCTATAACAGATCGAGAAACTACTGATAACACTTATCAGCAAATCTCAGCAGCCCTGGCCAGGGACTTGCTGTTATAACCAGTCGAGCACAGCACAGCATCAACTCCCAATACCGGGAGAGACGAAACCCCTCCTATCGCTCATTGTCTTCGTGTGTCTCGGGACTGTACCCAACGGCCACCTGTTTGCACGACTCAGTAGAGCCGCGTAGGGTGGCAATCAAAGTACAGTGGGAGAACACACAAGACTCCATGACGATCTCGGGTCTACAGACTAACCTGTACCAGTGTCACCTGAGAACTGCTATCCGACGATAGATATAATTCCATATAGGAGTTCTCGGCGAGTCCGTCCAGTGTACCCAGTCACCACTGAGCACCCGTATATGATCTTGATGTCAAACATCGACGAATGTGGGAACATCCATCGCCCATCACATGGGTCTAGTATCATATACGCTAGTCTACTCTGGTATATCGATGCCCTGTCTCGATACACCTCCGACTAGGGACATTTCAGGATATGCTTATAGACTACAGATGTCCCACTAGTATGATCTCCATCATAATCAGAGTAGTCAAGCCGATATCCTTAGGGCTTTATCAGCATGTATGAATGAATAAAAGCATGATCAAATCAACATGTCAGATAAAGAGGAACCAGATAGCATACTATCATGTCGAGCAAGAATGCAAACTGAATATATATACATGTATAGATACATCAACTATCACATAATGGCCTCTAGGGCATACATATATCCAACAATCTCCCACTTGCACTAAGGCCAGTTATTGGCGTATCTCATACCCAACATCTCAAAAAGTCGCTCATGCTGTGGCTGAGGGAGGGCCTTGGTGAGTGGATCCGCGGCGTTGTTCTTTGTGTCAACTCTCTTAATCTCGATCTCGCGGCGATCTACAATCTCCCGGATCAAATGAAAGCGCCTCAGGATGTGTCTGGACCGCTGATGGGATCTGGGCTCCTTGGCTAACGCCATTGCCCTATTATTGTCACAATACAAAGGTATTGGATCAATAATGGTTGGAACTACTCCTAGCTCCGAGACGAACTTCTTCATCCAGACGGCTTCCTTGGCGGCATCATTTGCAGCAATGTACTCAGCTTCCATCGTAGAGTCTGCAACGGTATCTTGTTTGGAACTCTTCCAACTTACCGCCCCTCCATTGAGGGTAAATACAAACCCTGAGATAGATTTTCTGTCATCCTTATCGCTCTGGAAGCTCGAATCGGTAAAGGCCTCCATTTGGAGATCTTTATTACCATACACCAAGAACAATTCTTTAGTCCTTCGCAAGTACTTAAGAATGTTCTTCACAGCTGTCCAGTGGTTCTCCCCTGGGTTGGATTGATACCTGCTTACAACACTAAGTGCATAAGCTACATCTGGGCGTGTACATAACATCGCATACATTATAGACCCTACTGCCGAAGCATAAGGTATAATGCTCATGCGAGCTCTCTCTTCATCGGTCTTTGGACAAGAATCCTTGGAGAGAGTGACTCCATGGCAAGCGGGTAAGGCACCCCGCTTAGAGTCTTCCATACTAAACCTTTTTAGGATGGTGTTGATGTACCTGGTTTGGGACAATCCCAATAACTTTTTGGATCTATCCCTATAGATCCTTATGCCCAGGATGTATGTGGCATCACCCAGGTCCTTCATGGAGAACCTCAGTGATAAGAATGATTTGACCGACTGTAGCATAGGAATATCATTTCCTATCAGAAGAATGTCATCCACGTATAATACGAGGAATGTGACAGCTCTTCCTACAGCCTTTCTATAAACACAAGGTTCATCTGGATTTTTGATGAAATCAAACTCTTTGATAACATCATCGAAACAGATGTTCCAACTCCGAGATGCCTGCTTTAACCCATATATGGATTTAAGCAATCTACATGCTTTCTCGCTGCTCCCACTGTCAATGAAGCCCTCTGGCTGATCCATATAAACGCATTCTTCTAAATCTCCATTTAGAAATGCTGTTTTAACGTCCATCTGCCAGATTTCATAGTCGTAGTGAGCAGCAATAGCAAGTAGGATCCGAATGGATTTAAGCATGGCTACGGATGAAAAAGTTTCGTCATAGTCCAGACCTGGTCTTTGACGAAAACCTTTCGCCACAAGTCTTGCCTTATAGGTCTCTACCTGCCCATCCACACCAATCTTTCTTTTAAAGATCCATTTGCACCCTACAGGTTTTACCCCAGGGGGTACAACGTCCAAAGTCCATACTTTGTTGGTGTACATAGACTGCATTTCGGATCTCATGGCATCCAGCCACTTCACAGAGTCACCACTCGTGATAGCTTGCTGAAAACTGGTAGGATCATCATCTTCCATGATGCAATCTTCTCTGTCACCATCAATGAGGAAACCGTAGTACCTCTCCGGAGGGCGAGAAGTCCTACCAGACCTACGGAGTGGCCGAGGTTCTTCAGTTTCTGTTGCAACAGTCGGTTCAATCAAATCGTCATTTGTAGTTTGTGTCTCTAGAACCTCTTCTAGATCTACCACTTTGCCATCGTCTTTATCTGTGAAAAACTCTTTTTCCAAGAATGTGGCATGTTGAGAAACAAACACTTTTTGTTCCTCTTTGTGGTAGAACAGATATCCATAAGAATTCTTTGGATATCCCACAAAGTTACACATGACTGACCGTGTCTCGAGTTTGTCCGGATTCTGCTTTTTAACATAGGCCGGGCAACCCCAAATCTTAATTCTCTTAAGAGATGGTCTCTTCCCATGCCATATCTCATATGGCGTGGTAGACACGGCTTTGGTTGGAACCCTGTTTAGCAGAAACGCTGCAGTCTCCAATGCATGCCCCCAAAACGAGATTGGTAATTCAGCATCACTCATCATGGACCGGACCATATCTAATAGGGTCCTATTCCGTCGTTCTGACACACCGTTGTGCTGTGGTGTGTAAGGAGGAGTGAGCTGAGAGAGAATCCCATTCTCTTTTAGGAAGTTTGCAAATTCTGTACTGAGATACTCTCCACCTCGATCTGATCGAAGCATCTTAATACTCAAGCCGGTTTGTTTTTCTACTTCTTGTTTATATTCAATGAATTTCTCGAAAGCGTCGGACTTGTGCTTTAATAAAAATACATGACCGAATCTTGAGAAATCGTCGGTGAATGTAATGAAGTATGAAAAACCGCCTCTAGCCTGTGTAGACATAGGCCCACATACATCACTATGTATGAGGCCCAGGAGCTGAGAAGCTCTTTCTCCGTGTCCGGTAAACGGAGTTTTGGTCATTTTACCCTTGATACAAGACTGGCAAGTCGCATAAGATTTATATTCAAAAGAATTTAAATATCCATCTTTGTGTAACTTGTTTAGTCTTGTTTCGTTAATATGACCAAATCTACAGTGCCAAAGAAAAGCTTCATTTAATTCTGAAAGTTTTCTTTTATTAGTGTGTTGTACACTGAAAACTGTGTGTTGATTTAGGACATATATTCCGTTATTAAGTGTACCATACCCAACCGACATTTGATTTAGGTGAATGTTCATAACATTGTTCTGCAACACAAAATTATACCCTTCATTGTCCAACAAAGAAACGGATATTATATTACATAGCATAGTCGGTACAAAATAACATGGATTCAAAATCAAAATACATCCAGATGGCAACCCCAAGTGATACTCTCCCACTGCGACTGTATGTACATTGGAACCATTTCCAACGCTGAGAGTATGGTCACCTGTCCTCAAAACCTTGCTATTTCTCAGCCCCTGCATAGAATTGCAAATGTGAGAACCTGAACCGGTATCCAATACCCAGGAAGCAGAGTTTATAGAAAAACAGTTTTCAGTCACAAACGCACCTGAAGCAGAAGCATCACCATGCTTCTTCTTGAGACTTAGGTACTCCATGCAGTTGCGCTTCCAATGTCCTGTCTTGTGGCAATGAAAACACTCGCCTTTCCCTGGGTCTCCAGCCGTGGACTTTCCCTTTCCCTTCACCTTTTTAACTCCGCCCTTAGGATTGGTGGATTTCTTCTTTTTCTTTCCCTTGGCCTTAGCTTTTGGGCGAGAAGAAGAAGACTGTCCAATGGTCATAACGGGAGTCTTTGCTGACTTCATAGTGCTCTCTGCACTCCTTAACATATTAAGGAGTTCAGGGAGGTCCTTCTCCATGCCATGCATGTTGAAGTTTACTATGAACTGAGCAAAGGTGGAGGGGAGGGACTGCAGAATAATATCTATATATTGTTCATTTTCCATTGTCCATCCAAGGTCCTCAAGCTCTTCTATAAGAGCTATCATCTTCAACACATGGTCTCCTACTGGTGTGCCAGGGGCCATTCGCATCTGAAACAGTTTCTTTGATGCTTCGTATCGTAATACGCGGGATTGCTCCCCATACAACTCCTTTGTATGGAGCAGTATCCCGTGAATATCCATGTCCTCGTGCTGCTTTTGATGTGTGTTATCCATCGATGCAAGCACGAGGCATGTGGCCGTGGCACAGTCAGCGTCCCATGTCTTGCGGACTTCTATGTCCGCAACTGAGGATTTTGGGCCTGGGACGGGCGGGGCTGAAGCCGTGAGGACATATGATACTTTATCATAAGTCAAGGCGATCTTTAGATTCCTTAGCCAGTCTTTATAGTTGGTCCCATTCAGTTTATTTTTATCTAGTAGAAGCTTAAGTCCAGTCATTGGTATTTGCCATTAAGAGAGAGAAAAGAATACACTCAGCGAAAGCTCTTGCATAGATTAGATCGGTTTATTATCTTGTCTAATCGATGTTTCCCACTGCTTTTTATCAAGTTTTTCTTTCAAACCTTAAAAAGAAAAACTAGCCAGGATTAATTACAGTCTACAACTTCGCTAACCGTTCAGCCAGGCCAGTGTCGGTACTTTGAGGGAGGTTCCCCGTGCTTTCGCACGGACCTAATTAGAGTAAACCTCGTTTTCCCAGAGGCGGAGCCCCGTTAACACCTTTCTAGACACCTAATGAGTTAGCTAATTGTAAACTGTAAAACTCTCCTAGGAGCAACTATTGCCCACAGTGGGATCGGGATCCAACCATCACATGGAAGGTATGCAATCTCATTGCAAATTTCAACACTTGAAATTCCCGATGTGGTTTTTACCCCTAATACTCGTGACCTTGGCTAAGGTCAACAAATCACGAGCACTAGTCAAGCTCAACCCGTCATTTCTTGATTAATTAGACCCGTTCACATGACCCTTGGCTAAGGTCAACAAAGTCATATGCCCGTCCTAATTAATCTGCATCATATGCATTTGTAGGAAGACATCACTTAGCTACCGTACACTACGCCTTGGCTAAGGTCAACAAACGTAGCACGAATACTAAGTACTCTACTTCCTAAAATGACGGAGGGTTGCGAATGATTTTTAAGAAAATCTTTAACGCTTTGAACTTGATATCGTTGTAGAATCAAATAGTTTTTCAAAAGGAGTGGCTTAAGCTCCGCAGTTTTGAAATGTAGCTTTTTCATAAATAGCCGAGTGGTTTTCAAATCCGATTCTACAACATCTTTTTAGGTTTATTTTCTTTACATTAATCACATTAATGTAATCCCATCATTTAAGTCCTAAAGCCAATCACAGAAAAGAAACGAAAATAACACGTACGCTTATGCCATCCGCATTCGCCGCAATGTTCCGTTATGCACCGTTAGGTTACTTAACTAACGGCATACCGGGACGGGACTAGTGCGGGTGTAAAACATAAGCAACGTCTACTATATATCATATATATAATAAGTCATTCGTCTCAGATATCACAGAACACAGGCAGCAGAAATAAAAATATAACGTGGGATATACTAGGACGTCCGTATTTAGTATTTAGCCGGAATAGAAAATACGGATTCCACAGTCGCGATGAATAGCCAAGCCCACACCCTGGACCCCTACGAGAGCGGCAAGTGACCCTACCAATCCTGGAGTTTAGGAGACCCGGTCTCGACTCCTCGAGATGGCCTCCCACTGAACCCCAGAACCCGGTCACCTGTGCTCCCCTCCTTGGGTCCAACCTAATGCGGAAAAGTAAATAATATACAACACTGGTGACACAACCGCAACCTGGAAGTGCCCCAAATAAAAAGAATATTACATTACATTTGAATTTACATGAATGAAAATATAAAACTCTCATCTCACAAAAAAACCCCCCGGCTATTCGATCGCGACAATCCTACACATCATATCTCAGCAACACATAATATCACATATCATCAACGTAAGTAAGTATGCGTACCCCGATTGTCGTTGATGTATAGCAACGAAACCGGCGATATCTAACATACTACACTTACGGTCACAGAAAAGAAAGTGTAAAACTACAATATTTGGAATCCAGATTCTTTTTAGACATCATAAATGCGAAATATCACATATCTCGTATTTCATGCCTAAACCATATGAATTCCACATATTGTATCAAATTCCAGACAAACAGACAGTATTAAAGTTTTCGAACGAACTATCAAGCACCCAAGATTCACTAAAGCTCAACACTTGAGCAGGGTTCAAAAGATCCGGAGTGTGGCACAGTAGCGGCGGTCCAGCCGTAGAAGGGTCAAGCCAACGCCTCACATGTGGCACGCCGTACTGCCCCAAACCCTAGGGTTCAAAGGGCAGTTCGAGACGGTCACATAATCGAGTTAAGGTTTGTTGTCTTCTAGAGGGACCACCGCAAAAAGACTTGCACGTATCTCCAAACTATTTAAACCCCGTGAATATTGAGTAAATGATATTCGTTCAAACACTTCAATACTTTCTAGTTTACCCGGAACAGAAAGCGAAATGAAAATTCCGATCGAAACCACGAGTCTAAAAACATCTCCAGAATTTTTCAACGGCAGATTCAGATTAAATATACTCAAAATATACTGTAGCAGGTAAAGAAAATTACTGTGCAGAAAATTGTCAAAGAGCCCCTCATATTGCCGCGGATGCGCGGCCTAAGCTTGCTTATGCCGCGCTTCCGCGGCCAAAGTTACTGTTCATGGGTACGGATTTTCTAGATCGTCTAATTTTTACCTGCTCTATTTTTTGAGAATTTTTAATTCTGAAAAATGTCAGTTTTTAAAAAATTTCCAGAGAGCATCCTTTAAAGTCGTATTTTTGTTTCGATCGGACTTTTTACTTCGCAAAAAGGTCGCCTAACGTTCTAGGTCGGCTCTGATACCAATGTAAGGTTAGTATAGCACCCTGTGAAGAGTTTTGAAGCATCACATGACCCAAAGTTTTAATTTTTAAGGTGCTAAACTAACATGCAAAGGATAGATCCTAGAAAATTAGGGTTTACTAAACTTTAAGCTAACAAAAGTTAGGGTTTGAAGACTACAACCTTTGTAGCTCCCGTTTTTGCTTCGCTCCTTAGGCTCTTTGGTGTTGAATCAAGGTCCTCTTGAACTCCTCTTGTGTCTACGATGATCCACCGTGGAGATCTCCGTCCAAGCTCGCTACTTTGTAAAATCGAAGTAAACACTCTAATCAAGTTGGCTAGACTTGAGTAGAATGGTGTTATGGCTTTGGATCTCACTTCAAAAACCTTTCTTTTGTTGTATTTCACTCACTAGAAAAGAACTAGAGAGGAGAAGATGAAGGAGGATGAAAATGGTGGCTATTTCTTTTCAAGAGATAAAATGATAACCATAAGGTTAAGCTTGCAAAAGAAAATAAATATCACTATATATATATTTATTCCTTCTTGACTCCAACCATGATTAAATGATAGATGATTAATTTAACTTGGGTTTAGAATGATAAAGGAAAAGATAACCATGGTTTAGTGGTGGGTGAGAATGGTTAGGTTAAAAGAAGCATGTAGAAACTAGCATAATTATCCTTTCCTTTTCATTTTCTTTTTAAAACCAAAATTAAATAATTATCCATTGTATAATCTATGGTGTGAGTCTTATATTGCCACCATTTCCATATATAATCAACCATGATGGTTTGATGTATGTATGTGTACATGTATGCACATCTACATGTGCATGAAACTAGAAAAGAAGAAAGAAACACATGCATGCATGCATACATCCATCAAACCCTAGAAAGGTTTTAAGTGAGAAAACTAATGGTTAAATGATAAATCAACACTTGATTTATCAATCCGGTCATATCTCATATGACCCCACCAAAAGCAGTTCACCCGATCAATGTTCGGTATCATATACTCACATTTCAATCGGGTGCATGCGCATATCGCATATGCACACCACAACGTTTCTCCTGGACTGGGTAACTCCTCTGTGGGACTCTAAGACTCGTCAATACGCCGGCAGAGGGTAATGATCATATCAAGTACCCTCAAGCCGCAAGCGGTCAGCTAAACGTAACGGCCATCCGGGCATTGAGCGATCAGAAGACAACAAGCGAACCTGTTACAACTCCCGTCGAGCCATCCGGCAACACTACCGTACAGTCCGGTCTCTTCATCAGATATGCTGCATATCGAGCCTAGGGATGGTCACGTCGACCCCAATAACTCAATAGGTCGTGTCGGTGAATGGTCTATAACAGATCGAGAAACTACTGATAACACTTATCAGCAAATCTCAGCAGCCCTGGCCAGGGACTTGCTGTTATAACCAGTCGAGCACAGCACCGCATCAACTCCCAATACCGGGAGAGACGAAACCCCTCCTATCGCTCATTGTCTTCGTGTGTCTCGGGACTGTACCCAACGGCCACCTGTTTGCACGACTCAGTAGAGCCGCGGTAGGGTGGCAATCAAAGTACAGTGGGAGAACACACAAGACTCCATGACGATCTCGGGTCTACAGACTAACCTGTACCAGTGTCACCTGAGAACTGCTATCCGACGATAGATATAATTCCATATAGGAGTTCTCGGCGAGTCCGTCCAGTGTACCCAGTCACCACTGAGCACCCGTATATGATCTTGATGTCAAACATCGACGAATGTGGGAACATCCATCGCCCATCACATGGGTCTAGTATCGTATACGCTAGTCTACTCTGGTATATCGATGCCCTGTCTCGATACACCTCCGACTAGGGACATTTCAGGATATGCTTATAGACTACAGATGTCCCACTAGTATGATCTCCATCATAATCAGAGTAGTCAAGCCGATATCCTTAAGGCTTTATCAGCATGTATGAATGAATAAAAGCATGATCAAATCAACATGTCAGATAAAGAGGAACCAGATAGCATACTATCATGTCGAGCAAGAATGCAAACTGAATATATATACATGTATAGATACATAAACTATCACATAATGGCCTCTAGGGCATACATATATCCAACAATAAGTATCTTGCCCACTATGCTTCCGATGCTCCCACTGACTATGACAACCCTCGTACCGGCTCTCATAGCCTGGAACAACAGTAGTGTTAAGTCTGGATAGATAAGAACCTCCCTGTCACCGTCCTTGAGCCTACCGAAGTACCTCTCGGGTGTCTGAGGTTACCCACCATATCTGCGGAGTGGCTAATGGAATGTCAAACCTGATTGAATCTTTAGGTCCTATTAAATTTTCCGTAATCGTTTGAGGTTCTGGAATCACTTCCAGTTCTACCATACTCCCACTACTGTTTTCTGGAAAAAAAACATTTTACTAAAACTGTGGCGAGTTAAGAACAATATCACTATTGATCTTCCAAATGGTAGAATATCAACATCATCATAGCCAGGGTCAACCCACAAACAGCCATTACAGAAACGTGCCCTGAGTTATCCAGAGTCTGGTTTTAAGCATAAGCTGGACAACTCCCGGTACCTTAACATCTTTTAAGGTACGAACTATTCTATATCCAATATAGAAACTTTGGCACTTATTTAATTAGAACCATATTCAAATCATGCAGCTGTCTCCAGTGCATATCATCTTTAATGGAACGAGGCTAATCAGCATTACTCAACTTAGGAATCCATCCAATTATGAGTAACCTGAAAGAGAAACACGTTTTTCAAAACCATCACTATCATCTGAATACCAATCACAAGAATCTATATCTTCGATCTCTTTGAAGAATCCCGATACTTGTGATACCTGGTTCTCTACTTTATTCTTATACCCACAACTTCTCAAAACTTAGACCATGTATTTCTACGAAACACTTGTCTAAAAACTAGAGAAGTTATAAGTAAACAGAACATAGTACGAGGACCTACCCCTTTGTCCTGAAGGACACTTGGACAACAAACAATACTCTGTATAAGTCCGCTGAGTTAAACAACTCAAAACCTGTGCGTCGTAGGTTGAAAACTGTACCCTGGCGATTCCCTCAAATATCACCAATTACAACGAATTCCGATATAATGAGGATAATCACCTAATTCCCAATAAATTACTCCCACTCATCATCTGTAAAACCATACAGATATGAGAATGAAACCTGGTAAATACATACCCTTGGAGTAAGTGTCTAATCGGGAAAACAGTTTTTCTTTAACAATGCACTAAAACATGAAAATGTTTCGTAGGGGTATCCTGGTATTCATAGCAATGCCTCTTCCATAATCCAATTCATGACTTCAACCGTATATTTTATTGCCATCTCTCCAAATCCCTTTATTTGTCTTTAGTCGTTACCTTCTGTACACCATCGTTAGGCTAAATGGTTTTCTTCCTTCCCTACCGTTCGGCACCAGCCTATGGTTTGGAAGAAGACTATCCAGTAAGCATAATAGGTGTACCCTCCTAAACCAAGGAGTACTCGCAACGGAGAGAAGGTGATGATAAAAGACAACTGAATAATACCTTATTCTTTTTAAAGGTGAAATAGGAGCGGCGATAAAGTACGCGGTTTTGGTCGTGAATGATATCAGTCGCAATTTACTTTGCCCTTTTTCTAATCCCTTTATTTTGTCTTTACATATTACCTTCTGCACACCCTACTTAGGCTAATTGGTTTTCTTCATTCCCTACCTTTCGGCACCTGCCTATGGTTTGGAATAAGACTATCCAATAAGCGTAATAGGTGTACTCTCCTAAACCAAGGAGCTCTGGCAACCTGAGAGAAGGTGATAATAAAAGACAACTGAATAAACCAATTCTATTTCTCCTGAACCTGGATCCATCCTCGAAGAAGTCCCTTCGAGTTCGTATATAACCATACGATGGATCTATCCAATGGAAGTGGATGTCCGTAGTAATACGGGTGTTCTGAGAAATGCAAAGGGTAGAAGAAGGAGTGGCAATGACTTATGCAACATAGACAATCCAAAAGCCAGTATTTTAAGAAGGTTCGGTCAACCTGGTCACTGAGTCATAGTCTAGGGTCGGTCAAAGGTCGCTGCCAAAGAGAGAGAGAAAAGAAACACTCTGCGTGCACTCTAACCTAGATCAGAATGGTCATCACTTTATCTAATTCGGAAACCTCCCACTGTCCTGTCAAATTCTCCTCCAAACCTGAAAGAAGAACCAATCGGGATCACCCGAAGAGTAAACCAACTCATCAGTGGGAATCGGGATCCAACTCTCATCGCATGATAACGTGACAGAATCCACTCACGTTATAGCACTCCAGAAGGTATGCGCATGCCTGGCAAGTTTCAGTTTCTTTAGAAACTCCCGATATGATTTTTACCCCATGTTCTTATGACCTTGACGAAAGCCTACAAATTATAAGTCACATGTCAAGTTATGCCCGTCATTATCTTGTTAATTCGAACACACCCGTACATACCCTTGACGAAAGCCAACAAGGTAATACGACTGTCCCAAACCAACTCATCTATCTATGCAACAAATGAATACCCCAGCAACTACCAAACACTATGCCTTGACGAGGCCAACAAACATAGCTTGAATATTACTGACCATCCATAAGAAATGACGGAGGGCTACGGCTGGTTTTTGGCGAAAAACCTTTAACGTAATGAACTTGATCTCGTTGAAGGAACCTGATAGCTTTTTATAAAATATAGTGGCGAAAACCTTTGCTAAAGAGGTCACTCCCGGTGAAGGTGTTAGTTATATGTATGCCCTAGAGGCCATTACTGTACATACGATGTATATTGTAATGGATGCTTGGATATATATAGGGAGGACTTTCTTGCTCGACATGATAGTATGCTATCTGGTTATGCTTTATCTTAACATGTACTTTGATTGTCTCTATATTACATGTTGATAAAGCCCTTAGGATATGTACTCGACTACTCGGACTATGATGAGATCATACTAGTGGGGCCACGGTAGTCGACGAGTATATCCTATAACTGTTCCTAGTCGAGGGTGTATCGAGACAGGGCATCGATGCACCAGAGTAGACTAGCGTATACGCATCTTGACCCATATGATGGGCGATGGATGATCCTATATCCATCGGTGTTTGACATCAAGGATGGTGTACGGGTGCTCAGTGGAGACTGGGTACACTGGACGGACTCGCCGAGAACTCCCAGATGGTATTATATCTCACGTCAGATGGCAGTTCTCCGGTGACACTGGTACAGAGTAGTCTGTTGACCCGAGATCATCATAGAGTCTTGTGTGATTCCCACTGTGCTTTGATTTCCATCATGCCACGTCCAAGAGGGCGTGCAAAAAGGTGGTTTTTGGGTACAGTCCCGAATCACATGGAGGCAATGAGCGATAGGAGGGGATTCGTCTCTCCCGGTATAGGGAGTTGATGTTGTGCTGTGTTCGATTGGCTATAACCGGAAATCCCTGGCCAGGGTTGCTGAGATTTACTGGTAAGTGTTATCGGTAGTTTCTCGAACTGTTATAGACCTCATATCGACACGACTTATCAAGCTACTGGGGTTTGACGTTTACCACCCCTAGGCGAGATATGCGACATATCAGACGACGAGACCGGACTGTACGGGAGTGTTACTGTTTGGATTCACAGGAGAATGTACAGGCTTGCTTGTTGATCTTCTGAGCGCTCAATACCTGGGTAGCTGTTACGTTTAGCTGACCGCTTGCAGCTTGTGGGTGTTTGATATGATCATCACCTACTGCCGGCGTATTGACGATTCTTTAGAGTCCTACACAGAGGTTTCTTGGCTCAGGCAAAACGGAGTAGGAGCACATATGTGATATGTGCGGCACCGAGGATAATGCGATATGTGATACCGTATTATATTCTCGCGATATTTGATATCAGCCTGGTCATCGGATCAAGTGTTGATTCGATGAATCGGTACGGATAAATATTAGTCGGTTATATGCGATATAGCCGGATTGTCGGATCAAGTGTTGATTCGATAATTTAATGTATAATAATATATATGATATATTAAATTACATTATCTAATATTAGCTCACTAAAAGATTCTTTTTCTCACTCGGGTAATACATTGATATATATGCGATATATGTTAATTGTATTATTTTATTTTGTTACGATAAATATTATATATGTGATATATAATATTGTAACATGATATGATAACTAATGCAACATGTTTAGTGGAGTTTAAACATGATTAGGGTTTGGATTAGGGTTAAGTCTTCTAGTTGATTCTAGAAGCTTTTCATTTTGTCATGATAAAGATATTTGTGTGTGACTCATCTTTAACCTAACCCAAACCCTAACCCTAGTTAATTCTCTACATGAGTTTGCTTGACCATGGTTGCATTATTTATCATATTAATTCTTTCTATTCATCACAAAAGGATATTCATTCTTCTTCTTCATTCTTCTTCTTCATTTTCTTCCTTCATCTTTCTTCATGGAAAAAGCTCACTAGTTTGTTTCCAAGTGATGAATAAATGTGAGAAAAAGATAAATAAAGAGAGCAAAAATCCTACTTCAACATTCTCATCTTCCCTTGCCATTTAGATGAGGGTGTTCACATCATTTCATGAGTGTTAGCTTGTGTTAACGAAACTTCAAGGTAGATCATCTTTGTATCGAAGATCGGAAGCAAGACTGCATCTTTCTCTTCGTGGAACCTCTCGAGAGTCCGGAGTACGATGATAGCAGCGAAGGGACCTCAACACGGAGCATATGAAGTGAAGGACCGGATCTACAAAGGTTGTAATCCCTCTCACTTAGTGTTAAAGTGTTTAGCATGCTTTTTTTCGCCTAATCTCTAGTTTAAAGATCCGTATTCGGGTTGTTCGGCACGGCTAATTTTTTAATCGGGCATGGTTGATGCCTCGTAGACCCTTGTGCGCGTGCATAGCAACCCTACAGTGGTATCAGAGCCAAGCTAGAGCTTTAGGCGAAGTCTAGACGAAGTTTAAAGTCCGATCGAACGCCGAAACCCCGACACGGACCTCTCTGTACATTTTTCAAAAATGACGTTTTTTCTGAATTAAAAATTCTCAGAAAATTAAGCAGGAAAAACTAATAATTACTGTGAAGTACGGACCTCTAACTCGAAAATTTGACCGCGGAACCGCGGCGAAACCATGGGTTTTGCGGCGGTTCCGCGGCCAAAATTTGGACTTAGTCCCTGAAATTTCATGTAATTATTTTTAGGCCCTTTCTTGTTATGTTTTTCTGGGAATATTTTAATTCCACTCAAGTGTTGAGTTTTCTAGGGTTGTATTGGGGAATCGTTGATTCGATCGGATAATTTAACTTTGTTTAGTTTGTCCGGATAATTTTAGAAACTGTTAAAAAGTTCGGGCGGATATCAATAACTCACTTTTTCCCCTGTCGGAAAATTTTTCAAAAGTTGGATTTTTTTCTCGTGTTTAACAATGTTCTAAGTCATGCAAGTAACGCGGTGGACCCTCTAGAAGACAACAAACCTTAACTCGATTATGTGACCGTCTTGAACTGCCTTTTGAACCTTAGGGTTTGGGGCAGTACGGCGTGCCACATGTGAGGCGTTGGCTTGACCCTTCTACGGCTGGACCATTGGTACTGTGGCATGTGATGGATGTTTTTAAACTGATTTCAAGAGTTGAGATATATTGGGGAAATCTTGGGTGTTTGATTGTTCGATCGGAAAGTTTAACATGTAAGTCTACGCTAGCGCCCCGGCCGTCTACAGACGCCAAATGCGGAACAAAAACCTTTTAAACTAGCGCTATCGTATACTTTAACCCGGATCTGCCATTATTGCTAAACTAACAAACTGTAAAGAGTGTAGAAAGGTTATACCGAACGATCCGAGTCCTTCGTTCTTTAACCATCATCCCACGCTCCGTTGCGGCTTCTCCGATCTCGTCGATCTCCGATTTGCTCATCCAGGTGGCACCACGTCAACGGTTCTTTAAACGGGCTCCCGCCTCTGACTTGAGGCAACTCGGTTGTCTAGTTTGCTAAAAGAAACGACCAAGAATGATGTAGAGAATGAGTGGAATACTTTGTCTCGCTTTGTCCAAAACCATGGACGAACGGTTAATGAAGTTGCCGTGGAAATCGGGTGATGGAATGAAATGAGCTGTGAAATTCCATACACCCCAAAATCTATCATAATCTTTTGCAAATGAAAACTCAAGTAAGTGAGAGAGAGAGGAGGGGCCGGCCATTTATAGGTGGAGGGAGGTGAGTGTAGGAGAGGGGAGAGTAACCTTAAGAATAAATATCATATGTGAACACAAATAAATATCTTAAGGAAAACAAGAATCATTAAAGTCAAAGCATGAGTCATAATCCTTGTCACCACTTTCTAGAAACTTCTAGAACCTTCTAGAAGCATGACTCACTCTCATCCAAGAAAAGATAAATCCGTCTTTAACCGAATGTTAAAAGACGGCTGATCGAAAACTGGAAACTGGCAACTTCCAAAAGTGATCCTGAAACAACTTTCAGGATAACCCCGTATCTGTATAAATATACCCGCATTTGTATTACGACCGAATACAAATGCAACTGAGACAAAGATATTATATCTACTCAATATAATACTCGGATCCGGCTTAAACCAAAGCCGACCAGTATCATCTGCCCGAAAAATAACAAGTGCGTAAACGCACGTGCATTTTCCGAACCCTGCCATAAAACCATACGGCCTCTACAACGTTTCGCCCGAACTTAAGAAACTGTCTGTGGGGGACTCTAATGACTCGTCAGTACCCTGGTAGTGGGTTTAACCACAAACCGTCAGCGGCACTAGCAATGCGTAACGGCTGCCCATGGACTGACCTCAAGGGAGGCTGATGAGCGAACTCATCCAGAAACCCTACTGAGCCTAACAGTGACAATGTATATACAGTCCGGTCCGTTCGTCTATGAGTATCGCATATCTGCCTAGGGAGCTAGTAACGTCAGACCCCCAATAGCAGTATAAGTCGTGTCGGAGTGAAGCCCAATAACACCCTGAGATACTACTGGAGTACCTACTAGTAAATCTCATGCCACGGCCGTGGGCTTTGTGTAATGGCTCTCCTAGACACAGCACGATCTCGCCCCCAATACCGGGAGAGACGAATCCCCTGCCGATCCGCTCACGTGCCTCCATATGGCTCGAGACTGTACCCAAAAACTACCTGTTTGCACGACTCCTTTGAGCCGTGGTAGGGTAGAAATAAAAGCACAGTGGGAACTCACACGAGACAAATGACGACCTCAGGTCGATGAACTAACCTGTACACATGTCACCAGGGAACTGCTATCTGACGATAGATATAGTACTAACTAGCAGATTCCCAGTGAGTCCTGTCCGGTGTGCTCATAACCCAATGAGCACCTGTATACATCTTAGGTGATCCAGCTGACACCAGTGGCTTGTGAGACCGGCCACCGTCCCTGGTCGGGGTCTCGACTGTACACACTAGTCTACTCCGGAATATCGATGCCCTGTCTCGAAACTCCCACGACTAGGGACCACAATTAAGGATATGCATATAAACTACCCAACTCTCACGTATATGATCGCCATCATACTGTTGGTAGTAAAGCAAGATCCTAAGGGCTCTATCAAAGTGTAACATATAATCAGTCACCTGAACATGTACACGACTGATAAAGGAAAACCAGATAGCATACTATCATCTCGAGTAAGACTGTCCTACCGGTATAGGTCCTCCGCAATCATTGCAATCACGTACATGCGATCCAATAATTGACTTTGAGGGCACTATCTCCAACAATCTCCCACTTGCACTCAAGGCTAATTATTGCGATGTCGACTACTCACAGCCCGTGTGAAACCGAACATCCAACTCCTCTACTAATCAGTTTTACAAAGCCCATTTGTAAAACTATTGTGTTCGAGAAATAGCCTCAGTGAGTGGATCCGCCTAGAAGTTTCTTTCTATATCTCTCTAAATCTCAAATTCACGGAGAAAGCCATCTCCCAAATCGAGTAATACCTGTCTTAGAATATGTCTGGATATCTGATGGGACCTAGTTCATAAATGAACTCCAAATCCAAACTTTTTAGACTGTATCGATCACTGAACCTAATCAGTATCCGGCATCATGCCTCCCACAGTATCCTCTTGGACCACCTGTCCATAATACTGTCCCTCTTCGTCAGAGGGAAAAACTATAACTCTGACAATCTCTCTGTCAACCATGTCACCTTTGAAGCTTGGAATGATAACCGTCTCCCGAAGGAGGCTGCCGTCATCAAATCCGTAGAACATGCACTTATGTTCTAAAAATGCTTCCTTATGTTTCTCCAGGATTGGATTAATACAAACTTATCGCATCTAGTACAAAAACAACATCTGGTGTGGTACTTGACATCTCACGATTGACTCAATTGCCTAAGCAAGTGATCTGTCAATCATGCACATCCCTCTCCCCTTTAGTCTATACGACACCTTTAGAGAGGGTGACTCCATCACCTGCAGGTACACCACCATGCTTAGGAGTCATCTATTCTAAAAACCATTAGAATACTGTCAAAGTACCCATATTGGGAAACTACCCAAATCCAGATCTAAAACCATAGATCTAGAAACCATAATGTCTGATATTATATCCATGTCCTGTCTGGAGAAACAACTGTGTGACGACCACAGTACAACCGATCGTAGTATAGGAATTTTACTTCCTACTCTGTGTATGTTATCAAATACCATGACAACACACCCTACTACCTTCTTAACAGATCCATCCTCTATTCTGATTGAAGTCAAACCCATGACTGTCACATCAAAACTAGATGATCTATCTCCGCTATAACTGCTCTAGTCTATAAATAGACATAAGCATCTTGCCCACTATGCTTCCGATGCTCCCACTGACTACGACAACCCTCCTACCGGGTCTCATAGCCTGGAACATCAGTAGTGTCAAGTCAGGGTAGATACGAACCTCCCTGTCACCGTCCTTGAGGCTACCGAAGTACCCCTCGGGTGTCTGAGGTTACCCACCATATCTGCGGAGTGGCTATTGGAATGTTAAACCTGATTGAATATATAGGTCCTATCAAATTTTCCGTAATCGTTTGCGGTTCTAGAATCACTTCCAGTTCTACCATACTCCCACTACTGTTTTCTGAAAAAGATCCATTTTACTAAAACTATGGCGAGTCAAGAACAATATCACTATTGATCTTCCAAATGGTAGAATATCAACCCTCGTCATAGCCAGGGTCAACCCACAAACAGCCATTACAGAAACGTGCCCTGAGTTATCCAGAGTCTGGTTTTAAGCATAAGCTGGACAACTCCCCGTACCTTAATATCTTTTAAGGTACGAACTATTCTATATCCAATATAGAAACTTTGGCACTTATTTAATTGGAACCATATTCAAATCATGCAGCTGTCTCCAGTGCATATCAACTTAATGGAAAGAGGCTAATCAGCATTTCTCAACTTAGGAATCCATCCAATTATGAGTAATCTGAAAGAGAAACAAGTTTCTCAAAACCATTACTATCATCTGAATACCAATCACAAGAATCTACATCTTCGATCTCTTTGAAGAATCCCGATACTTGTGATACCTGGTTCTCTACTTTATTCTTATACCCACAACTTCTCAAAACTTAGACCTTATATTTCTACGAAACACTTGTCTAAATACTAGAGAAGTTATAAGTAAACAGAACATAGTACGAGGACCTACCCCTTTGTCCTCAAGGACACTTGGACAACATACAATACTCTGTATAAGTCCGCTGAGTTAAACAACTCAAAATCTGTGCGTCGTAGGTTGAAAACTGTACCCTGGCAAATTCCTCAAATATCACCAATTACAACGAATTCCGATATAATGAGGATAATCACCTAATTCCCAATAACTTACTCCCACTCATCATCTGTAAAACCATACAGATATGAGAATGAAACCTGGTAAATACATACCCTTGGAGTAAGTATCTAATCGGGAAAACAGTTTTCCTTTAACAATGCACTGAAACATGAAAATGTTTCGTAGGGGTATCCTGGTATTCATAGTAATGCCTCTTCCATAATCCAATTCATGACTTCAACCGTATATTTTATTGCCATCTCTCCAAATCCCTTTATTTGTCTTTTAGTCGTTACCTTCTGTACACCATCGTTAGGCTAAATGGTTTTCTTCCTTCCCTACCGTTCGGCACCAGCCTATGGTTTGGAAGAAGACTATCCAGTAAGTATAATAGGTGTACCCTCCTAAACCAAGGAGTACTCGTATCTTGAGAGAAGGTGATGATAAAAGACAACTGAATAATAACTTATTCCTTTAAAGGTGAAATAGGAGTGGCGATGAAGTACGCGGTTTTGGTCGTGAATGATATCAGTCGCAATTTACTTTGCCCTCTTTCTAATCCCTTTATTTTGTCTTTACATATTACCTTCTGAACACCCTACTTAGGCTAATTGGTTTTCTTCATTCCCTACCTTTCGGCACCTGCCTATGGTTTGGAATAAAACTATCCAATAAGCGTAATAGGTGTACTCTCCTAAACCACGGAGCTCTCGCAACCTGAGAGAAGGTGATAATAAAAGACAACTGAATAAACCAATTCTATTTCTCGTGAACCTGGATCCATCCTCGAAAAAGTCCCTTCGAGTTCGTATATAACCATACGATGGATCTATCCAATGGAAGTGGATATCCGTAGTAATACGGGTGTTCTGAGAAATTCAAAGGGTAAAAGAAGGAGTGGCAATGACTTATGCAACATAGACAATCCAAAAATTCAGTATTTTAAGAAGGTTCGGTCAACTTGGTCACTGAGTCATAGTCTAGGGTCGGTCAAAGGTCGCTGCCAAAGAGAGAGAGAAAAGAAACACTCTGCGTGCACTCTAACCTAGATCAGAATGGTTATCACTTTATCTAATCCGGAAACCTTCCACTGTCCTGTCAAATTCTCCTCCAAACCTAAAGAAGAATCAATCGGGATCACCCGAAGAGTAAACCAACTCATCAGTGGGAATCGGGATCCAACTCTCATCGCATGATAACGTGATGGAATGCATCCACATTACCCATACTCCAGAAGGTATGCGCATACTTGGCAAGTTTCAGTTTCTTTAGAAACTCCCGATATGATTTTTGCCCCATGCTCTTATAACCTTGGCTTTGGTCAAAATGTCATAAGTCACATGCCAAGTTCTACCCGTCACTATCTTATCAATTTGAACCCACCCGCACATGCTCCTGACTTTGGCCAATCGGCAGAACGACTGTCCCAAACTAATTCATCTATCTATGCAACAATTGAATACCCAGCAGCTACCAAACACTATGCATTAACTTTGGCTAAAATGCATAGCTTGAATACTACTGAATACCCAAAAGAAGTGACGGAGGGCTACGGCTGGTTTTTGGCGAAAAAACCTTTAACGTAACGAACTTGATATCGCTGAAGAAACCTGATAGCTTTTTTAAAATATAGTGGCGAAAACCTTTTGCTAAAGAGGTCACCCCCAGTAAAGGGATCTCGGCTCTTTCCTCGTGGAATAAGGTGCAGGATATTCCACTGAATACCGCGGTGCAAAGCAACTTGTAATCGACTATAGTGAAGTTATTACCCTGACGCAAACTTCTGCCCAAGGGGTCAGTCCCGGTGAAGGGATATCGGCCATTGCCCCGTCGAATGAGGTGCAGGATATTCCACTGAATACCGCTATGCATAACAAAAGGAAACGTCTTTGCAATAACACTTTTTAAATTTGTTCCAACAACTGTAAACAGGTTTGCTTTACTTTGCACTGATCAGAATCAACGCAGTCCCATCAATCGATCACACCAAAAAGAACGAAAATAAAATGTACGTATATGCCATCCGAATTCGTCACTGGGTCCCGTCATCACCCGTTAGGTTACTTAACTAACGACAGAGCGGGGACTGGACTAGCGCGGGTGTAAAACATATACAACATCTAAAAGTATATAAACCAATATTCAATAATCGCTCCAGGCGTGATAATATGCAACATTACAGAAAAGTAATAAGCATCACAGAACAATACAGATAATCTGGGATCCCCGGGTTTCACAGAGCCGCTGCTGAAACCCGACGTTCCCCTGTCGTGTGGATAGCCTGTGCAATGAAACCTAGACCTCTACGGGTGTGGCAAGTTACCCGCCAAAATCTGAAGCGAGGCAGCCCCTTACAGTATAGTGAATGGACCACCCTGCACTTCACGGAATCCGGAAATCTTGGGCACCCCTCCTTGGGTCAACCTGTACCCCCTATGAGTGCGGCGAATAGTCTGCCAATTCTAGAGTGGGACCCCTCTGCCTCTCAAAGCCATGAGGTGCGGACCCGTTGCCCCCCAGAACCCGGCTATCCGTGCACTCCGTCGCGGGGCAAAACCTAGTACAGTAATGAAAAATAGTACAACAGGTACATCGACCGCAACCTGGTCGTGCCCTAAAAGAATATTATACAACAGGCAGTGACGGCAGTCCACAAGTTGGACGCTCGCCCCGCAATATCAAATGTACAAATAAACACAAACTGTACTACCATTGCACACTGCTATCCACCACGACAAATCCGCAACATCACAGCACAACACAGAACATCAACGCGAATGTCACGTTCGCAAACCCGTCTAAAAGAACTATAGCAATCAGACGCGGTTTACCGATCAAATGACATTCCCGGTCGGAGATATAATGTAAGCACTGTTAACTAACATGTTTAAATTTCGATCGACTAAATATCACAAAGTGGGCCCCACGAACAACTGGTGAACAGTAACAAAATCTGGGCCCAAAAGATATATACCAAAAACCCCAAATTCCAACAGAGAAGACACAGAGAAAATTTGGTGCACTGATCCCATAGAACGGCCGCGAATGCGCGGCCAAACCATGCGTTTGGCCGCGATTCCGCGGCTGTTTGGTGGAATCACGTGCTCAAATTTTGTCGGTGTGCTTCTGAAACCCTGAACAACTTTCTGTGATATGTGGAATATTTTTAGGACACCATTTAAAATCGACAGAAACTGTCAAATTGAAAAAATGCGGTTTTTGATTTCCGGTTCGATCGATGTTTTAAATGCGTTAGCACAAGTTAGTATAGCAAAATGGTGAGGCTCTGATACCACTGTAAGTCTACGCTAGCGCCCCAGCCGTCTACAGACACCAAATGCGGAACAAAAACCTTTTAAACTGGCGCTATCGTATACTTTAACCCGGATCTGCCATTATTGCTAAACTAACAAACTGTAAAGAGTGTAGAAAGGTTATACCGAACGATCCGAGTCCTTCGTTCTTTAACCATCATCCCACGCTCCGTTGCGGCTTCTCCGATCTCGTCGATCTCCGATTTGCTCGTCCAGGTGGCACCACGTCAACGATTCTTTAAACGGGCTCCCACCTCTGACTTGAGGCAACTCGGTCGTCAAGTTTGCTAAAAGAGACGACCAAGAATGATGTAGAGAATGAGTGGAATACTTTGTCTCGCTTCGTCCAAAACCATGGACGAACGGTTAATGAAGTTGACGTGGAAATCGGGTGATGGAATGAAATGAGCTGTGAAATTCCATACACCCCAAAATCTATCATAATCTTTTGCAAATGAAAACTCAAGTAAGTGAGAGAGAGAGGAGGGGCCGGCCATTTATAGGTGGAGGGAGGTGAGTGTAGGAGAGGGGAGAGTAACCTTAAGAATAAATATCATATATGAACACAAATAAATATCTTAAGGAAAACAAGAATCATTAAAGTCAAAGCATGAGTCATAATCCTTGTCACCACTTTCTAGAAACTTCTAGAACCTTCTAGAAGCATGACTCACTCTCATCCAAGAAAAGATAAATCCGTCTTTAACCGAATGTTAAAAGACGGCTGATAGAAAACTGGAAACTGGCAACTTCCAAAAGTGATCCTGAAACAACTTTCAGGATAACCCCGTATCTGTATAAATATACCCGCATTTGTATTACGACCGAATACAAATGCAACTGAGACAAAGATATTATATCTACTCAATATAATACTCGGATCCGGCTTAAACCAAAGCCGACCAGTATCATCTGCCCGAAAAATAACACGTGCGTAAACGCACGTGCATTTTCCGAACCCTGCCATAAAACCATACGGCCTCTACATCGTTTCGCCCGAACTTGGGAAACTGTCTGTGGGGGACTCTAATGACTCGTCAGTACCCTGGCAGTGGGTTTAACCACAAACCGTCAGCGGCACTAGCAATGCGTAACTGCTGCCCATGGACTGACCTCAAGGGAGGCTGATGAGCGAACTCATCCAGAAACCCTACTGAGCCTAACAGTGACAATGTATATACAGTCCGGTCCGTTCGTCTATGAGTATCGCATATCTTCCTAGGGAGCTAGTAACGTCAGACCCCCAATAGAAGTATAAGTCGTGTCGGAGTGAAGCCCAATAACACCCTGAGATACTACTGGAGTACCTACCAGTAAATCTCCTGCCACGGCCATGGGCTTTAAGTAATGGCTCTCCTAGACACAGCACGATCTCGCCCCCAATACCGGGAGAGACGAATCCCCTGCCATTCCGCTCTCGTGCCTCCATATGGCTCGGGACTGTACCCAAAAACTACCTGTTTGCACGACTCCTATGAGCCGTGGTAGGGTAGAAATCAAAGCATAGTGGGAACTCACACGAGACAAATGACGACCTCAGGTCGATGAACTAACCTGTACACATGTCACCAGGGAACTGCTATCTGACGATAGATATAGTACTAACTAGCAGATTCCCAGCGAGTCCTGTCCGGTGTGCTCATAACCCAATGAGCACTTGTATACATCTTAGGTGATCCAGCTGACACCAGTGGCTTGTGAGACCGGCCACCGCCCCTGGTCGGGGTCTCGACTGTACACACTAGTCTACTCCGGAGTATCGATGCCCTGTCTCGAAACTCCCACGACTAGGGACCACAATTAAGGATATGCATATAAACTACCCAACTCTCACGTATATGATCGCCATCATACTGTTGGTAGTAAAGCAAGATCCTAAGGGCTCTATCAAAGTGTAACATGTAATCAGTCACCTGAACATGTACACGACTGATAAAGGCAAACCAGATAGCATATTATCATCTCGAGTAAGACTGTCCTACCGGTATAGGTCCTCCGCAATCATTGCAATCACGTACCTGCGATCCAATAATTGACTTTGAGGGCACTATCTCCAACATAACATTTTCTGTTTTATCTGGAATGTGATACAATATTTGGAATCCACAAAAAGTTATGAGATAACTAATTTGAATATTATAAATCTAGCAGTTCAGTCTCAGATGATCGGTTGCCACGGAATTTTGATGTGATCAAAAGTCCGTCGCAATCACGTAGCGTACGCGGATACTCGCCGGGTAAACTTAATAGACAGCTACGCCCCATAGCCCCAACCAAATGACTGTAGGAGAACCCCGTCGCCGAAAGCATCCGTTCGGGTGCTCGCGGCAGCGGTGTTCCGCCTTAGTGCACTTCGTCGATGGCATCCGGGGGTGCGGCCGTCTACTAAAGTTTGCGACGAGCATTCGATTAGAATATCGGGAATCTTGTTGAATTCCCCGACTTGACATTGAAAATAGTTTTCGATAAAGAGACTAAAATGCGGGGTTTATAATTGTTAGGCATGTGATGTCTAAGGAATTCATTTGGTTAGGCATGCGATGTCTAAGGAGGTTGCGGATTCCAACTGTTGTAGTTTTACACTTTCTTTTCTGTGACCGTAAGCGTAGTATGTGGTGTATCGCCGGCTTCGTTGCTATACATCAACGACAATCGGGATACGCATACTTGCTTACGTTGATGATATGAGATATTATGTGTTGCTGTGATATGTTGTATTGGATCGTTGCGTTTGAATAGCCGGGGGTTTTATGTGAGATGAGAGTTTTTTTTTCATTCATGTAAAATTCATTTGTATGTAATATTCTTTTATTGGGGCACTTCCAGGTTGCGGAAGATGTCACCGTTGTTGTATATTATTTACTTTTCCGCATTAGGATAGACCCAAGGAGGGGAGCACAAGTAATCGGGTTTTAGGGTCCAGTGGTGTCAAGACCGGGTCTCCTAACCCTAGAATTGGCAGTGTTGCTTGCCGCTCTCGTAGGGGTCTAAGGATGTGGGTTTGGGTATTCATCACGACCGTGGAATCCGTGTTTTATACAGGCTCGTATTGAAAAAACGGACGTCCTAGTATATCCAATATTTCATATATGTTCTTCTGCTGCAATGTTCTGTGATGAGATCATATTACTGCCTGAGACGAATGTTTATATTATATATATGAGATATATGTTATATTGCGGATTTCGTTTCAAAAGAGATGCTTGTGAAGCATAATAAAATGGGACTTCATTAATGAGATTAATGAAATAAAAGAAATCTAAGATGTTGTAGAAACTTGTTTAAAAGCTGGTAGCTTTAGTTCTTGCTTTGCATAGCGGTGTTCCTTGTAGAACATCCAGCACCTTATTCGATAAGGAAAGAGCCGAGATCCCTTCACAGGGAGTTACCTCTTTAGTGAAACTAGCAGATGCTACAAACTCGGTTTGTCTTTTGATTGCTTCTATAGTTCTTGCTTTGCATAGTGATATTTGTGAAATATCCTGCACCTTATTCGATGAGGAAAGGGCCGACGATCCCTTCACCGGGAGTGACCCCTTTAGCAAAACTAGAAAAGCCTAAAAAACACTCCATTTCAAATCACTCGATTCTACAACGATATCAAGTTCATTACGGAAAAGGTTTTCTTAAAAACCTGTCGTAGCCCTCCGTCATTTCAGATAAGTACTTCATAGTATTCGTGCTGCGTTTGTTGGCTTTCGTCAAGGCGTAGTGTGCGGTAGCTATTTATACTTATCTGCTAGCATATGAAGCGATTGAGTTAGGGTAGTCGTGCGACTTTGTTGGCTTTCGTCAAGGGTCGTGCGGGTGGGTTTAATTCAATCGGGAAATGACGGGTTGGACTTGACTAGTAGCCTATGGTTTGTTGGCTTTCGTCAAGGTCATAGGATGCTAGGGGTAAAATATTATTGGGAATTTCAAGTGTTGAAATTTGCAATGAGATTGCATACCTTCTATGAGATAGTTGGATCCCGATACCCGCTGCGAGTAAGAGTTACTCCTGGGAGAGTTTTATACATTACAATTAGCCGATCAAGTAGGTGTCTAGAAAGGTGTTAACGGGGTTACGCCTCTGGGAAAACGAGATTTACTTTAGTTAGGTTCGTGCGAAAGCACGGGGGACCTCCCTCAAAGTACCGGCACTGGCCTGGCTGAAAGATTGGCGAACTTGTAGCGTGTAATTAATCCCGGCTAGTCTTTCCTTTTAGGGTTTGAAGGAAGATTTGATTAAAACAGTGGGAGACATCCTGATTAGATATATTAGATAACCAATCTAATCTTGCAAGAGCATACGCTGAGTGTTTTCTTCTCTCTCTCTCCAGGTAGCGACCATATCACGCCTTAATCAAGATAATAATACGGATATATTGACCGAACCCGCTTGTTATACTGAGCTGGGGAACGTTGGTCCTGCTCCAACTTATAATTATTATAAGACAGAATAGGAAATTGGGGAATACCAGATTTCCCGTGCCGCCCAAACGAAGAAAGTGCATGTTGATGCATCATCTTCGGGTGTGTTCATTACAGAGAACTGTTTCTCAGTATCCTTTACGTCCTGGGTATGTGATACCGGATCAGGATCCCGTATATGTAATCTGTTACATGGGCTACAGATAGGTAGAGAACTGAGAACGGGTGATAAGTTTCATGAGACAAAAAATGGTGCAAGTGTTGCAGCCAAGTCTGTTGGTCACTATCACCCTGTATTACCTGAATACATTGATTCTGAACGAATGTTATTAGATACCAAACCTGATATACAACATCATATCAGTTTCTTTATTAGTAAAGAAGTGATATAATTTTTTATTGTTTGATAATGTTTTGAACATTTCCTATATCAAGAGTTGATCGGTTCAGGCACGTTATCTAAAAGCATAGACGTTCTAAATCAAACTACAGTTCTTAGTATACAGAACACACATAAGAGGAAGAGTTCAGAAATGAATGAATCCTTCTTGAGGTATTGTAGACTAGGTCATATCAATGCGACCCGACTGGATGAAGTTACATATAGATGCATATTTAAATTAGTTTGAATTTACATCTTGTAAAACTTGCCGGTCATGTCACAAAGATAAGATGACCACAGCTCTGTTTATTGGAAATAGAGAAAGAGTTAGTGAACTCTTGGGAATGATACATGACGATGTATGAAACTCCCCTGTCTACACATGCCAAGACCGGTTCTTTGTACTTCATTATATTCTCTGATGATCTCTCAAGATTCAGACATATGTTCTTGTTGAAACACAAGTCCGAAACTTTTGAGATATTCACAGAATATAAGTTAGAAGTAAAGAACCAAAATACGGGTATAAGTATTATGTCCTTTGATGAGATCAAGGAAGGGAATACTTGGGCACGGAATTCCTGGACTATTCTAAAGGAGAATGAGATTCTCTCTCAGCATTACTCCTCCGTATACACAATAGCACGATGGTATATCGGGGCGGAGCAATAGCACCCTATTTGATATGGTGTGCTCTATGATGAGTACTACTGAGTTTCCTATTTCCTTTTGGGAGTTATGCACTTGAGAAGCTGCATACCTATTGAATAGGGTTCAAATCAAATCAGTTGCCTACCACTTCATATGTGATATGGAAAGGGAAGAGCCCATATCTTAAGCTTGTTAAGATTTGGGGTTGTCCGGCCTATGTCCAAAAGCAAAATCTGGAAAAGCTCGAGGTAAGGTCTGTTATGTAGAACTGGAAATGTTCCAGCTATACAAACTACAGCTGATAATTTGGTAGAACCAAAGGATTCAATAGTTTCCAACGAACCTCAGCCTCTCCGCCGATCTAGTAGGGTTCCTCACCCACCTGAGAGATACTTTGGTTTCTCTATGACAGTGGGAGCGAGGATTGCATCATGAGATGATGACCCAACTAGTTTCGGGCTGGCCATCAGGAGTGGGACTCTGTAAGAATGGCTGGATGCTTATCGATCTGAGATGGAATCCTTATAAACCAACAAAGTATGGACTTTGGTTGCTTTATCTGAAGGGTTAAATCCCCATCAGGAGCAAGTATATCTTGAGAAGATTACTTAGTGTACATGGAAAAGTTGAGACTTTCAAAGCTATGCTTAAGTCCATTCAGATCCTACTTGCCACGGCTATATACCATGACTACGATATCTGGCGGTTGGGTGTCATGACTGCTTTTCTAAATGATGTTTAGAAAATAGCGTCTATAAGTACACAGCCAGAGGGCTTCGTAGACAGTGGGAGCAGCGGAAACGTGAGCAAGATGTTTTATATGATAAAGCACGCATCGCGGAGTTGGAACATCTGTTTTTATGTGGTAGTCAAAGAGTTTGACTTCATCAAAATGGTAGATGAACCTTGTATATACAAAAAGGTAGTAGAGAGTATGGTGGTGATCCTCGTAGAGTACGTGGATGACATACTCTTGATAGGGAAGGAGTTTCCTATGCTACGCTCGGTTAATCTCCGCTTATCACAAGGATTCTCCATATAGGATCAAAATGATACCTCCTAAATCCTGGGTTTTGGATCTATGAGATAGATCTAATTGGATGTTAGGATACTCACTAGTTGTAGTGAGATGGTATCAATCGATCCTGGGGAGAATCACTGGAAAGGTTCCAGGGTGATAAGGACGACTGAATGTCAGTCGCAGGCATTGTCTTTACCCTCAGTGGAGGGACGGTATGTTGGAAGAGTTCCAAGCTAGATTCCGTGACATACTAGACGATTAAAGGCAAGATACATCGTTACCAAAGATACTACCAAAGAGGCAGTCTGGATATATATAAGTTCATAAGATGAACTTCGTTCCTACCATTGTGTGACAATGGAGTTGTGGCTTATGCCAAGGAACCCCCCGTCCCATCTAAAATCCAGATATAATTCTTAGGCAGTATCACCTGATCATGGAGATGGTTGATCTCCAGGGTGATCGAGGTTAGGAGAGTAGATACAGAGGACGACAGCGCGGATCCACTCACAAAGGCCTTTTTCCCAGAAGAGACTTTTATGGGATAGTTGAGTATGAGATGCTTCAACCGCAGCTAATTGTTGGGTATGCGATACCACAACAGATGGCCCTAGTGCAAGTGGGAGATTGTTAGTTATATGTATGCCCTAGAGGCCATTACTGTACATACGATGTATATTGTAATGGATGCTTGGATATATATAGGGAGGACTTTCTTGCTCGACATGATAGTATGCTATCTGGTTGTACTTTATCTTAACATGTACTTTGATTGTCTCTATATTACATGTTGATAAAGCCCTTAGGATATGTACTCGACTACTCGGACTATGATGAGATCATACTAGTTGGGCCACGGTAGTCGACGAGTACATCCTATAACTGTTCCTAGTCGAGGGTGTATCGAGACAGGGCATCGATGCACCAGAGTAGACTAGCGTATACGCATCTTGACCCATATGATGGGCGATGGATGATCCTATATCCATCGGTGTTTGACATCAAGGATGGTGTACGGGTGCTCAGTGGAGACTGGGTACACTGGACAGACTCGCCGAGAACTCCCAGATGGTATTATACCTCACGTCAGATGGCAGTTCTCCGGTGACACTGGTATAGAGTAGTCTGTTGACCCGAGATCGTCATAGAGACTTGTGTGATTCCCACTGTGCTTTGATTTCCATCATACCATGTCCAAGAGGGCGTGCAAAATGGTGGTTTTTGGGTACAGTCCCGAATCACATGGAGGCAATGAGCGATAGGAGGGGATTCGTCTCTCCCGGTATAGGGAGTTGATGTTGTGCTGTGTTCGATTGGCTATAACCGGAAATCCCTGGCCAGGGTTGCTGAAATTTACTGGTAAGTGTTATCAGTAGTTTCTCGAACTGTTATAGACCTCATATCGACACGACTTATCAAGCTACTGGGGTCTGACGTTTACCACCCCTAGGCGAGATATGCGACATATCAGACGACGAGACCGGACTGTACGGGAGTGTTACTGTTTGGATTCACAGGAGAATGTACAGGCTTGCTTATTGATCTTCTGAGCGCTCAATACCTGGGTAGCTGTTACGTTTAGCTGACCGCTTGCAGCTTGTGGGTGTTTGATATGATCATCACCTACTGCCGGCATATTGACGATTCTTTGGAGTCCTACACAGAGGTTTCTTGGCTCAGGCAAAACGGAGTAGGAGCACATATGTGATATGTGCGGCACCGAGGATAATGCGATATGTGATACCGTATTATATTCTCGCGATATTTGATATCAGCCGGGTCATCGGATCAAGTGTTGATTCGATGAATCGGTACGGATAAATATTAGTCGGTTATATGCGATATAGCCGGATTGTCGGATCAAGTGTTGATTCGATAATTTAATGTATAATAATATATATGATATATTAAATTACATTATCTAATATTAGCTCACTAAAAGATTCTTTTTCTCACTCGGGTAATACATTGATATATATGCGATATATGTTAATTGTATTATTTTATTTTGTTACGATAAATATTATATATGTGATATATAATATTGTAACATGCTATGATAACTAATGCAACATGTTTATTGGAGTTTAAACATGATTAGGGTTTGGATTAGGATTAAGTCTTCTAGTTGATTCTAGAAGCTTTTCATTTTGTCATGATAAAGATATTTGTGTGTGACTCATCTTTAACCTAACCCAAACCCTAACCCTAGTTAATTCTCTACATGAGTTTTCTTGACCATGGTTGCATTATTTATCATATTAATTCTTATGATTCATCACAAAAGGATATTCATTTTTCTTCTTCATTCTTCTTCTTCATCTTCTTCCTTCATCTTTCTTCATGGAAAAAGCTCACTAGTTTGTTTCCAAGTGATGAATAAATGTGAGAAAAAGAAAAATAAAGAGAGCAAAAATCCTACTTCATCATCCTCATCTTCCCTTACCATTTAGATGAGGGTGTTCACATCATTTCATGAGTGTTAGCTTATGTTAACGAAACTTCAAGGTAGATCATCTTTGTATCGAAGATCGGAAGCAAGACTGCATCTTTCTCTTCGTGGAACCTCTCGAGAGTCCGGAGTACGATGATCACAGCGAAGGGACCTCAACACGGAGCATATGAAGTGAAGGACCGGATCTACAAAGGTTGTAAACCCTCTCACTTAGTGTTAAAGTATTTAGCATGCTTGTTTTCGCCTAATCTCTAGTTTAAAGATCTGTATTCGGGTTGTTCGGCACAGCTAATTTTTTAATCGGGCATGGTTGATGCCTCGTAGACCCTTGTGCGCGTGCATAGCAACCCTACAGAAGGGATCTCGGCTATTTCCTCGTGGAATGAGGTGCAAGATATTCCACTGAATACCGCGATGCAAAACAACATGTAATCGACTATAGTGAAGTTATTACCCTGACGCAAACTTCTGCCCAAGGGGTCAATCCCGGTGAAGGGATATCGACCCTTGCCCCGTCGAATGAGGCGCAGGATATTCCACTGAATACCGCTATGCAAAACAAAAGGAAACGTCTTTGCAATAACACCTTTTAAATTTGTTCCAACAACTGCAAACAGGTTTGTTTTACTTTGCATTGATCAGAATCAACGCAGTCCCATCAATCAATCACACCAGAAAAGAACGAAAATAAAATGTACGTATATGCCATCCGCATTCGCCACTGGGTCCCGTCATCACCCGTTAGGTTACTTAACTAACGACAGAGCGGGGACTGGACTAGCGTGGTGTAAAACATATACAACATCTAATAGTATATAAACCAATATACAATAATCGCTCCAGGCGTGATAATATGCAACATTACAGAAAAGTAATAAGCATCACAGAACAATACAGATAATCTGGGATCCCCGGGTTTCACAGAGCCGCTGCTGAAACCCGATGTTCCCCTGTCGTGTGGATAGCCTGTGCAATGAAACCTAGATCTCTACGGGTGCGGCAAGTTACCCGCCAAAACCTGAAGCGAGGCAGCCCCCTACAGCATAGTGAATGGACCACCCTGCACTTCACGGAATCCGGTAATCTTGGGCACCCCTCCTTGGGTCAACCTGTACCCCCTACGAGTGCGGCGAATAGTCTGCCAATTCTAGAGTGAGGCCCCTCTGCCTCTCAAAGCCATGAGATGCGGACCCGTTGCCCCTCAGAACCCGGCTATCCGTGCACTCCGTCGCGGGGCAAAACCTAGTACAGTAATGAAAAATAGTACAACAGGTACATCGACCGCAACCTGGTCGTGCCCCAAAAGAATATTATACAACAGGCAGTGACGGCAGTCCACAAGTTGGACGCTCGCCCCGCAATATCAAATGTACAAATAAATCCAAACTGCACTACCATTGCACACTGCTATCCACCACGACAAATCCACAACATCACAGCACAACACAGAACATCAACGCGAATGTCACGTTCGCAAACCCGTCTAAAAGAACTATAGCAATCAGACGCGGTTTACCGATCAAATGACATTCCCGGTCGGAGATATAATATAAGCACTGTAAACTAACATGTTTAAATTTCGATCGACTAAATATCACGAAGTGGGCCCCACAAACAACTGGTGAACAGTAACAAAATCTGGGCCCAAAAGATATATACCAAAAACCCCAATTTCCAGAGAAGAACTCACTGAGCAAATTTGGGGGCATGATGACACAGAATGGCCGCGGATCCGCGTCCAAACCATGGGTTTGGCCGCGTTTCCGCGGCAGTCTTGTCGAATCATGATCCAAAATTTGTACGGTGTTCTAATAAAACCCTGCATAGATTTCTGAGATATGTAGAATAATTTTAGGACATCATTTAAAATCTACAGAAACTGTGAAATTGAAAAATGCGGTTTTTGATTTCCGGTTCGATCGATGTTTAAAACACGTTAGCACAAGTTAGTATACCAAAATTGTGAGGCTCTGATACCACTGTAAGTCTACGGTAGCGCCCCGGCCGTCTACAGACGCCAAATGCGGAACAAAAACTTTTTAACTGGCGCTATCGTATACTTTAACCCGGATCTGCCATTATTGCTAAACTAACAAACTGTAATGAGTGTAGAAAGGTTATACCGAACGATCCGAGTCCTTCATTCTTTAACCATCATCCCACGCTCCGTTACGGCTGCTCCGATCTCGTCGATCTCCGATCTGCTCGTCCAGGTGGCACCACGTCGATGATTCTTTAAACGGGCTCCCGCCTCTGACTCGAGGCAACTCGGTCGTCAAGTTTGCTAAAAGAGACGACCAAGAATGATGTAGAATATGAGTAGAATACTTTGTCTCACCTCGTCCAAAACCGTGGACGATCGGTTAATGAAGTTGCCACTCGGATCGGGTGATGGAATGAAAAAGGCTATGAAATTTCCATGCACCCAAAACCATAGTCTTTTCTCTCAAGAATGAAATTAATCTCTCTCTTTCTCTCTCAAGGGGGCCGGCCACTTTTATACAAAGAGGGAGGTGATGGTAGGAGCAATCAAGGAGGTGACCATAAACCAGAAGCTTATCCTCCCAAAAAAATCAAGAACAAATATCCTAAGGATAAACAAGAATCATTAATGTCAAAGCATGAGTCATAATACACTTCATCACCCTAGTCATCATTTCTAGAACCTTCTAGAAGCATGACTCACCCTCATCCAAGAAAAGATAAATCCGTCTTTAACCGAATGTTAAAAGACGGCTGATAGAAAACTGGAAACTTGCAACTTCCAAAAGTGATCCTGAAACGACTTTCAGGATAACCCCGTATCTGTATAAATATACCCGCATTTGTATTACGACCGAATACAAATACAACTGAGACAAAGATATTATATCTACACAATATAATACTCGGATCCGGCTTAAACCAAAGCCGACCAGTATCATCTGCCCGAAAAATAACACGTGCGTAAACGCACGTGCATTTTCCGAACCCTGCCATAAAACCATACGGCCTCTACAACGTTTCGCCCGAACTTGGGAAACTGTCTGTGGGGGACTCTAATGACTCGTTAGTACCCTGGCAGTTGGTTTAACCACAAACCTTCAGCGGCACTAGCAATGCGTAACGGCTGCCCATGGACTGACCTCAAGGGAGGCTGAGGAGCGAACTCATCCAGAAACCCTACTGAGCCTAACAGTGACAATGTATATACAGTCCGGTCCGTTCGTTTATAAGTATCGCATATCTGCCTAGGGAGCTAGTAACGTCAGACCCCCAATAGCAGTATAAGTCGTGTCGGAGTGTAGCCCAATAACACCCTGAGATACTACTGGAGTACCTACCAGTAAATCTCCTGCCATGGCCATGGACTTTGTGTAATGGCTCTCCTAGACACAACACGACCTCGCCCCCAATACCGGGAGAGATGAATCCCCTGCCGATCCGCTCACGTGCCTTCATATGGCTTGGGACTGTACCAAAAAACTACCTGTTTGCACGACTCCTTTGAGCCGTGGTAGGGTAGAAATCAAAGCACAGTGGGAACTCACACGAGACAAATGACAACCTCAGTTCGATGAACTAACCTGTACACATGTCACCAGGGAACTGCTATCTGACGATAGATATAGTACTAACTAGCAGATTCCCGGCGAGTCCTGTCCGGTGTACTCATAACCCAATGAGCACCTGTATACATCTTAGGTGATCCAACTGACACCAGTGGCTAGTGAGACCGGCCACCGCCCCTCGTCGGGGTCTCGACTGTACACACTAGTCTACTCCGGAGTATCGATGCCCTGTCTCGAAACTCCCACGACTAGGGACCACAATTAAGGATATGCATATAAACCACCCAACTCTCACGTATATGATCGCCATCATACTGTTGGTGGTAAAGCAAGATCCTAAGGGCTCTATCAAAGTGTAACATGTAATCAGTCACCTGAACATGTACACGACTGATAAAGGCAAACCAGATAGCATACTATCATCTCGAGTAAGACTGTCCTACCGGTATAGGTCCTCCGCAATCATTGCAATCACGTACCTGCGATCCAATAATTGACTATGAGGGCACTATCTCCAACAATCTCCCACTTGCACTCAAGGCTAATTATTGCGATGTCGACTACTCATAGCCCGTGTGAATCCGAACATCCAACTCCTCTACTAATCAGTTTCACAAAGCCCGTTTGTAAAACTATTGTGTTCGAGAAATAGCCTCAGTGAGTGGATCCTCCTAGAAGTTTCTTTTTATATCTCTCTAAATCTCAAGTTCGCGGAGAAAGCCATCTCCCGAATTGAGTAATACCTGTCTTAGAATATGTCTGGATATCTGATCGACCTAGTTCATAAATGAACTCCAAATCCAAACTTCTTAGACTGTATCGATCACTGAACCTAATCAGTATCCGGCACCATGCCTCCCACAGTATCCTCTTGGACCACCTGTCCATAATACAGTCCCTCTTCGTCAGAGGGAAAAACTATAACTCTGACAATCTCTCTGTCAACCATGTCACCTTTGAAGCTTGGAATGATAACCGTCTCCCGAAGGAGGCTGCCATCATCAAATCCGTAGAACATACACTTATGTTCTAAAACTGCTTCCTTATATTTCTCCAGGATTGGATTAATATAAACTCATCGCATCAAGTGCAAAAACAACATCTGGTGTGGTACTTGACATCTCATGATTGACTCAGTTGCCTAAGCAAGTGATCAGTCAATTATGCACATCCCTCTCCCCTTTAGTCTATACAACACCTTTAGAGAGGGTGACTCCATCACTTGCAGGTACACCACCATGCTAGGAGTCATCTATTCTAAAAACCATTAGAATACTGTCAAAGTACCCACAATGGGAAACTACCCAAATCCAGATCTAAAACCATAGATCCAGAAACCAGAATGTCAAATATTATATCCATATCCTGTCTGGAGAAACAACTGTGTGACGACCACAGTACAACCGATCGTAGTATAGGAATTTTACTTCCTACTCTGTGTATGCCATCCATATACCATGACATCACACCCTACTACCTTCTTAACAGATCCATCCCTTATTCTGATTAAAGTCAAACCTATGACTGTCACATCAAAAATAGATGATCTATCTCCGCTATAATTGCTCTAGTCTATAAATAGACATAAGCATCTTGCCCACTATGCTTCCGTTGCTCCCACTGACTACGACAACCCTCCTACTGTTAGTTGTATGTATGCCCTAGAGGCCAGTATTGTACAGATGATGTATATTATATTGGATGCTTGGATATATATAGAGATGACTTTCTTGCTCGATATGATAGTATGCTATCTGGTTACTCTTTATCTTAACATGTACACTAGTCTCTTTAAACTGTCTTATGGTTACATGTTGGTAAAGCCCTTAGGATGTGTACTTGACTACCTGGACTATGATTCAGATCATACTAGTAGGGACATGGTAGTCCATAAGTACATCCTTCAAGGTCCCTAATCGTGGGTGTATCGAGACGGGGCATCGATATACCAGAGTAGACTAGCGTATACGCTTCTCGACCCATGAGATGGGCGATGGATGATCCCATATCCATTGGTGTTTGACATCAGAGATGGTGTACGGGTGCTCAGTAGAGACTGGGTACACTGGACGGACTCGCCGAGAACTCCCAGATGGTATTATACCTCACGTCAGATGGCAGTTCTCAGGTGACACTTGTATAGGTTAGTCTGTAGACCCAAGATCGTCATAGAGTCTTGTGTGATTCCCACTGTGCTTTGATCTCCACCTTACCACGTCTATGAGGGCGTGCAAAACGGTGGTCTTTGGGTACAGTCCCGAGTCACATGGAGGCAATGAGCGATAGGAGGGGTTTCGTCTCTCCCGGTATTGGGGGTTGATGTTGCGCTGTGCTCGATTGGCCCTAACAGGGAAGTCCCTGGCCAGGGCTGATCAGAGATTTGCTGGTAAGTGTTACCAGTAGTTTCTCGACCCGTTATGAGCCTCAAATCGGCATGACTTATCGGTTATTGGGGTCTGATGTTTACCACCCCTAGACTTGATATGCGACGTATCAGACGAACAGACCGGACTATACGGTAAGTGTTACTGGTTGGATTCACAGGAGTGTGAGCGGGATAGCTCGTCGATCTTCTGATCGCTCAATACCTGGATGGCCGTTACGTTTAGCAGACCGCTTGCGGCTTTTGGGTGCTTGATATGATCATCATCTGCTACCGGAGTATTGACGAGTCTTCAGAGTCCTACACAGAGGTTTCCTGGCTCAAGCGAAACGAAATAGGAGCGCATATGAGATATGTGCGGGAGCGGGAATAATGCGTGTATGTGATACCGCATTTCATTCTCGCGATAAATGTTTCGATTGGTTATATTCGATATGACCTAGTTATCGAATCATTGATTCGATAAATCGATACATTGGATACTAGTCGGTTATGTGCGACATGACCGGATCATTGAATCAAATGTTGATTTAATGATTTAATGTATAATTATATATTTGATATATTACTTTGCATTAACTAGTATTGGTTCATTTTAAAAGGATTTTCTCACTTGATGCACATTGTATATGTGATATATTTTTTGTGCACTTGTTTGTATCATGTTTGATGATACTTGCTCACTAGGGTTTGTGTAAATATTAAACCATGGTTATATGAATGGTTAGGGTTTTGATTATTTACTTAGTTATTTATTTATTTATTCATTTTGGAAATAGTTAAGTATGGTGGCTTATTTTGTTTCATGTTGAAGCTTCAAGAAGCTTTAAAAAAGTCCACCATTCTTATCTCTTCCTTAACCTTAACCATTCCAACTAACCTTAGTTTAATCTCTACACTTGACCATGGTTTACATTATGATAAGTATTCATTTTCTTTTCATTTTAAATAACTTATCATAATATTTCCTTCTTGATCATCTTCTTCTTCAAGAAAGAAAGCTTGATGCCATCAATGGCAACTTGAGCAAAAGTGAGTGAAATCCAATTCCAAAGTGAACCCACCTCCTATTTCTTCACCCTCTACCTCTTGCCAAGTTGTTTTGGGTGTTTTCTTCACAAGTTTCACAACTTGGTGAAGTTGGAGCTTGAACTTGTGCAACCTCGACGTAGATCATCTTCGGCACGAAGCCGACGACCTATTCCGCTCATTTCTCCGATGAAGCCGTCACGAGAGTCCGAGATTCGAGATGGACAGCGAGGGGACGACCACGTAGAGCTAAGGAAGTGGATAACCGGATCTACAAAGGTTGTAGCCTCTCTCCTTTAGTTAAATCGTTAACTAGTTTAATGTTTCGCCTAGAATTCTAGCCGACGTTCCGTGTTAGGGTTTCTCGGCACCCATAATTTTTGAAATTGGCATGGTTGATGCCTTGTGAGACCTCTATAGGGTGCTTAGGAACCTTTCACCTACCGGGTCTCATAACCTGGAACAACAGTAGTGTCAAGTCTGGGTAGATAAGAACCTCCCTGTCACCGTCCTTGAGGCTACCGGAGTACCTCTCGGGTGTCTGAGGTTACCCACCAAATCTGCGGAGTAGCTAATGGAATGTCAAACCTGATTGAATATATAGGTCCTATTAAATTTTCCATAATCGTTCGCGGTTCTGGAATCACTTACAGTTCTACCATACTCCCACTACTGTTTTCTGAAAAAGATCCATTTTTCTAAAACTGTGGCGAGTCGAGAACAATATCACTATTGATCTTCCAAATGGTAGAATATCAACCCTCGTCATAGCCAGGGTCAACCCACAAACGGCCATTACAGAAACGTGCCCTGAGTTATCCAGAGTCTGGTTTTAAGCATAAGATGGACAACTCCCCGTACCTTAACATCTTTTAAGGTATGATCCATTCTATATCCAATACAGAAACTTTGGCACTTATTTAATTGGAACCAGATTCAAATCATGCAGCTGTCTCCAGTGCATATCAACTTAATGGAAAGAGGCTAATCAGCATTACTCAACTTAGGAATCCATCCAATTATGAGTAACCTGAAAGAGAAATAAGTTTCTTAAAACCATTACTATCATCTGAATACCAATCACAAGAATCTACATCTTCGATCTCTTTGAAGAATCCCGATACTTGTGACACCTGGTTCTCTACTTTATTCTTATACCCACAACTTCTCAAAACTTAGACCTTGTATTTCTACGAAGGTTGTAGCCTCTCTCCTTTAGTTAAATCGTTAACTAGTTTAATGTTTCGCCTAGAATTCTAGCCGACGATCCGTGTTAGGGTTTCTCGGCACCCATAATTTTTGAAATTGGCATGGTTGATGCCTTGTGAGACCTCTATAGGGTGCCTAGGAACCTTTCACTGGTATCAGAGCCTAGCTAGAGCCTTAGGCGAAGTCCAGACGACGTTTGAAGTCCGAACGAACCCGAAACCCTAAAACCCAAGTGCTCTCTGGACTTTTTCTAAAATCTGGGATTTTTCCAGATTAAAAATATGCAGAAAAACCATCAGGAAAATATAAGAGTTTCTGTGAAATTCGACAGCCTAATTCCACTAAGTCGCCGCGGATCCGCGGCATGAGCATGGCTCATGCGGCGATTCCGCGGCCGTACGGCCTCAATATATAAAGAATTTTACACAGTAATTCTTAGTTTCCAGTGGTGATTTTCCTGGGTATTTTTAATAATTATTCAAGAGTTGAATTTTCTGGGGTTGCTTTGGGGATTCGGTGTTTCGATCGGGGTATCAAATTTCGTCTTTGTGTATTTCCGGATAATTTTTAGAATACGTTAAAAAGTTCGACCGGATATAAATACCCAATTTTTCCCCTGTCGGGAAATTTCCAAGTGTTGGATTTTTCCGTAGTTTAACGATGTTCTAAGTAATGCAAGTAACGCGATGGACCCTCTAGAAGACAACAAACCTTAACTCGATTATGTGACCGTCTTGAACTGCCCTTTGAACCTTCGGGTTTGGGGGAGTACGGCGTGCCACATGTGAGGCGTTGGCTTGACCCTTCTACGGCTGGACCGTTGGTACTGAGGCACGAACTGAATGTTGTTAGACTTATTTCATGTGTTGAGCTGTATCGGGAAAACTTGGGTATTCGACTGTTCGATCGAAAAGTTTAACATTTTCTGTTTATCTGGAATGTGATACAATAATTGGAATTCACAAACAGTTATGAGATAACTGAATGAATGTTATAAATCTAGCGGTTTAGTTTCACTTGATATTGAAAAGAGTTTTCGATAATGAGACTAAAATACGGGGTTTATAACTGTTAGGCATGTGATGTCTAAGTATTTCATTTGATTAGGCATGTGATGTCTAAAGAGGTTGCGGATTCCAACTGTTGTAGTTTTACACTTTCTTTTCTGTGACCGTAAGTGTAGTATGTTCATATCGCCGGTTTCGTTGCTATACGTCAACGACAATTGGGGTATGCATACTTACTTACGTTGATGACATGTGATGTTATGTGTTGCTGGATATGTTATATTGGATCGTCGTGTTCGAATAGCCGGGGTTTTTTTATGTGAGATGAGTGTTTTTCATTTTCATTCATGTAAAAACTTGTATGTAATATTCTTTTATTTGGGGCACTTCCAGGTAGCGGAAGTTGTCACCTTTTGTATATTATTTACTTTTCCGCATTAGGATAGACCCAAGGAGGGGAGCACAAGTAACCGGTTCTGGGGTCCAGTGGGAGACCATCTCGAGGAGTCGAGTCCGGGTCTCCTAACCCTAGAATTGGCAGGGTTGCTTGCCGCTCTCGTAGGGGTCTAGGGGTGTGGGATTGGCTATTCATCACGACCGTGGAATCCGTGTTTTATACTGGCTCGTATTGAAAACACGGACGTCCTAGTATATCCAATGTTTCATATGTTTCTTCTGCTGCGATATCTGTGATGCGATCATGTGATGTTCTGTGATAGGTACAGTATATAGTATATATGATATATTATATAGATGTTACTTATGTTTTGCACCCGCACTAGCCCTGCCCTGCTCTGTCATTAGTTACCTAACCTAACGGTGCACGAGGGGACATCGAGGCGAATGCGGATGGCATAAGTGTACGTCGTATTTATCTGTGATGTTTAGGTATTTAAATGATGGGACTTCATTAATGTGATTAATGAATGGAAAGAAACCTAAGATGTTGTAGAATCAAATTTTAAATAAAACAGGTAGCTACAGTTCTTGCTTTGCACAGCGGTATATGTGATATATCCTGCACCTTATTCGATGAAGAAAGGACCGAGATCCCTTCACCGGGAGTGACTCCTTTAGCAATAACTGGCAGATGCTACACACTCGGTTTGCTTTTGATTGCTTCTATAGTTTATGCTTTGCACAGTGATATATATGATATATCCCGCACCTCATTCGACGAGGAAAGGGCCGACGATCCCTTCACCGGGAGTGACCCCTTTAGCAAAACTAGAAAAGCCTCAAAATCACTCTATTTTTAAAACTTCATTTGATTCTACAACGATATCAAGTTCATTACGCAATAGGTTTTCAGAAAAACCTGACGTAGCCCTCCGTCATTTCAGATAAATCCTACTTAGTATTCGTGCTACGTTTGTTGACCTCCGTTAAGGCGTAGTGTGCGGAAGCAAACTAGTATTTGTCTGCTTATGCATGTGATGCAGATTGGATTAGGGTAGTCGTACGACCTTGTTGACCTCCGTCAAGGGTCGTGCGGGTGGGTTTGATTCAATCAAGAAATGACGGGTTGAACTTGACTTGCACCCTGTGGTTTGTTGACCTCCGTCAAGGTCATAGGATGCTTAGGGCAAAATATTTTCGGGAATTTCAAGTGTTGAAATTTGCAATGAGATTGCATACCTTCTATGAGATAGTTGGATCCCGATACCTACTGCGAGTAAGAGTTACTCCTGGGAGAGTTTTACACATTGCAATTAGCTGATCAAGTAGGTGTCTAGAAAGGTGTCAACGGGGTTACGCCTCTGGGAAAATGAGGTTTACATTAATTAGGTTCGTGCGAAAGCACGGGGGACCTCCCTCAAAGTACCGACACTGGCCTGGCTGAAAGATTGGCGAACTTGTAGTGTGTAATTAATCCCGGCTAGTCTTTCCTTTTAGGGTTTGAAGGAAGATTTGATAAAAACCAGTGGGAGCCATCCTGATCAGATAAGATAATAACCAATATGATCTTGCACGAGCATACGCTAAAGTGTTTTCTTCTCTCTCTCTCCAGGTAGCGACCATTTCATGCCCTAATGAAGATAATAATATGGATGTATTGACCGAACCCGCATGTTATTCTGTGCTGGGGAACGTTGGTTCCGTTCTTTCTTATAAGAGTTATAGGAATGAACAGGATATAGGGGAATACCAGAATTCCCATGCCACCCGAATGAAGAAAGTACATGTTGATGCATTTTCTTCGGGTGTGTTCGTTACTGAGAACTGTTTCTCCATTTGCTCTACGTCCTGGGTATTAGATACCGGGTCAGGATCCCATATATGTAATCAGTTACATGGGCTTAAAAAAGGAAGAGAACTTGGAGAAGGTGATAAAGACATTAGAGTTGGAAATGGTGCAATTGTTGCAGCTAAGACTGTCGGAGAATATCACCTTGTATTACCAACTGGTAATACATTGGTTCTGAACGAATGCTATTACATGCCGAACCTGATATGCAACATTATATCGGTTTCTTTGTTGAGTAAAGAGGGATATAATTTTTTATTACAGGACAATGTTATGAACATTTTTCGTAACCAAAAGTTGGTTGGATCAGGCACGTTGTGCAATGGCATTTATGTTCTAAATCAATCAACAGTTCTGAGCATAACAAACACACACAAGAGGAAGAGTTCAGAACTGAACGAATCCTTCTTGTGGCATTGTAGACTGGGTCACATCAATGCGACACGACTAGCTAAGTTGCATAAAGATGGATATTTAAATCCGTTTGAATTTTCATCTTATGACACTTGCCAGTCATGTCTCAAAGGCAAGATGACCAAAACTCCGTTTACGGGACACGGAGAAAGAGTTACCGAACTCTTGGGACTGATACATAGTGATGTATGCGGTCCCATGTCTACACATTCCAGGGATGGTTCTTCGTACTTCATTACATTCACTGACGATCTCTCTAGATTCGGATATGTGTTCCTGATGAAACACAAATCAGAAGCTTTTGAGAAATTTAGAGAATATAAACAAGAAGTTGATAACCAAACCGGAAAAAGTATTAAAATCCTACGATATGATCGAGGAGGAGAATACTTGAGCATTGAATTCCTGGACTTCCTAAAAGAGAATGGGATTCTCTCTCAGCTAACTCCTCCATATACACCACAGCACAACGGTGTATCAGAGCGGAGAAACCGCACCCTATTAGATATGGTGCGCTCTATGATGAGTGTAGCTGAGTTACCTGTTTCCTTCTGGGGATATGCACTGGAAACAGCAGCATACCTACTGAACAGGGTTCCCAACAAATCTGTGCCTACCACACCATATGAGATATGGGAAGGGAAGAGACCATATCTTAATTTTATAAAGATATGGGGTTGCCCGGCCTATGTCAAAAGACAAAAACCGGACAAACTCGAGGCAAGATCTGTTTTGTGTAAATTTGTTGGATATCCCAAACATTCGCGAGGGTATATCTTCTACCACAGTGAGGAACAAAGAGTATTTGTTGCTCAACATGCCACCTTTTTAGAAAAGGAATTTCTTGCAAAAGAAATTAGTGGCTCTGAGGCAGAACTGGAAGAGGTTCCAGCTGAACAAAACACAACAGAAGATTTAGTGGAACCAGAGCATTTAGTAGCTTCCGAAGAACCTCAGCCTCTTCGCCGATCTAGTAGGGTTCCTCGCCCACCTGAGAGATACTACGGTTTTCTCATGGATGGTGGGAGCGAGGATTGCATCATGGAGGATGATGACCCAACTAGCTTCGAGCAGGACATCACGAGTGGGGACTCAGTGAAATGGCTGGATGCTATACGGTCCGAGATGGAATCCATGTACACCAACAAAGTATGGACTTTGGACGTTGCTCCTGAAGGGGTAAAACCCATTGGGAGCAAGTGGATCTTCAAGAAGAAACTTGGTGTAGATGGGAAAGTGGAGACTTTCAAAGCTAGACTTGTAGCAAAGGGTTTTCGTCAAAGACCAGGTGTGGACTATGACGAGACCTTTTCTCCAGTGGCTATGCTTAAATCTATCCGGATCATGCTTGCCATCGCTGCATATCATGATTACGAAATCTGGCAAATGGATGTTAAGACCGCCTTTCTAAACGGTGATTTAGAAGAGTGCGTGTACATGACTCAGCCAGAGGGCTTCGTAGACAGTGGGAGCAGCGGAAAGGTGTGCAAGCTGCTTAAATCCATTTATGGATTAAAGCAAGCATCGCGGAGTTGGAACATCTGCTTTGACGTCGTTATCAAAGAGTTTGATTTCGTCAAAAATCCAGATGAACCTTGTATCTACAAGAAGGTGGCAGAGAGTAAGGTTGTCTTCCTCGTATTGTACGTGGACGACATACTCTTGATAGGAAATGATATTCCTATGCTGCAATCGGTCAAGCTCTTCTTATCATAAAGATTCTCAATGAAAGATCTTGGTGATACCTCCTGCATATTGGGAATCAGGATCTATAGAGATAGATCCAAAAGGATATTGGGATTGTCCCAATCCAGGTACATTGACACCATACTAAAGAGGTTTAGTATGGAAGAGTCCAAGCATGGGAACTTACCCACGATCTCTGGAGTCACTCTCTCCAAAGAGATGTCTCCCAAGACTGATTTGGAGAGAGCTCGCATGCAAGGGATACCCTATGCTTCGGCAGTAGGCTCTATCATGTATGCGATGCTATGTACCAGACCCGATGTAGAATACTCACTAAGTGTAGTGAGCAGGTATCAAGCTAATCCTGGAGAGAGTCACTGGACAGCTGTGAAGAGCATTCTCAAGTACTTGCGGAGGACTAGAGATATGTTCTTGGTGTATGGTAACGGAGAGCTCCAAGTGGAGTCCTTTACCGATTCGAGCTTCCAGAGTGATAAGGATGACTCTAAGTCGCAGTCGGGCTTTGTCTTTACCCTTTACGGAGGGGCGGTTAGCTGGAAGAGTTCCAAGCAGGAAACCGTGGCAGACTCGACGATGGAGGCTGAATACATCGCTGCCAACGATGCTGCCAAAGAGGCTGTCTGGATCAAGAAGTTCATTACTGAACTTGGAGTGGTTCCATCCATTGAGCATCCAATACCTTTGTATTGCGATAACAATGGAGCGGTGGCTTTGGCCAAGGAACCCAGGTCCCATCAGCGATCCAGGCATATTCTGAGGCGGTATCACCTGATCCGGGAGATAGTTGATCGCCGGGAGATCGAGGTCAGGAGGGTTGACACGAAGAACAACACGGCGGATCCACTCACGAAGGCCATTCCCCAGATACAGTTTGAGAGACTCTTCGGGATGCTCGGTATGCAATACTACAGCAGCTGGCCCTAGTGCAAGTGGGAGATTGTTAGTTGTATGTATGCCCTAGAGGCCAGTATTGTACAGATGATGTATATTATATTGGATGCTTGGACATATATAGAGATGACTTTCTTGCTCGATATGATAGTATGCTATCTGGTTACTCTTTATCTTAACATGTACACTAGTCTCTTTAAACTGTCTTATGGTTACATGTTGGTAAAGCCCTTAGGATGTGTACTTGACTACCTGAACTATGATGCAGATCATACTAGTGGGGACATGGTAGTCCATAAGTACATCCTTCAAGGTCCCTAGTCGTGGGTGTATCGAGACGGGGCATCGATATACCAGAGTAGACTAGCGTATACGCTTCTCGACCCATGAGATGGGTGATGGATGATCCCATATCCATTGGTGTTTGACATCAGAGATGGTGTACGGGTGCTCAGTGGAGACTGGGTACACTAGACGGACTCGCCGAGAACTCCCAGATGGTATTATACCTCACGTCAGATGGCAGTTCTCAGGTGACACTTGTACAGGTTAGTCTGTAGACCCAAGATCGTCATAGAGTCTTGTGTGATTCCCACTGTGCTTTGATCTCCACCTTACCACGTCCATGAGGGCGTGCAAAACGGTGGTCTTTGGGTACAGTCCCGAGTCACATGGAGGCAATGAGCGATAGGAGGGGTTTCGTCTCTCCCGGTATTGGGGGTTGATATTGCGCTGTGCTCGATTGGCCGTAACAGGGAAGTCCCTGGCCAGGGCTGATCAGAGATTTGCTGGTAAGTGTTACCAGTAGTTTCTCGACCCGTTATGAGCCTCAAATCGGCACGACTTATCGGTTATTGGGGTCTGACGTTTACCACCCCTAGACTTGATATGCGACGTATCAGACGAACAAACCGGACTGTACGGTAAGTGTTACTGGTTGGATTCACAGGAGTGTGAGCGGGCTAGCTCGTCGATCTTCTAATCGCTCAATACCTGGATGGCCGTTACGTTTAGCAGACCGCTTGCGGCTTGTGGGTTCTTGATATGATCATCATCTGCTACCGGAGTATTGACGAGTCTTTAGAGTCCTACACAGAGGTTTCCTGGCTCAAGCGAAACGAAATAGGAGCGCATATGAGATATGTGCGGGAGCGGGAATAATGCGTGTATGTGATACCGCATTTCATTCTCGCGATAAATGTTTCGATTGGTTATATTCGATATGACCTAGTTATCGAATCATTGATTCGATAAATCGATACATTGGATACTAGTCGGTTATGTGCGACATGACCGGATCATTGAATCAAATGTTGATTTAATGATTTAATGTATAATTATATATTTGATATATTACTTTGCATTAACTAGTATTGGTTCATTTTAAAAGGATTTTCTCACTTGATGCACATTGTATATGTGATATATTTTTTGTGCACTTGTTTGTATCATGTTTGATGATACTTGCTCACTAGGGTTTGTGTAAAGATTAAACCATGGTTATATGAATGGTTAGGGTTTTGATTATTTACTTAGTTATTTATTTATTTATTCATTTTGGAAATAGTTAAGTATGGTGGCTTATTTTGTTTCATGTTGAAGCTTCAAGAAGCTTTGAAAAAGTCCACCATTCTTATCTCTTCCTTAACCTTAACCATTCCAACTAACCTTAGTTTAATCTCTACACTTGACCATGGTTTACATTATGATAAGTATTCATTTTCTTTTCATTTTAAATAACTTATCATAATATTTCCTTCTTGATCATCTTCTTCTTCAAGAAAGAAAGCTTGATGCCATCAATGGCAACTTGAGCAAAAGTGAGTGAAATCCAATTCCAAAGTGAACCCACCTCCTATTTCTTCACCCTCTACCTCTTGCCAAGTTGTTTTGGGTGTTTTCTTCACAAGTTTCATAACTTGGTGAAGTTGGAGCTTGAACTTGTGCAACCTCGACGTAGATCATCTTCGGCACGAAGCCGACGACCTATTCCGCTCATTTCTCCGATGAAGCCGTCACGAGAGTCCGAGATTCGAGATGGACAGCGAGGGGACGACCACGTAGAGCTAAGGAAGTGGATAACCGGATCTACAAAGGTTGTAGCCTCTCTCCTTTAGTTAAATCGTTAACTAGTTTAATGTTTCGCCTAGAATTCTAGCCGACGTTCCGTGTTAGGGTTTCTCGGCACCCATAATTTTTGAAATTGGCATGGTTGATGCCTTGTGAGACCTCTATAGGGTGCTTAGGAACCTTTCACCTACCGGGTCTCATAACCTGGAACAACAGTAGTGTCAAGTCTGGGTAGATAAGAACCTCCCTGTCACCGTCCTTGAGGCTACCGGAGTACCTCTCGGGTGTCTGAGGTTACCCACCAAATCTGTGGAGTAGCTAATGGAATGTCAAACCTGATTGAATATATAGGTCCTATTAAATTTTCCGTAATCGTTCGCGGTTGTGGAATCACTTACAGTTCTACCATACTCCCACTACTGTTTTCTGAAAAAGATCCATTTTTCTAAAACTGTGGCGAGTCGAGAACAATATCACTATTGATCTTCCAAATGGTAGAATATCAACCATCGTCATAGCCAGGGTCAACCCACAAACAGCCATTATAGAAACGTGCCCTGAGTTATCCAGAGTCTGGTTTTAAGCATAAGATGGACAACTCCCCGTACCTTAACATCTTTTAAGGTATGATCCATTCTATATCCAATACAGAAACTTTGGCACTTATTTAATTGGAACCAGATTCAAATCATGCAGCTGTCTCGAGTGCATATCAACTTAATGGAAAGAGGCTAATCAGCATTACTCAACTTAGGAATCCATCCAATTATGAGTAACCTGAAAGAGAAATAAGTTTCTCAAAACCATTACTATCATCTGAATACCAATCAGAAGAATCTACATCTTCGATCTCTTTGAAGAATCCCGATACTTGTGACACCTGGTTCTCTACTTTATTCTTATACCCACAACTTCTCAAAACTTAGACCTTGTATTTCTACGAAACACTCGTCTAAATACTAGAGAAGTTATAAGTAAACAGAACATAGTACGAGGACCTACCCCTTTGTCCTGATGGACACTGGACAACATACAATACTCTGTATAAGTCCGCTGAGTTAAACAACTCAAAACCTGTGCATCGTAGGTTGAAAACTGTACCCTGGCGATTTCCTCAAATATCACCAATTACAACGAATTCCGATATAATGAGGATAATCACCTAATTCCCAATAACTTACTCCCACTCATCATCTGTAAAACCATACAGATATGAGAATGAAACCTGGTAAATACATACCCTTGGAGTAAGTATTTAATCGGGAAAACAGTTTCCTTTAACAATGCACTGAAACATGAAAATGTTTCGTAGGGGTATCCTGGTATTCAAAGCAATGCCTCTTCCATAATCCAATTCATGACTTCAACCGTATATTTTATTGCCATCTCTCTAAATCCCTTTAGTTGTCTTTAGTCGTTACCTTCTGTACACCATTGTTAGGCTAAATGGTTTTCTTCCTTCCCTACCGTTCGGCACCAGCCTATGGTTTGGAAGAAGACTATCCAGTAAGCATAATAGGTGTACCCTCCTAAACCAAGGAGTACTCGTATCTCGAGAGAAGGTGATGATAAAAGACAACTGAATAATACCTTATTCTTTTAAAGGTGAAATAGGAGTGGCGATGAAGAACGCGGTTTTGGTCGTGAATGATATCAGTCGCAATTTACTTTGCCCTCTTTCTAATCCCTTTATTTTGTCTTTACATATTACTTTCTGCACACCCTACTTAGGCTAATTGGTTTTCTTCATTCCCTACCTTTCGGCACCTGCCTATGGTTTGGAATAAGACTATCCAATAAGCGTAATAGGTGTACTCTCCTAAACCAAGGAGCTCTCGCAACCTGAGAGAAGGTGATAATAAAAGACAACTGAATAAACCAATTCAATTTCTCCTGAACCTTGATCCATCCTCGAAGAAGTCCCTTCGAGTTCGTATATAACCATACGATGGATCTATCCAATGGAAGTGGATGTCCGTAGTAATACGGGTGTTCTGAGAAATTCAAAGGGTAAAAGAAGGAGTGGCAATGACTTATGCAACATAGACAATCCAAAAGCCAGTATTTTTAAGAAGGTTCGGTCAACCTGGTCACTGAGTCATAGTCTAGGGTCGGTCAAAGGTCGCTGCCAAAGAGAGAGAGAAAAGAAACACTTTGCGTGCACTCTAACCTAGATCAGAATGGTTATCACTTTATCTAATCCGGAAACCTCCCACTGTCCTGTCAAATTCTCCTCCAAACCAGAAAGAAGAATCAATCGGGATCACCCGAAGAGTAAACCAACTCATCAGTGGGAATCGGGATCCAACTCTCATCACATGATAACGTGATGGAATGCATCCACGTTACTCATACTCCAGAAGGTATGCGCATACTTGGCAAGTTTCAGTTTCTTTAGAAACTCCCGATATGATTTTTTCCCCATGCTCTTATAACCTTGGCTTTGGTCAAAATGTCATAAGTCACATGCCAAGTTCTACCCGTCACTATCTTGTCAATTTGAACCCACCCGCACATGCCCCTGACTTTGGCCAATCGGCAGAACGACTGTCCCAAACTAACTCATCTATCTATGCAACAAATAAATACCCAGCAGCTACCAAACACTATGCCTTAACTTTGGCTAAAATGCATAGCTTGAATACTACTGAATACCCAAAAGAAGTGACGGAGGGCTACGGCTGGTTTTTGGCGAAAAACCTTTAACGTAACGAACTTGATATCGCTGAAGGAACCTGATAGCCTTTTAAAATATAGTGGCGAAAACCTTTTGCTAAAGAAGTCACTCCCGGTAAAGGGATCTCGGCTCTTTCCTCGTGGAATGAGGTGCAGGATATTCCACTGAATACCGCTATGCAAAGCAACTTGTAATCGACTATAGTAAAGTTATTACCCTGATGTAAACTTCTGCCCAAGGGGTCAGTCCCGGTGAAGAGATATCGGCCCTTGCCCCGTCGAATGAGGTGCAGGATATTCCACTGAATACCGCTATGCATAACAAAAGGAAACGACTTTGCAATAACACTTTTTAAATTTGTTCCAACAACTGTAAACAGGTTTGTTTTACTTTGCATTGATCAGAATCAACACGGTCCCATCATTTAATCACACCAGAAAAGAACGAAAATAAAATGTACGTATATGCCATCCGCATTCGTCACTGGGTCCCGTCATCACCCGTTAGGTTACTTAACTAACGACAGAGCGGGGACTGGACTAGCGCGGGTGTAAAACATATACAACATCTAATAGTATATAAACGAATATACAATAATCGCTCCAGGCGTGATAGTATGCAACATTACAGAAAAGTAATAAGCATCACAGAACAATACAGATAATCTGGGATCCCCGGGTTTCACAGAGCCGCTGCTGAAACCCGACGTTCCCCTGTCGTGTGGATAGCCTGTGCAATGAAACCTAGACCCCTACGGGTGCGGCAAGTTACCCGCCAAAACCTGAAGCGAGGCAGACCCCTACAGCAAAGTGAATGGACCACCCTGCACTTCACGGAATCCGGTAAACTTGGGCACCCCTCCTTGGGTCAACCTGTACCCCCTACGAGTGCGGCGAATAGTCTGCCAATTCTAGAGTGGGGCCCCTCTGCCTCTCAAAGCCATGAGATGCGGACCCGTTGCCCCTCAGAACCCGGCTATTCGTGCACTCCGTCGCGGGGCAAAACCTAGTACAGTAATGAAAAATAGTACAACAGGTACATCGACCGCAACCTGGTCGTGCCCCAAAAGAATATTATACAACAGGCAGTGATGGCAGTCCACATGTTGGACGCTCGCCCCGCAATATCAAATGTACAAATAAATCCAAACTGCACTATCATTGCACACTGCTATCCACCACGACAAATCCGCAATATCACAGTACAACACAGAACATCAACGCGAATGTCACGTTCGCAAACCAGTCTAAAAGAACTATAGCAATCAGACGCGGTTTACCGATCAAATGACATTCCCGGTCGGAGATATAATGTAAGCACTGTAAACTAACATGTTTAAATTTCGATCGACTAAATATCACAAAGTGGGCCCCACGAACAACTGGTGAACAGTAACAAAACCTGGGCCCAAAAGATATATACCAAAAACCCCAAATTCCATCAGAGAAGACACTGTGCAAATTTAGTGCACTGATTCAATAGAACGGCCGCGGATGCGCGGCCAAACCATGGGTTTGGCCGCGATTCCGCGGCTGTTTGGTGGAATCACGCGCTCAAATTTGGTCCGTGTGCTTAAAAAACCCTGCACAGATTTCTGTGATATGTGGAATATTTTTAGGACACCATTTAAAATCGACAGAAACTGTGAAAATGAAAAAATGCGGTTTTTGATTTCCGGTTCGATCGATGTTTAAACGCGTTAGCACAAGTTAGTATAGCAAAATGGTGAGGCTCTGATACCACTGTAAGTCTACGCTAGCGCCCCGGCCGTCTACAGACGCCAAATGCGGAACAAAAACTTTTTAACTGGCGCTATCGCATACTTTAACCCGGATCTGCCATTATTGCTAAACTAACAAACTGTAAAGAGTGTAGAAAGGTTATACCGAACGATCCGAGTCCTTCATTCTTTAACCATCATCCCACGCTCTGTTGCGGCTGCTCCGATCTCTTCGATCTCCGATCTGCTCGTCCAGGTGGCACCATGTCAACGATTCTTTAAACGGGCTCCCGCCTCTGACTTGAGGCAACTCGGTCGTCAAGTTTGCTAAAAGAGACGACCAAGAATGATGTAGAGAATGAGTAGATGACTTTGTCTCACTTCGTCCAAGTCCGTGGACGATCGGTTAATGAAGTTGCCGTGGGAATCGGGCGATGGAATGAAATGAGCTGTGAAATTCCATACACCCCAAAATCTATCATATCTTTTATAACCAAATGAAAACTTCAAGTGAATTAGGAGGAGGAGAGGGGGCCGGCCACTTATATGGAGGAGGAGGGTGAGTGTAGGAGCAATCAAGGAGGTGACCATAAACAAGAAGCTTATCCTCACAAAATATCAAGAACAAATATCTTAAGGAAAACAAGAATCATTGAAGTCAAAGCATGAGTCATAATCCTTGTCACCACTTTCTAGAAACTTCTAGAACCTTCTAGAAGCATGACTCACCCTCATCCAAGAAAAGATAAATCCGTCTTTAACCGAATGTTAAAAGAAGGCTGATAGAAAACTGGAAACTGGCAACTTCCAAAAGTGATCCTGAAACGACTTTCAGGATAACCCCGTAACTGTATAAATATACCCGCATTTGTATTACGACCGAATACAAATGCAACTGAGACAAAGATATTATATCTACTCAATATAATACTTGGATCCGGGTAAAACCAAAGCCGACCAGAATCATCTGCCCGAAAAATAACACATGCGTAAACGCACGTGCATTTTCCGAACCCTGCCATAAAACCATACGGCCTCTACAACGTTTCGCCCGAACTTGGGAAACTGTCTGTGGGGGACTCTAATGACTCGTCAGTACCCTGGCAGTGGGTTTAACCACAAACCGTCAGCGGCACTAGCTATGCATAACGGCTGCCCATGGACTGACCTCAAGGGAGGCTGATGAGCGAACTCATCCAGAAACCCTACTGAGCCTAACAGTAACAATGTATATACAGTCCAGTCCGTTCGTCTATGAGTATCGCATATCTGCCTAGGGGGCTAGTAACGTCAGACCCCCAATAGCAGTATAAGTCGTGTCGGAGTGTAGCCCAATAACACCCTGAGATACTACTGGAGTACCTACCAGTAAATCTCCTGCCATGGCCATGGACTTTGTGTAATGGCTCTCCTAGACACAGCACGACCTCGCCCCCAATACCGGGAGAGACGAATCCCCTGCCGATCCGCTCACGTGCCTCCATATGGCTCGGGACTGTACCCAAAAACTACCTGTTTGCACGACTCCTTTGAGCCGTGGTAGGGTAGAAATCAAAGCACAGTGGGAACTCACACGAGACAAATGACGACCTCAGGTCGATGAACTAACCTGTACACATGTCACCAGGGGACTGCTATCTGACGATAGATATAGTACTAACTAGCAGATTCCCGGCGAGTCCTGTCCGGTGTACTCATAACCCAATGAGCACCTGTATACATCTTAGGTGATCCAACTGACATCAGTGGCTTGTGAGACCGGCCACCGCCCCTCGTCGGGGTCTCGACTGTACACACTAGTCTACTCCGGAGTATCGATGCCCTGTCTCGAAACTCCCACGACTAGGGACCACAATTAAGGATATGCATATAAACCACCCAACTCTCACGTATATGATCGCCATCATACTGTTGGTGGTAAAGCAAGATCCTAAGGGCTCTATCAAATTGTAACATGTAATCAGTCACCTGAACATATACACGACTGATAAAGGCAAACCAGATAGCATACTATCATCTCGAGTAAGACTGTCCTACCAGTATAGGTCCTCCGCAATCATTGCAATCACGTACCTGCGATCCAATAATTGACTATGAGGGCACTATCTCCAACAACGACATGTTGCATGGATTACACATTGTATTTGATTATGTGATTTCTGGATTTGGAAACCGGAGTACTAATTTAAGAAAATACGCACTGTTTAAAAAACCCGGTTTTCCTTGAAATGATATTTTAGTGCGTCCACCATGAGTTTTCTCAGTTCCAGAGAGCTTGTGTGAGTATACCCGATTCGAGGAGAGGTAGGCACCGACTGCGGGTACATGGTGGACCCGGTACGGTACCCCGGGGCGAGAAGACTCGTATTGTTAGACGGTGGACCCGGTACGGTACCCCGGGGCGAGAAGACTCGTATTGTTAGACGGTGAGTGCCCGGCGGAGGGACTACTACCAACCGGTGATTGGTTAGACCTGGCGATTATCCAGAGGATACCGACCAGAGTCGATAGATGGATACGGGACGATGCATACTGCCGGGGCCGAGGGCCGATTCCGCAGACGGAGCCCGTGGGCAGATCCGTTGGACGGACGCCCCATACTGGAGGATTTGCGTGTCGATGCTGGACACGGTTGATTTTATGAGATTTGGGTGCCGATGTTGGGCACTCACGATTGTATGAGATTCACAGGATTTGAGGGCCGATGTGGATGACGACGCCTGATTTTTACTGGGAATTGGGTGTATTGATGGACACCGGTCATTTTTCCACGTTGATATTCCGTGTAGACACTATTTATTCCCATACTCAGCATTTAGTATTGACATCTCATCCTGTACCTATTGTACCTGATATAGTACACATGCCATACATGATTATCGCATACCCTGCTTAGGCTATATAGGGTTGTTGGATTCCATATCAGACATGATTATTGCATACCTTGCACATCATATGGGGAGACTTTTATAATACATTTGCTGCCTGACATGAGTAATCAGTTCATGATATAGATGTTATCTGTTGGCATAGGTTAGAGTATCGCAGTACGTGCATACTCGCGATTACCTTTATATATTATCTACTATTCACGAGTTGGCAACTCACCCCCGTTGTGCCACAGTGCTTGCAGGTTACCCTTGGGAGTAGTCATGGCTAGCTGTTTACCGCACCTTTTGACACAGATACCGTTGCTGAGGCGTGTTAGCCCTTTTGCTATTAGGTGGGTTTTGTACGGTATCTGTTTACTTTTCAGTTGCATCTTGATATATCTAGTACTCTCCATCTACTTTCATGTATTGACTTAGAGACAGTTGTGAGGACGATATATGTTATTTGTACTCTGGTGTCGAGCTCGTTGTGAGCCGACTTTATTCATGCAGTTTTACCTCTTATGATATTTGTTTTCACTTTACTGCTCATTCTTCGCTTCGGCGCCGTATATTATATTGAGGTGATTTCTCCTCCGTTGGGCGCGATTCTCCTATTGTGATACTTTATTTATTTCACATGTTACTTTTAATTATACCTCGCCTTTTACCCGATTGCGGGATAAACTTTTTGAAAAGGAAATGTTGTTACAATGATTTAAATAATAACTTGAACCAAAAAGGATTGCTACTAAGTAATTTAAAGTTTTCTAAATGTTTTAACACTGCAAATTGTAATGGTTTTGTTTTCTGGGTTCGGCTTACTTAGTCATGTTACGCCTGTAGGCGTTGCGTGGTTAAGTGCCGGTCACGGGCCGAACTTTGGGTCGTGACAGAGGTCTCATATCTTGCGATACGAGATTGCTCTCAATATAAATATTTTTTATGGAGAAATATGGAAACTAAGTCCATCTTCTCGTGCGGCTTCTGGTATACACCATCAACTGAAGCCAACACGAGGCACTTGGCATTCGCACTATCCTTTTCCCTTGTCTGACGGATATCCATATCCGTGACGGTGGAAACTGGACCTGGGACGGTGGGGGCTTGAGTAGTAATAGGGTGGTCCAGCTTATCATAGGCAATGGACATCTGGACAGACCTTTGCCAGTCATAAAAGTCAGATTCAGTCAACTTGTTATCTAGATGTAACCTAGTCATGGTCACAAGGTCGTTGCAGAGAGAGAGAGGGAAAACACTTTAGCATGATGCTCTTGAAAGTTTAGATTAGTTTTTAGTTTATCTAAACTGGATGGCTCCCACTGTTTCTCAAATCCTTCCTCAAACCATAAAAGAAGAATTAGTCGGGACTGATCTCACCGTACAATACTTGCTTAAACGTTCAGCCAGGCTAGTGTCGGTACTTTGAGGGAGGTTTTACGACGCTTTCGCAAAGTTCCTTAATTAAATAACCTCTTTTCTCTGGAGGCGTAGCCCCGCTGACACTGTTCTAGACACCTACTTGGTTTATAGCATTGATCGTTAAGTGACGAATCTCCTGATGAGTAGCGGATACTCACAGTAGGATCGGGATCCAAATATCATCGTGTGATAATGCTGAAGGAATCCTACTAACATTATCAAACTCCAAATGGCATGCAACAGTAGCAAGTTTCAGTTTCTTTAGAAACTCCCGATGTGGATTTTTGCCCCATGCTCTTATGACCTTGACGAAGGCCAACAAATTATAAATCACATATCAAGTTCTGCCCATCATTATCCCTGTTAATTTGAACCTACCCATACATACCCTTGATGAAGGCCAACAAGGTAATACGACTGTCCCAAACCAACGCATCTATCTATGCTACATACGAATACCCCAGTAGCTACCAAACACTATGCATTGACGAAGGCCAACAAACATAGCTTGAATACTACTGACCATCCATATGAAATGACGGAGGGCTACGACTGGTTTTGGCAAAACCGTGAACGTAGTGAACTTGATATAATCGAAGGAACCTGATAGCTTTTTAAAAGGAGTGGTTAAATCTCCGCAATTAAAAACTCTGCTCTTTTAAGATAAACCGAGTGGTTTCTTTTAAATTTGTTCCAACGATTCAACTTTGGTTTTTTTCTTTGCATTAAAATAATGAGTCCCATCAATTATCCTATCATTGTAGAAAAAACGAAAATACAACGTCCGCTTATGCCATCCGCATTCGCCACTGGGTCCCGTCATTCACCCGTTAGTTTACTTAACTAACGACAGAGCAGGGGCTGGGCTAGCGCGGGTGCAAAACATAAGTGATGCCTAATAGGTATCATATATAGATATTGTACATTCGTCAGACGCAATAATAGGCATTCCAGATCACAGATGAACATTATTGGATATACAAGCAATCAGCGTTTCCTTTGAGCCTGCAATGAAAGACGGATCACACAGTTGTGATGAATAGCCATTACCCCACCCTAGACCCCTACGGGTAAGGAAAACTACCCGCCAAGTATCCGAAGTGAAGCGGTCTCCCTCAACAACGTGAGTAGGCCACTAAACACTTCAAAGTACCTGGTAGTTTGTGCACCCCACCTTGGGACTATCCTAGGAGAAGAAAACAGTAAATGAAATAATACAACGGTGGCTACAACCTCATCCCGAATGTGCCCCGCAAAAGAATATTACATCATATTACAATTTACATCGAATGAAAGAATATAAAAACTCATCTCAAACCCCAGCTAATCATCACAACGGTCCAATGAAGTTCATAAACACAAACCAGTAAAAACCCATTACAGAAATGTGCAACCCCTTGCTAACCGACATACTAGCAATTAGGGGAGGTTTGCGAACACATTAAACATCACAGATAAAACTTGATTAGCAAATAACTTAGAATTTCGATCGACAACCTTTTTTCTGTCTCTACCCCAAATGCAAGCCAGCACTGAAATAACCTGGGCAGAAACAAAATATACAGGAAAACAGAACACCCAAAATTCAGAGTTACTGTGTAAATACGACTCAACTCGGAGTTGACTCGCCTGCGGATCCGCGGCGGATTGCACTAATCCATAGTGCTTCCGCGGCGTTCTAACCGAGTTAGCACCTCGTCTTTCTCCAGTATTCTTAGAATTTCCTGTTGTGAATTTTCATACCTCTGAAATAATTTTTTCGACGGGTTTAAAATTGACAGAAACTTGAAGGGTTCGGGGTTAAGTTTTAGTGTTTTTCCGACGATCGAAGTTCTAATAAGTTGCTAACGAGCTAGCAAAGGTTTAGTAGGCTCTGATACCACTGTAAGTCCACGTCACACACCCCACGAGCTTACGGGGAGGCGGAATATATGAAAAACAATTATCAAAGCTTCGTAACACGGACTTGAGCACACGGATCGTGTCTAAACCATTACTAGCAAACTACGGGAGGTTTAACTACTCTGATTCGAAGTTATACCTCACGTTACTTGTCCTTCGGGTCTTCATCGCTGTCCTCCATACCTCGTAGGCTCTATGGAACATGGGCACCTCAACGGCCTCCTCGAGTCAAAGAAGATCCACCCGAGAGTCTATAGTTCGAGCTCTAATCTCAAATCTGAGATAACTACGGCTTCTAGTTTGCTAATCTAGAAGTCCTAGAGGGTGTAGAGTATTTAGATGGATTACTTAGTCACTTAAACCCTAGGATTCTCAACTCATGAGAGCTTTTAGGGTTTTGAGGAAGAAGATGAAGACTTGAGGAGAGAGAAAGCTTTTGTGATAATGAAATGAATAATAACTCATGATAGAATAATATCAAGCATACAAACATCTCTTTGATAAATATCTAGAAATATCTTGTAAGCTTCATTTAATCTTAATGGTGAATCACCTCATGAGTCATTAAGCATTTAATGAAAACCTACACCTCATCTCTCCACCTTATTTGTGTTTAATCCAAAAAGAAATAAATACAAATGAGTCATCTTCTTCTAGAAGCTTCCCGACAAATTACGAAATGGCCTTTCCCATCCGTATTTCCGAAAAACACGGATAATCTTTGACTGAATAAATCCATCTGTATAATACTAGAATCTGGCTTAAACCAAAGCCCGCTATTATTATCTGCCCGATCATAATACGTGCACAAGTGTACGTAAGTGATCGCGGCCCTGCCGTAAAACCATACGGCCTCTACACCTTTTGCCCGGTGCAGGGAAACTCTCTGTGTAGAACTCTAAAGACTCGGTACTACGCTGGATGTGGGTTTAACTGTTAGTGTATATGCCCTAGGGGCCATTATTGTATCATACTAGTTGGTATATTACTTAATGGAACCTTGGGATATTCACATGTATATAACAGTCTTGCTAAACATGGTAGTATGCTACTTGGTCTTTCTATCTTAATATGTGAGTATACATATTGATAGAGCTCTTAGGATCTTGCTTGACTACCAGCATTATGATGGCAGTCACACTAGTGGGGGCTGGGTAGTCTACAAGCACATCCTTATTCAGGTCCCTAGTCGTAGGATTATCGAGACGGGGCATCGATACTCCGGAGTAGACTAGTGTGTACGCTTCTCATCCCAGTTGGGGAGATGGTCTATCCCACAACCGTCAGTACGTCGTACTGGAGATAGTATGCAGGTGCTCGTTAGGTTACGGGTACACCGGACAGGACTCACAGGAAACTGTTGGTTGGTTTTATACCAGTCGTCAGTGAACAGTTCCCAGGTGATATGAGTACAGCATAGTCCGCAGACTTGACACTGCTGCTTCGCCTCGAGTGTATCCCACTGTTCTTAGATTGCTACCCTACCACGGCTCAAAGGAGTCGTGCAAACAGGTAGCAGTTGGGTGCAGTCCCGAGAACTTGGAGGCAGTTGCTGTTAGACAGGATTCGTCTCTCCCGGTATTGGGGGTTGATATTGCGCTGTGTCAGAGAGCCATTACGCAAAGTCCCTGGCCAGGGCAAGCGAGATTTGCTGGTAGGTTCCAGTAGTTTCTCAGGGTGTAATGGGCTTCACTCCGACACGACTTATACCGCTATTAGGGGACTGACGCTTGCCGCCCCCTAGGCCCGATATGCGATAGTCTTAGACGTATAGACCGGACTGTACGGAGATTGTCACATCAGACTCTGTAGGAGTTCGGATGGGTTTCCTCATCGGCCTTCTTATCGACATCTACCTGGGGACCGTTACGTACAGCTAGTGCCGCTTGCGGTCTGTGGTTAAATCCACTACCAGCGTAGTAGTCGAGTCTCTAGAGTCCCACACAGAGAGTTTTCCTACTCCAGGCGAAACGATATAGAGGTCGTATGGTTTTACGACAATGGTTCGGACGCATACGTGTGTTTACGCACGTACGACATCCGGACAGTTTTTACTAGTCGTCTTTGGTTTAAGCCAGTTTCTAGTATCCGGTTATTGGATTTATACAGTCTAAAGTTTTTCCGTGTTTTCACGGATAGGAGGGACGTTCTCATAATTGCGCGAGAAGCTTCTAGAAGATGGTGACTTAGGGGTTAAGGTGGCATATGCATTAAATGAGATTAGTGACTCATTTGAGTGATTCATCCATATCATTAATGCATCATAAATGCTTAATGACTCATGGAGATGAATCGCCCATTAGATATTTATGGAGCATGGTTGTTAAATCATTTATTTGATTTATCTTGATTTTGTTTATGCTTCATATATATTATGAGAGATCATTATCTCATTCCATTCTCTTGCTCACTTTCTCTCTCCTCAAGCTCTCCCTCTTCAAACCCTAATCCTCCTCTCTCATGTGTTGAGTACAAGGATTAGATTAGACTACTTAATCCTTAACCATTCTCTATATCACCTAGGTTGCTTAAATTAGCAATTTAAGAAACCCAGTTACCTCTAGTTTTAGGTGAAGCTTGTAGTAAAACTCTCGGGTGGATCTTCTACTACTTAGAGAAGGCCGGAAAGGACGTGGAGAACGACCAGACGAAGGACTCGGTTCTACAGGTATAATCACTTTTCATAGTAGTTGTTAACTCCTATGTTTGTTGTTAGTTATTGTTTATGCAAAGATTCTCGGTTAGTTGATGTTTACGCTTTAAACAAGATCGTTTTTCATTATTCCGCCTCCCCGCAAGTCGTGGGGTATTGTACATCGACTTACAGTGGTATCAAAACCTAGCTAAACAATAATTAACTCATTAGCAAAGTCGTAAGTATTTCGAACGCAAAAAGAGCCGGAAAGATCATCGTTTTAACACAGTTTCTGTCGAATTTAAAACAGGCCCTAAAAATTTTTCAGGGACCTGCAGAATAACATGCATGAAATTATAGGGCTACTGAAGAAATTTGGACTCCCAACTCGGCTAACTTACCGCGGAACCGCGGCGGATCCATGTGATCCGCCGCGTATCCGCGGCCGAGTTAGGGCCGAGTCGGCCCAAATTTTTCCAGTAACCCCTTTGTGTTAACAGTGATATTTCTGGATATTTTATTTTCTGCTAAGATCTCAGGTGCACAGAGAAGTTTTGTAGTAGAATCTAAAGTGTTTTGCTCGATCGAAATTTTACGATGTTTGCTAATATGATTATATATGTGATTGTATAATGTGTTCGTAAACCTCCCCTAACTGCTAGTATGTCGGTTGGCAGGGGATTGCACATTTCTGTAATGGTTTTTATTGTTTGTGGCTGTGAACTGTATTGGACTGTTGTGATGATTAGCCGGGGTTTGAGATGGGTTGTTATATTCATTCATTCGATGTAATTGTAATATGTTGTAATATTACTTTGCGGGGCACATCCAGGTTGCGGTTGTAGCCACCGTTGTATTATTTCATTTTACTGTTTTTTGCTCCTAGGATAGACCCAAGATGGGGTGCACAGACTACCGGGTACTTTGAAGTGTTTAGTGGCCTACTCACTTTGTTGAGGGCGACCGCTTCACTTCGGGTATTTGGCGGGTAGTTTGCCGTACCCGTAGGGTCTAGGGTGGGGTAATGGCTATTCATCACAACTGTGTAATCCATCTTTTGTTACAGGCTCTAAACAAATGCGGATTGCTTGCAAATCCAATAAAGTTCATATGAGATCTGGAATGCCTATTATTGCGTCTGACGAATGTACAATATCTATATATGATAGCTATTTAGACGTCACTTATGTTTTACACCCGCGCTAGCCAAGCCCCCGCTCTGCCGTTAGTTAAGTAACCTAACGGGTGATGACGGGACCCCGTGGCGAATGCGGATGGCATAAGATGACGTTGTATTTTCGTTGTTTTCTGCAATGATAGGTTAATGATGGGACACATTATTTATAATGCAAAGAAAATAAACCAAAAAGTTGAATTGTTGGAACAATTTAAAAGAAACCAATCGGTTATTTTAAAACAGATGATATTTTTAATTGCGGAGCTTTAACCACTCCTTTTAAAAGCTATCAGGTTCCTTCGGTCATATCAAGTTCACTACGTTCACGGTTTCGCCAAAACCATTCGTAGCCCTCCATCATTTCATTTGGGTATTCAGTAGTATTCAAGCTATGTATTTTGACCTAACGCCAAGGCATAGTGTTTGGTAGCTGCTGGGTATTCATTTGTCGCATAGATAGATGAGTTAGTTTGGGACAGTCGTATTATCATTTTGGCCAAACGTCAAGGATATATACGGATGGGTTCAAATTAACAAGATAATGATGGGTAGAACTTGACATGTGACTTATGATATTTTGACCTAACGCCAAGGTCATAAGAGCATGGGGCAAAAATATATATCGGGAATTTCTAAAGAAACTGAAATTTGCAAAGAGTTGCATACCATTTGGAGTTTGATGAATGTTGGTAGGATTCCTTCAACATTATCATACGATGATATTTGGATCCCGATCCTACTGTGAGTATATGCTACTCATCAGGATATTCGTCACTTAACGATCAATGCTATAAACCAAGTAGGTGTCAAGAAAGGTGTCAGCGGGGTTACGCCCCCAGAGAAAAGAGGTTATTTAATTAAGGAACTTCGCGAAAAGCGTTGGAAACCTCCCTTGAAGTACCGACACCAGCCTGGCTGAACGGTTAAGCATGTATTGTACAGTAAGAATAGTCCTGGCTAATTCTTCTTTTATGGTTTGAGGAAGGATTCGAGAAACAGTGGGAGCCATCCAGTTTAGATAAATTAAAAACCATTCTAAACTTGCAAGAGCATCATGCTAAAGAGTTTTCTTCTCTCTCTCCTAATTGCAGCGACCCTGAAAATGACTGGACTTAAGTTACTTTTAGAGAAAAATATACTGACAGGGCCAAACTATAAAGATTGGCTGCGGAATGTCAAAATGGCCTTGACTTATGACAAATTGGGGTATGTCCTCACCACTACGGCACCTGAAGTCCCAGGTCCCAAATCCAGTAATGCGGATAAGGAAATCCGCAAAACCTGGGATTTAGATTGCGCGAAAGCCAAGTGCATCGTGCTTGCCTCGATGAACAATGAACATCAGAGGAGGCACGAGGATATGGATCTTGACTCCATATTTCTCCATACAAAAGATCTGTATGGGGGGCAATCTCGTATAGCAAGATACGAAACCTCAAAGAAGCTGTTTCAAGCGAGGTTGGCCGTCGGATCATCGGTAGGAGAACATGTCCTAAAGATGATTGGCTATATAGAAGAGCTCGCAGACCTTGGGACGACTTTGGATAATGAGCTCTATACAGACCTTATTCTCCAGTCCCACCCTCCCACCTACGCCCAGTTTATTCTGAACTTCAACATTCAAAGAAAAGAAGTTGAACTTTCAGAACTCCTTAACATGTTGAGGAGTGCAGAGGGCACCTTGCAGAAGGCAGAGGAAACACCCGCTATGTTTGTTCGCGGTACTTCTTCTTCCGGGTCCAAGGCTAAAACCAAAGGAAGGAAGAATAAGGCCCCCAACAGACCTAGAGGAGGTGTTAGTAAGGTGGAAAGGAAGGGAAAGAAAAAGTTTACGGTACCGGTAGTGGCCCAACATGAGTGCTTCTATTGTCACAGGAAAGGGCACTGGAAAAAGGATTGCAAGGCGTGGAACGCCAAGAACCAGGAACCGAAGCAAGCTGTGGCTTCGACTACAGGTGTGTTTGTAATTGAGAATTGTCTGTCAATCAACTCTACTTCCTGGGTATTGGATACCGGATCAGGATCTCATATTTGCAATTCATTGCAGGCACTGAGAAACCGTAGAGTGCTGAAGGAAGGTGATATGACCCTGATGGTTGCTAATGGAGCTAGCGTGGGAGCTGTGTCCGTAGGGGATTATCACCTGGGATTGACGAGTGGACACATTTTGGTTTTACATAACTGTTTTTGTGTACCCAGCTTAACGTGTAATATCATATCTGTTTCCTTGTTATCAAATAAAGGTTATGATTTCACGTTTGGAAGTGGTGTTGTTAACATCCATCTTAATCATGGTTTGATTGGGTCCGGTACACTGGATAACGGTATATATGTGTTAAACCAACTCCAAATTTTCAATGTCCAGAACACACTAAAAAGAAAGTCTCCAGATTTAAATAAAGCTTTCTTATGGCATTGTAGACTGGATTACATCAATGAGAGAAGGTTGACTAAGTTACATAGAGAAGGATATTTAGACTCGTTCGAATATCAAACTTATGCCACTTGTCAATCGTGTCTCAAAGGAAAGATGACAAAGACTCCATTTACTGGACATGGAGTAAGAGCGAGTGAGCTCTTAGGACTCATACACAGCGATGTATGTGGTCCAATGTCTACACATGCAAGAGGTGGTTTTTCCTATTTCATTACTTTCACGGATGATTACTCAAGGTACAGATTCATTTATCTGATGAAACATAAATCCGAGGCTTTTGAGAAATTCCAAGAGTATAAGAATGAAGTAGAAAACCAAACCGGCAAAAGTATCAAGACACTAAGATCTGATCGAGGTGGTGAATACTTGAGTGCCGAGTTCCTAGGTTACCTAAAAGAGAAAGGAATTCTCTCTCGGCTTACTCCTCCATACACTCCATAGCATAACGGTGTATCGGAGAGACGGAATCGAACCCTATTGGATATGGTACGATCCATGATGAATAATGCTGAGTTACCGCGATCTTTTTGGGGTTATGCGCTAGAATCAGCGGCATATCTTTTGAACATGGTACCTACCAAGACTGTGCCTACCACTCCATATCAGATGTGGAGTGGGAAGAAACCCCATCTACAGTATATAAAGATTTGGGGATGTCCAGCTTTTGTTAAAAAGCAGCATGTGGACAAGCTCAAGGCACGATCAGTAAAGTGTAAGTTTGTGGGATATCCAAAGAACTCCAGGGGATATCGATTCTATTACGCAGAGGAACAAAAGGTATTTGTTTCTCGTATGCCCATTTTCTAGAACATCAGTTTTTAGAAAAGGAATCAAGTGGGAGCGAAATAGAACTGGAAGAAATTCCAGAACCACAAACTAATACTGAAAGTTTGGTAGAACCGGTAGTTCAAGAAGAACAGGACATTACCGCACCCCTCCGCAAGAGTAGTAGGCCATCTCATCCGCCTGAGAGATACTACGGTTTTCTCATAGATGGGGATAGAGAGGATTGCATCATAGATGATGATGAACCTACTGGCTTCCAGCAGGCCATCCAGAGCGGCGACTCGGTACGATGGCTAGATGCAATGCGGACCGAAATGGAGTCCATGTACACCAACAAAGTATGGACTTTAGACTTTGCTCAAGATGGGGTAAAACCCATAGGATGCAAATGGATCTTCAAGAAAAAGATTGGTGTAGATGGACAGGTGGAAACCTATAAGGCTAGACTTGTTGCAAAGGGTTTTCGTCAAAGACCTGGTTTGGACTATGACGAAACTTTTTCTCCAGTAGCTATGCTCAAATCCATTCGGGTCCTTCTTGCTATTGCTGCCTTCCATGATTATGAAATCTGGCAGATGGATGTAAAGACAGCTTTTCTGAATGGTAATTTAGAAGAGTGTGTCTATATGGATCAGCCAGAGGGTTTCAATCAGAGTGGGAGCAGCGGGAAAGTATGCAAGTTGCTTAAGTCCATTTATGGACTGAAGTAGGCATCGCGGAGTTGGAACATCTGTTTTGATGAAACAGTCAAAGAATATGACTTTATCAAAAATCCAGATGAACCGTGCATATATAGCAAAGTTGTAGCAAGAACTGTCGTATTCCTCGTCATGTACATGGATGACATTCTATTGATAGGAAACGACATTCCTATGCTACAATCTTTCAAAGGATTCTTGTCACACAGGTTCTCCATGAAAGACCTGGGTGATGCCTCTTACATTCTGGGGATCCGGATCTATCGTGATAGATCCAAGAGGATGTTGGGACTTTCACAGTCCAGGTATATCGATACAGTACTGAAAAGATTCGGTATGGAAGATTCTAAGCGCGGTAATCTACCGGCTTGTCACGGAATCACCCTATCCAAAGAGATGTCTCCCAAGACTGATTTGGAAAGGGAACGCATGTCTATTATACCCTACGCTTCTGCGGTAGGCTCTATAATGTATACGATGTTGTGCACCAGACCAGATGTAGCTTACGCACTGAGCGTGGTAAGCCGGTATCAGTCAGACCCAGGGGAGAAGCACTGGATAGCAGTAAAGAACATTCTCAAGTACCTGAGGAGGACTAAGGAGATGTTCTTGGTTTACGGCGGAAAAGACCTCAGGATGGAGGCCTATGCTGATTCCGGCTTCCAGAGTGATAAGGACGATTCCAAGTCCATGTCAGGTTATGTCTTTACCCTCAATGGAGGGGCGGTGTGCTGGAAGAGCTCCAAGAAGGACACCGTTGCTGACTCGACGATGGAAGCGGAGTATATAGCTGCTTACGATGCCGCAAAAGAAGCAGTCTGGATGAAGAAGTTCCTAACAGAACTTCAGGTGGTTCCTACCATTGTTGATCCAATACCTCTATATTGCGACAACAACGGAGCTATAGCTTTAGCGAAGGAACCAAGGTCCCATCAGAAGTCAAGACACATCTTAAGGCGGTATCACCTGATCGGGGAGATCATTGATCATCGGGAGATCAAGGTTCGGAGAGTTGCTACTGAAGAGAACATTGCTGATCCATTCACAAAGGCCCTACCTCAGATTTAGTTCGAGAGGCTACTCGAGATCATCGGTCTTCGATATGCCAGTACATGGCCCTAGTGCAAGTGGGAGATTGTTAGTGTATATGCCCTAGGGGCCATTATTGTATCATACTAGTTTGTATATTACTTAATGGAAGCTTGGGATATTCACATGTATATAACAGTCTTGCTAAACATGATAGTATGCTACTTGGTCTTTCTATCTTAATATGTGAGTATACGTATTGATAGAGCTCTTAGGATCTTGCTTGACTACCAGCGTTGTGATGGCAGTCACACTAGTGGGGGCTGGGTAGTCTACAAGCACATCCTTATTCAGGTCCCTAGTCGTAGGATTATCGAGACAGGGCATCGATACTCCGGAGTAGACTAGTGTGTACGCTTCTCATCCCAGTTGGGGAGATGGTCTGTCCCACAGCCGTCAGTACGTCGTACTGGAGATAGTATGCAGGTGCTTGTTAGGTTACGGGTACACCGGACAGGACTCACAGGGAACTGTTGGTTGGTTTTATACCAGTCGTCAGTGAACAGTTCCCAGGTGACAGGAGTACAGCATAGTCCGCAGACTTAACACTGCTGCTTCGCCTCGAGTGTGTCCCACTGTTCTTAGATTGCTACCCTACCATGGCTCAAAGGAGTTGTGCAAACAGGTAGTAGTTGGGTGCAGTCCTGAGCACTTAGAAGAAGTGGCGGTTAGACAGGATTCGTCTCTCCCGGTATTGGGGGTTGATATCGAGCTGTGTCAGAGAGCCATTACGCAAAGTCCCTGGCCAGGGCAAGCGAGATTTGCTGGTAGGTTCCAGTAGTTTCTCAGGGTGTAATGGGCTTCACTCCGACACGACTTATACCGCTATTAGGGGACTGACGCTTGCCGCCCCTTAGGCCCGATATGCGATAGTCTTAGACGAACAGACCAGACTGTACGGAGATTGTCACATCAGACTCAGTAGGAGTTCGGATGGGTTTCCTCATCGGCCTTCTTATCGATATCTACCTGGGGACCGTTACGTACATCTAGTGCTGCTTGCGGTCTGTGGTTAAACCCACTGCCAGCGTAGTAGTCGAGTCTCTAGAGTCCCACACAGAGAGTTTCCCTCCTCCAGGCGAAACGATATAGAGGTCGTATGGTTTTACGACAAGGGTTCGGACGAATACGTGTGTTTACGCACGTACGACATCCAGACAGTTTTTACTAGTCGGCTTTGGTTTAAGCCAGTTTCTAGTATCCGGTTATTGGATTTATACAGTCTAAAGATTTTCCGTGTTTTCACGGATAAGAGGGGCGTTCTCGTAATTGCGCGAGAAGCTTCTAGAAGATGGTGACTTAGGGGTTAAGGTGGCATATGCATTAAATGAGATTAGTGACTCATTTGAATGATTCATCCATGTCATTAATGCATCATAAATGCTTAATGACTCATGGAGATTAATCACCCATTAGATATTTATGGATCATGGTTGTTAAATCATTTATTTGATTTATCTTGATTTTGTTTATGCTTCATATATATTATGAGAGATCATTATCTCATTCCATTCTCTTGCTCACTTTCTCTCTCCTCAAGCTCTCCCTCTTCAAACCCTAATCCTCCCCTCTCATGTGTTGAGTACAAGGATTAGATTAGACTACTTAATCCTTAACCATTCTCTATATCACCTAGGTTGCTTAGATTAGCGATTTAAGAAACCTAGTTACCTCTAGTTTGAGGTGAAGCTTGTAGTAAAACTCTCGGGTGGATCTTCTACTACTTAGAGAAGGCCGGAGAGGACGTGGAGAACGACCAGACGAAGGACTCGGTTCTACAGGTATAATCACTTTTCATAGTAGTTGTTAACTCATATGTTTGATGTTAGTTATTGTTTATGCAAAGATTCTCGGTTTGTCGATGTTTACGCTTTAAACAAGATCATTTTTCTTTATTCCGCCTCCCCGCAAGTCGTGGGGTGTTGTACATCGACTTACATTAACCACAGGCTGCAAGCGGTACTAGCTGTACGTAACGGTCCCCAGGTAGATGTCGATAAGAAGGACAATGAGGAAACCCATCCGAACTCCAACTGAGTCTGATGTACAATCTCCGTATAATCCGGTCTGTTCGTCTAGGACTATCGCATATCAGGCCTAGGGGGCGGTAAACGTCAGACCCCTAATAGCGGTATAAGTCGTGTCGGAGTGAAGCCCATTACACCTTGAGAAACTACTGGAAGCCTACCAGTAAATCTCGTTTGCCCTGGCCAGGGACTTTGCGTAATGGCTCTCCATACACAGTGCGATATCAACCCCCAATACCGGGAGAGACGAATCATGTCCAACCGCCACTGCCTCCTAGTGCTTCGGAACTGCACCCAACTACTACCTGTTTGTACGACTCCTTTAAGCCATGGTAGGGTAGTAATCTAAGTACAGTGGGAATACACCCGAGGCGAAGTAGCAGTGTCAAGTCGACGGACTAAGCTGTACTCATGTCACCTGGGAACTGCTATCTGACGATGGGTATAAAACCAACCTGCAGTTCCCGGCGAGTCCTGTCCGGTGTACCCGTAACCTAACGAGCACCTGCATACTATCTCCAGTACAACATACTGATGGCTGTGGGATAGACCATCTCCCTAACTGGGATGAGAAGCGTACACACTAGTCTACTCCGGAGTATCGATGCCCTCTCTCGATATTCCTATGACCAGGGACCTGTAAAGGATGTTGCTTACAGATTATCCAGGCCCCACTAGTGTGACTGCCATCACATCGCTGGTAATCAAGCAAAGATCCTAAGGGCTCTACTAATATGTATAAGCGATATGTTAAATGAAACATATGCACATGTTAAAGTAGACACAAACCAAGTAGCATACTACCATTTTTAGCAAGACTGTCAATACAACTGTGAATATCCCAAGCTTCCATTAAGTAATATACAAACTAGTATGATACAGTAATAGCCTCTAGGGCATAAACACTAACAATTTTATATATATTCTTGCGGTTTTCCCCAAAATCCAGAAATCTCATAGAAATCCAAAATCCCAAAATCATGAGTTAGTAAATAATGAGTATCGGCATAAGCCCCACAATACTGCATGATAACATGAAAATGTGAATGCATGAAGTGTCTAAGTAATAAATGCAATGTCTAAACTAGCACATGAAAGTAATCACACAATATTATATTGATCTAGCCTTTAGCTGATTCTATCAATAAAATATAATATGTTCTAAAGTGTACGTGACATTGCAATTACCGATGATGATGTGTGTGAGCCGGCAAATAAGTGTACGTGTAACATGCGCATCATCGGTAATGGTGCTGGTGTCCTAACAGGCAGAGTTTCATATTAGCTAAAGAAACATATGTATGAATATGCAATGTGATGAATACAACATGAATATAACGGTGAATGTATAGTAAACGCACAACTAGAAAATACATACTAATTACGAGTCATGCAGTTTGTTGTTTGAAAAAGAACGATTCATTAGTTTTGAAAATAAGTATGACTCGAGCCTAAACTAAGATGTACCTAACCAACTAAGGAACTAACTAAGGATACTAGTCGAAAGGTAAGAAGAATTCTCCTAACGTCTGAGTCGATAACTCAAGTAGTCGACGATCCAGCCTCAATAGCGTCACGTACATAGTACGACTTCCTCAAGTCAAGAATGCGGATCAATCATCACATATATACATCATCGTTCGCATAGTATCATCGTCAAACAATATCATGATCAAGGGTACTATACTATAATCGCATACATCCTAATATCATCGAACATTTATCACCGTCTGTGTAAATATTCATTGTCAAATAATCCACTAAAATATCATGTCATATATCATATCGTGATTAAGTCATATATTACAATCTGGGTCCCATTCTAGAGTCTCGTTCATTCCACTGTCACAACACATATTATCGTTTATATAAGTATATTTTATATAATCTCATTGTCCAACGATCTGCTCCTATCATAACACATCTTATGTCATAACTCGATCATATATCCAATAAATCACGGCATCAAGCCTAGTCATATCGACCCATCCTCATGTATCATATAACCCCCCCATATCGCATGTATATGTTGTATATATATATATACCTATACACATTCCTATACACACACACACACATATACACCAAGTTAAGTTTATGTGTGTGCGTGTGTGTGTGTGTCTACCAGAAACCTACGAATTCCCCCCAAAGCAGTCATCCTCTGGTTAAGTCTTTCTAATTCAGTCTAGTCCAACCTAAAGTCTTCAATAGGACCTTACTCGCAAAGAATCTAAGGTCACGTCCGACTTCCTAATAACAGTACGTAATATCCCTATTCTACGTTTGCGGGGGTGCTATACTCCATCCACCCGATTTCCCCCGTAGATATACATCTACTCACCTGGTCCTTGTCTGCCGAAGTCGATGCCACCCCCCTCTTCTTCGTCATCCGAAGTCCACATGAGGGGTACCTATACGCAAAAATATATAATATCGTAAACCTAATCGCGGACAAAACCAAAACGGCGCACGAAACGCGCATAGGTTAAAACCTATGACCCGCTCATGCAAAATAACCAAATAACTCTCGACATCGGCGTACAAACGCCGATTGTTCAAGAAAAACCCAAACACACCAATCGTGGTTTCACAAATCACTAATTATAATATGAAATAGATTGCAACTCATCAAAACCTCAAAATAAATCAAATCGATTTATTTCCGAAAACCTAGAAATCACTAAATTTTCGTTTTAATTCGAAACTTGACGTTTTAACAAAACTAATGGCCATAATATTCACTAAATATCATAACTAAGTCATATAAACCATTTCTATAATTTAATCTCATCAATTTGTATTAAATCTAAAATTCTAATTTGCAAAAATATCCAATTTTAACACTTTTAAAGCAAAAATTCACAATTCAACAACTAAGCTTGGTTTTGCATGAACTAGAGTATTAAACTACAATTTAAAATGTTAATAATGTCATAAAAACCCTAATTGGATTTTAATCTCAATTATTTAATGAATTTCCAAAAACCTAGTTAGCAAAACTAGCATAATTAGCATAATTTCCAACTAACAATTTGAAACTAGTAACTAGATTAGCTTTTGCATTCAATTAACATATTGATCTACCCATTAAAATCATGAATAATTGATAAACATTCTCACTAGAATTTTATCTTACCTATTTATATGTTTTATAAAAATCTAGTTTACAATTAGCTTAATTTTTGAACAATTTAAATGTAACAATTAGTAATTTGACAACTAAATTTCAATATGCATACTCTAAGATGTTACACTACACTTCAAACCACAAACAATTTATGAAAACCCTAACTTAAACTCAAACCCCTTTCTTGAATTTTGAATCACAAAATTAAAACCACAATTAAACTTCTAATTAAGCTAGACTAAAGTAATTTAGCAATAATTTGAACATGGTTTAGGATTATACCTCACAAGTTTAGAAATCTAGCTTGCAACCTAGCCACCCTAACATGCTCTCTTTCTCCCAAAATCCATGCTTGATTTGGCCAAGGAACAAGGGTTAAAGGTTGGATTAGGAGTTAATGGAAATTGGTGTAGATTTTATTGGATTTTTGAACGATTTTTGAAGTGAGAGTGAGCTAGGGAAAATGGGGGCTACCTCAAACTAGGCTCGGCCACATGAGAGGAAGTGGAGAGAGAGAGAGAGAGAGAGAGAAATGAGTGTAGAATTGTGTAGAAACCACTTGAATAAATCATCTCCTTTAAGTCTTTTCACATTTATTTGATTTTATTCATTTTTCTTTTCTAAATAAAACCAAGAAAATTCTAGAACCATGGAGAATTTTGAGAAAGAATTTACATGTTACACATTTGATTCCAATATGTCATGGTTCACATTTGTCAAATTAACTCATTCCAATTTGCAATTTACACTAATTTAATGTATATTTAAAAGCTTATATTAATATTAGAAATAATTAATTAAGGCAAAATATTTAAGTAAATTAAAATTTTATAAGTCACTAAATAATATTAATTACTAGCAATTATATAGTTAAAATAGGCGTATTTAAATCTATATTGAAAAATAATTATAGTTAAGTTTTTCGGAAAATACAGTTTATTTTACCGATTATCAGAAAATTCACCTAAAGGGTTTTATTTATTTATTTATTTATTTTTAAAACGTTACACCGGGAGTGGCCTCTTTAGCGAAACTAGCAGATGCTACACACTCGGTTTATCTTTTGATTGCTTCCATAGTTTTTGCTTTGCATAGTGGTATTTGTGAAATATCATGCACCTTATTCGATAAGGAAAGAGCCGAGATCTTTTCACCGGGAGTGACCTCTTTAGCAAAACTAGTAAAAACCTTAAAAACACTCCTTTTCAAAATCACTCAATTCTACGACGATATCAAGTTCATTACGCAAAGGGTTTTCTTAAAATCTTTCGTAGCCCTCCGTCATTTCAGATAAGTAATAGTTAGTATTCGTGCTGCGTTTGTTGACCTTGTCAAGGCATAGTGTGCGGTAGCTGATTAGTGCTTATCTGTATAAGCATTTGATGTGATTGGATTAGGGTAGTCGTGCAACCTTGTTGACCTTGTCAAGGGTCATGCGAGTGGGTTTAATTCAATCGGGAAATGACGGGTTAAACTTGACTTGCGGTCTATGGTTTGTTGACCTTGTCAAGGTCATAGATCGCTCGGGGGAAAATATTATTGGGAATTTCAAGTGTTGAAATTTGCAATGAGATTGCATACCTTCTATGAGATAGTTGGATCCCGATACCCACTGAGAGTAAGAGTTACTCATGGGAGAGTTTTACACATTACAATTAGCCGATCAAGTAGGTGTCTAGAAAGGTGTTAACGGGGTTACGCCCCTGGGAAAATGAGGTTTATTTTAATTAGGTCCATGCGAAAGCGTGAGGAACCTCCCTCAAAGTACCGACACTGGCCTGGCTGAAAGATTGGCGAACTTGTAGGGTATAATTAATCCCGGCTAGTCTTTCCTTTTAGGGTTTGAAGGAAGATTTGACTAAAACAGTGGGAGCCATCCTGATTAGATATATTAATAACCAATCTAATCTTGCAAGAGCATGCGCTGAGTGTTTTCTTCTATCTTTCTCCAGGTAGCGACCAAGTCACACCTTAATCAAGATAATAATACGGATGTATTGACCGAACCCGCTTGTTATACTGAGCTGGGGAACGTTGGTCCTGCTCCAACTTATAATTGTTATAAGACCGAGCAGGAAATAGGGGATTATCAGGATTCCCGTGCCGTCCAAACGAAGAAAGTGCATGCCGATGCATCATCTTTGGGTGTGTTCAATACAGAGAACTGTTTCTCAGAATCCTTTACGTCCTGGGTATGAGATACCGGATCAGGATCCCATATATGTAATATGTTATATGGGCTACAGATAGGTTGAGAAATAAGAATGGGTGATAAGTTTCAAGAATTGGAAATGGTGCAAGTGTTGCAGCCAAAACAGTTGGCAGTTATCACCCTGTATTACCAAATATATTGATTCTGAACGAATGTTATTAGATACCGAACCTGATATACAACATCATATCAGTCTCTTTATTTAGTAAAGAAGGATATAATTTTTTATTGTTGGATAATGTTTTGAACATTTCCTACATCAAAAGTTGATCATTTCAGGCACGTTATCTAAAACCATATACGTTCTAAATCAAACCACAGTTCTTAACTTACAGAACACACACAAGGGGAAGAGTTCAGAAATGAACGAATCCTTCTTGAGGCATTGTAGACTAGGTCATATCAATGCGACACAACTAGCTAAGTTACATTTAGATGCATATTTAAATCAGTTTGAATTTACATCTTATGAAACTTGCCAGTCATGTCACAAAGGTAAGATGACCATAGCTTCATTTATTGGAAACAGAGAAAGAGTTATTGAACTCTTGGGATTTATACATGATGATGTATGTAGGTCCCCTGTCTACACATGCCAGGACCGGTTCTTTGTACTTCATTACATTCACTGATAATCTCTCAAGATTCGGGCATATGTTCCTGTTGAAACACAAGTCTGAAACTTTTGAGAAATTCAAAGAATATAAGATTAGAAGTAGAGAACCAAAACGGGTATAAGTATTATGTCCTATGATGAGATCAGGGACGAGAATACTTGAGCAAGGAATTCGTGGACTATTCTAAAGGAGAATGATATTCTCTCTCAGCATTACTCCTCCGAATACACCACAGCACGTTGGTATATCGGGGAGGAGCAATCGCACCCTATGTGATATGGTGTGCTCTATGATAAGTACTACTGAGTAGCCTATTTCCTTTTGGGGGTTATGCACTTGAGAAGATGCATACCTATTGAATAGGGCTCCAACCAAATCAAGTGCCTACCACTCCATATGTGATATGGTATGGGAAGAGCCCATCTCTTAAGGATGTTAAGATTTGGGGTTGTCCGGCCTATGTCTAAAAGCAAAATCCGGACAAGCTCGAGGCAAGTTCAATTCTGTGGAAGTTTGTTGGATATCCCAAGCATTCGCAAGAGAATATCTTCTACCACACTGAGGAGCAAAAGGTGTTTTGTTTCTCAGCATGCCACCTTTGGGAAAAGGAATTTCTTATGAAGAAATTAGTGGTCATGAGGTAGAACTGGAAGCAGCTCCATCTAAACAAATTGCAGCTGATGATTTGGTAGAACTAGAGGATTCAATAGTTCCCAACGAACCTCAGCCTCTCTGCCGATCTAGTTGAGTTCCTCACCCACCTGAGAGATACTTCGGTTTTCTCTATGACAGTGGGAGCGAAGATTGCATCATAAGATGATGACCCAACTAGTTTCGAGCAGGCCATCAGGGGTGGGGACTCTGTGAGGATGGCTGGATGCTAAGTGATCTGAGATGGAATCCATATACACCAACAAAGTATGGACTTTGGTTGCTTTATCTGAAGGGTTAAATCCCCATCAGGAGAAAGTATATCTTGAGAAGATTACTTGGTGTACATGGAAAAGTTGAGACTTTCAAAGCTAAAACTTATTGCAAAAGGTTCTCGTCATCGACCAGGTGTGGATAATGATGAAACCTTTTCTAGTGCCTATGCTTAAGTCCATCCGGATCCTACTTGCCATTGCTACATACCATGACTACGCTATCTGGAGGTTGGGTGTCATGACTGCTTTTCTAAATGATGATTTAGAAGAGAGAGTCTATAAGTACACATCCAGAGGGCTTCGTAGACAGTGGGAGCAGCAAAAACGTGTGCAAGTTGCTTTATGAGTTAAAGCAGGCATCGTGGAGTTGGAACATCTGTTTTGATGTGGTAGTCAAAGAGTTTGACTTCATCAAAATTGTAGATGTACCTTGTATATACAAAAAGAGTAGTAGGGAGTATGGTGTTGATCCTCGTATTGTACGTGGATGACATACTCTTGATAGGAAAGGAGTTTCCTATGGTATGCTCGGTCAATCTTCTTTTAATCACAAGGATTCTCCATATAGGATCAAGGTGATACCTCCTAAATCCTGGGTTTTGGATCTATGAGATAGATCTAAATGGATGTTAGGATTCTCACTAGGTGTAGTGAGATGGTATCAATTGATCCTGGGGAGAATCACTGGATAGCTTCCAGGATGGTAAGGTCGACTGAATGTCAGCCACAGGCATTGTCTTTACCCTCAGTAGAGGGACGGTATGTTGGAAGAGTTCCAAGCTAGATACCGTGATACACTAGACGATAAAGGCTGGATACATCGCTACCAAGGATGCTACCAAAGAGGAAGTCTGGATGTATAAAAGTTCATGAGATGAACTTCGTTCCTACCATTGTGTGACAATGGAGTTATGGCTTATGCCTAGGAACCCTCGTCCCATCTGTGATCCAAACATATTCTTAGGCAGTATCACATGATCATGAAGATGGTTGATCTCCAGGGAGATCGAGATTAAGGAGAGTAAATACAGAGGACAACACGGCGGATCCACTCACAAAGACCTATTCCCATGAGAGACTTTTATGAGATGGTTGAGTATGTGATACTTCAACCACTGCTGATTGTTGGGTATGAGATACTATAACAGATGGCTTTAGTGAAAGTGGGAGATTGTTAGTAATATGTATGCCCTAGAGGCCATTACTGTACATACGATGTATATTGTAGTGGATGCTTGGACATATATAGGGAGGACTTTCTTGCTCGACATGATAGTATGCTATCTGGTTGCTCTTTATCTTAACATGTACGCTGATTGTCTCTATATTACATGTTGATAAAGCCCTTAGGATGAGTACTTGACTACCAAGATTATGATGCAGATCATACTAGTGGGGACAGTGTAGTCGCTAAGTACATCCTTCAAATATTCATAGTCGAGGGTGTATCGAGATAGGGCATCGATATACCAGAGTAGACTAGCATATAGCTTCTCAACCCATGTAGATGGGCGATGGATGATCCCATATCCATTGGTGTTTCACATCAGAGACAGTATACGGGTGCTCAGTGGAGACTGGGCACACTGAACGAACTCGCCGAGAACTCCCAGATGGTATTATACCTAACGTCAGATGGCAGTTCTCTGGTGACACTGGTACAGGTTAGTCTGTAGACCCGAGATCGTCATAGAGTCTTGTGTGATTCCCACTGTGCTTTGATTTCCACCTTACCACGTTCAAGAGAATGTGCAAAACGGTGGCTTTTGGGTACAGTCCCGAGTCACATGGAGGCAATGAGTGATAGGAGGGGTTTCGTCTCTCCCGGTATTGGGAGTTGATGTTGCGTTGTGCTCGATTGGCTATAACAAGAAGTCCTTGGCCAAGCCTGCTTCAGAGATATACTGGTAAGTGTTATCAGTAGTTTCTCGACCCGTTATTAGCCTCATATCGACATGACTTATCGAGTTACTGGGGTCTGACGTTTACTACCCCTAGCTGTGATATGCGACATATCAGACGAAGAGACCGGACTGCACGGTAGTGTTACTGATTGGATTCGCAGGAGTACGAGCAGGCTTGCTTGTTGATCTTCTGATCGCTCAATACCCGGGTGGCCGTTACGTTTAACAGACCGCTTGCGGCTTGTGGGTGTTTGATATGATCATCACCTACTTCCAGCGTATTAACGAGTCTTTAGAGTCCTACACAGAGGTTTCCTGGCTTAAGTGAAATGGAGTAGGAGCGCATATGTGATATGTGCGGGACCGAGATTAATACGATATGGGATACCGTATTCTATTCTCACGATATGTGACATGATTGGTTATATGTGATATAGCCGAGTTATCGGATCAAGCGTTGATTTGATAAGATGTTACATTCGATATTAGTCGGTTATAATATAGCCGGATTATTAAATCAAGTGTTGATTTAATAATTTAATGTATAATTATATATTTGATATATTACATTACATTAACTAGTAATAGCTCACTTAAGATTTCTTTTCTCACATTTGATATACTTTACATATATGTGATATATGTATTGTTTTCTTTTTGGCACAAAATATATATATATGTGTGTGTGTGTGTGTGTGTGTGTGTGTGATATATATAAGTGTGTCATGCTAGGTTACACATGCAACATGGATGTATGAGACTTATACCATGCTAGGGTTAAGTTAGGGTTTTTATTTATCTTAAGCTAATTCAAAAGAGTGTGAGTTTGTCATGGTTAAGCTTGGACAAAAGCTTTTGGATAACCATTGACAAAGTCAACTCTTTTGTCAAGTTTAGGATACTTATTTAACTCAACCCTTAACCTTAGTATATGGTTTATTCTCTACATGAGTTAGCCATGATATTTTTTGACCATAGTTGCATTTGTAACCTCATAAGTTCATTCTTGAGTTCATCACTTGCTTCATCTTCTCTTCCTCTCAAGCTTTCTAGCTTCAATGGAAAAGTGATGATTTCTTGTGAGAAAATGATTTCTAAAGTGAGCAAAATTCCTATTTCATCATCCTCTACTACTTGCCATTTAGTATAGGGTGTTTGCTTCACTAATTCCATGATTAGTGAAGAGATAGCTTGGGTTAGTGTCTCCTCGACGTAGATCATCTTCGGCCTCGAAGTCTTCGAAGCAAGCATGTCCGTTTCTTCAAGGGAGCCTCTCTAGAGTCCAGAGTTCACGATCGCAGCGAAGGGGACTACTACACGGAGCTATTGAAGTGAAGGACCGGTCTACAAAGGTTTTATTCCTTGCTCACTTCTTATGCAAAGTTGTTTGCATTACTTTCCGTCGATTTCTAATCAACGATTCAAAGTTAGGGTTAGCTAGAACGGCAAATTTTTGAATTTGGCATGGACGATGCCTCCCGAAACCTTGTCGCCGTCTTAGGTAACCCTCCAGCAATTTTCTTTGCCCTTATTCTAATCCCTTTATATGTCTTTACTTATTACCTTCTATACACCACCTTTAGGCTAATTGGTTTTCTTCCTTCCCTACCCTTCGGCATCAGCCTAAGGTTTGGAAGAAGACTATCCAATAAGCTCAATAGGTGTACCCTCTCCTAATCCTAGGAGCCCTCACAACCTGAGAGAAGGTAAAGGGAAAAGACAATCGAATAATCCTAATCAATCTCTCCAGAACCAGAATCCATCCTCAAATCTGGAACAAGTTCCTTCGAGTTCGTATGAAACTATACGATGAATTATCCAATAAGTGCGGATCTTCGTAGTGATACGGGGTGTTCTGGAGAAACGCAAAGGTGATATAGAGGGGGCAATGATATATGCGACACCGTGACATTCCAAAAGCCAAAGTGTTTTAAGAAGGTTCAGTTATCTTGGTTCATGAGTTTTAGTTTAGGATCGGGCCATGGTCGCTGCCAAAGAGAGAGAGAGAGAGAGAAAATGTAATGTTCTGAAAAATCGTTTAGGTGAAATTTCCAATAATCGGTAAAATAACTGGTGTTTTCCGTAAAAACCAAGATATAATTATTTTTCGACATGGACTTAAATACACCTATTCTAGCTATGTAATGGCTAGTATTGATATTTAATTAGTCGCTTATAAATTGTTAGTTTACTTAAATATTTTTCTTAATTAATTATTTTTAAATATTATTTTAAGGCTTCCATTATACATTTAATTGGTGTTAAATTACAAATTAGAATGGATTAATACAAGTTTAGTGAACCATGACAACTTAAATCCTAATTGTGTAACATGTTTCTTTTTAAAAAAATTCTCATGGGTACTAGACTTTTCTAGTCAAAGCTTTATAAGAAAATAAAATAAAATAAAAATAGAAATTGATGTGAGGTGCATTAATGAGGCTTGAGGGGTTTTTCTTGACTTGGGAAATTATACACACACACTGTAACATTTCAAAAAAAATAAAATATGATTTTTGGGAATCTTTATAATTTAATATTATTTTAATAAATATTTTAATATTTCGGTATAATTAAATACAGATAAATGGGAAAAATTTTGGAAAAATTATGGAAAATTCTAAAATAGGGTATTTTATGGAATTATGCCATTTTTAAGTTTTTATGATTAGTTTGACACTAATTTAGTGCTAATCGCGATTAAAAATCGCTAATTGGATTTTTGGTATTTTTGTGCAAAACATGCACATATCTTTTTTTTTTTTTGCTCTACAGTTGTGCATTTTTACCATATCACTTTGGGTTTACTATTTGAGTGAGAAGGAATTTGGGTTAATGAAATTGGAAAAGAAAAGAAAAGAAAGGGAAAAAGGATATAATATGGAGGTATGGGTGAGAAAGGGCAGGTGAGGGTGTTGACTTAGCCATTTCCCTTCATTCCTTAACTCATCTCTCTCCATCTTCAGCCCCTTATTGCTGCTGCTGCTTCCTTCACCTCCCTCCCCCTCTTCAACTCCTCAAATCACCTCAAAAACAACTCCAAAACTCTATCTCCTTTTCACTAAAAAGGTGCACAAGCCCCCTAGCTACCCAATGGACCAAGAAAGTTTGTGTTTTGGCCCTGTTGAGAATTCATGAGGGTCTATTGAGGTATTTCCTTCACAATTAGTGTAGTATTTCTTGTGTTTAAGCCTCTTTTAAAGTTTAATATTGTTTTGGCAAAGTTTAGCGACATTTGGAGTTTTCTAGTGAGGGTTAGGGTTAATTTGAGTTGTGTTGGTGAATTTGGGCTCTAAAGATGACCTTAAACCCCCATAGATGCTAGAAAACCCAGAACTTGCACTAGATTAAAACTGAAACCCAGAATATGGAATTTCAGAACTTATGATGTCGGTTTGTGAACTTTGAGTGTGCAGGCAGATCTGGAATGATCCGGGGAATTTACTAGAAAAGTAAACAACACCATAGGACTAGAATTGACCCTAGCGACCCCCTGTAGAAAGACGGACCCCATAGGATCATGCAGGGCCGGCCTGGCCAGATTTTCCTTTAGTGGGGCTCGGCCACTTGGTGTGGGGTAGGGTCCAGGTTTCTTCTGTAGGTCATATGTACCCTATATAACACCCTAGTGTTGTTTTGGAACCTTGGTTTCACCTGAGACAAAATATGGGAACACTTTTATAAGTTATTGCTTTGAATTTAGTTATGGTTTTCCGTATTTCGATTTCTAGATTTTAGTATTTGTGCTTTATCTCGATCATGTGACGTTTGTACGACTATCTCGAGTGATTTCGGGTTGATTTGCGAGAGCTAACCATAGGTTCTAACCTATAAGCTTTTAAGCGTATCGTTTTAGTTTTCGTGTGTCGTTTTAGTGTTGATTGGGTTTTAATGCGATGCAATACGTGTGATATGTAGGTACCTGTCACGACCCGAATGTTTCAACTCGTGACCGGCACTTAACCACGCAACGTCTACAGGCGTAACGTGACTAAGTAAACCGAACCCAGAAATCAAAACCATTTAGAAGTAGCGAGTGTTGAAAACATTTAATTAAGGCATTTAGAAAACCTTAAATAGTTCAATAAGTTCTTTTAAATTTACGTCATCATTTAAATAATTTTGGCAGCATTTCCTTTGTAAAAGGAACCCCGAAATCGGGTATAAAACAGGATATAAGTGAAAATGAGATATAATGAAATAAAGCATCCCCAAATGGGAGCAATCACGCCCAATGGCGGAAACCATCACCACAAGAGTAATATACGACGCCGTAGCGAAGAATGAGCAATAAGTAAACATCACAAAATAATAAGCTACATATATAAACAGTCGGCTCTCACGAGCTCGACACTAGAATACAAAAATATACATCATCGTCCTCACACTGTCTCTAAGTCCAGTACATATATGGTAGATGGAGAATACTAGATACAAAAAGGGGTATAATAAAACTAATCAGATACCACAACCCACCTAAAAGCAAAACAGCTCTCACACCAACTGTAGTGGTATTTGTAGCCAAAAGATGCAAAAGGCAGCCTGCCGCGACTACTCTGAGGGGCAACCTGCAAATACTGTGGCACAACGGGGGGTGAGTTGCCAACTCGTGAATATAGATAACATATAAAGGTAATCGCGAGCATGCACGTACTGCGCTATGTCGCGAACATCTACACGGAATATCAACGTGGAAAGATATCGGTGCCCAAAACTGCACCCCAAATCCCAAATAAACTCAGGCGTCGGCACTCTCCTCGGCCCTCAAATCCTGTAAATCTCTGAGAATCACGAGTGCCCAACATTGGCACTCAAAATATCATAAAATACTCGTGTCCAGCATCGACACGCAAATCCTCATATATCGGGCTCCGTATGTCCGGATCAGCCCACGAGCTCCGTCTGCGGTATCGGCCTTCGGCCCCGGCAGTACGGATCATCCCGCATCCATCTCTCGACTCTGGTCAGTATCCTCCGGATAACCGCCAGGTCCAACCAATCACCGGTAGGTACTCGCCCACCTCCAGGCTCAATCGGCAAGTCCATCGATCATCTTGCCGAGGGGAACCATACCGGGTCCACCACGAACCCGCAAACGGATCATCCACTCCTCGAATCGGGTTTCAAGCATACGTGTCAGCACCGAGAAAACGCGTGGTGGACACACCAAAATATCATATCACGAGGAACCGGGTTTTCAAATAGTGCATCTTTTCTTAAATAATCCCACGGTCCTCAAAACCAGAAATCACATGAAAATCCAACACCAATAAGTAAATCAAATGCGATGTGCTATGTACATCAAGCCATAATATAGGTACAAGGGAGAAACCGTTTTTCTTAAAATAGTTTCAGTTTTCAAAGACAGCATGCGGCTCCCAATTTCTATGAAAATCATATCGAATCATAGGTGAAATGAACTACAGCATAATAACCATGGCAATTCGACAGTGAGTGTGTCATGGCAATTACTAACGGTGTGTGTGTAACATGCAGATTAGTGCTCGTGCAACATGAACCGTTAGTAATAGTGCGGTGTTCTATCAATTCTAAGTTTACATACATATAGCAGGAAATACAGTATGCAACAACAGTATCCATGACAGTCAATGTAGGTAAATGCAACGTATAGCTATAAGGTCCTATCAGCCCTGACGCATAACGCCATGCGGGCGATATCCCCGTAGATGTTAAATCTACTCACCGAAGTCTCGCGCTAAGTGTAGCCGACGACTTGCTTCCCCTTCTTTGCAACGTCCGTCTCACTCGCCTGCGAACCTAGAATTACACAATATATCACACATAACCTCAAATCCACAAAAACGCGATATTAAGATCAAACTAGAAACCCGCATCGCAAACCAAGCGCGCGTGTGCGCGATACGCTAAAACGTGTGATTACGCGCCTGAAACTACCTCGACACGTCACGATACGCAGAAACCCCAAACCCACACACGTATCACACGTGTCGTGAAGATTTAAAAAAATACGAGAAACATGTATTTAGCTCCAGATTTTTCTACAGCAACAATTAAATAAAATTTCATATGCCATGAGTCTAAGGATAGCAGTAGACACCTAGAGAGCCAAACCCAAACCCAAGTCCCCCTCATCTGGCCCAAATTGCGGCCAGAACTAATATTTCGGTGGCCAAAAAGTGGAGTCTGGGGGTCGTATTCTACACATGGGATCTACACCTAACAACTATACTCCAGTTAACTCAGATTTATTCTGAACTCACTGGGTCGATAGCAGTTTGCAGAAAGCTAGAATTTGCTTAAAAACGATGAATTTGCATCAAATAGCAATCTGGTGGTATTTTAGTGCAATTAGGGGCTAAGCTAGGCTAACATGGCCCTAACAACACTCCATCAACTCAGTTTAACCAATACACACTTCACTTGATCAAAGTTCCCACTAATTACCACATATCGCACTAAAACGCACCATTAATCACTAATCGAAGCTAAGCTACACTAACTAAGAAAACTAGGGGTAAGTTCAAGAAGTATACCCCACACTCGACCCTAGGGAGCTGGAGGAAGAAGAAGGAGTAGAGGGAAGGAGCTGCAGCTGCTGCTCACTGCTGCTGCTGCTGTTACTGCTTCTGCTGCTGCTGTGCTTGCTTCTGCTGCTGCTGTGTGAATTTGGGTGTGTGAGTGTGAGTGTGAGAGTGAGAGGTTGAGAGAAATGAGCACAAGAATGAGAGGAAAATGATAACTCCCAATGTCAACCCCTCCTTTCTCTCTCATCATTAAATGCAAGCATGGGCTTTGCCATGATGCATTCTCTCTCTCTCATTCTCTCAAGTCAACACCTCAAAACAAAATTTCAAATTAAAACAACCATCAATTAACTAAATAGACTTAATTAGAACCCAAAAGACTTAATCCCCATTATTAAACCCACCATGGTTGCTAATCATGGTATAACCTCATTTTAAACCCTAGTTTACATGCACATGTGTGTGCAAGCCTAGGAAAATTCTAGAAAAATATTTATTAAATTTGGAAAAAATATTTGAAACTCAATTTGGTAAACTTTTTATTAAAAACCCTTTATTTAAATATAATTAGCCACTAAACACATCCTAAGGTGTTACAATCTCCCCCCCCCCCCCCTTAAAAGAAATTCGTCCCCGAATTTGAAAATATAAAGCTACGCATACCTTCAAAGAGATGAGGGAACTTGTTCCGCATCTTGCCCTCAGCCTCCCAAGTGATCTCTTTGCCACTCGGGCTGTGCCAAAGCACCTTCACTGATGGCATGACCTTCGATCTAAGTTTCTTCACCTGCCGATCCAATATCACGACTGGCTGCTCGGTGAATGAAAGGTCGCGCTCGAGCTGAACGGTCTGATGCTGAATCATGTGCGAAGGGTCATATAGGTATCTGCGAAGCATAGACATGTGGAACACGGGGTGAACATCTGGGAAGTCGGGTGGAAGAGCAAATGATAAGCTACTGCGCCCACACGCTCGAGGATCTCGAAGGGACCTATGAATCTGGGGCTAAGCTTCCCCTTCCGTCCAAACCTCATCACTCTCTTCATCGGAGAGACCCTCAGAAAAACGTGATCTCCAACTGCGAACTCTAATCTGCGGCGGCGCCTGTCAGCATACGATCTCTGCCTGCTCTGAGTTGTCCTCATCCTGTCTCGAATCAGCTGTATCTTCTCGGTCGTCTCCTGTACGATCCGGGGCCCCAAAATACCGCTCTCACTGAGCTCTGTCCAGCAGACGGACGATCTACATCTCCTCCCATACAGAGCCTCGAAAGGTGCCATCTGAATAGTATCCTGGAAACTATTGTTGTAGGAGAACTCCACCAAGGGTAAATGATGATCCCAGCTACCACCAAAGTCTAAAACGCACGCTCGGAGCATGTCCTCGAGAGTCTGAATCGTCCGCTCTGACTGGCCGTCGGTCTGCAGATGAAATGCTGTGCTGAAACTCAAGCGTGTGCCCAAAGCCTCCTGAAGTTTCTGCCATAGTCGGCTGATAAACTGGGTGCCTCTGTCGGACACGATACACGTCGGGACTCCATGCAGTCGTACTATCTCGTTGATGTAAATCTGGGCGTACTGAGCAAATCCGAAAGTCGTTTTCACTGGCAGGAAATGAGCCGCTTTCGTCAGACGATCCACGATCACCCAAATGGAGTCATACCCTCGCCTAGTCCTGGGTAGACCCACAATAAAATCCATAGAAATCTGCTCCCATTTCCACTCCGGAATGGGTAACGGCTGTAGCTCTCCCGCCGGCCTCTGGTGCTCGGCCTTGACTTGCTGACAAGTCAGGCATTTCGACACGAAATCCGCGATGTCCCTCTTCATTCTGTCCCACCAGTAAACATCTCTCATATCATGATACATCTTGGTGGAACCGGGATGGACGCTGTACACCGATCGATGTGCCTCCTCAAGAATCTCACGCCGCATCCCCTCAGCATCTGGTATGCACAGTCTAGTCCCAAATCTCAGCATCCCCTGATCATCGATCACGAACTCGGAAAATCTGCCCTGTCCAATCTGCGTCCTGATCTCTGAACATCGGTCATCACTGTGTTGCACCTCATGTATACGGTCAAGCAACTATGGGCACGCACGAACATGCGCAATCTGTCCTCCAATCGGCGTGAACTCGAACTGCACTCGGCTGTCCTATAATATCTTCCAATCTGCCGACGACTGCCCCTATACTGCGCTCAAACAAGATAGACTACCCCCGGGCCTCCTGCTCAAAGCATCCGCCACTACATTCGTCTTGCCCGGGTGATACAAGATCTCGCGGTCGTAATCCTTCACTAACTCCATCCATCGGTGTTGTCTAAGGTTCAGGTCTCACTGCTGAAATATATATTTTAAACTCTTGTGATCAGTGAATATCTGGCACGACTCGCCGTATAGGTAATGTCGCCAGATCTTAAGTACAAAGACCACTGCAGCCATCTCCAAATCATGAGTGGGGTAGTTCTGTTCATGTTTCTTTAATTGTCGCGAAGCATACGCGATCACCCTGTCATGCTGCATCAATACGACCCTAGCCCCACTTGAGAAGCATCACAATAGACCACAAATCCACCTGATCCTGAAGACAATGACAACACCGGTGTCGTAGTCAGCCGAGTCCGTAGCTGCTGAAAACTGTGCTCGCACTCCTCCGTCCAATCGAAAGGAACTCCCTTCCGGGTCAACCCGGTCAAAGGTGTAGCAATACTGGAGAAGTCCTGCACAAATCGCCTGTAGTAACCGGCCAACCCCAAAAAGCTGCGAATCTCCGTAACTGATGTGGGTCTGGGCCAACGCTGAACGGCCTCGATCTTCCTCGGGTCTACACATATACCATCTCGTGAAATCACATGCCCCAAGAAGTCTACGCTGTCCAGCCAGAAAGCACACTTGGAGAATTTCACGTAAAGCTCGTGCTCCCTCAAAGTCTGCAGTGTAATCCGCAGGTGCTGCTCGTGCTCCTCACTACTCCGTGAATACACCAAGATATCGTCAATGAATACTATGATGAACAGATCCAGATATGGCCGGAAAATACGGTTCATCAAGTCCATGAATGCTGCTGGGGCATTGGTGAGTCCGAACGACATCACCAAAAACTCATAATGGCCGTGGCGCGTACGGAAAGCTGTCCTAGGAATGTCCTCCTGTCGAACCCGCAGCTGATGATAGCCCGATCGTAAATCGATCCTCAAAAAGTATCATGCCCCCTGAAGCTGGTCGAACAAATCGTCGATACGTGGAAAAGGATATATGTTCCGCACTGTCACCCTGTTCAGCTGGCGGTAGTCAATACACAGACCCAAACTGCCGTCCTTCTTCTTGACGAACAGGACTGGAGCACCCCAAGGAGAAACACTGGGTCGAATAAGTCCCTTATCTAGCAAATCTTGCAACTGACCCTTCAATTCTCGAAGTTCCGCCGGGGCCATCCGATAAGGCGGTATGGAAATAGGCCCCGTGTCAGGAACCAAATCAATACAGAAAGAAATGTCGCGCTCGGGCGGTAGCCCAAGAAGCTCGTCAGGGACACATCAGGAAACTCGCTAACAACCGGAACCTGATCCAACGGAACCCCTGTAGCGCTAGCATCGCAAACATAGGCGAGAAATCCCTGACATCCCTTCCTCAAAAGCTGTCTAGCGTGAAAAGAAGAAATCACACTGTGAGGGGCGGCACCACGGTCCCCCAACACAACAAAAACCGACTCGCCGGGAAAACAGAATCTAACTGTTTTCTCACGGCAGTCCACAGAAGCATAGCACGTGGCTAACCAATCCATGCCCAAAAGAACGTCGAAGTCCAATATCTCAAGAAGGATCCAGTCGACAGGCGACTCTCTCTCGCAAATACAGACGGTACAGGATCAGAACACGTGCCTAGCAACAAACGACTCTCCCACAGGAGTGGTCACAACAAGCAGCTGATCAAGCAAACCGGACTCTCTACCCAAACTCGGCATAAAGTGTGTGGATACGTATGAGTGCGTGGATCCGGGATCGAACAACACGTGTGCATCAACAGAACATACTGGAAGGATACCTGAGACCACCGGATTGGATGCCTGCGCGTCCTGATGCGTCAAAGCAAAAACCCGTGCATGTCCTCCACTAGTGACTGACTGCCCTCTGCCTCGGTCGTCCCATCATCTCTGAGCAACTCCTCCACGCTCACGACCTCTCTGTGTATGAGTCTGGCGCGGAGCGACAATAGGTACAACAGGCAACACCCTCTGGGGTGGTGAAGGTGGTAAGGTAACATGCGGTGTTGTTGTCTCCCTCCGGTGTATCTCAGGACAATCTCTGATGAGGTGAAGTAGACCGCCGCATCTATAGCAACCTCGCGACGACTGCTGACTCTCCCGTGGATACGAACTAAACATTTGGCCTCATCCTGAATCTCTGCCACTCCTCATACCTGAACGATACCTGCCGCGGCGTCTGAATGTCTGTCTCCGTGCTGATATACCAGTACGAACTCTCTTCGGCTCTGGAACTACCGAAGTCTCAACAAGGCACTCCTCAACTAATAGGGCAGCGTCTACCGCTGCTGCATATGTCTCGTAATGCTGCACGCTGATCGCAAGGAACAGTGGTGTAAGCAAGTCTCGAACAAATCTCTTGACTCGCAACTCCTCGGTAGCCACTAAATACGGGGCATAAACTGATAGCTCTGTAAACAGCATGTCATACTCTGCCACTGACATCTCCGGAGTCTGGCGTAAAGACTCGAACCTGCGTGCTCTAGCATCTCTGACACTCAGTGGGAGAAAGCGGGCAAGGAATAGTGCCACGAACTCTGTCCAGGTCATAGGAGGATGACCTGCCGCTCTACCCTTCTCGACAGATTCACACCACTTCTGCGCAAGACCTTCCAGGCGAAAGCTCGCGAACTCAACCCATTTCGCATCTACGCATCTAAGGGAACAGCATATCTGAGCCATCCTATCAATGAAAGACTGTGGGTCCTCGGCTGTATCGGTGCCTGTGAAGACCGGAGGCTTCAGCCTCATAAATTCTGATAGCGATACTGTAATCACCTCCGTGGCTGCAGGGGCAACTGGTTGTACGGTAGGTACCATCGCGGTCTCTGTAACGGGTGGAGCTGCCTCTGGTCGCTGCGCTCGAAGTGTCTCAACTAGCGATCCTATCATCTGGCGCATCTCCGGCATGCGGGATCCCACCGTCTGGCGCATCTCCTGCATACCAGCCCCTAACGTGGCGATCTGATCTGTCACGGGAGGAACTGCCTGCTCGGGTACAACCGGTGTACTGCCCAGATCAGTCCTCGTCTCAGACGAATCAACTCGAATCTCGGCCCTCGCGGCCGCTCTCTGCGCCCTCGTAGTCTTTGGCGGCTGTCATGACCCGAAAGAGCACGTGACTGACCCTTGAACCATATGAAGCCTATAGGACCCCATCTGATCCAAGTAAGCCAAAAGCCCAGAAATCTAAAACCATTTTAAGGAGTAAATAAAGAAAACTGGTTTTAAGAAGTAAAGAAAACATGTTTTGAAAATCAAAGTCTTTAAATAACTAAGCCAAAAATGCATTTCTTTTTAAATGTGTAGTCATTTCTGGAAATTTCGGCAGAGTTTCCTTTGTAAAAACCGGCCCCGAACAGGGTACAACAAGAGTAATATATATGAAATGATAAAAGGCATCCTCAAGCGGGAGCTAGCTCTTCGTCAATCGACGGTCACAACCACGCAAGCAATAATAATATACAATGCCAAAGGGCGAGGATCAAAACCCAAAAAGAAACTCAAAACAGCCAGAAAACCATAATACTACAAGCGCGACTCTGAGGTCAAAATAATACATCACTGTGTCTAAGTCTGAAACAATATACAAGTTTTGATTGATGGAATTTCTAGATACAAATAATAATACATGAACAATGGCGGTTCTGATATAAAAGAACCCACCTACCAAAGCAAGTCACCCGTATGGAAGCAATGTGCCAGAAAAGCCGCTATGGAATCTGTACGGCAAAAACCTGCAAGAACTGTGGCACAACGGGGGTGAGTTACCAACTCGTGAATAGAAAATATCTACAAGCAGAGATCGAATGTATGACCCATCCTAGGTCAATACGATCAGATATAAATATAAACCTCAATGTGAATAAGTCTGCAGCATGCTAAACTGGCAATGTAATCTCTATACATGAGTGTAGTGCCAAGTGCTCGTGCTCGTGCCAGTGCCTCACGTAATAGCATAACATAAATATGAGGTGTGATCAATGTCTCTGCATGTACGTGGATCCCGTCCACTCCTCACCCAATGACAATAACCATCATGCATGTAAATATCATCAACATATGCATGGAAATATGAGGATATAAACCACCTGTGTCCCTCGCGACACGTTAAAATTATGGAAGCGAAGTGTCCAGCATCGACACTCGAAAACATCATGAAAACTGTGCCCAGCATCGGCACGTAAATCCTCATATAACGGGCTCCGTCAGTCCGGACCAGCCCACGGGCTCCATCTGCGGAATCGGCCCTCGGCCCCAGCAGTACGCCCATATCCATCTATCGACTCCGGTCAGTATCCTCCGGATAACCGCCACGTCCAACCAATCACCGGTAGGTACTCGCCCACCTCCAGGCTCAATCGGCAAATTCCTTCGATCATCTTGCCGGGGGGAACCATACCGGGTCCACCATGTACCCGCAATCGGCTCGTCCACTCCTCGAATCGGGTTTCACATGTCGCTCTCAGCACCGAGAAAACACATGATGGAAGCACTGAAATATCATATCAAGGATAACCGGGTTTTTAAAGCAATGACATATTCTCTTTTGAAATACCCATGATTCCCAAATCCAGAAATATCATGGAAATAGCAACTCTCAATGCGTATAATTAGAAAGCATGATGTATGTGACATGTTAAAGAAATGTAAGCATATCAGTCTGTCATGCAAGAATCATATCCTGAATGCAACAGTACTACAGTGTAGTGACATGGCAATTATCGATGATGAAGTGTGTGAGCCGGCAAACAAGTGTGCGTGGAACATACGCATCATCGATAATGGTGCTGGTGTCCCAGCAGCATGACTGTGATATATCAATAAACACAAGCAATGCAATGCAAGTAGCATGAGTATGCGGAATCGAATAATCACGCAACAGTACAGACTCTAACTCAATAAATATATCATGCAGCCTTGCCTTTTGAAATAAGACGAATCAGGGTTTTTAGTAAAATAAGGAATACGATGTTTTAAGAAAAGATGTGTCGTTTGAAAATATCCGTAGAATCCCTTTTGCCTATCTTTAAAATATCCCCGATTCGTTAGTTTTGAAATAGGTATGACTCGGGTCTAGTCTAACGCCCACTATTCGAACTACGGACCCACAATCAAGTCAATCGGGAGGGGTATGAAAACCACCTAAATCTGAGTCAATATAAACATATATATACAATAGTCGGTGATCCTGCCTCAATAGTATCACGTACGATATAGTATATCATATAACATCCTCGAGTCATGAGTGCGGATCTAACATCAATATAAAGCTCGTACTGTAAATCGTCGCACGGCATCCCAATAGCTGGGTACGGGTCAATATCACATAATCTCATCACATATCAGGTATCACTACCATCATATCACATAATCTAGGGTACAACTCTAAGTCTAGTACCATCGATACCATCTATATAAATATGAAAGCGGGGTAAAACACATGCCCAAAGGCCTGCTAAAGCCATCATGTCGCATCTCAAATACGAACTCTGTCATATCGCCGAATCTCACGGCCTCAAATCCCGTATATGAACACATAGTCCCATACCCATGTGTAGATATACACCTCCATGTGCGCACAGATAAAAGAAGAATGTATGCAAGTATATGTGTAGGTGTGCAACCCCTACTCTAGGGTTTCGCACTATACTAAACCAATACATCCTTATCATCAATAATCTTTAACAACACATAATAAATATATGTGTGTATACGTATTCGTATACATCACCATGGACTTCAGGGGTGCTATACGCCATCCACCCGACTTCTCCCCGTAGATATAAATCTACTCACCTTGCGTCTTTATTTGTCGACGTCACCACGCTTTTGCTTGTCATCCCGAAGTCTTCATAGGGTACCTACACATTAACGTATCGCAAATGCGTATAAAAACCAATTCAAGACTAAAACGGCATACGAAACCCAAAACGATACGCAATGATCTATAGGTTAGAACCTATGGACAACGCTTCCAAAACCATCAACAACCCTCGATATCGTCGTATAAACGCCAAGTAGTCGAGGTAAAACACCATATGCAAACTCAGAATTCACAATACGGAAATACGGAAGCACGAATCCAAAACAACAACTTAGGAAATAGGCTCCAGATTTCATCCTAGGTCAAATTAGACAAATCTATACATGCCAGGGGTCTAGTCTACACATGTAGGAGCTACAGAACCAAAATGACCCAATTTGGTGCAGGTCTGGCCGCAATTTGCGGCCAGAGGGAATAAATTTGCGGCTGGGAAGAAGAGTTAGGGGCTAGGCTCTTGTGTGATGGTTCTAGGGTACCTGCACATCTTAATTTCCAACCAATTTTATTTTAGGATATCTCGGGTGATAGAAGATTACAAAATACACTCCCAGATTTACAGTTTTCCCCGATAACTGTAAGTCTACGGTAGCGCCCCGGCCGTCTACAGACGCCAAATGCGGAACAAAAACTTTTTAACTGGCGCTATCGTGTACTATAACCCGGATCTGCCATTATTGCTAAACTAACAAACTGTAAAGAGAGTAGAAAGGTTATACCGAACGATCCGAGTCCTTCGTTCTTTAACCATCATCCCAGACTCCGTTGCGGCTGCTCCGATCTCGTCGATCTCCGATCTCCTCGTCCAGGTGGCACCACGTCAGCGATTCTTTAAACGGGCTCCCGCCTCTGACTCGAGGCAACTCGGTCATCAAGTTTGCTAAAAGAGACGACCAAGATTAAAGTAGAGAATGAGTATAAGACTTTGCCTCGTTCCGTCCAAAGCTATGGACGAACGGTTAATGAAGTTACCATTTGAATCGGATGATGGAATGAAATGAGCAATGAAATTTCCATACACCCCAAAACTATCATAATCTTTTTTCAACTATCAAGTGAGAGTGAGAGAGGGGAGGGGGCCGGCCATCTTATAAGAGGTAGGGGGTGAGTGTAGGAGGAGGGAGGTGACCACAAGAACAAATATCATGTGTGAACATAAAGTGTGAACACATAGTGTGAACACAAAGTATGAATACATTAAATGCAACCAATGAAACATCAACACCATTCAACCTAGTCACCTCTTCTAGAAACTTCTAGAACCTTCCACACCCATCTCAAGAAAAGATAAATCCGTCTTTAACTGAATGTTAAAAGACGGTTGATAGAAAACTGGAAACTGGTAACTTTCAAAAGTGATCCTGAAACGAATTTCAGGACAACCCCGTAACAGTATAAATATACCCACATTTGTATTACGACCGAATACAAATGCAACTGAGACAAAGATATTATATCTACTCAATATAATACTCGGATCCGGCTTAAACCAAAGCCGACCAGTATCACCTGCCCGAAATATGACACGTGCGTAAACGCACGTGCATTTTCCGAACCCTGCCATAAAACCATACGGCCTCTACAACGCTTTGCCCGAACTTGGGAAACTGTCTGTGGGGGACTCTAATGACTCGTCAGTACCCTGGCAGTGGGTTTAACCACAAACCGTCAGCGGCACTAGCAATGCGTAACGGCTGCCCATGGACTGACCTCAAGGAAGGCCGATGAGCGAACTCATCCGGAAACCCTACTGAGCCTAACAGTGACAATGTATATACAGTCTGGTACGTTCGTCTATGAGTATCGCATATCTGCCTAGGGGCTAGTAACGTCAGACCCGCAATAGCAGTGTGTCGGAGTGTAGCCCAATAACACCCTGAGATACTACTGGAGTACCTACCAGTAAATCTCCTTCCACGGCCGTAGGCTTTGTGTAATGGCTCTCCTAGACACAGCACGACCTCACCCCTAATACCGGGAGAGACGAATCCCCTGCCGATCCGCTCACGTGCGTCCATGTGGCTCGGGACTGTACCCAAAAACTACCTGTTTGCACGACTCCTTTGAGCCGTGGTAGGGTAGAAATCAAAGAACAGTGGGAACTCACACGAGACAAATGACGATGATCGCACGCTTTTGGCGTGTCGGATGTTCAAAGTTCTAAAGTTTACCGCGATCAGGACGGTGTCACTATGCAGCTAGCCGGTTGAGCACGGGTCGATCCATAGGGAGATGGTTGTATGTCCGTTCGAGTTTTAGACGAGTCAATAAAGAATTTGTATATGTTTGTTCAATCTAACCTATGTGTATTATTTGCAAGTATAAAGTTGTTAAGAAAATATACAAAAGTGTAAGCTAAAGAAATCCGTACTCAAAACCTTTGAGCCGAGTCTTGACCAATTGAAGCTAGAGCAATCGGCAACAACGTGGATTAGGGGATTTAAGCGCGGTATTCATGGAATCCGGCTTATTTACCCTTGTCCTTCCGTTCTTGTCTCTTGCTTTTGCCTCCGGCCAAACCGAACACAACCGGTCGCGGTTAGGAATCACCGTTACCTTGTTAGGGTAGGGTGCCTAACCGAGCGCTTGCGTATCGTTTGGGCGGAGTTCAATGGAAAACAACGGGAAAAGGAAAAGAGCAAGGAGATATTAACTTACAATACCTTATTTATTCTTAACAACGATAATTACAACCATTCACAAAAAGAACCAAAAGAGCAAAAGAAAAGAACAAAGAAAAGAAAAGATTACAAGTAAATAAGTGCATGAATTAAATTGCATGAAAGTAAAGCATTAATGTAAAGCAAGTAATAAAAAAGCAAGAAAGAAATAAGCAAGAAAGTAATTACAAGAACATAGAACTCAAGACAAGCATGGCATCAATAGCCAATCCTTAAACTTGCAAGCTCAATCAAAAGGTTGCAAGCTCAATCAAGAGAAGGGTAAAGAACTCATGTGAAGTGAAGAACTAATTCCATAAGAAAATACGACCTTTGAGATCAATAACTAACCCTTAACCTTTCAAGCTCAATGAAGAGGTTGAAAGATCAAGAGAAAGCAAAAATCTCAAGGGGAAGTTAAACCAAAGAGAATGATACAAAAACCCTCATCTTCATTGATCTTCCACTCAAAAAGCTCTCACTACAATTTTCATGGAGAAAAGAATGAAGAAGAAGAAGAAGAAGACTAAACTACACTAAATCCTACAAAAGAGGCATAAGAAGTTAACACCATACAATGGTTCAGATCTGGGGTATTTATAGGCGGGGAAATGGAAACCTAGGGCAACATTCTGACCTTACATAGAATTATAAATATGCCCCTAAAAGATGGCACGCTGAAGACACTGTACGGCCGCGGTTCCGCGGCCTAAGCATGCTTAGGCCGCGGTTCCGCGGCCTAAGCATGCTTAGGCCGCGGTTCCGCGGCCTAAGCATGCTTAGGCCGCGGTTCCGCGGCCATAGTAGGGAGTTGGGCCTCCGAAATTTGTGGTTATCCCTGGTTTGATGTCTTCTTCAGTGTGGTATATGACTTTTCTCAGAAACTCTTCACAATTCTTCCAGAATTTCAGTAGATCAAAAGGTGATGTGATGTGGATCTTTTGCCATGATTTCCTCGAGCTCTGTGTAGATTTCTTGGATCTTGTGTTGACATTGAGCTTTGTGCATGAAAATGACAATCGATTTGCCATTTTGTCCCTTAAACTGGTATGTGGCAACACACGGATAGAGAGCGGAGACCCGTGTTTTATCTGTTGTTGGCAGTAATCCGGAATTTGTCGTACCTTTCCATGGATTTCACTGTTTAGAGCTGAGAACCAGTATTCTGCAAATATGTAGCAAACACTGATAAAAAGCACCTGCTTATAAATAAACGAGCGTAAGAATGGGCGGTATAAAATGCAATATTCTGGTATGAACAAATACCCCCAAACTTAACTTTTGCTCGTCCCGAGCAAAACCAATTATTCACAAAAATAAAATCCTAACCGCACTTTTGCAGGGAACGCGATTGCACTGAGCACGTGCAACAAGCCGTTAAACCTCTAGGTGTCCCTAGTAGGAGGAGTGTTGTCTCCTGAGGGTTTTCAGCGGATTACACCCACAAAATCCCGTCAAGCTAGTGTCATAAGTTAACATCGATTCTACTCCTACAGTTTAGTATTTACGTTAGAAACTCTATCATCCTAAGTTAGAAATATTCAACCCTTATTTTTTCACACCTCCTATCTATTTAACCTTATATCATATACGTTCCAAAAAAATTTAGAAAGATATTGGTATCTCCTGAGTTTTCCTTCTAAAGTGCGGCCTCAAATCAGGGATTTTTATCAACTTTACAGAAAACATAAGTCTTATTCTTTATTTCTATTTTTTATCCAAACATCGATTGTATACCCCTACGTGTATGTGTATTTGCACCCCTACACTCAAGAATTCAATTCAAACTATAATACCCTTGCCCTAATACCTAATACTACTTCTTTTCATTAAGGATGGACGGTTTTGCTCACACACCTTTCAAGCGACTATTAATGCTTCTTGAGGCACTGACGACCGATTACTGAATGTGTGAACTTTAAAGCGTAAATAGCAGTTTCCATGTCTTAACTTTATTCTATTTTTCTTTTTCTTTTTCTTTTTCTTTTTCTTTTTCTTTTTCTTTTTCAAGACCGGATATATTTTTCAATATGCTCTTTTAGTGTTTAGCTTTAAATACCGTTTTTTCTTTCATACTAGGCTTTCAGGCAAGAGTATTTCTAGGTATTGTAACACCCGAGCCCAATAATACTATTTATATTACTAGTTGAGGGTTATTTATGGCTCTTTCCAATTTTCCTGATTTTCTGGTGTTTATTGCTAAATTTTAACCGGTTAAGTCATTTTGGCACATAACAAATTTTAACCTCTAAAATGAAATTAGAAGTGTCCGTGTTGGCCTACTCGTCGCCACTAGTCGCGTGGTAGCGTCCGCGTGTCGAGATTCCGTTCCGTTTGGCTAAACGGGCCAGTTTGGGCGACTACGCGCGCGTGCAAGTGTCCGACTTGGGGGCATGCATTTTAATCACTAAACGCCTATTTTCAAAATTTGGAACCCACTTAAAATCTTGTAATTTGAATTTGGAACATTTGGGCGCAACCCGGGCGCGATTTGGAAATGTTTCATTTTGCGCCAAAAGGGCCCATTTAATTTAATATACTAAAACTAAAATAAAAATACTCACGAATATTCTTAACAGATAATCCCTTCAAATCATCTCAAAATTTTTCCTTTACCTCTTATCCAGCCAATCACGAGCACTCTTTTGTGCGAGTGGGCCCCGCCTCCCTTTCCTCATCTCTCTCTCTCTCTTCCCTCAATCTCTCTCTCTATCTCACCAAATCTCTATCTCTCTCTCTCCAATCCCTCTCTCTCTCTTCCTCTATATATATTAATGCATGCAGCCGCCCTTCCCCAACCCACCTTCTCCACGAGGAACACCCACAAACCCTAACCCTAGCCTCGTACTCGCGCAGCCCACCATCGCCACCGCGACCTCGCCGTCGCTGTCAGCACCCTCAACCTAGCCGCGCCTTCCTCCTCCCGTTCTCCCGACGACCCCCGCGCCTGCACCCAACCCCGACCTCGCCTCCACCCTCGCAGACCTCGCCGTCGACGCCACCTCTCGTCGTCGACGACTCCCGCGACTCCCTCTCACCCTCCTCGTCCCGACCTCGTCGTCGCTGCCTTCCTCTCCTCGCCGGACCACCAACCCGAGCCTTCACCCATCGCCTACCCCGCTGTTCACCGGAGAACGCGCCGGCGACCTCGCCGTCGTCACCAGGGCCACCTACTTCTCCCCCTCGACCACCAGAGCCGACCCCCCTCTCCTCCAGATCGCCGCAGCACCTTCTCCTGCACACCCGAGGCCTTTCAGCCTTGCAGCCGCCGCTGCCGTTGCTTCGCCGGCGTTCCAGCGCCGTCGAGCTCGCCGGGGTCACCTGGTATACCTCTCTGTAAGTTTCCTCTTCCTTCCTTTGTGCAAATCATCCCCCTTGCTGGTCGTTATTCGCTTGTATCCTATTGTATTGCTAACTTCGCTACTTTGTCGTTGCCGGAATCCGACCGTGCCGTCTTGGCGAACCCGACGCTCCAGCGAAGTCCCCTGGTCCGTGTGATCTCGTTGATCCCTGTTGGGACTCGATCCGTGGCCCGTGCTTTCATATCGCGTTTTCTGCCGACATCGCATCCGTGCGTTCCGGTTTGCGAAACCGTCGAGGCAAGTATCCGAATACTTGCTTTAACATGCTACAAACTTAATAATCATGTTATCTGTTATAATCACACGACTTGGTGACATTTACAATCATCCGTAACGTTAAATCATTGTAGTGGTTACGTGTAGTTAATCGGTATGCTATCAATCCACACTTTAACTAATTAACCAATTGGCACGTCATTGCTTAAATTGCTAGATCACCCTTGTAACTATTATTATGCTTAGTTTAAATTCATGCAACTCCATTACGTATGTTATCGATATTGCTTCACCTTGTGGCTTTTGCACCCCAAAGGTGCGTTTAACCGGTTAATATGAAAATACAAACATCACTGTGTTCACATAGAATAATATTGTTAGTTACTGTTCCTGTTGTTGTTCATTATTCGTTACTATACCTGTTATCAGCATATACCTGATTGCATTACATATTGACCGATCTTGATACACCTGACACATGTACTGATACACCGGACACAACACCCTGTACATATCGACTCTACCTGTTGAAAGTAACCTGACCTGTTACCTGATCTCATGCCTAATGCCGACAACCCTGACCTTTCCTGCTGTCGATCCAGACAGACCTACTTTTACTTGACTTTGTGTTGGCATTAGTCCTTGACTACTGAATACCTGACCTGACATACATAGCTTGGGGGTATGGGGAAATCAAAGATGAACCTGACTTGTAACTCGACAGTTCACTACCGTTCGAGTGTACACTTTCCTATTCTGTGCCTTACGGCATGTCTCGGTTCCAGCCGAGAATATTGTGGCCGTGGTCCCGGGTATGTACGGGATACTAATACTTTCCTATTCTGTGCCTTACGGCATGTCTCGGTTCCAGCCGAGAATATTGTGGCCGTGATCCCGGGTATGTACGGGATACTATTGGGTTACATCGACGATTCATCAATTGGTTTCAAAGACTATAGAGTAGAAAACCTGATAGGACAGTTTGGACACCATTGCACATTACCCTGCTTGTTATCTCTTATTATTGCTTTATTCATGTTCATACTTGCATTGCTTATTACCATGTTTTACTATATACTTGATGTCATGACGCACTGACGTCTGGGTTTTGCATGGCCCAGATCCCGTACCTTTTTCGACGACCGAGCAGGAGTACTTCAGCCAGCAGGCTGAACAGTGAGTCCTTAGGGTTTAGTTTATTTATTGCTTTTCATTTCCAGATGTGAGCCCGCATTATGGGACGTACTGTTTATTCATTGTATTGGATCATTTGCTTCCGCACTTATTGTTTATTGATTCTTGTTATTATGGATTTGGACATGTATTAGATTAGTTTATTATCTTGTTCTTGATATCCTTACAACCGTAATGTGACTGTGGAAGGATACTTCCTACCCACAGGTAGCATGGTTGGCTATGTCACGTGCCCAATCTTGCGTACTCTGGGAAGCGGGGCGTGACAGGTATCCTCTACTATCCCAAGTTTCAAGGTGCGTGTAAGTGCAGTTGTAGGGTATATACTTTCTAAATTTGAACTCAAGAAAAGAAACTATTTTTCAGACTTATCCTCCAGTAAAGCTTCAATACTTTCCCTTCATCTTGACTTAACTCAAGAACTGAACTCAAGACTACCTATTTCTCAAAAAAAAACTGTAAGGACGTATAATCACCAAGTTTAAACAGAATGAGGGTTATTTTTAGGGTTTTCAAATCCTAAGCCTAGAATTTAGTTATTTCTATCATATCAACTTAAACTTTCGGAATAAAGATCTAAGTTACCCTATTAGCTAACTTGACGACAAAGTTTTTATATTTTTTGGAAAATTTTCGATTTTTGTGGGTTTTTTAATAAGGTATGCAAATGCAAAATATAAAAATGAATGCGAAGGAAGAAAGCTTACCGAGCACACCCCCAAACTTAAACTTGACAGTGCCCTCACTGTCAGGCTATACCAAGAGGGTCAAAATTGTCGGCGCTCTCCCTAAAAACAAATTATATAAAAAAAAAGGAAAACAAAAAATATATACAAAAAAAAAGTCCCCCCCAAACTTAAGTAAAACAGTGTTTCCACTGTTAAGCGTTGAAGTGTAGGATTAGGGTGGGAAAGAGAACAGTATCAAACTATATAAGGCCTTACACAGGCCAAAAGTGAGCACCAACCATTCAAAGATTCTATCTCTATAATGTGTTGGTTGGTGAAAGAATGCAGAGAGGTAAGAAATGGAGAATACGCGAGACCGTATGGAGATAGAAGTGGGATACGGTCTCGGTACATGAGAAGAAGAATGGCGGAAGGGAAAAAGAAGTGGAATACGAACTTGAGGGTGAAAATGGAGTGAATAGATTAGCACAATTTGTGATGACCGATGTGTGAAAAGCGATTGTGCTAATCTATTAACCCGTCGAGAAATGGGGTCAAATCCCTCAAGATTCGTAAGAAACCATGGGTACGCCGAACTTGGTAAACCAGACTTATGAAATGAAAGTGAGACGGGTTCTTGCAAGGTCGGAACGATGGAAAGGATGGAGGTAGGTGATTGAGGAAGGTTATCGGTTAAAGGTTCAGGAGGGTGTACACAGTCAATGAAAGGAACAGGATGAATTGGAAAATCCGACTCATCAATTAAAACTGGTTCATCCTCAGTACTATCCTCAATATTCTCCTCAAAATTCAGCTTATCCATGCAATTTTTATCAAAATCCAGACGCATATGGGGTTCGGGAAAAACATTTAATGACTCGGGATGATGATTTGAAGAGAAAAACTCAGCCAAATCTATGGGTTCATCATCCAAAATATTCCCAGCGTCAATATCCCCAATCAAGTGAAAATCAATATTCTCAGACACCTCAACAAAAGCATGGATTTCAATCAATTCAGGTTCTAGAGTGGAAGTGTAGAGGTCAAAAGGATTGGGTGTGGTTTCACTCGAAAGGGGCCCTTCAGAATCGGGTAAATCAAACACTACAAAGTCGCACAACTCATTCATGATTCTATCTTCAATTGATAAATCATGTAGGACACTGGATAGAGTTTCAAAACAGGAGTTGTGGGATTCAATTTGGGACTGGTAGGTTTGACTTGGAAGGGGACACATCTCACTCTCTCCACTCAAATTCTCAACCTGTCCTGCCGCCTCATCATACATTGGAGAATTAGGTGCTAGTTAGAAACTAGCTACCGGGTCAGTAGGTTGTATGAGAGCGGCCATGAACGCATTCAAATCCATCATCTGTTGGCTTGACGCTACCCTAAAGTCTTCCAACGACTGTTCCAGACTAGACATGGGTTGTGAAGGGGTTTCAGTAAAAGATTCAAAGTTGTTTGGATACTGAAAACTCCCAAAAGGCTGTGGAGAAGCAATGTCTAGGGAAGTTGCAAAAGTTGGTAGGACTGGTAGGAATTGAATGGTTGGACAGGGGTAGGATCAACATTTGGATAAGAAGGTGAATGAAATTGTCGATCCCAAGAATTTGAAGTGGTGAAAGGAGTGAAAGATCGGCTACGGGATTGTTCAATACGTTCAGCGATGGACAAAGGACGACTTGCAAAAGGGGTATCAACATAAGAGGGTGGGGAAGGTTGAAAAGGTTGATACAAAGTGGATTGCGGAGGGCAAGTGTTTGTCCTAGACGCTGCTATGCGATCTTTCAGTGAAACTTTGGGCATGGAGGGGTCGTTTGATGTTCGGCCAAAGCAAGAACCGTAAGAAGTAATGTCTAGTTGTGGGTACCAAAGTTCGGCAAGAGTTTTTCGAGGTGGGGTACCCATGATATGAAAAGAGAAAGAAAGGAAGGAAGAGAAAAGGAGGGGAAAAAGAATGTGATATATTTTTTTTTAGTTATTAAAAGAATGAAATATACACAAAAAAAATATGGACAAAAACAATCACGACACAAAAATACCACACACCTAATCGTTCTAGGGTTCACCTAGGTCAACTAGACCTGCTCCAGAACTTGATTGTCAAAGTAAAACTGTGTCGAGAAACGGGCTCAAGATACACTGATCCTGAGGCTAGGTAAGTGCAGAGATAAGGGGAGGTTTTCCAACGCTTTCGCGAAGTTCCTTAATTAAATAACCCTTTCTCTTTTGGCGGTTTCGCCGTTAACACTTTCTTAGACACCCCGTAAACAATGTACCGTTAAGCGAGGTTCTAAACACGGCTAACTTCTTCTAATGAGCGTGAAGTCCTTAAAGCTTAAAGTCTAATTTCTTTTAAAATTTGTGCGGGTAAACGTTATGCTCAAGTTCGTGATTTGTGGGCCACGGAAAAGGTGATGAAATCCTTTACCGTATATTGTGGGGTTCGCTTGCCCTTAAGTCCGTATTAATGTATGCAATGCGCAATTCAATAAAAATTCTATAAAGAATCAAACAATCGTTTTTTAGTTTAAGCACGGCACTGCAACAAATACGGGTTAGTCAATTTTTAGCGTTTGCTAGCGAACTTGCAAAGAATCCTGCAAAGAATAGTATATTGGATGCGTCGGATTTGAGAAGAAGGTGTTAGTAAAGTACGTACCGTTAAGTTTTGGGTTAGGAAACCCCCGTTGAATCAAATCCGGTAAGCTTGAAAAGTTCGCTTGCGCGGGTCAAACTACCCGGATCTTTGGCACTGTACTTTGCAATCACCTTAGCCTTGAACATACACTTTGCTCCCCACAATCGCAGTTTGCAAATCCGCAAAAATCTGCACTCTTGCCCACAAAAATGATCAAAAATAACAAAAAGATTTTTTTTAAATATATACAAAAAGAATATTAACCCGAATAACAAGAAAGAAAATACGCTACCGTCTCCCCGGCAACGGCGCCATTTGATCGCACGCTTTTGGCATGTCGGATGTTCAAAGTTCTAAAGTTTACCGCGATCAGGACGATGTCGCTATGCAGCTAGCCGGTTGAGCACGGGTCGATCCACAGGGAGATGGTTGTATGTCCGTTCGAGTTTTAGACGAGTCAATAAAGAATTTGTATGTGTTTGTTCAATCTAACCTATGTGTATTATTTGCAAGTATAAAGTTGTTAAGAAAATATACGAAAGTGTAAGCTAAAGAAATCCGTACTCAAAACCTTTGAGCCGAGTCTTGACCAATTGAAGCTAGAGCAATCGGCAACAACGTGGATTAGGGGATTTAAGCGCGGTATTCGTGGAATCCGGCATATTTACCCTTGTCCTTCTATTCTTGTCTCTTGCTTTCGCCTCCGGCCAAACCGAACGCAACCGGTCGCGGTTAGGAATCACCGTTACCTTGTTAGGGTAGGGTGCCTAACCGAGCGCTTGCGTGTCGTTTGGGCGGAGTTCAATGGAAAATAACGGGAAAAGGAAAAGAGCAAGGAGATATTAACTTACAATACTGTATTTATTCTTAACAACGATAATTACAACCATTCATAAAAAGAACCAAAAGAGCAAAAGAAAAGAACAAAGAAAAGAAAAGATTATAAGTAAGTAAGTGCATGAATTAAATTGCATGAAATTAAAGCATTAATGTAAAGCAAGTAATAAAAAAGCAAGAAAGAAATAAGCAAGAAAGTAATTACAAGAACATAGAACTCAGGACAAGCATGGGATCAATAGCCAACCCTTAAACTTGCAAGCTCAATCAAGAGGTTGCAAGATCAAGAGAAGGGTAAAGAACTCATGTGAAGTGAAGAACTAATTCCATAAGAAAATACGACCTTTGAGATCAATAACTAACCCTTAACCTTTCAAGCTCAATGAAGAGGTTGAAAGATCAAGAGAAAGCAAAAATCTCAAGGGGAAGTTAAACCAAAGAGAATGATACAAAAACCCTCATCTTCATTGATCTTCCACTCAAAAAGCTCTCACTACAATTTTCATGGAGAAAAGAATGAAGAAGAAGAAGAAGACTAAACTACACTAAATCCTACAAAAGAGGCATAAGAAGTTAACACCATACAATGGTTCAGATCTGGGGTATTTATAGGCGGGGAAATGGAAACCTAGGGCAACATTCTGACCTTACATAGAAGTACAAATATGCCCCTAAAAGATGACACGCTGAAGACACTGTACGGCCGCGGTTCCGCGTCCTAAGCATGCTTAGGCCGCGGTTCCGCGGCCATAGTAGGGAGTTGGGCCTCCGAAATTTGTGGTTATCCCTGGTTTGATGTCTTCTTCAGTGTGGTATATAACTTTTCTCAGAAACTCTTCACAATTCTTCCAGAATTTCAGTAGATCAAAAGGTGATGTGATGTGGATCTTTTGCCATGATTTCTTCGAGCTCCGCGTAGATTTCTTGGATCTTGTGTTGACATTGAGCTTTGTGCATGAAAATGACAATCGATTTGCCATTTTGTCCCTTAAACTGGTATGTGGCAACACACGGATAGAGAGCGGAGACCCGTGTTTTATCTGTTGTTGGCAGTAATCCGGAATTTGTCGTACCTTTCCATGGATTTCACTGTTTAGAGCTGAGAACCAGTATTCTGCAAATATGTAGCAAACACTGATCAAAAGCACCTGCCTATAAATAAACGAGCGTAAGAATGGGCGGTATAAAATGCAATATTCTGGTATGAACAGACGACCTCAGTTCGATGAACTAACCTGTACACATGTCACCAGGGAACTGCTATCTGACGATATGTATAATACCAACTAGCAGGTTCCCGGCGAGTCCTGTCCGGTGTACTCATAACCCAATGAGCACATGTATACATCTTAGGTGATCCAACTGACACCAGTGTCTTGTGAGACCGGCCACCGCCCCTCGTCGAGGTCTCGACTGTACACACTAGTCTATTCCGGAGTATCGATGCCCTGTCTCGAAACTCCCACGACTAGGGACCACAATTAAGGATATGTGTATAAACCACCCAACTCTCACGTATATGATCGCCATTATACTGTTGGTAGTAAAGCAAGATCCTAAGGGCTCTATCAAAGTATAACATGTAATCAGTCACATGAACATGTACACGACTGATAAAGGAAAACCAGATAGCATACTATCATCTCGAGTAAGACTGTCCTACCGATATAGGTCCTCCACAATCATTGCAATCACGTGCCTACGATCCAATAATTGACTCTGAGGGCACTATCTCCAACAATCTCCCACTTGCACTTAAGACTAATTATTGCGATGTCGACTACTCACAGCCCGTGTGAAACCGAACATCCAACTCCTCTACTAATCAGTTTCACAAAGCCCGTTTGTAAAACTATTGTGTTCGAGAAATAGCCTCAGTGAGTGGATCCGCCTAGATGTTTCTTTCTATATCTTTCTTAATCTCAAGTTCGCGGAGAAAGCCATCTCCCAAATTGAGTAATACATGTCTTAGAATATGTTTGGATATCTGATGGGACCTAGTTCATAAATGAACTCCAAATCCAAACTTCTTAGACTGTATCGATCACTGAACCTAATCAGTATCCTGCACCAATCCTCCCACGGTATCCTCTTGGACCACCTATCCACAATACCGTCCCTCGTCAGAGGAAAAACTTAACTCTGACAATCACTCTGTCAACTATGTCACCTTTGAAGCCTGGAATGATAATCGTCTCCCGAAGGAGGCTGCCGTCATCAAATCCGTAGAACATATACTTATGTTCTAAATGTAACGTTTTGAAAATCGTTTCGGTGAAATTTAAAAAAAATCGGTAAAATAAGGGGGTTTTCTGTAAAAAGTCAAAATACAAATATCTTATTATAAAAATTAAATATACATATTCTAGCTATGTAATTGCTATTATTTGGTGTTTATTGAGCCGCTGGTGAAATTTCAAATTTTCTGAAAAAAAATATTATTTTATTATTATTTAAGCCGTCACTAATACATTTAATTAGGGAAAATTACAAATTGGAATGAGTTGAAACAAATTTTGTGCATCATAAAATATTAAATAAAATTTTATCATGTGGTTTTTGGAACGAAATCATTTGCCAAAACGGTTTAGAAATTATTGAAGAAAAAAGGCTTTTTTTTAGCGTAAATGAATGTTTGGGGTATTGTATTTATCATTTTTCATCACCCCACACCCGTACCCACACCCACACACCCCCATTCACTTCTCCCCTTGAAGAATTCAGCAGCCCCCATTTAATTTCCCCACTTGAATTTCAAAGGAAAGAGATGAAAGAAAAGAAAAGAAAATGGAGAAATGAGGTGGACCTTTGACCTTGAATTGACTTTGACTTATTCCACCACTTTCTCTACCTCCCTCTCTCTTCTCTCCCACTCCCATTCCAGCAGCCCCCCCTCCTATAGCAGCAGCAGCCCCCCCCAATTCCCTTCTCTTTTCTCTTCAAACTTCATCAAAAATTGCCTCAAATCCATCAAAAAAATCCCAAAACCCAAATCCGACTCCTACCCATTTTAGCTTAGCCCGTATAGCATGGATCCTTGTGAAAAGAGAGCATTTTGGAGGGCCATGGATGCTTGTAGATCTTCAAATGTTTTTGGGTATAATTCTAAAACATTTTTGCTTAATTTGTTACTAATTTCTTAAGCTAAACTACTTAAGTGTTAATTAGGCTTAAGTTGCAAGTTTTGGAATTCAAGTTATGAATTTGAATGCAAGTTAGGGTTTTTATAAAATTGGTGTATGGTTGTGTGTTATATTTAGGCTTTTTGTCATGTTAATACAAGATTAGTAGCTTGTGCTAATGGTTAGTTTAAAAATTGTGTTAATTTGCTAATTTGCTTACTAGGTTTTTGAAATTGGTTAAATACTTGGGATTAAAATTGTGTTTAGGTTTTTCATGACTTCATTAACTTTATTAAGTGTGGTTTAATGCTTTAGATCATGCAAATCCAACCTAAATTGTAGTTTGTGCATTTTTGCTATGAAATTGTTAAAAAGGGTATTTTGTAAACTAGAATATTAGGGTTTTTAGAATTTAATGAGATTAAATTCCGGAAATTGTTTCTATGACTTATTTAAGATATTTAATAAATATATTGGCCGCTACATACATTTAAACATCCTGTTTTGTACAAAAACGGCGGATTGTGCTTGCTAGATTTTCGGAAAAATGACTTTTTAAGTAAAATTGGGGTTTTTGTGAGTTTTAACCTAGTTTATATTAAAATTAGTGTTCGTGAATGTGAAAATGAGTGTGATTGGAATTTTCTCGATGGTTTGACATTTGTATATCGACATCGAGGGTTGGTTTGACTATTCTTGCATGCGTAGGCGATAGGTTTGGACCTATGCGTGATACGCGTGCCGATTTGATTTTCGTATGCCGTTTCGATTTCGAATTTAGTTTTAATGCGATATGGTGCGTTATGATATGTAGGTACCCCCATGTGGACTTCGAGACGACAAGCAAGCGCGTGGCGACGTCGGCACCGGCTAGCGAGGACCAGGTGAGTAGATTTATATCTACGGGGAGAAGTCGGGTGAATGGCGTATAGCACCCCCGCAGTCCGTGGTGATGTATACGGATGCGTATACACACCAACAATTTATGATATGTTGTTAGGATTTATTATTGATGATTTTAGATGGATATTGGTGTTGGATTGGTGCATGGTTACGAAACCTTAGGTAGTGGGTGCACTACACTTACACATACACACATATACATACTTGCATACATTCCTTATTTCATATGTGCGTGTATGGGAATATATTTATGTGTTCACATGGGTATGGGACTATGTGTTCATATACTGGATTTGAGGATAGTATTTAGAATTTGAGATGAGTCGATGAGATTGGGCTTGAGGCCAGGAGATCGGTGACGTGATTTGGTTCGTATTGAGATACGACATGATGTTTTAGCGGGTCTTCTGACGTAGTAATTCTTACACCCGCATGCATACATAGATGGCATCAATATTGTACTAGACGTAGGACATTATTCCGGATCATGATATTTGATAAAGAAGATACCAAATGAATAGTGTGATTGATGTGGCTTTGACCCGTACCCAGATTTGGGGATGCCGTACGACGGATTTACGTACGAGCTATATATTGATGATTGATCCGCACTCTTGACTTGGGATGCCTGATTATAGATATGGTATCGGATATGATATTATTGAGGCGGGATCACCGACTATACATATACAGGTATGTATATGTATCGACTCAGATGATAGGCGGTTTCCTTACCTGTAGTTCAGCTTGTTAGTTCAGCCGTATAGTTTAGTGTAGTTGTTAGATTAGATTAGACTTCTTACTTATTTCAAAAACTAACGAATCGTGGGTATTTTAAAAGACAGCCCAAGGGATCCTACGGATATTTCAAAAGACGTATCTTTTCATAAAAACACCGTAGCCCCTATTTTCAAAACCCCATGATTCATGTTATTTCAAAAGGCACCATTTGTAGGACTTATATTAGGTTAATGCAGATTAGTTATAGTTGCGTCTAGTATTCAGCTCCCGCTCTTTATTGTGGTTCGCTTCGCATCGCATGCTTATATTATGTTTCATACTCCATTATTGATATCATGCTGTTAGGACACCAGCACCATTACCGATGATGCGTATGTACCACGTACACTTACTTGCCGGCTCACACACATCTTCATCGGTAATTGTCATGCCACGTACACTTTAGAAATACTATTGCATTGACATAGGTTGTTAGCTAATAATTTAGACATGATATTAGTGTACTCGCCTTATATGCTAGATTAGACATTATAGATATTACTTGTTACTTCATGCATGTTAATATTCATCGTTATGCCGCATTCATGGATTTTTATGCCGATATGCACTGTTTACACGCTATTGAGGATTGGATTCGGATTTCTATGAGATTTTCTGGTTTTGGGGGAAAACCGCAAAACTTATATAAGCCTCTTTCTCTCTTTAAAATAAAAAGTGCGGTTTTCCCATGATGTATGAGTCGTCCACCATGAGTTTGCTGATGGATTTCGAGACCCGATTCGAGGAGGCGGATGAACCGTTTTGGGTACATGGTGGACCCGGTAAGGTACCCCGGGGCAAGAAGCGCGTGATGATGACGATGTGAGCCTGGCAGGGGAGCACTACCTACCGGTGATTTTACCCGACGCGTCGGATATCCGGAGGATACCGTCGTGGTCTTGAGATGGATGGTAGGGGCCGGTCTGGACTGACGGCGCCCTAGATATTGTGATTGAGACATTGAGATTTCGAGATATTGAGGTACAGAGACTGTGATACAGAGATATCGAGATATTGGGATTACGTTTTGTGCCGATGCTAGGCACTGTTTTATGCTGATTTCATTATGATACCTCATTTTAAAATTACAAAGGAAATCTCACTAAATTATGGAAACAGTTCTTCATTTACATGTATTCTGTTTTCATGCATTCATACCTCATTCATATGATATATTGCTACCTGAGGCACTGACACGGGCACATGAGATTGCACTCGGGTTAGATATTTACCCTAGCCTTGTTATAGGCTACGTGTTATTCATATATTTGAGGATATATTATGATCATTGACCTAGGTTGCGTTATTTATGCGATTTCTGTGCGTAGATATTTTTCTATTCACGAGTTGGCAACTCACCCCCGTTGTGCCCCAGTTTCTTGCAGGTTGCCGTACAGGTTTCATTACGGCTTTGCGGGCTCAGTTTCATTCGGGTGACTTGCTAGTAGGTGGGTTTTTCTTGTATCGTACCCATCATATTACCTTGTATAATATTATTCAGTTGTATCTAGTAAATTCCATCAACCAAACATGTATTTATTTTGAGATAGAGACTAGTGATGTTATTCCTTCGACCTTAGAGTCGCGCGTTATTTTTTCTGCGGTTTTCTTGTGGATTTGAGTTTCCTTTTGAATTTTGATCCTCGCCGTTGGCGTTGTATATTATATTGCTTGTGTGGTTGTGACCGTCGATTGACGAAGAGCTAGCTCCCGCTTGGGGATGCCTTTTTATTGATTTCGTATACTATTCATGTTGTATCCCGTTTGGGAGCCAGTATTTACAAAGGAGACTTTGCCGAAATTTTCAGTAAATTTTGATGTTCTTAAAAACCGCATAATTCGGCTTATGCTATTAAAACTACTTGTTTTAAATTGGTTTTCCTTCACTCTACTTCTTTTCTTGGTTTGGATTTCTGGGTTTTCGGTTTACTTAGATTACGTACGCCTCGAGACGTTTCGTAGTTTAAGTGCCGGTCATGTTCCGTACTTTCGAGACGTGACAAAGTTGGTATCAGAGCGTTAGGTTTTAACCTTCGGAGCGTAGGATGACCCTTGGTTGATGGAATAGGTGACTAAAGTAGAGTGACGTACCGTTGATATGTTCCGCGGCATATTTACGACACGCCACTCCACTTATGAAGCCTTAGGATGTACATTTCCTTGTTCAGTATTATATTCCTTCTTGATCTAGCCTCATCTGTACCAGTTTGGTTTTGCTGCTACGGTTACAGGCAGGGAGAGCTACGGCTAGAGTTGCGGTCAGCACAAGCTCGTCACGAACGAGGACTGACCAGGGCGAAATTCCGGCGACACACGATTGCAGAGATGTGTCTTTTTACTGTGTTTCCGCGCCACGAGCGTTTGGCGGATCGCCTTTATGAGGTTACTCGGAGGTGCTGATCGACACTAGAGAATTGAGCCAATGATGGAGGCCAGCCAGATTTTGATGACCGTTGGTGTGTTGCTTACTCCTGATGATCGAGGCACTGTTCAGCGTGCAGACGAGCGAGCCAGTTGTTGCTGCGAGCGACGAGATATCGCCCCATATGTTGGAGCTATTGCGGGGCGAGTTGTACGAATAAATGATAGAAGGTCGCTAGTCACCCGATGATGAATGACTAGGACAGGTGGTTCGTTCGCCTACCCCGATGCGAGGTCATCAGATAGATTGATTCCAGCTAAAGACGACTTCACGCGGAGACGTTGGGAGTCGACAGAGACGATCGAATGTCAGAAACCTATTATTCTAAGTTTAAGATAGTCGGAAAGACATGCAGGCAATTCTATGGTCCCTCTAGAAGAATGAAACCCTAACTCGACTTAATGACCGTGTGAAAGCCTTTGAACCTTCGGGTTTGCGGCAGTTCTACGGCGCCATTAGTGAGGCTTGGGTTTGCCCTTCTACGGCTGGACCACCGATACTGTGGTATGTACTCGATACTATTAAACTGTACCCAAGATGTTGAGCTCTTGGGGGATTATGAGGTTTTAACGAATCGATTGGATGGCTCGACTTAATTCGGATGCTAGGTGGTGAGATGCATTCTTGGGAGACTCCAGATACGAGGATAGTCGTTGGAGCTCAGTCCATGCGGCCGCGACGAGACGAATCCAAAGCAGAAGACATTAGAGAAAAGTGGAGTAAGAGGTTCGTACCAGATCTAGATGAGATGATGTTCCACTCCGCCGACATCAGAGATGCGATGCGCATGCCGAGGCATGGTACTTGGACTTACTTTCCAGAAGGAGTCGCGATGAGTATGCAGTCGTTCCAGAGCAAGATGCAGATATAGGAAAGGACAATGACTTCCGGACAGTTGGCAGAGACGAGACATGGAAGAGACCGTGAGCAGGATTCCTTCCAGGACACTGCTGCAATGATACTTGCACCCAGGATCAGATGTGTCACGTGCATTCAGAGAGCCAGAGGCCGACGCCAGTGATATGCTGCCTTAACAGGGCCGATGAGCCGATGGATTGTGAGATTGGTAATCCACGGAGAAGACTTAGACCCAGGAGTGGTCATGTTACGCACACCAGCAGGCCAGAGTTCATGATCATCGACGAGACGTCCCACTAGTGACCGCGACAGTTGGCCCGAGATTCTTAGAGGATGCACTTGAGCGGTACTGTTCCGCCATTATTGATTTCGATGTTTTGGGTGATTTATTCGTATGATTTGATTTTGATGATTGAGGATTTACGATCTTTGCACAGTGTTGCACTTGATATCGTTTTCGTGCTTCAGTTTCACATGTTTGTGATTTTACGATTTTAAACAGTTGAGTTGGTTTTGTACGTATGCATGCACACGATTTCGTTCCTGCACTCGGTATAGTTTATATATGCTTGCAGTGCAGTGATACGCCTTTTGTGCACTTAGATGCACTGGACTTCGATTTCGATTGTGATACCCGATATTTGTTTTGTGCACCTTGTGCACCTGATTGATTTTGCGCACGTTCGGCGCTTGATATTGGATTTCATGATTTCGTGCACGATAGATGCACCTGATTTTGCTGTCAGGCACACATGTTGCCTACGACAGATGTTTCGTGCACACCCGATGCACTTAGATGTTGTTTCTGTGCGCATGTATGGCACATTCATGGATTTTGATTTCCGTGCGCACCAGACGCACGTAGCATTCATGTGCATGTTTTGGGATTGATTTCGTATAGAGCAGTACGTTTTTATGATATTGCTATGTGTTTTCGTACTGAGCAGGACTAGTCAGAGGACAGTACCTGAATATATTTTTGCATGCATTGATAGTTATTGAAGGGATTTCCAAAAAGTGAGCTATAGCCTCAGTATTTACCTACGTGTCTGATATGACACGAAATGTTTAAAACAAGGAGACCCTTCTAAATTGTTTCCAAAACGGCGGAACGTACATTTCAAACAAGGGTATATATGTATATAGTTATTTTCTTATGATAGACGTCCGCCACTGTGCAGTGTTATACGCGTTGCACAGCGACTTAAAGAGATTTGGCATGCATTTCCTTCAGATACTTACAGATATAGATTCGATGTTTACATGTATAGTTTCGAGTTATATCATATTGGTTTGATTTAGATTTGGCATTGATGTCTTCTCCATGACTCCGATGATTGCGGGATGCTTGACGGAGTTTTGATTTGAGTTATATACTCATTTTTCAAGCGCATGCGCTGTGCTACGAATTGTTTTATGTAGTTGCAATTTCGGAGCCCCGACGACTTGATGGTTTTTCTTAGATGTTTTAGTATTTGGGGGAGTTTGAATTTAAATTCGGGGACCGAATTTCTTTAAGGGGGAAGATTGTAACGTTTTGAAAATCGTTTCGGTGAAATTTAAAAAAAATGGTAAAATAAGGGGGTTTTCTGTAAAAAGTCAAAATACAAATATCTTATTATAAAAATTAAATATACATATTCTAGCTATGTAATTGCTATTATTTGGTGTTTATTGAGCCGCTGGTGAAATTTCAAATTTTCTGAAAAAAATATTATTTTATTATTATTTAAGCCGTCACTAATACATTTAATTAGGGAAAATTACAAATTGGAATGAGTTGAAACAAATTTTGTGCATCATAAAATATTAAATAAAATTTTATCATGTGGTTTTTGGAACGAAATCATTTGCCAAAACGGTTTAGAAATTATTGAAGAAAAAAGGCTTTTTTTTAGCGTAAATGAATGTTTGGGGTATTGCATTTATCATTTTTCATCACCCCACACCCGTACCCACACCCACACACCCCCATTCACTTCTCCCCTTGAAGAATTCAGTAGCCCCCATTTATTTTCCCAACTTGAATTTCAAAGGAAAGAGATGAAAGAAAAGAAAAGAAAATGGAGAAATGAGGTGGACCTTTGACCTTGAATTGACTTTGACTTCTTCCCCCACTTTCTCTACCTCCCTCTCTCTCCTCTCCCACTCCCATTCCAGCAGCCCCCCTTCCTACAGCAGCAGCAGCCCCCCCTCCCCAATTCCCTTCTCTTTTCTCTTCAAACTTCATCAAAAATTGCCTCAAATCCATCAAAAAAATCCCAAAACCCAAATCCGACTCCTACCCATTTTACCTTAGCCCGTATAGCATGGATCCTTGTGAAAAGAGAGCATTTTGGAGGGCCATGGATGCTTGTGGATCTTCAAATGTTTTTGGGTATAATTCTAAAACATTTTTGCTTAATTTGTTACTAATTTCTTAAGCTAAACTACTTAAGTGTTAATTAGGCTTAAGTTGCAAGTTTTGGAATTCAAGTTATGAATTTGAATGCAAGTTAGGGTTTTTATAAAATTGGTGTATGGTTGTGTGTTATATTTAGGCTTTTTGTCATGTTAATACAAGATTAGTAGCTTGTGCTAATGGTTAGTTTAAAAATTGTGTTAATTTGCTAATTTGCTTACTAGGTTTTTGAAATTGGTTAAATACTTGGGATTAAAATTGTGTTTAGGTTTTTCATGACTTCATTAACTTTATTAAGTGTGGTTTAATGCTTTAGATCATGCAAATCCAACCTAAATTGTAGTTTGTGCATTTTTGCTATGAAATTGTTAAAAAGGGTATTTTGTAAACTAGAATATTAGGGTTTTTGGAATTTAATGAGATTAAATTCCGGAAATTGTTTCTATGACTTATTTAAGATATTTAATAAATATATTGGCCGCTACATTCATTTAAACATCCTGTTTTGTACAAAAACGGCGAATTGTGCTTGCTAGATTTTCGGAAAAATGACTTTTTAAGTAAAATTGGGGTTTTTGTGAGTTTTAACCTAGTTTATATTAAAATTAGTGTTCGTGAATGTGCAAATGAGTGTGATTGGATTTTTCTCGATGGTTTGACGTTTGTATATCGACATCGAGGGTTGGTTTGACTATTCTTGCATGCGTTGGCGATAGGTTTGGACCTATGCGTGATACGCGTGCTGATTTGCTTTTCGTATGCCGTTTCGATTTCGAATTTAGTTTTAATGCGATATGGTGCGTTATGATATGTAGGTACCCCCATGTGGACTTCGAGACGACAAGCAAGCGCGTGGCGACGTCGGCACCGGCTAGCGAGGACCAGGTGAGTAGATTTATATCTACGGGGAGAAGTCGGGTGGATGGTGTATAGCACCCCCGCAGTCCGTGGTGATGTATACGGATGCGTATACACACAAACAATTTATGATATGTTGTTAGGATTTATTATTGATGATTTTAGATGGATATTGGTGTTGGATTGGTGCATGGTTACGAAACCTTAGGTAGTGGGTGCACTACACTTACACATACACACATATACATACTTGCATACATTCCTTATTTCATATGTGCGTGTATGGGAATATATTTATGTGTTCACATGGGTATGGGACTATATGTTCATATACTGGATTTGAGGATAGTATTTGGAATTTGAGATGAGTCGATGAGATTGGGCTTGAGGCTAGGAGATCGGTGACGTGATTTGGTTCATATTGAGATACGACATGCTGTTTTAGCGGGTCTTCTGACGTAGTAATTCTTACACCCGCATGCATACATAGATGGCATCAATATTTTACTAGATGTAGGACATTATTCCGGATCATGATATTTGATAAAGAAGATACCAAATGAATAGTGTGATTGATGTGGCTTTGACCCGTACCCAGATTTGGGGATGCCGTACGACGACGGATTTACGTACGAGCTATATATTGATGATTGATCCGCACTCTTGACTTGGGATGCCTGATTATAGATATGGTATCGGATATGATATTATTGAGGCGGGATCACCGACTATACATATACAGGTATGTATATGTATCGACTCAGATGATAGGCGGTTTCCTTACCTGTAGTTCAGCTTGTTAGTTCAGCCGTATAGTTTAGTGTAGTTGTTAGATTAGATTAGACTTCTTACTTATTTCAAAAACTAACGAATCGTGGGTATTTTAAAAGACAGCCCAAGGGATCCTACGGATATTTCAAAAGACGTATCTTTTCATAAAAACACCGTAGCCCCTATTTTCAAAACCCCATGATTCATGTTATTTCAAAAGGCACCATTTGTAGGACTTATATTAGGTTAATGCAGATTAGTTATAGTTGCGTCTAGTATTCAGCTCCCGCTCTTTATTATGGTTCGCTTCGCATCGCATGCTTATATTGTGTTTCATACTCCATTATTGATATCATGCTGTTAGGACACCAGCACCATTACCGATGATGCGTATGTACCACGTACACTTACTTGCCGGCTCACACACATCTTCATCGGTAATTGTCATGCCACGTACACTTTAGAAATACTATTGCATTGACATAGGTTGTTAGCTAATAATTTAGACATGATATTAGTGTACTCGCCTTATATGCTAGATTAGACATTGTAGATACTACTTGTTACTTCATGCATGTTAATATTCATTGTTATGCCGTATTCATGGATTTTTATGCCGATATGCACTGTTTACACACTATTGAGGATTGGATTCGGATTTCTATGAGATTTTCTGGTTTTGGGGGAAAACCGCAAAACTTATATAAGCTTCTTTCTCTCTTTAAAATAAAAAGTGCGGTTTTCCCATGATGTATGAGTCGTCCACCATGAGTTTGCTGATGGATTTCGAGACCCGATTCGAGGAGGCGGATGAACCGTTTCGGGTACATGGTGGACCCGGTAAGGTACCCCGGGGCAAGAAGCGCGTGATGATGACGATGTGAGCCTGGCAGGGGAGCACTACCTACCGGTGATTTTACCCGACGCGTCGGATATCCGGAGGATACCGTCGTGGTCTTGAGATGGATGGTAGGGGCCGGTCTGGACTGACGGCGCCCTAGATATTGTGATTGAGACATTGAGATTTCGAGATATTGAGGTACAGAGACTGTGATACAGAGATATCGAGATATTGGGATTACGTTTTGTGCCGATGCTAGGCACTGTTTTATGCTGATTTCATTATGATACCTCATTTTAAAAATACAAAGGAAATCTCACTAAATTATGGAAACAGTTCTTCATTTACATGTATTCTGTTTTCATGCATTCATACCTCATTCATATAATATATTGCTACCTGAGGCACTGACACGGGCACATGAGATTACACTCGGGTTAAATATTTACCCTAGCCTTGTTATAGGCTACGTGTTATTCATATATTTGAGGATATATTATGATCATTGACCTAGGTTGCGTTATTTATACGATTTCTGTGCGTAGATATTTTTCTATTCACGAGTTGGCAACTCACCCCCGTTGTGCCCCAGTTTCTTGCAGGTTGCTGTACAGGTTTCATTACGGCTTTGCGGGCTCAGTTTCATTCGGGTGACTTGCTAGTAGGTGGGTTTTTCTTGTATCGTACCCATCATATTACCTTGTATAATATTATTCAGTTGTATCTAGTAAATTCCATCAACCAAACATGTATTTATTTTGAGATAGAGACCAGTGATGTTATTCCTTCGACCTTAGAGTCGCGCGTTATTTTTTCTGCGGTTTTCTTGTGGATTTGAGTTTCCTTTTGAATTTTGATCCTCGCCGTTGGCGTTGTATATTATATTGCTTGTGTGGTTGTGACCGTCGATTGACGAAGAGCTAGCTCCCGCTTGGGGATGCCTTTTTATTGATTTCGTATACTATTCATTTTGTATCCCGTTTGGGAGCCAGTATTTACAAAGGAGACTTTGCCGAAATTTTCAGTAAATTTTGATGTTCTTAAAAACCGCATAATTCGGCTTATGCTATTAAAACTACTTGTTTTAAATTGGTTTTCCTTCACTCTACTTCTTTTCTTGGTTTGGATTTCTGGGTTTTCGGTTTACTTAGATTACGTACGCCTCGAGACGTTTCGTAGTTTAAGTGCCGGTCATGTTCCGTACTTTCGGGACGTGACACTAAAACTGCTTCCTTATGTTTCTCTAGGATTGGATTAATACAAACTTATTGCATCTAGTGCAAAAACAATATTTGGTGCGGTACTTGACATCTCATGATTGACTCAATTGCCTAAGCAAGTGATCTGCCAATCTTGCACATCCCTCTCCCCTTCAGTCTGTAAGACACCTTTAGAGAGGGTGACTCCATCACCTACAGGTACACCACCATGCTAAGAGTCATCTATTCTAAAACCCATTAGAATACTGTCAAAATACCCACATTGGGAAACTACCCAAATCCAGATCTAAAACCATAGATCCAGAAACCAGAATGTCAAATATTATATCCATATCCTGTCTGGAGAAGCAACTGTGTGACGACCACAGTACAACCGATCGTAGTATAGGAATTTTACTTCCTACTCTGTGTATGTCATCCAGATATCTTGACATCACACCCTACTACCTTCTTAACAGATCCATCCCCTATTCTGATGAAGTCAAACCTATGACTGTCACATCAAAATTAGATGATCTATCTCCGCTATAACTGCTCAAGTCTATAAATAGACATAAGCTACTTGCCCACTATGCTTCTGCTACTCCCACTGACTATGACAACCCTCCTACCGGGTCTCATAGCCTGGAACAACAGCAGTGTCAAGTCTGGGTAGATAAGAACCTCCCTGTCACCGTCCTTGAGGCTACCGGAGTACCTCTCGGGTGTCTGAGGTTACCCACCATATCTGCGGAGTGGCAATTGGAATGTCAAACCTGATTGAATATATAGGTCCTATTAAATTTTCCGTAATCGTTCGCGGTTCTAGAATCACTTCCAGTTCTACCATACTCCTACTACTGTTTTCTGAAAAAATCCATTTTACTAAAACTGTGGTGAGTCAAGAACAATATCACTATTAATCTTCCAAATGGTAGAAAATCAACCCTCGTCATAGCCAGGGTCAACCCACAAACAGCCATTATAGAAACGTGCCCTGAGTTATCCAGAGTCTGGTTTTAAGCATAAGCTGGACAAATCCTCGTACCTTAACATCTTTTAAGGTACGAACTATTCTATATCCAATATAGAAACTTTGGCACTTATTTAATTGGAACCAGATTCAAATCATGCATCTGTCTCCAGTGCATATCAACTTAATGGAAAGAGGCTAATCAGCATTACTCAACTTAGGAATCCATCCAATTATGAGCAACCTGAAAGAGAAACAAGTTTCTCAAAATCATTACTATCATCTGAATACCAATCACAAGAACCTACATCTTCGATCTCTTTGAAGAATCCCGATACTTGTGACACCTGGTTCTCTACTTTATTCTTATACCCACAACTTCTCAAAACTTAGACCTTGTATTTCTACGAAACACTTGTCTAAAAAACTAGAGAAGTCATAAGTAAACAGAACATAGTACGAGGACCTACCCCTTTGTCCTGATGGACACTGGACAACATACAATACTCTGTATAAGTCCGTTGAGTTAAGCAACTCATAACCTGTGCGTCGTATGTTGAAAACTGTACCCTGGCGATTTCCTCAAATATCACCAATTACAACGAATTCCGATATAATGAGGATGATCACCTAATTCCCAATAACTTACTCCCTCTCATCATCTGTAAAACCATACAGATATGAGAATGAAACCTGGTAAATACATACCCTTGGAGTAAGTATCTTATCGGGAAAACAGTTTTGCTTTAACAATGCACTGAAACATGAAAATGTTTCGTAGGGGTATCCTGGTATTCATAGCAATGCCTCTTCCATAATCCAATTCATGACTATAACCGTATATTTCTTTACCATCCCTCCAAATCCCTTTATTTTTCTTTAGTCATTACCTTCTGTACACCATTGTTAGGCTAAATGGTTTTCTTCCTTCCCTACCGTTCGTCACCAGCCTATGGTTTGGAAGAAGACTATCCAGTAAGCATAATAGGTGTACCCTCCTAAACCAAGGAGTACTCGCATCTTGAAAGAAGGTGATGATAAAAGACATCTGAATAATACCTTATTCTTTTAAAGGTGAAATAGGAGTGGCGATGAAGTACGCGGTTTTGGTCGTGAATGATAACAGTCGCAATTTACTTTGCCCTTTTTCTAATCCCTTTATTTTGTCTTTACATATTACCTTCTGCACACCCTACTTAGGCTAATTGGTTTTTTTCATTCCCTACCTTTCGACACCTGCCTATGGTTTGGAATAAGACTATCCAATAAGCGTAATAGGTGTACTCTCCTAAACCAAGGAGCCCTCGCAACCTGAGAGAAGATGATAATAAAAGACAACTGAATAAACCAATTCTATTTCTCCTGAACCTGGATCCATCCTCGAAGAAGTCCCTCCGAGTTCATATATAACCATACGATGGATCTATCCAATGGAAGTGGATGTCCGTAGTAATACGGGGTGTTCTGAGAAATACAAAGGGTAAAAGAAGGAGTGGCAATGATTTATGCAACTCAGACAATCCAAAAGCCAGTATTTTAAGAAGGTTCGGTCAACTTGGTCACTGAGTCATAGTCTAGGGTTGGTCAAAGGTCGCTGCCAAAGAGAGAGAGAAAAGAAACACTCTGCATGCACTCTAACCTAGATCAGAATGGTTATCACTTTATCTAATCCGGAAACCTCCCACTGTCCTGTCAAATTCTCCTCCAAACCTGAAAGAAGAATAAATCGGGATCACCCGAAGAGTAAACTAACTCATCAGTGGGAATCGGGATCCAACTCTCATCGCATGATAACGTGATGGAATGCATCCACGTTACTCATACTCCAGAAGGTATGCGCATACTTGGCAAGTTTTAGTTTCTTTAGAAACCCCCGATATGATTTTTGCCCCATGCTCTTATAACCTTGGCTTTGGTCAAAATGTCATAAGTCACATACCAAGTTCTACCCGTCGCTATCTTGTCAATTTGAACCCACCCGCACATGCCCCTGGCTTTGGCCAAATGGCAGAACGACTGTCCCAAACCAACTCATCTATCTATGCAACAAATGAATACCCAGCAGCTACCAAACACTATGCCTTAACTTTGGCTAAAATGCATAGCTTGAATACTACTGAATACCCAAAAGAAATGACGGAGGGCTACGGCTGGTTTTTGGCGAAAAACCTTTAACGTAACGAACTTGATATCGTTGAAGGAACCTGATAGCTTTTTTTTTTAAAATATAGTGGCGAAAACCTTTTGCTAAAGAGGTCACTCCTGGTGAAGGGATCTCGGCTCTTTCCTCGTGGAATGAGGTGCAGGATATTCCACTGAATACCGCGGTGCAAAGCAACTTGTAATCGACTATAGTGAAGTTATTACCCTGACGTAAACTTCTGCCCAAGGGGTCAGTCCCGGTGAAGGGATATCGGCCCTTGCCCCGTCGAATGAGGTGCAGGATATTTCATTGAATACCGCTATGCAAAACAAAAGGAAACGTCTTTGCAATAACACTTTTTAAATTTGTTCCAACAACTGCAAACAGGTTTTTTTTACTTTGCATTGATCAGAATCAACGCAGTCCCATCAATTAATCACACCAGAAAAGAACGAAAATAAAATGTACGTATATGCCATCCGCATTCGTCACTGGGTCCCGTCATCACCCGTTAGGTTACTTAACTAACGACAGAGCGGGGACTGGACTAGCATGGGTGTAAAACATATACAACATCTAATAGTATATAAACCAATATACAATAATCGCTCCAGGCGTGATAATATGCAACATTACAGAAAAGTAATAAGCATCACAGAACAATACAGATAATCTGGGATCCCCGGGTTTCTCAGAGCCGCTGCTGAAACCCGACATTCCCCTGGTCGTGTGGATAGCCTGTGCAATGAAACCTAGACCCCTACGGGTGCGGCAAGTTACCCACCAAAACCTGAAGTGAGGCAGCCCCCTACAGCAAAGTGAATGGACCACCCTGCACTTCACGGAATCCGGTAGCTTGAGCACCCCTCCTTGGGTCAACCTGTACCCCCTACGAGTGCGGCAAATAGTCTGCCAATTCTAGAGTGAGGCCCCTCTGCCTCTCAAAGCCATGAGATGCGGACCCGTTGCCCCCCAGAACCCGGCTATCCGTGCACTCCGTCGCGGGGCAAAACCTAGTACAGTAATGAAAAATAGTACAACAGGTACATCGACCGCAACCTGGTCGTGCCCTAAAAGAATATTATACAATAGGCAGTGACGGCAGTCCACATATTGGACACTCGCCCCGCAATATCTAATGTATAAATAAATCCAAACTGCACTACCATTGCACATTGCTATCCACCACGACAAATCCGCAACATCACTGCACAACACAGAACATCAACGCGAATGTCACGTTCGCAAACCCGTCTAAAAGAACTATAGCAATCAGACGTGGTTTACCGATCAAACGACATTCCCAGTCGGAGATATAATGTAAGCACTGTAATCTAACATGTTTAAATTTCGATCGACTAAATATCACGAAGTGGGCCCCACGAACATCTGTTGAACAGTAACAAAATCTGGGCCCAAAAGATATATACCAAAAACCCCAAATTCCAGACAAGAACCCACTGTGCAAATTTGGGGCCACGATCTCACTGAATGGCCGCGGAAGCGCGGTCAAACCATAGGTTTGACCACGATTCCGCGGCAGTCTTGTCGAATCACGTGCCCAAATTTGTACGGTGTTCTTAGAAAACCCTGCACAGAATTCTGTGATATGTAAAATAATTTTTGGAACCCTTTAAAAATCAACAGAAACTGTGAAAATGAATTTTGCGGTTTTCGATATCCGGTTCGATCGATGTTTTAAACGCGTTAGCACAAGTTAGTAAAGCAAAATGGTGAGGCTCTTATACCACTGTAAGTCTACGGTAGCGCCCCGGCCGTCTACAGACGCCAAATACGGAACAAAAACTTTTTAACTAGCGCTATCGTGTACTATAACCCGGATCTGCCATTATTGCTAAACTAACAAACTGTAAAGAGAGTAGAAAGGTTATACCGAATGATCCGAGTCCTTCGTTCTTTAACCATCATCCCACGCTCCGTTGCGGCTGCTCTGATCTCGTCGATCTCCGATCTCCTCGTCCAGGTGGCACCACGTCAACGATTCTTTAAACGGGCTCCCGCCTCTGACTCGAGGCAACTCGGTCGTCAAGTTTGCTAAAAGAGACGACCAAGATTGAAGTAGAGAACGAGTAGAAGACTTTGTCTCGTTCCGTCCAAAGCTATGGATGAACGGTTAATGAAGTTGCCATTTGAATCGGGTGATGGAATGAAATGAGCAATGAAATTTCCATACACCCCAAAACTATCATAATCTTTTTTCAACTATCAAGTGAGAGTGAGAGAGAAGAGGGGGCCGGCCATCTTATAGGAGGTGGGGGGTGAGTGTAGGAGGAGGGAGGTGACCACAAGAATAAATATCATGTGTGAACACAAAGTGTGAACACATAGTGTGAACACAAAGTATGAATACATTAAATGCAACCAATGAAATATCAACACCATTCAACCAAGTCACCTCTTCTAGAAACTTCTAGAACCTTCCACACTCATCTTAAGAAAAGATAAATCCGTCTTTAACCGAATGTTAAAAGACGGTTGATAGAAAACTGGAAACTGGCAACTTTCAAAAGTGATCCTGAAACGAATTTCAGGACAACCCCGTAACAGTATAAATATACCCGCATTTGTATTACGACCGAATACAAATGCAACTGAGACAAAGATATTATATCTACTCAATATAATACTCGGATCCGGCTTAAACCAAAGCCGACCAGTATCACCTGCCCGAAATATGACATGTGCGTAAACGCACGTGCATTTTCCGAACCCTGCCATAAAACCATACGGCCTCTACAACGCTTCGCCCGAACTTGGGAAACTGTCTGTGGGGGACTCTAATGACTCGTCAGTACCCTGGCAGTGGGTTTAACCACAAACCGTCAGCGGCACTAGCAATGCGTAACGGCTGCCCATGGACTGACCTCAAGGGAGGCCGATGAGCGAACTCATCCAGAAACCCTACTGAGCCTAACAGTGACAATGTATATACAGTCCAGTCCGTTCGTCTATGAGTATCGCATATCTGCCTAGGGGGCTAGTAACGTCAGACCCTCAATAACAGTATAAGTCGTGTCGGAGTGTAGCCCAATAACACCCTGAGATATTACTGGAGTACCTACCAGTAAATCTCCTGCCACGGCCGTGGGCTTTGTGTAATGGCTCTCCTAGACACAGCACGACCTCACCCCCAATACCGGGAGAGACGAATCCCCTGCCGATCCGCTCACGTGCCTCCATGTGGCTCGGGACTGTACCCAAAAACTACCTGTTTGCACGACTCCTTTGAGCCGTGGTAGGGTAGAAATCAAAGCACAGTGGGAACTCACACGAGACAACTGACGACCTCAGGACGATGAACTAACCTGTACACATGTCACCAGGGAACTGCTATCTGACGATATGTATAATACCAACTAGCAGGTTCCCGGCGAGTCCTGTCCGGTGTACTCATAACCCAATGAGCAACTGTATACATCTTAGGTGATCCAACTGACACCAGTGGCTTGTGAGACTGGCCACCGCCCCTTGTCGGGGTCTCGACTGCACACACTAGTCTATTCCGGAGTATCGATGCCCTGTCTCGAAACTCCCACGACTAGGGACCACAATTAAGGATATGCGTATAAACCACCCAACTCTCACGTATATGATCGCCATCATACTGTTGGTAGTAAAGCAAGATCTTAAGGGCTCTATCAAAGTGTAACATGTAATCAGTCACCTGAACATGTACACGACTGATAAAGGCAAACCAGATAGCATACTATCATCTCGAGTAAGACTGTCCTACCGGTATAGGTCATCCGCAATCATTGCAATCACGTGCCTGCGATCCAATAATTGACTCTTAGGGCACTATCTCCAACAATATCAATCCCATAAATCCGTATTCTGGTTTCTAGTTCAGGTTAAGGTCCAATATAACATCACACCAGAATTCTAAGGTCACAACAAGTCTCAATTTCACTTTACAACTCAAATTTACCCTAATCCTCTCTAGGGTTGTCTAAGTTGTACAAAACTTCGTCGAAACGACATCAAACTTTAAAAGAGGCTTAATCACAAGAAATGATACAACAATTGTGAAGGAATTATCTCAATAAAGACTCATGAATTCTCAACAGCGCCAAAACACAAACTTTCTTGGTCCAAATGGTTGCTTGAGGGCTCGTGCACACTTTTTGTGAAGAGGGAGTGAGGTTTCGGAGTTGTTTTGAGTGTGATGGAGATGATTTTGTGAGGAGGGAGAGCAAGGGGGCAGCAGCAGCAGCAACTGAAGAAGAGGGAGGGAGAGGGGAGAAAATGAAGGAGATAATGAAGGGAGACTAAGTCAAGAGACCCCACACCCCACTCTCTCTCCCTCTCACCCACCTACTACCCTATTATTCTAATTCAAATTCTTTTCATTCCTTTTCCAAAACCCTTCTCACTCAAATAGTAGACACAAAGTAAAAGCCATGGTAAGAATAATGTAACACAAGTGTAGAAAAAGATAAGTGCATGTTTTGCACAAAAATGCCAAAAATCCTATTAGCGATATTTAATCGCGATTAGCACTAAATTAGCATATAACTAATCATAAAAACTTTAAAATGGCATAATTCCATAAAATACCCTATTTTATAATTTTCCATAATTTTTCCCCATTTATTTGTATTTAATTATACCGGAATATTAAAATATTCATTAAAATAATATTAAATTATAAAAATTCCCAAAAATAATATTTTATTATTTTGGAAACGTTACAATCTACCCCCCTTACGGAAATTCGGTCCCCGAATTTAAATTTAAACCCCCAAATACTCAAACATTTCGATACAAATTCCAAGTCGTCGGGGCTCCGAATCATCAATACATAAAACATCATAGCGCAATGCATGCGCATGAGTACTGAGCAGATAACTCAAAAGCAAAACTCCATCAAGCATCCCGAAATCATCGGAGTCATGGTAAAGAAACAAATGCCAAATCCAATACAAAACCAATATGATATAGATCAGAACTATACATGTAGACATCCAATCTATATATGTGAATAGCTGATGCAAATGCATGCCAAATCTTTTTAAGTCGCTGTGCGATGCGCATAACACTGCACAGTGGCGGACGTTTTTCATAAAAAAATAACCATATATGTATATATCCTTTGTTTACTACGTACGTTCCGCCGTTTTGAAAACAATTTAGAAGGGTTTCCTTGTTTTTAAAACGTTTCGTGTCACATCGGACACGTAGGTATATACTGAGACTATAGCTCGCTTTTTGGAAATCCCTTCGATAACTATCGATGCATGCAAAATATATCCCGGTACTGTCCTCTGACTAGTCCTGCTCAGTACAAAACGAATATCAAATATCATAAAAATGTACTGCTCCAAAAGGAATAAATCCCAAAAATGCACATAACACCACCCTGTGCGTCTGGTGCGCACGGAAATCAAAATCCATATGTGTGCCATACATGTGCACAGAAACAACATCCAGGTGCAACGGGTGTGCACGAAGCATCTGTCATAGGCAACGTGTGTGCCTGACAGCCAAATCAGGTGCATCTGACATGCACGAAGAATCCCGATTTAGTGCATCTGGTGTGCACCAAAATCGTATCTCAAAACACGCGCCCAACATGCGCGAAAGACCAAATCGGTGCATCCATCATGCACGAATGAAAATCTAAACCCTGCGCACTCAACATGCACGAAATCACGAAATCCAATAGCCAACGCCGAACATACGTAAGTCCAATCAAAAGCACGGAGTGCAAGAATCAATCATCAATATCAGGGTCAAAATCGACGATATACAATGCGGCTCAATCAAAATCAAGTGTACCGTGATGGAAAATCTCACAACCGTGTGCATCAGCATGCACAAAACAGATCAAAACACTGAGAGTGCCGGAAAACGATGTTGGAAGCGTAAATCAAATCACCGGCATAAAATAGGCAGGAAATCACAATCAATACCTCAAGCGTAATAACTCTGCACAAAATATGAATACCCAGTAAGTGCAACCATGGTGCACAAAATCAAATATCATGGAACTCAGTCATCAAGACTAAATCATGCGAATAGATTACCCAAAATACCGAAATCCAAAGTGACGGATACGTGATAACCGAATCACAAAATCACAAATCAAAAATACCATCGTTAGTATATCCTCCTTTGAAGTCGAGAAGGTGTTGGTACATCCAATGCTAGCGGCGCAAGATATCTATTTGCCTCATGCTCGCGGCTGGCGTCCTCTGCGTCTGGCTCCTTATCTTCCTTATGGATTACCAATCTCGCAATCTGTCGGCTCATTGGCCCGGTCAGGTGTGCTAACGGGAACGATTCCGTTCTGGCACTTTTCTGGTCATCTGTCGGTCAATCCTCACGACCACTCATAAGGCAGTATATCTCTGGCACCAACCTCTGGTCCTCTAAATGCACATCACACATCTGCTCCAGGTGCAAATCTTATTGCAGTAGTGTACTGGAAGGAATCCTGCTCAAGGTCTCTTCTGATCTCGCCTAAGCCAAACTGTACGGAGGCTGGTACTCTGGCGTAATCTTTTCTCGCTCTCTGGACATCTGTGTCCTTAGTACAACATCTACTCGGAAGCTGGTCGCATCCCATCGCCTCTGTATGCATATCCGACCTTTAATCTTAACGGGGAGTAGTAATAGCTCGTCTGCATCTCGCACGATCTTCTTGTCCCGCTTGTATGTATCATCGTCCATTTCGACGTCGCGTCTCTAACTGCGTACTGTAATGTCCTCAGCTACGGTCCATCCGAAGTCTTTCACACGGACTCGAATTCACGAACTTGGTATCTTCATCACTCGGTAGAAGATATCTATCCGAACACGTCCTCAGCGTGCGTATCGCATCTCTGATGTCAGCGGAGTGGTACGTCATCTCGTCGAAATCTCGTGCCAACTCTTTACTCCACCTTGTCCCAGTGTCGACTGATTCGAACTCGTCTCATCGCGGCTGTATGGACTGTGCTCCAACGGCTATGCTCGTATCTGGAGTCTCCCAAGCAGGGTGTCCCATCACATGATATCCGAATGATGTCGAACCATCCGATCGACTCGTCAGAACCTCACAACCCCCCCAAGAGCTTAACATCTTGGGTATAGTTTAATAGTATTGAGTACATACCACAGCATCGGCGGTCCTGCCGTAGAAGGGCAAACCCAAGCCTCACTAATTGCGCCGCGGAACTGCCGCAAACCCTAAGGTTCAAAGGATTTCACACGGTCATTAAGTCGAGTTAGGGTTTCATTCTTCTAGAGGGTCCATAGAATCGCTTGAATGTCTTTCCGAATACTTTAAACTTAGGGAAAATGGGTTCCTGACACTCGATCGTCTCTATCGACTCACAACGAATCTGCGTGAAGCCGCCTCTAGCTGGAATCAACCTATGATGACCACGCATCGGGGCAAGCGAACGAACCACATGTCCTAGTCATTCATCCTCGGTGACTAGCGACTCACCATCATATCTCTAAGAATATGCTCAAGCTGCAGTAGCTCCAATCATCTGGGCGATATCTCATCATTCGCAGCAGCAACTGGCTCATTCGTCCGTACGCTGAACAGCGCCACAATCACCATGAATAAGCGATAAATCAATGGTCATCATATCCTGGCTGGCCTTTATCAGTGGCTCAATCCTCTAGTACCGACCGGTACGCCCGAGAAATCTCGTAAAAGCGATCATTCCAACGCACATGGCGTGAAAACACAATAAGACGACGCCTCTATATGCAATCGTATGACTCTGGAATCACGCCCTGGTCAGTCCTCGTCCACGAAGAGCTCATGCTGACGCAACTCGAGCCGTAGCTCACTCTGCCCGTGCAATCGTGGCAGCAAAACCATAACTAGTATCGATAAGGATAGATCATAGGAAGGAATATAATACGGTGCAAGGAGATGTACATCCTAAGGTTTCTTAAGCGGAGTGGCGTGTCGTAAGTATGCCGCGGAACATACGTACGGTACGTCCCTCTACTCAAGCTACCTACTCCATCAACCAAGGGTCATCCTATGCGACGAAAGTTCAGGTATAATACCCCCTCGACTAAGTCTAAGTTCCGTAAGGTCAAGCCTAAGTTCCGTATATAAAAAACGCCCTAGGCTCCACATAGTCAAACTTAGACTTTAACCAAGGTTAACCTAGCGCTCTGATACCAACTTTGTCATGACCCGAAAGAGCACGTGACTGGCCCTTGAACCATATGAAGCCTATAGGACCCCATCTGATCCAAGTAAGCCAAAAGCCCAGAAATCTAAAACCATTTTAAGGAGTAAATAAAAAAAACTGGTTTTAAGAAGTAAAGAAAACATGTTTTGAAAATCAAAGTCTTTAAATAACTAAGCCGAAAATGCATTTCTTTTTAAATGTGTAATCTTTTCTGGAAATTTCGGCAGAGTTTCCTTTGTAAAAACTGGCCCCGAACGGGGTACAACAAGAGTAATATATATGAAATGATAAAAGGCATCCCCAAGCGGGAGCTAGCTCTTCGTCAATCGACGGTCACAACCACACAAGCAATAATAATATACAATGCCAAAGGGCGAGGATCAAAACCCAAAAAGAAACTCAAAACAGCCAGAAAACCATAATACTACAAGCGCGACTCTGGGGTCAAAATAATACATCACTGTGTCTAAGTCTGAAAAAATATACAAGTTTTGATTGAACGAATTTCTAGATACAAAGAATAATACATGAACAATGGCGGTTCTGATACAAAAGAACCCACCTACCAAAGCAAGTCACCCGTATGGAAGCAGTGTGCCAGAAAAGCCGCTATGGAATCTGTACGGTAAAAACCTGCAAGAACTGTGGCACAACGGGGGTGAGTTGCCAACTCGTGAATAGAAAATATCTATAAGCAGAGATCGAATGTATGACCCATCCTAGGTCAATACGATCAGATATAAATATAAACCTCAATGTGAATAAGTCTGCAGCATGCTAAACTGGCAATGTAATCTCTATACATGAGTGTGGAGCCAAGTGCTCGTGCCAGTGCCTCACGTAATAGCATAACATAAATATGAGGTATGATCAATGTCTCTGCATGTACGTGGATCCCGTCCACTCCTCACCCAATGACAATAACCATCATGCATGTAAATATCATCAGCATATGCATGGAAATATGAGGATATAAACCACCTGTGTCCCTCGCGACACGTCAAAATCATGGAAGCGGAGTGTCCGGCATCGACACTAGAAAACATCATGAAAACTGTGCCCAGCATCGGCACGTAAATCCTCATATAACGGGCTCCGTCAGTCCGGACCAGCCCACGGGCTCCATCTGCGGAATTGGCCCTCGGCCCCAGCAGTACGCCCATATCCATCTATCGACTCTGGTCGGTATCCTCCGGATAACCGCCAGGTCCAACCAATCACCGGTAGGTACTCGCCCACCTCCAGCCTCAATCGGCAAAGTCCTTCGATCATCTTGCCGAGGGGAACCATACCGGGTCCACCATGTACCCGCAATCGGCCCGTCCACTCCTCGAATCGGGTTTCACATGTCGCTCTCAGCACCGAGAAAACACATAGTGGACACACTGAAATATCATATCAATGGTAACCGGGTTTTTAAAGCAATGACATATTCTCTTTTGAAATACCCACGGTTCCCAAATCCAGAAATATCATGGAAATAGCAACTCTCAATGCGTATAATCAGAAAGCATGATGTATGTGACATGTAAAAGAAATGTAAGCATATCAGTCTGTCATGCAAGAATCATATCCTGAATGCAACAGTACTACAATGTAGTGACATAGCAATTATCGATGATGAAGTGTGTGAGCCGGCAAACAAGTGTACGTGGAACATACGCATCATCGATAATGGTGCTGGTGTCCTAGCAGCATGACTGTAATATATCAATAAACACAAGCAATGAAATGCAAGTAGCATGAGTATGCGGAATCGAATAATCACGCAACAGTACAGACTCTAACTCAATAAATATATCATGCAGCCTTACCTTTTGAAATAAGACGAATCAGGGTTTTTGGTAAAATAAGGGTTACGGTGTTTTAAGAAAAGATGTGTCGTTTGAAAATATCCGTAGAATCCCTTTTGCCTATCTTTAAAATATCCCTGATTCGTTAGTTTTGAAATAGGTATGACTCGGGTCTAGTCTAACGTCCACTATGCGAACTACGGACCCACAATCAAGTCAATCGGGAGGGGTATGAAAACCACCTAAATCTGAGTCAATATAAACATATATATACAATAGTCAGTGATCCCGCCTCAGTAGTATCACGTATGATACAGTATATCATATAACATCCTCGAGTCATGAGTGCGGATCTAACATCAATATAAAGCTCGTACGGTAAATCATCGCACGGCATCCCAATAGCTAGGTACGGGTCAATATCACATAATCTCATCACATATCAGGTATCACTACCATCATATCACATAATCTAGGGTACAACTCTAAGTCTAGTACCATCGATACCATCTATATAAATATGAAAGCGAGGTAAAACACATGCCCAAAGGCCCGCTAAAGCCATCATGTCGCATCTCAAATACGAACTCTGTCATATCGCCGAATCTCACGGCCTCAAATCCCGTATATGAATACATAGTCCCATACCCATGTGTAGATATACACCTCCATGTGCGCACAGATAAAAGAAGAATGTATGCAAGTATATGTGTACGTGTATGTGTAGGTGTGCAACCCCTACTCTAGGGCTTCGCACTATACTAAACCAATACATCCTTATCATCAATAATCTTTAACTACACATAATAAATATATGTGTGTATACGTATTCGTATACATCACCACGGACTGCGGGGGTGCTATACGCCATCCACCCGACTTCTCCCCATAGATATAAATCTACTCACCTTGCGTCTTTATCTGTCGACGTCACCACGCTTTTGCTTGTCGTCCCGAAGTCTTCATGGGGTACCTACACATTAACGTATCGCAAATGCGTATCAAAACCAATTCAAGACTAAAACGGCATACGAAACCCAAAACGATACGCTATGATCTATAGGTTAGAACCTATGGACAACGCTTCCAAAACCATCAACAACCCTCGATATCGTCGTATAAACGCCAAGTAGTCGAGGTAAAACACCATACGCAAACTCAGAATTCACAATACGGAAATACGGAAGCACGAATCCAAAACAACAACTTAGGAAATAGGCTCCAGATTTCATCCTAGGTCAAATTAGACAAATCTATACATGCCAGGGGTCTAGTCTACACATGTAGGAGCTACAGAACCAAAATGACCCAATTTGGTGTAGGTCTGGCCGCAATTTGCGGCTAGAGGGAATAAATTTATGGCCGGGAAGAAGAGTTAGGGGCTAATCTCTTGTGTGATGGTTCTAGGGTGCCTACACATCTTAATTTCCAACCAATTTTATTTTAGGATGTCTCGGGTGATAGCAGATTACAAAATACACTCTCAGATTTACAGTTTTCCCCGATATCAATCCCATAAATCCGTATTCTGGTTTCTAGTTCAGGTTAAGGTCCAATATAACATCACACCAGAATTCTAAGGTCACAACAAGTCTCAATTTCCCTTTACAACTCAAATTTACCCTAATCCTCTCTAGGGTTGTCCAAGGTGTACAAAACTTCGTCGAAACGACATCAAACTTTAAAAGAGGCTTAATCACAAGAAATGATACAACAATTGTGAAGGAATTACCTCAATAGAGACTCATGAATTCTCAACAGCGCCAAAACACAAACTTTCTTGGTCCAAATGGTTGCTTGAGGGCTCGTGCACACTTTTTGTGAACAGGGAGTGAGTTTTCGGAGTTGTTTTGAGTGTGATGGAGATGATTTTGTGAGGTGGGATAGCAAGGGGGCAGCAGCAGTAGCAACTGAAGAAGAGGGAGGGAGATTGGAGAAAATGAAGGAGATAATGAAGGGAGACTAAGTCAAGAGACCCCTCACCTCACTCTCTCTCTCTCACCCACCTACTACCCCATTATTCTAATTCTAATTCTTTTCATTCCTTTTCCAAAACCCTTCTCACTCAAATAGTAGAAACAAAGTAAAAGCCATGGTAAGAATAATGTAACACAAGTGTAGAAAAAGATAAGTGCATGTTTTGCACAAAAATGCCAAAAATCCGATTAGCGATTTTTAATCGCGATTAGCACTAAATTAGCATATAAATAATCATAAAAACTTAAAAATGGCATAATTCCATAAAATACCCTATTTTATAATTTTCCATAATTTTTCCCCATTTATTTGTATTTAATTATACCGGAATATTAAAATATTCATTAAAATAATATTAAATATAAAAATTCCCAAAAATAATATTTTATTGTTTTGGAAACGTTACAGAGGCATAATGGCTGAAAGGAAATTAGGATTCGATAAGAATACGGAAATCGAGTCGCAAGTATATATATACTCAAGAAGGAATTTAAATCAATAAATCCTAAGATCGCCTTGGCAGAGTACCGTGTCGTGAGTATGCCACGGAACATACACACGCTACGCCACTCTGCTTCAGCTACCTACTCCATCATACCAAGGTCATCCTACTCTCCGAAGGGTAAAACCTACGCTCTGATACCAACTTTGTCACGACCCGAATGTTTCGACTCGTGACCGGCACTTAACCACGCAACGTCTACAGGCGTAACGTGACTAGGTAAGCCGAACCCAGAAATCAAAACCATTTAAAAGCAGCGAGTGTTGAAAACATTTAATTAAGACATTTAGAAAACCTTAAATAGTTCAATAAGTTCTTTTAAATTTACGTCATCATTTAAATAATTTTGGCAGCATTTCCTTTGTAAAAGGAACCCCGAAATCGGGTATAAAACAGGATATAAGTGAAAATGAGATATAATGAAATAAAGCATCCCCAAATGGGAGCAATCATGCCCAACGGCGGAAACCATCACCACAAGAGTAATATACGACGCCGTAGCGAAGAATGAGCAATAAGTAAACATCACAGAATAATAAGCTGCATATATAAATAGTCGGCTCCCACGAGCTCGACACCAGAATACAGAAATATACATTATCGTCCTCACACTGTCTCTAAGTCCAGTACATATATGGTAGATAGAGAATACTAGATACAAAAGGGGGTACAATAAAAATAATCAGATACCACAACCCACCTAAAAGCAAAACAGCTCTCACACCAACTGTAGTGGTATCTGTAGCCAAAAGATGCAAAAGGCAGCCTGCCGCGACTACTCTGAGGGGCAACCTGCAAATACTGTGGCACAACGGGGGGTGAGTTGCCAACTCAGAAATAGAGATAACATATAAAGGTAATCGCGAGCATGCACGTACTACGCTACTCTATCATATGCCAGCAAGTAAGATCTATATGCGGCAAGCAGTAGGTGCAATAATCATGCAAATGCTCTGTCAGGTAAAATAACTACAGGATGAGATACATGATAATCAATGCTGAGCATGGGATAAATAACATCTACACGGAATACCAACGTGGAAAGATATCGGTGCCCAAAACTACACCCCAAATCCCAAATAAACTCAGGCGTCGGCACTCTCATCGGCCCTCAAATCCTGTAAATCTCTGAGAATCACGAGTGCCGAACATCGGCACTCAAAATATCATAAAATACTCGTGTCCAGTATCGACACGCAAATCCTCATATATCGGGCTCCGTATATCCGGATCAGCCCACGGGCTCCGTCTGCGGTATCGGCCTTCGGCCCCGGCAGTACGGATCATCCCACATCCATCTCTCGACTCTGGTCAGTATCCTCCGGATAACCGCCAGGTCCAACCAATCACCGGTAAATACTCGCCCACCTCCAGGCTCAATCGGCAAAGTCCATCGATCATCTTGCCGAGGGGAACCATACCGGGTCCACCACGAACCCGCAAACGGATCATCCACTCCTCGAATCGGGTTTCAAGCATACGTCTCAGCACCGAGAAAACGCATAGTGGACGCACCAAAATATCATATCACGAGGAACCGGGTTTTCAAATAGTGCATCTTTTCTTAAATAATCCCACGGTCCTCAAAACCAGAAATCACATGAAAATCCAACACCAATAAGTAAATCAAATGCGATGTGCTATGTACATCAAGCCATAATATAGGTACAAGGGAGAAACCGCTTTTCTTAAAATAGTTTCAGATTTCAAAGACAGCATGCGGCTCCCAATTTCTATGAAAATCATATCGAATCATAGGTGAAATGAACTACAACATAATAACCATGGCAATTCTACAGTGAGTGTGTCATGGCAATTACTAACGGTGTGTGTGTAACATGCAGATTAGTATTCGTGCAACATGAACCGTTAGTAATAGTGCGGTGTTCTATCAATTCTAAGTTTACATACATATAGCAGGAAATGCAGTATGCAACAACAGTATCCATGACAGTCAATGTAGGTAAATGCAACATATAGCTATAAGGTCCTATCAGCCATGACGCATAACTGTAAGTCCACGTTGCCCACCCCGGTACTTACGGGGAGGCGGAAAACGGAATAAAAATCGAATTTTTATGAGCTTAGGCAACATAGACTAGACTAAAAAAGGATCTTTGCTAAACAAAAACAAGATAAAGCTAACTAGAAACTAGCTAAGTGCTAGAAAGGTTATACCTTGGGCTTTATGTCCTTCTCTCCTTGCTCCTTGGAGTGGTGGAAGGAGGTCACCTTAGTCGTCTTCTCACGTCGAAGAAAGATCCACCCGAAAGCCTCGACCTTTGGCTTCAACTCCAAGATAGAAGTAACTAGGGTGCAAGAAGTGCTAATCCTTGAACCCTAGATGAGAGTAGAGATTATCAAGAAAGGGTTTTTCTCAAGCTCAAGTGTTTCTCAACACATGAGAGGGGAGAGCTTGAGGGAGAGGAAGAACAAGAGAGAGAATGTGTATGATAGAATGAGAATAAAATGGAACCATTCTCACATATATGTGGGAATTATTGTAATTAGATAATTAGCTAGATAATTGTCATGGTTAATCAAGACATGACCATTATCATTTCAATTTGCAAGGATCAAAAAGCATCTTCCAAAAGAAATGATGATGGTCAAAGTGTCAACCATAGTCAACAAGTCAAGGAGGTCAAATGGTCAACAACCATAACCATGCACAATTATAAAACTAATATCAATTAACAATAATACACACATGAGCATTAGGGTTAATAAAATGACAATAGTCATTAACCCTAATCAAAGTCCTCTCCCTCTGTCTCAAGCAACTGTGCATACGCACCCGTATTCGTGATCCGAGGAACACGAATACAATGAGATAAAACCAATCCCAAATCATATACTAGGATCCGGCTTAAACTAAAACCCGCTAGTATAAGCTGTCGGGACAGCAAACGTGCACAAGTGCGCGGATGCGAACGAACCCTGTCGCAAAACCATGCGACCTCTACTCATTTTGCCTAAAGGCGAATAGCTCTCTGTGTGGGACTCTAAAGACTCGACACTACGCTGGCAGTGGGTTTAACCACAGACCGCAAGTGGCACTAGCTGTACGTAACGGTCCCCAGGTAGATGTCGATAAGAAGACTGACGAGGTGAACCCCATCTGAACTCCTACTGAGCCTGTATGTGACAGTCTCCATACAGTCCGGTCTGTTCGTCTGATACATCGCATGGCGGGCCTAGGGGGCGGTGAACGTCAGTCCCCTAATAGCGGTACAAGTCGTGTCGGAGTGTAGCCCAGAACACCCTGAGATAACACTGGAAACCTACCAGTCTATCTCGCTTGCCCTGACCAGGGACTACTTGTGTAATGGCTCTCCTAGACACAGCGCGATGTCAACCCCCAATACCGGGAGAGACGAATCCTGTTTAACCGTCACTGCCTCCAAGTGCTTCGGGACTGCACCTAAAAACTACCTGTTTGCACGACTCCTTTGAACCGTGGTAGGGTAGTAATCAAAGTGCAGTGGGAACACACTCGAGGCGAAGTGACAGTGTCAAGTCAATGGACTAAGCTGTACTCATATCACCTGGGAACTAATAACTGACGATAGGTATAATACCAACCAACAGTCCCCGACGAGTCCTGTCCAGTGTACTCGTAACCTAACGAGCACCCGTATACTATCTCAAGTACGACGTACTGACGGCTGTGGGACAGACCGTCTCCCACACTGGGATGAGAAGAGCATACGCTAGTCTACTCCGGAGTATCGATGCCCTGTCTCGAAAGTCCAACGGTCAGGGACCTGTATAAGGATGTGCTTATAGATTACCCAGCTCCCACGAGTGCGAGCGCCATCACAACGCTGGTAATCAAGCAAAGATCCTAAGGGCTCTACTAATATGTATATCAGCGATATGCTAAAAGAAACACATGCACATATTGAAGTAGAGACAAACCAAGTAGCATACTACCATTTCGAGCAAGATTGTATATACAACTGTGAATATCCCAATCTTCCATCAAGTAATATACAAACTAGTATGATACAGTAATGGCCTCTAGGGCATATACAGTAACAATCTCCCACTTGCACTAAGGCCATGTACTGGCGTATCAAAGACCTATCATCTCGATCAGCCGCTCGAACTGAGTCTGGGGCAAGGACTTGGTGAATGGATCTGCTGTGTTATCTTCTGAAGCAACCCTCCGGACCTCGATCTCCTGGCGATCCACGATCTCCCTGATCAGGTGATACCGCCTTAAGATGTGTCTGGATTTCTGATGGGACCTGGGTTCCTTCGCTAAAGCTATAGCCCCGTTGTTGTCGCAATACAGAGGTATTGGGTCAGCAATGGACGGAACCACCTGAAGTTCTTTCAAGAACTTCCTCATCCAGACAGCTTCTTTTGCGGCATCAGATGCAGCGATGTATTCCGCTTCCATAGTCGAGTCCGCAACGGTTTCCTGTTTGGAACTCTTCCAACACACCGCCCCTCCATTGAGGGTGAAGACAAAACCCGACATGGACTTAGAATCATCCTTGTCACTCTGGAAGCTGGAGTCAGCAAAGGCCTCAATCTGCAGGTCTTTTCCGCCATACACCAAGAACATCTCCTTAGTCCTTCTCAGGTACTTGAGAATGTTCTTTACTGCTATCCAATGTTTCTCCCCAGGGTTTGACTGATACCTGCTTACCACACTCAGTGCATAAGCTACATCCGGTCTGGTACACAACATCGCATATATTATAGAGCCTACCGCAGAAGCGTAGGGTATAATAGACATGCGATCCCTCTCCAAATCAGTCTTGGGAGACATCTCTTTGGAGAGGGTGATCCCGTGACAAGCCGGTAGATTACCGTGCTTGGAATCTTCCATACTGAATCTCTTTAGTATGGTGTCGATGTACCTGGACTGTGAAAGTCCTAATATCCTCTTGGATCTGTCACGGTAGATCCGGATACCCAGAATGTATGAGGCATCACCCAGGTCTTTCATGGAGAACCTGTGTGACAAGAACCCCTTGACAGATTGTAGCATAGGAATGTCATTTCCTATTAAGAGAATGTCATCCACGTATAAAACGAGGAATACTACAGTTCTCGCTACAAATCTACAATAGATGCATGGTTCATCTGGATTTTTGATAAAGCCAAATTCATTGACCGTCTCATCAAAACAGATGTTCCAACTCCTCGATGCCTGCTTTAGTCCATAAATGGACTTAAGCAACTTGCACACTTTTCCGCTGCTCCCACTCTGAATGAAACCCTCTGGCTGGTCCATATAGACACACTCCTCTAAATGACCATTTAGAAAAGCTGTCTTTACGTCCATCTGCCAAATCTCATAATCGTGGAAGGCAGCAATGGCTAGAAGGATCCGAATGGATTTCAGCATAGCTACTGGAGAAAAGGTTTTGTCATAGTCCAAACCAGGTCGCTGACGAAAACCCTTTGCTACCAGTCTAGCTTTACAGGTCTCAACCTGTCCATCTACACCAATCTTCCTTTTGAAGATCCACTTGCATCCTACGGGTTTTACCCCATCTGGAGCAATGTCCAACGTCCATACTTTGTTGGTGTACATGGACTCCATCTCGGTCCGCATTGCATCCAGCCATTTTACCGAGTCGACGCTCTGAATGGCTTGCTGGAAGCTAGTAGGCTCATCACAATCTATGATGCAATCCTCTCTATCCCCGTCAATGAGAAAACCGTAGTATCTATCGGGCGAATGAGACTGCCTACTACTCCTGCGGAGTGGCGTGGGAATGTCCTGATCTTTCGAACCCTCTGGTCCTACTAAGCTTTTAGTAATAGCTTGTGGTTCTGGAATTTCTTTCAGTTCTATTGCGCTCCCACTTATTTCCTTTTCTAAGAACTGATGTTCCAGAAAATGGGCATTTCGAGAAACAAGGACTTTTTGTTCCTCTGCGTAATAGAAAAGATACCCCCTGGAGTTCTTTGGGTATCCCACAAGCTTGCACAGTACTGAGCGTGCCTCTAGTTTGTCCGCATGCTGCTTTTTGACATAAGCTGGACATCCCCAAATCTTCAGGTATTGAAGATAAGGTTTCTTCCCACTCCATAATTCATATGGTGTGGTAGGCACAGTCTCAGTGAGAACTCGGTTCAAAAGGTATGCAGCTGATTCTAGCGCATATCCCCAGAACGATCGCGGCAACTCAGCGTTACTCATCATGGACCGTACCATATCCAATAGGGTTCGGTTCCGTCTCTCCGATACACCGTTATGCTGTGGAGTGTATGGAGGAGTAAGCTGAGAGAGAATTCCATTCTCTTTTAAGTAACCCAGGAACTCGGCACTCAAGTATTCACCACCTCGATCAGATCTTAGTGTCTTTATACTTTTGCCTGTTTGTTTTTCTACTTCATTCTTATATTCCTGGAACTTTTCAAAAGCTTCGGATTTATGCTTCATCAAGAAGACATGTCCGAACCTTGAGAAATCATCCGTAAAAGTAATGAAGTAAGAATAACCGCTTCGTGCATGTGTAGACATTGGACCGCACACGTCGCTGTGTACGAGTCCTAAGAGCTCGCTCGCTCTTTCTCCGTGTCCAGTGAACGGAGTCTTTGTCATCTTTCCATTAAGACAGGATTGACAAGGTGCATACGATTGATATTCGAACGGGTCTAAATATCCTTCTGCATGTAACTTAGTCAACCTTCTCTCATTGAGGTGACCCAGTCTACAATGCCATAAGAAAGTTTTATTTATTTCTGGAGACTTTCTTTTGTGTGTATTCTGGACATTGAAAATCTGTGGTTGGTTTAGTACGTATATACCGTTGTTCAATGTACCTGACCCAATCAAAACTTGATTAAGGTGAATGTTCACTACATTACTTACAAATGCAAATTCATAACCTTCTTTAGACAATAAAGATACAGAAATGATATTACAGGTTGCATTTGGTACATAATAACAACTACGCAAAACCAAAAAATGTCCATCCGACAATCCCAGGTGATAGTCCCCCACGGCCTCAGCATCCATGCTAGCACCGTTTGCAACTCTGAGGGTCATGTCACCTGCCTTCAAAACTCTACGCTTTCTCAACGCCTGGAAAGAATTACAGATATGAGATCCTGATCTGGTATCCAATACCCAGGATGTAGAGTTTATTGATAGACAGTTTTCAATAACATACACACCTGAAGCTGAAGCCGCAACTCGCTTCAAATCCTATGTTCTGGCCTTCCAAGCCTTGCAATCCTGTTTCCAGTGACCACTTTTGTGACAATAGAAGCATTCTTCCTTTCCCACTAGCTTCCCCGCTATCTTTGTTGCTTTTCCTTTTCCCTTCGTATTCACTTTACCGATACCGCCTCTTGGTTTGGCGGGGGCTTTCTTCTTCTTACCCTTGGCTTTCGCCCTGGATCTAGAAGAGGAAGATCCTCCTACAAACAAAGTGGATGTCTCCCTACATTTCTGTAGGGTGCCCTCAGCACTCCTCAACATGTTCAGAAGTTCGGAAAGTTCAACCTCTTTTCCTTGCATGTTGAAGTTAAGGATAAACTGGGCGTAAGTGGAAGGAAGGGACTGGAGAATCAAATCAGTATAGAGTTCATTCTCCAACGTGGTCCCAAGGTCCGCGAGCTCCTCAATGTAGCCAATCATCTTAAACGCGTGTTCCGCTACCGATGATCCGACGGCCAACCTTGCCGAAAATAGCTTCTTCGATATTTCGTATCTTGCGATACGAGACTGCTCTCCATACAGTTCTTTTGTATGGAGAAATATGGACTCTAGGTTCATATTCTCGTGCCTCCTCTGATGTTCGTTGTCCATCGAGGCAAGTACGAGGCATTTGGCCTTCGCGCAATCTATCTCCCATGTCTTACGGATTTCCTTGTCCGCGACGCTGGAGGTGGGACCTGGGACAGGGGGAGCTTTGGTGGTAAGTACATACCCTAACTTGTCGTAAGTGATTGCTGATTGACACGAAAGAGTGTTTTTGTTGTTTAACCGCAATCAATAACGGTGTCGCACGTAGCTAGACCGAGATGAGTACGGGTCGTCATCTGGGAAACGTGAACCTTTTACTTTTACTTTAGATGTGTTGAGAAAGAGATGAGGGATAAAGAATTTTATAGAAAGATTTCTATATCTCCGTTAAACAAGAATGTAAAATATAGATCTAGATTGTTTTAAAGATGTAATTAATATAATAAGAGGGCTTGTAGGGTTCGTTAGGATTTAGTAGTTATGGAAGATTAATTAAAAGTTACCACTTTTATCCATTAATAGATTTAGAACTAGAACGACGGTGATGCGTGTAGATTAGGGTTTCTGGAGGGAAAAGGAATCCCACTCTTAACCCTTATCTCGATACGGAACTCCGTTCATATCTAGCCTTTACCAAAACAATCATTGATCTAATCTCTAATCGCGGTCGGAACTAGCAAAGAATTGCTAGCGCGCCCGATTAGGATGTTAATGATTCTTTTGATAAAGTTCCTAAACTTTATAGGACTTAAAAAGGGTTTAGTTATTTTCATCGTCCATTAGCCTACCCTAATCCTACGAACCCTAACAAGCGGAGAACTACTCGCGCATGTTGGGAGAAGAAGATGAAAAGAAAGAGAGGGAAAACATAATGTAAAATGCAAAATAATTAAATAAAATAACTACCTTTATTAATCAACTGAACAATCTACACTTTTATTCTGTAGAAAATGATTACAAAGACTAGTTTGCTTCTCGATCTCTTCCAAGGAGGTAGATGAACAGTTGATGATCAGCCTGGATGCGTGAGCCGTCTTGGACTTCGTGATCTCTTCGGCTTGATAGTTTTTCCAAGAGGCTCTCGATGCTCTTTTATAGTGCAAAGCCAGAATCTTTTAGTTGGAAACTTGGTAAAATTCACCAAAGATTGATACCTAAAAATCTTGCCTTCTAACTCTATAATATTGCGGCGGATCCGCGGCAAATAGGGGCTAAGGCCGCGGATCCGCGGCCAACAGGTGAGATCTCTTGATCAAAATTCTTGTGCTTTCTTCTTGTGACAAGTGTCAATCCTATGCACCTTCATAATTCAGAAATCTTCTCTCGGTTGCTTCCAGACTTGGTCTCCAAGTTTTGCTTCTTAATTTGGCAAGTTTTCTTCAACAAATTGATTTGTTTGATAAATTCTTCATAACAACTTGGAAATATTCTGCACAACAACTCAAATAAGATTTTAGTAGACTTTGTTCTACTAGGATTAGATCAATAATATTATTTGCATACATTTTCCTACCAAATGATAATTAACATATATTAACACATGGAAAATAATGTTTTTACACATAAACCCTCATATGTATAATATATTATAATAAAGTCCTTTTTTAATATGAAAATGGTAGGAAAAATGTAATACAAATGTGCAGTTTTATCAACTGAACAAATACCCCCAAACTTATCTTTGATCGTTCCGAGCAAACTAGTTTATTTAAGAGGAGAAAAAGAAAGGAGAAAACTAAGCACACTTTCGTAGGCAGACACGATTGCACTGAGCACGTGCAACAAGCCGTTAAACCTCTAGGTGTCCCTAGTAGGAGGAGTGTTGTCTCCTGAGGGTTTTCAGCGAATTACACCCACAAAATCCAATAACAAAAGAAAGATGGTGAAATTTACATATAAAGATAAGAACCATAAAAGAAAGGCCTTGAAAAGAAGAGTTTCCAACTATACTAGCTTTTCAGTTGTCATGAGCCCTATCTTAATAGTCATGAAAAAATGTTAGAAATCACATCATCCCTCAATAAAACATCGTCTTTATTCTTCATTCCCACCTTTCATCCAAACATTGATCATATAACCCCACGTGTGTGAAATGGACATCCCTTCACTCGGAGAATTCAATTCAAGCTATCATACTCTTGTCCATCTACCTTAGTACTTTTTAATTTGATGAATATTAAGATTCGCTCACACATTTTCATGCGACCGTTAATACTTCTTGAGGTACTAACCAACCGATTACTCATGTGCTTGCTGATTAGGTGATAATATTTTCCTCGTCTTGCACCACCTAAGGCTTAGCAGTGACTCCCAGACCAGTTGGCCTTAGGGCACTAGGTGAAGAGGCACCCTCGCTATATTTTTTTATTGCTGCCTTGGCGATACAAAACCAGTGTTCATTTTTTTCTTTTCACCATTTTTATATTTTCTTCATTTTTTTCACTTCCTTCATACTTTGGCTTTTAGATAAGAGCATTTCAAGGTATCCTCTACTATCCCGAATTTCAAGACGTGTGTAAGTGCATATAGTAGGGTATCAACATTCAAATGTTCGGCTTCCAAAATAGAAACTATTTTTCAGACTTATTTTTATCCTCAGATTAGTGACTTCCTTCATCTTACTAACCCTTGGGACAACAGCTCATAACTACTTATTATTAGTTCGTTTAAGAAAACTTCTAATTTTCTTGGTTTTCATAAACTATTCCTATCTTTTGGATATAATTTTTCACTTTCTACTCTTTTGTTATAAAAGAATTTTTTTTAATTTTTGAAAATGTTGTGCTTATGCAAAATATGATGCAAATTGATGTGTAAATAAGCAAAAATCTCCCCCAAACCTGTTTACAGCAGTGTCCTCACTGATGTCATCTGTTAAGCTCAAAAACCTGTAGACTTGGGAGAAAATTATTAATGGGGGCAAGAATATATGAAAGTGAAAATCCTCCCCCAAATTTATTTTTGGCTCAAAAATTTGAGGACAAAAGTTATGATCAAGAGCCAAAAATATATACCCCCTCAAACATGAGTTAGGCAATACGAAGCATTTTAAGAGGGGGTGAGTCATTTGGTCAAAATAAGACTTTACAAAGACCAAAAGTCAACACCAACCATTCAAAGATTTTATCAGTATATCGTATAGGTTGGTGGAAGAATGTGTTGTATCGAGTCAAGAAAAAATGGGGAAGGGATAAGAGGTGGTCAGGAAAGGGTTTGAATTTAGAGAAAAGAAAGAATGAGGAGGAATGTGAATGATTAGGAAGAAGGAATGGTGACGGTTCAACCTCTATAGGTGGAGATTGATCAATCATAAAATCCGTATTGTTTAAATATTCAAGTTCGTCAGCAAAAAGTTCTTCAAAACTTTTATCAATGGTGTGATTGAACATTTTGTTGTCAAAGAGTTTTATGCCAGAATTTATTCTACTTGATTCATAAAAAATCACTGAGGTAGAGGACTCGAAAAACTCATCTACCTCTTTTTTAAAAATATCCAAATCAAGTTGAATTTCTGGTATTACTGAACTTGAATTAACGGATTGTGATTCATCAAAACTCACTGAAACTATAGGAACAGAAGAAGAACCGGAGAAAGTAGAAGGTGAAATGGGTAAACAAATTGGTGTGTCGAGTGTTGCTGAACCAGATGTGGAAGATGGAGGCTGTATTTCGATCTGATCTTCGGGTATACCTTTATCATCAACTTCAAGACATATTTGGGGTTCGGGAAGAATTAAAGGCTCAAGATGATGACCACAAGGAAGTGAAAGGATTTGATGAATTGGTGGGACAAAATCATCCAAAATTTTGGGTTCATCAATCAATATATCCCCAATGTCAATTACCTCATTCAAGTGAAGGTTAAAATTCTCAAACTCCTCATCAAAAGTATGGTTTTCAATCAGTTTTGGTTCAAGAGTGGAGGTGTAGAGATCACAAGGGTTGGGTATGGTTTCACTTGAAAGGGACCCTTCACAGTTGGGTAAATCAAACACTACAAAATCACACAACTTATCAGTCATTCTATTTGGTGTACTTGATGAATCTATGAAACTGGAGTTGTGGATTTCAGTTTGGAAAGGGGAGGTTTGATTAGGAAGGGTGTACAGTTCTGTCTTACTACGCAAATCCTTCATAATTTGATTCGTCAGTTCCATATATTTTTCTAATGTCTGCTCCAGACTAGTCTTGGGTTGATAAGGGGTTTCAATATAAGATTGAAATTCCTGTGGATAATTAAAACTCCCAAATGACTGATTAGAAGAACTGTCTAGAGTAGGTGGAAAAGTCGGATTGGATTGATAGGAACAGAATGGTTGCTGAACTTGGGTAGGAGTAGGATCAATATTATGATAAGAAGAATATTGATATGGGTTGGTTGGTTGGCTATATACAAACCGCATATCAAACTCTTCTCCAGACAGTGGTGGTGATAGTTGATATTGGTCCGGGTTGAAACTTTGGCCTCTAGACCTAGCTATGTGCTCAGCAATGGACATTCGTCTAGGGGCTTCCTCACTCTGGGTATGAACTGAAACAGGTGAAGGATTAGAATACGGTTGATAAGACCTAGACTGAGGTGGCCAACTGTTTCTTCCTGCTTGTTCTATATGATCTCTTAAGGACATGGAAGAGCCGGATGGTATACCGAAGGGATTTCGAAAACAAGAGATATCTGGTTGTGGACAGCAAAGCTCGGCGAGTGTTCTTCTGTTTAGGTCACCCATTATAAGAAGAGAAGAAGGGGGAAGGGGTAAAAAGGAGAGAAAGTAATTGGTTTGTTTTGAAAAATGACGGATTAAGACAAATCACACAAAAATGCACAACCCTAGAACTATGGTTACCTAGGTCCAGTCTCTAGACCGCTCCTAGACTTCCAAAGGACAAGCCGCAGGATCAATCCTCTACCGCCTCTGTACTACCCGTGTAGCCAGGTAAGTGCCAGGTAAGTGGGAAGGAACCACAGTAGTGGGCCTAATTAAAAACCACTAGCCTTTGACACACTTGCCTAGGCACCACAAAAGTAATGCGGATAAGCGATAGATTACCCATGACCTTCCTTTGTCCTTATTGAGCGCGACAATCGTTAGAGTCTGGTCTAGATATTTTTTAAATTAATGAAGGGTTGATCTATATGCTCGGTTTGTGATTTGTGGGGCTTAGGAAGGGTGATGAAATCCCCACCTAATCTTGATTTGGTCCTTGCCCCTTAAAGATCCGTATTAAAATATGCAAAAACAAACCGAAAAACAAAACTTTGCAAAAAGATTTATGAGCGGCGATATTTTGCAAAGAATCCCGCAGAAAATAGATTTTATTGGATTTTAGAGGAGAGAGAAAGGAGTTAGAATCTTACCAGAGAAGTGTGAAACCTAGATCTCCTGTTTCCTCAAGTCCGTGACTCCAGATTTCCTCTCAAAAATTCACACAATAATCGTTAAATATACAATTTGCAGTTTTGTTTTAATAATGATATGACTCGTCTAAGAATTCAACACAAATAGTAAAAATAAAAAACTACGCACATTTCCCCGGCAACGGCGCCATTTGATTGACACGAAAGAGTGTTTTTGTTGTTTAACCGCAATCAATAACGGTGTCGCACGTAACTAGACCGAGATGAGTACGGGTCGTCCTCTGGGAAACGTGAACCTTTTACTTTTACTTTAGATGTGTTGAGAAAGAGAGGAGGGATAAAGAATTTTATAGAAAGATTTCTAGATCTCCGTTAAACAAAAATGTAAAATATAGATCTAGATTATTTTAAAGATGTAATTAATATAATAAGAGGGCTTGTAGGGTTCGTTAGGATTTAGTAGTTATGGAAGATTAATTAAAAGTTACCATTTTTATCCATTAATAGATTTAGAACTAGAACGACGGTGATGCGTGTAGATTAGGGTTTCTGGAGGGAAAAGCAATCCCACTCTTAACCCTTATCTCGATACGGAACTCCGTTCATATCTAGCCTTTACCAAAACAATCATTAATCTAATCTCTAATCGCGGTCGGAACTAGCAAAGAATTGCTAGCGCGCCCGATTAGGATGTTAATGATTCTTTTGATAAAGTTCCTAAACTTTATAGGACTTAAAAAGGGTTTAGTTATTTTCATCGTCCATTAGCCTACCCTAATCCTACGAACCCTAACAAGCGGAGAACTACTCGCGCATGTTGGGAGAAGAAGATGAAAAGAAAGAGAGGGAAAACATAATGTAAAATGCAAAAGAATTAAATAAAATAACTACCTTTATTAATCAACTGAGCAATCTACACTTTTATTCCGTAGAAAATGATTACAAAGACTAGTTTGCTTCTCGATCTCTTCCAAGGAGGTAGATGAACAGTTGATGATCAGCCTGGATGCGTGAGCCGTCTTGGACTTCGTGATCTCTTCGGCTTGATAGCTTTTCCAAGAGGCTCTCGGTGCTCTTTTATAGTGCAAAGCCAGAATCTTTTAGTTGGAAACTTGGTAAAATTCACCAAAGATTGATACCCAAAAATCTTGCCTTCTAACTCCATAATATTGCAGCGGATCCGCGGCAAATAGGGGCTAAGGCCGCGGATCCGTGGCCAACGGGTGAGATCTCTTGATCAAAATTCTTGTGCTTTCTTCTTGTGACAAGTGTCAATCCTATGCACCTTCATAATTCAGAAATCTTCTCTCGGTTACTTCCAGACTTGGTCTTCAAGTTTTGCTTCTTAATTTGGCAAGTTTTCTTCAACAAATTGATTTGTTTGATAAATTCTTCATAACAACTTGGAAATATTCTGCACAACAACTCAAATAAGATTTTAGTAGACTTTGTTCTACTAGGATTAGATCAATAATATTATTTGCATACATTTTCCTACCAAATGATAATTAACATATATTAACACATGGAAAATAATGTTTTTACACATAAACCCTCATATGTATAATATATTATAATAAAGTCCTTTTTTAATATGAAAATGGTAGGAAAAATGTAATACAAATGTGCAGTTTTATCAACTGAACAATTGCCATCTTGACATTCCTGAGCCAATCTTTATAGTTTGGCCCTGTCAGTATATTTTTATCTAGTAATAACTTAAGTCCGGTCATGTTGAATGGTCGCTGCAATTAGGAGAGAGAAAAGAAACACTTTAGCATGATGCTCTTGCAAGTTTAGAGTGGTTTTTAGTTTGTCTAAACTGGATGGCTCCCACTGTCTCTCGAATCCCTTCTCAAACCGTAAAGAAAGGATTAGTCATGATCAATCTCACCGTACAATACTTGCTTAACCGTTCAGCCAGGCCAGTGTCGGTACTTCGAGGGAGGTTTTCCAACGCTTTCGCGAAGTTCCTTAATTAAGTAACCTCTTTTCCCTGTGGGCGTAGCCCCGCTAACACCTTTCTAGACACCTACTAAGTTTATAGCATTGATCGTTAAGTGAGAGTTTTCCCGAGGAGTAGCATATACTCACAGTAGGATCTCGAAATATCATCGTGTGATAAAACCGAAGGAATCCTACCAGAATCATCACACTCCAAATGGTATGCAGCGCTAGCAAGTTTCAGTACTTATGAAACTCCCAATGTGGATTTTTGCCCCATGCTCTTATGACCTTGGCATGAGGTCAAAATGTCATAAGTCACATGTAAAGTTCTTCCCATCATTATCCTGGTTAATTTGAACCCACCCATACCTACCCTTGACGTAGTCCAAAACGGCAGTACGACTGTCTCAAAGCAACGCATTCTATTTATGCAACAGATAAATATCCGGAAGCTACCAATCACTATGCCTTGGCGTGAGGTCAAAATACATAGCTTGAAAACTACCGAATATTTAACTGAAATGATGGAGGGCTACGGATGGTTTTGGCGAAACCGTGAACGTAGTGAACTTGATATAATCGATGGAACGAGATAGCTTTTAAAAGGAGTGGTTCAAGCTCCGCGTTTTAAAAGTTTAGTTTTGAAAAGAACCGAGTGGTTTTCAAAGGGTTCCAATCGACTTTTACTTGGTTTATTTTCTTGCATTAGTTATTTTAATGCGTCCCATCATTTAATCCTACCATTGCAGAAAACAACCAAAATATGACGTATGCTTATGCCATTCGCATTCGCCACGGGGCCCCATCATCACCCGTTAGGTTACTTAACTAACGACAGAGCGGGGGCTGGGCTAGCGCGGCTGTAAAACATAAGCAACGCCTAAATAGTTATCATATATAAATATATAGCAATGATAGACATTACAGATCATAGATGAATACATTAGATATACTAGGAATCCGCAATCCGTTCGAACCTGCAACGAAAAGCGGATTACACGGTCGCGGTGAATAGCCAAATACCCCACCCAAGACCCCTACGGGTGCGGCAAACTACCCGCCAAGTACCCGAAGCGAAGCAACCTCCCTCAACACCGTGAGTAGGCCACTCGGCACTTCGAGATACCCGGTAGTTTGTACACCCCCTCCATGGGTCTATCCTAGGAGCAAAAACAGTAAAAAGAATTATACAATGATGGCTACAACCCCGACCCGGTTGTGCGGCCATACAAATAATAATATTACATCAATTTACATGTTACAATGAATGAAAGAAAAAGCAACACTCATCTCACATCCACCCCGGCTATTCACCCGCGACAATCCAACCCATTCATATACACATACCATCATCAAACACAGATCATAGATATGTATAACCCCGACTAATCGACATATAGCGATTAGCCGACGTTCAATACATATAAACATCACAGATATAACTCTTATAGTCAAAGTGTAGTGAAGTTCGAAAAAAATACGGATTTATAGGCCCCAAAAACACCTTTCTATTCTGGAAAATCTGGGCACATATAAACCATCTTAAAAATCCCAAAACCAAGTCATAAGAAAACTGCACCAAACTCGACTCAGTGAAGAGTCAAAACGGCGGCGGTTCCGCGGCAATAGCTTGCTATTGCCGCTGAACCGCGGCGGTTTAGACGACTCACTGGACCGGGTTTGCTGTGTTTCTTAAGAAAACCCTGAGATGATTTTTGGAGTATGACAAATATTATTTTGAACAGAAAAAATTTTAACAGAAACTTAGGGTTTTGAAAACTCGGTTTTTCGATTTTTCCGATTCGAATTTCGTTACACTTCACTACCTAGCTTGTTTATGTTTAGTTAGGCTCTGATATCACTGTAAGTTCACGTTGCCCACCCCGGTACTTACGGGGAGGCGGAAAACGGAATAAAAATCGAATTTTTATGAGCTTAGGCAACATAGACTAGACTAAAAAAGGATCTTTGCTAAACAAAAACAAGCTAAAGCTAACTAGAAACAAGCTAAGTGCTAGAAAGGTTATACCTTGGGCTTTATGTCCTTCTCTCCTTGCTCCTTGGAGTGGTGGAAGGAGGTCACCTTAGTCGTCTTCTCACGTCGAAGAAAGATCCACCCGAAAGCCTCGACCTTTGGCTTCAACTCCAAGCTAGAAGTAACTAGGGTGCAAGAAGTGCTAATCCTTGAACCCTAGATGAGAGTAGAGATTATCAAGAAAGGGTTTTTCTCAAGCTCAAGTGTTTCTCAACACATGAGAGGGGAGAGCTTGAGGGAGAGGAAGAACAAGAGAGAGAATGTGTATGATAGAATGAGAATAAAATGGAACCATTCTCACATATATGTGGGAATTATTGTAATTAGATAATTAGCTAGATAATTGTCATGGTTAATCAAGACATGACCATTATCATTTCAATTTGCAAGGATCAAAAAGCATCTTCCAAAAGAAATGATGATGGTCAAAGTGTCAACCATAGTCAACAAGTCAAGGAGGTCAAATGGTCAACAACCATAACCATGCACAATTATAAAACTAATATCAATTAACAATAATACACACATGAGCATTAGGGTTAATAAAATGACAATAGTCATTAACCCTAATCAAAGTCCTCTCCCCCTGTCTCAAGCAACTGTGCATACGCACCCGTATTCGTGATCCGAGGAACACGAATACAATGAGATAAAACCAATCCCAAATCATATACTAGGATCCGGCTTAAACCAAAACCCTCTAGTATAAGCTGTCCGGACAGCAAACGTGCACAAGTGCGCGGATGCGAACGAACCCTGTCGCAAAACCATGCGACCTCTACTCATTTTTCCTAAAGGCGAATAGCTCTCTGTGTAGGACTCTAAAGACTCGACACTACGCTGGCAGTGGGTTTAACCACAGACCGCAAGCGGCACTAGCTGTACGTAACGGTCCCCAGGTAGATGTCGATAAGAAGACTGACGAGGTGAACCCCATCTGAACTCCTACTGAGCCTGTATGTGACAGTCTCCATACAGTCCGTTCTGTTCGTCTGATACATCGCATGGCAGGCCTAGGGGGGCGGTGAACGTCAGTCCCCTAATAGCGGTACAAGTCGTGTCGGAGTGTAGCCCAGAACACCCTGAGATAACACTGGAAACCTACCAGTCTATCTCGCTTGCCCTGGCCAGGGACTACTTGTGTAATGGCTCTCCTAGACACAGCGCGATGTCAACCCCCAATACCGGGAGAGACGAATCCTGTCTAACCGTCACCGCCTCCAAGTGCTTCGGGACTGCACCCAAAAACTACCTGTTTGCACGACTCCTTTGAGCCGTGGTAGGGTAGTAATCAAAGTGCAGTGGGAACACACTCGAGGCGAAGTGACAGTGTCAAGTCAACGGACTAAGATGTACTCATGTCACCTGGGAACTGATAACTGACGATAGGTATAATACCAACCAACAGTCCCCGACGAGTCCTGTCCAGTATACTCGTAACCTAACGAGCACCCGTATACTATCTCAAGTACGACGTACTGACTGCTGTGGGACAGACCGTCTCCCACACTGGGATGAGAAGCGCATACGCTAGTCTACTCCGGAGTATCGATGCCCTGTCTCGATAGTCCAACAGCCAGGGACCTGTATAAGGATGTTCCTTTAGATTACCTAGCTCCCACGAGTGCGAGCGCCATCACAACGCTGGTAATCAAGCAAAGATCCTAAGGGCTCTACTAATTTGTATATCAGCGATATGCTAAAAGAAACACATGCACATATTGAAGTAGAGACAAACCAAGTAGCATAGTACCATTTCGAGCAAGATTGTATATACAACTGTGAATATCCCAAGCTTCCATCAAGTAATATACAAACTAGTATGATACAGTAATGGCCTCTAGGGCATATACACTAACAATAACGCCATGCGGGCGATATCCCCGTAGATGTTAAATCTACTCACCGAAGTCTCGCGCTAAGTGTAGCCGACGACTTGCTTCCCCTTCTTTGCAGCGTCCGTCTCACTCGCCTGCGAACCTAGAATTACACAATATATCACACATAAGCTCAAATCCACAAAAACGCGATATTAAGGTCAAACTAGAAACCCGCGTCGCAAACCAAGCGCGCGTGTGCGCGATACGCTAAAACGTGTGATTACACGCCTGAAACTACCCCGACGCGTCGCGATACGCAGAAACCCCAAACCCACACACGTATCACGCGTATCGCGAAGGTTTAAAAAAATACGAGAAACAGGTATTTAGCTCCAGATTTTTCTACAGCAACAATTAAATAAAATTGCATATGCCATGAGTCTAAGGATAGCAGCAGACACCTAGAGAGCCAAACCCAAACCCAAGTCCCCCCCATCTGGCGCAAATTGCGGCCAGAACTAATATTTTGGCGGCCAAAAAAGTGTAGTCTGGGAGTCGTGTTCTACACATGGGATCTACACCTAACAACTATACTCCAGTTAACTCAGATTTATTCTGAACTCATTGGGTCGATAGCAGTTTGCAGAAAGCTAGAATTTGTTGGATATAGTGCCCTCAGAGTCAATTATTGGATCATAGGCACGTGATTGCAATGATTGAGGGAGGACCTATACCGGTAGGACCGTCTTACTCAAGATGATAGTATGCTATCTGGTTTATCTTTATCATCGTGTACTGCTTCAGGTGACCTTACAGGTCACTATTGCAAGTTGATAGAGCCCTTAGGATTCTTTCTTGACGGACAGCAGTATGATGGCGATCATATACGTGGGAGCTAGGGTCTATAAGCACATCCTTAAAAGGTCCCCAGTCGTGGGAGTTTTCGAGACAGGGCATCGATACTCCAGAGTAGACTAGTGTATATAGTCGAGACCCCGATGAGGGGCGGTGGCCGGTCTCACAAGCCACTGGTGTCAGTTGGTTCACCTAAGATGTATACAGGTGCTCATTGGGTTATGAGTACACCGGACAGGACTCGCCGGGAACCTGCTAGTTGGTATTATACCTGACGTCAGATAGCAGTTCCCTGGTGACATGTGTACAGGTTAGTTCATCGACCTGACATCTTCATTTGTCTCGTGTGAGTTCCCATTGTGCTTTGATTACTACCCTACCACGGCTCAAAGGAGTCGTGCAAACAGGTTTTAGTTGGGTACAGTCCCGAGCCACATGGAGGCAGTGAGAGGATCCGCAGGGGTTTCGTCTCTCCCGGTATTGGGGGTGAGATCGCACTGTGTTTAGGAGAGCCATTACACAAAGCCCTCGGCTGAGGCAGGAGATTTACTGGTAGGTTTTCCAGTAGTATCTCAGGGTGTTCTGGGCTACACTCTGACACGACTTGTACCTCTTTTGGGGGTCTGACTTTTACCAACCCCCTAGGCCCGCCATGCGATACTCATAGACGAACGGACCGGACTGTACGGATATTGTCACTGACAGGCTCTGTAGGGTGTCAGGATGAGTTCGCTCATCGACCCCCCTTTTAGTCAATACTTGGTAGCCCGTTACGTACGGCTAATACCTCTGACGTGCTAGTGGTTAAATCCACAGCCAAAATATTGACGAGTCTTTAGAGTCCCCCACAGACAGTTTCTCAAGTTTCGGGTGAAACGTTGTAGAGGCCGTATGTTATACGGCAGGGTTCGATCTTATACGTGCGGTATTGCATGGATCATGATCGGACAGGATCATACTAGTGGGCTTTGGTTTAATCCGGATCCTAGTATTAGATTTGTTGGATTACTTTGTCTCATCGCATTCGCATTCAGTCGGAATGCGGGTGCAGGTATGTATATACAGGTGAGGGGTATCCTTGTGATCCGTCACGGGTTTACTTTAGATGTTTCCGGATCTTTTTATTGTGGCAAACATTTGGATTAATGTTTGCTTAAGGAAATAATGAGCTAGAAATTCATCATGACAATGCATTAATATGACATGGACTTATACTATGAGTCATGGTCTTTTTTTTAGCAAAAGTGACACATTAATGGATTGATTTGTGATGATATGAGAGAAAGAGAGAGGGGATGCCATGAGGTTATTGTTAGCTCTCATATTATTTTTCTCACTCTCTCTCATTCTATGATAACAACAAAAGAAAATAAAAGAAAAAGAAAGCCTTCTCTTCTTCTTTTTCTTCCTCTAGCTCATCATCTCCTCCAATGGCAACACCTTCAACCTCCATCCAAATTAATGGATGCAAGAGACAAAGTGATCACAACATTCTCTACTTCACCTTGGGCACGTCGGCTAGCACACTTCGCGCCCGAGTTGCTTCGGATGAAGCAGGAGCCCGTAAAAAGACTTCTTGATGTGGTGCCCTTTCCGACGAGGAGATGAAGACCGGAGATGCCGCGAGGAGCTTGGGATGGTGGCCGAAGACCGAAGGACACAGATCGATCGGTATAGCCCTCTATCCCTTCTCTTGATATCTAGTTATAGGTTAATGATTCGATCCGGGTTTTTAGGATGCGGTAGTGCCGGTTTAAAAGTCAAGAAAAATTTTCGTTTCTGCATTTTGGCCTCGGAAAGACGGCCGGGGCGCTACCGTAGTCCTACAAGGTATCAAAGCCATGCTATTACCCTTTACTAGCTTTCTCTAGCGTGTTTAGAACTTCAATCGAACAATAATTCTGAAACCGCGTTTTCAAATGTGCAGTTTCTGTCGAAATTTTTCTGTTGTCAAAAAATTATTTGGTGTGCTGCAGAAAATCAGGCAGGGTTTTATAGGAGCACTGTAGAAATTTGGTGACATGATTCAAAAGTAACGCCGCGGAACCGCGGCCACAACCCCATTTTGGCCGCGGTTCCGCCGCCGTTCTAAGCCTTCACTGCACCAAATGTTTTCAGTAGGCTCTTGGTGCAAATCTTTTTGCAGCAGGGTACTGGAAGGAACCTGCTCAAGGTCTCTTCTGATCTCGCCTAAACCAAACTGTACGGAGGCTGGTACTCTAGCGTAATCCTTTCTCGCTCTCTGGACATATGCGTCCTTGATACAACATCTACTCGAAAGCTGGTCGCATCCCAGCGGCTCTGTATGCATATCCGACCTTTAATCTTAACGGGGTATAGTAACAGCTCGTCTGCATCTCGTACGAACTTCTTGTCCCGCTTGTCTGTATCATCGTCCATTTCGACGTCGTGTCTCTATCTGCGCACTGCAATATCCTCGGCTACGGTCCATCCGAAGTCCCTCACACGGACTCGGTATCTTCATCACTCAGTAGGAGATATCTAGCCGAACACGTCCTCAGCGTGCATATCGCATCTCGTCGAAATCTCATCCGAACTCTTTACTCCACTCTGCTTCAATATCGACTGATTCGGACTCATCTCATCGTGGCTACACAGACTGCGCACCAATGGCTATGCTCGTATCTGGAGTCTCCCAAGCAGTGTCCCATCACATGATATCCGAATGATGTCGAATCGTCCGATCGACTCGTCAGAACCTCATAATCCCCCAAGAGCTCAACATCTCGGGTACAGTTTAATAGTATCGAGTACATACCACAGCATCGGTGGTCCAGCCGTAGAAGGGCAAACCCAAGCCTCACTAATGGCACCGCGGAACTGCCGCAAACCCTAAGGTTCAAAGGCTTTCACACGGTCATTATGTCGAGTTAGGGTTTCAATTTTCTAGAGGGTCCATAGAATCGCTTGCATGTCTTTCCGAATACTTTAAACTTGGAAAATGGGTTCCTGACATTCGATCGTCTCAATCTACTCTCAACGAATCTGCGTGAAGTCACCTCGAGCTGGAATCAATCTATCTGTTGACCCCGCATCGGGATAAGCGAACGAACCACATGTCCTAGTCATTCATCCTTGGTGACTAGCGACTCACCATCATATCTCTAAGTATACGCTCATGCTGCAGTAGCTCCAATCATCTGGGCGATATCTCATCCTTCGTAGCAACAACTGGCTCATTCGTCCGTACGCTAAACAGCGCCTCGATTGTCCTGGATAAGCGATATATCAACGGTCATCACATCCTGGCTGGCCTCTATCAGTGGCTCAATCCTCTGGTGCCGATCAGCACATCCGGGAAATCTCGTAAAAGCGATCAATCCAACGCTCATGGCGAGAAAACACAATAAGACAACGCCTCAATATGCAATCGTATGTCTCTAGAATCATGCCCTGGTCAGTCCTCGTCCACGACGAGCTCATGCTGACGCAACTCAAGCCGTAGCTCACTCTGCCCGTGTAATCGTGGCGGCAAAACCATAACCAGTATCGATGAGGATAGATCATAGGAATGAATATAATACTGTGCAAGAAAATGTACATCCTAAGGTTTCTTAAGCGGAGTGGCGTGTCGTAAGTATGCCACGGAACATACGTACGGTACGTCCCTCTACTCAAGCTACCTACTCCATCAACCAAGGTCATCCTATGCGACGAAAGTTCGGGTATAATACCGCCTCGACTAAGTCTAAGTTCCGTAAGGTCAAGCCTAAGTTCCGTATATATATAACGCCCTAGGCTCCACATAGTCAAACTTAGACTCGAACCAAGGTCAACCTAGCGCTCTGATACCAACTTTGTCACGACCCGAAAGAGCACGTGATTGGCCCTTGAACTATATGAAGTCTATAGGACCCCATCTGATCCAAGTAAGCCAAAAGCCCAGAAATCTAAAACCATTTAAAGAGTAAATAAGGAAAACATGTTTTAAGAAGTAAAGAAATCATGTTTTCAAAAATCAAAGTTTTTAAATAACTAAGCCGAATATGCATTTTTAAAATGTGTAACCTTTCCTGAAAATTTCGGCAGAGTTTCCTTTGTAAAAACTGGCCCCGAACGGGGTACAACAAGAATAATATATATGAAATGATAAAAGGCATCGGCAAGCGGGAGCTAGCTCTTCGTCAATCGACGGTCACAACCACGCAAGAAATAATAATATACAACGCCAAAGGGCGAGGATCAAAACCCAAAAAGAACTCAAAACAGCCAGAAAACCGTAATACTACAAGCACGACTCTAAGGTAGAAATAATACAACACTGTTTTCTAAGTCTGAAACAATATACAAGTTTTGGTTGATGAAATTTCTAGATACAATGAATAATACAGGAACAATGGCGGTTCTGATATAAAAGAACCCACCTACCCAAGCAAGTCACCCACATGGAAGCAGTGTGCCAGAAATGCCGCTAAGGAATCTGTACGGCAAAAACCTGCAAGGACTGTAGCACAACGAGGGTGAGTTGCCAACTCGTGAAAAGAAAATATCTACAAGCAGAGATCGAATGTATGACCCATCCTAGGTCAATACGATCAGATATAAATAAACCTCAATATGAATAAGTCTGAAGCATGCTAAACTGGCAATGTAATCTCTATACATGAGGTAGTGCCAAATACCCGTGTCAGTGCCTCAGGTAATAACATGTCATAAATGTGAGGTATAATCAATGAAATCAATCTGCATGTACGTGGATCCCGTCCACTCGTCACCCAAAGACAAAACCATCATGCATGTAAATATCATCAGCATATACATGGAAATATGAAGATATAAACCACCTGTGTCCCTCGCGACACGTCAAAATAATGGAACCGGAGTGCCCAGCATCGACACTCGAAAACATCATGAAAACTGTGCCCAGCATCGGCACGTAAATCCTCATATATCAAGCTCCGTCGGTCCGGATCAGCCCACGGGCTCCGTCTGCGGAATCGGCCCTCGGCCATAGCAGTACGCCCATATCCATCTATCGACTCTGGTCGGTATCCTCTGGATAACCGCCAGGTCCAGCCAATCACCGGTAGGTACTCGCCACCCTGCTAGGCTCATCGTCTACCCCACAAAAAACATTTCTTGCCTCGGGAAACCATACCGGGTCCACCATGTACCCGCAATCGGCCTCATCCGCCTCCTCGAATCGAGTTTCACATGTCGCTCTCAGCACCGAGAAAACACATGGTGGACGCACTGAAATATCATAACAACGGTAACCGGGTTTTAAAACAGTTACATATTCCCTTTTTAAACACCCATGGTTCCCAAAACCAGAAATATCATGGAAACAACATATCTCAATGCGTATAATCAGCAAGCATGATGTATGTGACATGTAAAAGAAATGTAAGCACATCAGTCTGTCATGCAAGAATCATAACCTGAATGCAACAGTACTACAGTGTAGTGACATGGCAATTATCGATGATGAAGTGTGTGAGCCGGCAACAGTGTACGTGGGACATACGCATCATCGATAATGGTGCCGGTGTCCTAGCAGCATGACGGTAATATATCAATAAATACAGGCAATGCAATGAAAATAGCATGAATATGCGGAAATTGAATAATCAGCGCAACAGTAAAGAACCTGCCTCAATAAATATATCATGCAGCCCTGCCTTTTGAAATAAGACGAATCAGGGTTTTTGATAAAATAAGGGGTACGGTGTTTTAAGAAAAGATGTGTCGTTTGAAAATATCCGTAGAAACCCTTTTTTCATATCTTTAAAATATCCCCGATTCGTTAGTTATGAAATAGGTATGACTCGGGTCTAGTCTAACGCCTACTATGCGAACTACGAACTCAACAATCAAGTCAATCGGGAGGGGTATGAAAACCACCTAAATCTAAGTCAATATCACATTATCTCATCACATAACAGGTATCACTACCATCATATCACATCTCCAATACGAACTCTGTCATGTCGCCAAATCTCACGGCCTCAATCGAATCTCATCGACTCATCTCAATCCCACGTATCATCCTCAA